>OU744726.1:31732717-32344768 GCA_916613615.1 Steromphala cineraria
CAATTATCCACAGTAAGAGAACAAATTATAAATATTCACATAAAGTGCATTGGCGGCCATTTTTGTGTGAACACCTTTAATACATTTTGTGTAAGAAAAGGAACCGCATGGCTGAACTACAATTTTATATTTGATTTATTACTGCTTCATTTAGTTCAAATATATTGTCTTTCGATTAGAACCATTTATTTTCATTTTCATGACATCACCTTATATTCCCACTGAAAACGTGCTACTGCCCCTTTATAGTACATTTTATTAGTAAAACCTTTAAATCATAAAAAATACGTAAGGTCTTTAGTGATGATTTAGAACTTTTCTCAACGTAATGATGATATTACCTTATTTAATTCGTTTTATACTTAAAACATATGAGTCAATTGGTCTATCATGTTTGCATTCATATTGTTTTTCGTTCTCGAACTTATTACATAGATATTTCAGAAGCACTAAATTTTGAATTCATCCTTGAACACTTTGATGATGGACAAATTTAAGATATATAAAACGTCATTATAAAACCGATTTTTATGCAAGTAATCATATAATGAACTTACAAAACAATATAATAAACCATTTAGTGACAGTTTGTTTCCTATATAAGAATTTGTCTTTCACGGCATCTCCCCTTCATTTATCTAAACTACAAAACCAAAATATATTTATCATTAATAACTTTGTGAAACGTTTTCAAACACGATTATATCTCTACACAGTTATATCCTTTTCAAGCTGTTGCAAGCATAGAACGTCAATTTTAAAAAGGACTGATTTATATCACCGGCCAAGTCATACGAACGATATATATTTATATTGTCATAAACTGTAATGATAATCGTATAAATCATGTAATGTGTGCATTGAATAATAATATAAATGTACAATCCAATTTCATTTTAAAGCTTAAATAACGTATATAAAACATCCACGTGTCAAAGTGGTAAACACAATTTCCAATCAATATTACTTTTTATACAAACCCTATAAATGTACGTCTTATATCGTAAAAAAATAATTGGCTCTTACATTGTATAGATAAGAGTATTGCTTTCCTTGCCCCACCTGGCTGTAGTTGTGTGCAAGTGTCATTCAACTTCAAATTAATGTTCTCGAGACTTAATACCTCATCATTCTTACCAATAAAACAATAATTGTCAAGCTATGGATATTGCAGTTTATATCCCACAAAAACTTGCCATATAGAGCCTTTCAGTTGATTGTTCAGGGAAACTTACCTGGGCGGCTAAGATCAAAGGAGTTACCTGTTTACTGACCGCTTTTATCACACAGTAGTCGACTTTTATCACTACGCAAACTTTACTTACTTTTATGTGTAGTATGAAACTGGGGGATTTATCACTTGGTAATGAATTTTGTATACACAGTAGGGCCAATATTAATCGTGTAAACTTAGACGGCTGTTTGTTTAAAGTGAAGCCCTGTCTTCGATGAAATTTACCTGAAATAAAGCTTAGACTATGTTTGATCTTCTCCTAATATAGACAAATGTTTTTTTTCTTGTATATACTTTAGTTAGTTATTTAGTTATTGATAAATCACATTAGAGATAAATATGACTCCACAAGACGTTCGAGTGACTCATTTTGGACTTCATTCGCTTCATGACTTCAAAAAGTCGACTTAAAATTTTGAATCGATTAAAAAATTGTGTTGTGCATGCCATGAATAATCTTATATTGTTCTGTTTATATCTAAATATTTCCAACATAAACTCAAATCGAAAGCAAATCTACGAAACCAACTTCTGCATAGTGGGAAATCATAACTAAACCTTAATTTGACAACATAAGCAAAAATGATACCTTATGTGACATTTTTCGCAAAACAGTTAAATCTCTTAAATTGACGTATTTAATGTAATTCATGAAATTGTTTAAGTCTAAAGCAAATATCTCCCACGGTAAACAAAGTTTAATTGGTTGATATGTTTCAAACGACAAGATATATTTAACAATACATTGTTTCACTGACCATCTGCGAAAAAAGCAAAAATCCAACGCCACACCATCGAGGGGGCCTATTGAAGCCATTGTACTGTTTACCAACCAGGTGATTATATACAGATTTAAGAGTTTCAATAGGGTTTTTATAGGGTTTCCCTATAGTGGGAACTCCACGCCTCATGCATATGTTAACAGTCTGAACAAAGATTAGATAAATCCGCGACATTCCTCACTGCTCACATCTGAACGCTGGTCCATTATACCATAACTAGGTGATATAAGTAGGGGAGTATTCAGTGGGATAAATACATATATACACCGACCCACCCATGTACGTAACACGTCTAAACGGAATTATAACTCGATGAGAGATTACACACTTGTATGTGAACATGATGTAAGACATTGGGAAAACATTTGCTATCAATGAGACAATCTCGTGGTTAGTATAGGTTTGGAAGAACATCTGGTAACAGAGAAGAAGGAGAAAAAGAAGAAGAAGAGGAAGAAGAAAAAGAAGAAGATTTTACATGTGTCACATGCTCTACATAAACATATCACAGTATAAAAGAAGCTGTTAAACTCAGCACTCAGCCATAAGGCTTACGAGACACACACAATGCCATACAATTGCAATTACAAATCAGAGACTATATATACAGATATTAACGTCTCTGTACAAATTCATAACAAATAAAAACATACATTTGCATTCACCAAATTTCGTACAACCACTCACGATACAACCATCCCCACCCAACCCCACCCCCACATACAGATAATAAAACGGCTAATTAAACAATAGAGACAGGTACTGTCTGGATTACGTAGACAGAAGCAATATGCACTGTCATGAAGACGTACGATTGGTTCCTGAAATGACCATTGCATTTAATAGTCTATATGCGATAGCTGTATTCTAAGCCTATTTCAAGATTTCTTTACTTATTATTGATTTTCTGTTGCTTTTGTGTGATATGATGATCTTGTCTGGAAGAAACTAGAAACAACTTGGTTGATACTGATTCAAAAGGCATGTGGAAATAGGAAATATTTCCTCAGAACAGTTGACATTTGACAGAGGAAGTTAAAAACGACCGTTATTTATTATTTGTATGGGATGAAATAGACACAGTACTCATTGAGGTACAGGGAATATATAGAAGACCAGTCCTGTCCAGAAATACAAGGACAAAAATGAAAAATGTGTCCATTACCATGCAGATATGAACATCTGCTAACGAATTCCTTTCATTCATGTCAGTCCATCTTTTACCAAAAGATACAAAGCACACAGAGACATAAAGGGACACCAACTGACAATCAAGGATATGGATATTGGACAAGTTGGACGAACATCTGTAAAAGAACTCAAAGTGACAAAAACATTCGTAAGAACCCAAATGACAAAGAGACAAATATACGAAATAAAACACAATGAAACAAAGGAGACAGATTTATTGTGCATGAAAGTGGGATTGTTTGATTCTAGTTGAGAGTGATATATTCTGTACATGTTCGTCCACTGTTCACATCAAAGTGTCCCCGGATTACCCCTGTCTCTGTTCCTGTATGGTACATACAAACTGATGTCTCTTCAGTGGGGCTGGAGGGAGAGATGTCATATTGGACGGATTGCTTCAACATCGTACAATCTCGTCATGATTCACCATATGGTCAGTGTACACTTGCTTGGTAGAGAGATATTGCTTCTGAAGATAATCAATCTGAGACAAAAATGAATTCATGTTTCTGGTCTGTACAGAAAGTCAAAAGTCATGTGATGACGCGGATTATTTTATATATATTACAACATATTTTTTATGAACGTAAAATAATACAAAATTATATAAAACATAATTTAATGCTTCATCCTCCTGTCCGTGTACAGTCTTGCTTGGTAGAGTAATGTTGCTACTGGACGTAATCAATCTAATGAAAAAAGTTATTTCTCTCTTATGTCTAAAGTAAGATCTATAGACATTATCCTTAATATTTTCATGATCGTGCTTAAAATAAATAAATGAAATGTTTGATTTAATTTTTTTCTTAAGGTAATTTTTTAACCCTGGACAAAGTTCGCTTCACGTCATCTTGAAGACCTCAACAAAATTTGACATGGCTCGAGTGTGTATGATCACGTTGAATATTGACTTCTGACTTCAGCCTCGGTCAATATTGTTTTTACTAGTTCATTGAAGCTGGTGCTTATCATCAGTCTGCATTGTACGATTGAAATATACGACCATTCTGGTGCCAATATGTAGTTAGACTATATGATATTACTTAGTGAATATATATTTTGATTCGACCGAACTGAATTAGAAATCTATGATTACAAGTACGATGTTTTACTTAAAAACATTAAGAAATGATATCACTGTATCTAACCGACAGCCGTTTTCTTCAGAAAACACATTGTGAAAACGTTATCAAACATCAATTCGAATTCAGTATTCTTCTGTTATCATAAAATAATAATAAATGAAGATGGAAAATGATAAAAACATATAATTCCAATTTATTTCTTGTTGAATATAATATACATGTATAACAATTGAAAACTGAACTATCATCTATGTTAAAGAGGCTTAGAATCCTCAGAAACATCAAAGAGAAATAGGAAAAAGGATATAAATATCATATAAAGAGATTGATGTTTTATACTTGTAAAAATATTGGTCCTGACGAATATTGCTCTCTGTAAAGTGGCGACGAGTTTATTTCGTGTATTATATTTGGAAGATAAATATATAGGAACCTCATTATATCTGTTCATGATATTTCTATGAATAAACAACATTCTTTGATGTTGCTCTTTTGATAAGACAATTATTATTTGATGTTCACCGTCTATCACAAAGACAGTTCGATTCAAAGTAAATGATCTTGGAAGATCGTATACAGTTTACGAAATAAACAAATATTTCTTGGAGACGAATTAATCTCAACGTTGTTTTTCTTTGATCTTCTGTTTATTATTTAATAATACCATGAATTACTTATCAAAGGAAAATAATGAGGCAGTTCGTCTTCATAACACATTTATGAAGTTTGCATAAAGAAAATGATATTAATATTCGGCGTTTATTTGATAGCAACTATACGACGCCCGGATAATATTTGTCACCGCTGTAGAAAGATAATCTAATCGATGCAGGGTTCTTTAGTGATACAGAGTTTATAAGCTACCTTCTCAAGTAAGCCCTTATGATCATGTTGTTAATAGCAACACCAGAATCTTTACACAAAAATCGTCCTTGTGGTAACTTCCCACAGTACGACCCTGTACGGACCCTGGATTTGTCACTGTATGTTGACACTGTACACGCTGTCCGTGGAATGAAGACAGCTCCACACAGGGTAGTTGTATAATCGCTGCCGTCAAGTAGATGAAGCAGTATTGTGTATAATCGTCCTCGAGTAATGGGCATGTCACTATTTAAGACATTGACGGTTAATTGTTTGCTTGAGCGTTTGAGTGAGATTAATTACAAACACATAGATTCAGTACAAACGAATCTAATGGTATAGAAGAAAAGGCTCGATTAAGCAAAACGATTGTGATGTTTAACGAGTTACTTACACCCGTCAAACGTTTTGTCAAGTGATTTAGAGCTGCCATGTTTTTTGATAAAGCAAATACTACAATCGATATTGATGTGTCAAATGAGTGTCATTGTTTCGTTCCGCTTAATTACAGATAATGTCTTAATTTGTGAAATTGATGTTTCATGAAATCAATAGTAGAAACAAATACTCAAATATACTGAAAGTTAAAGAATGATGTTTTAGATAGCGCCTTGTCATGATACATTTTTACACACAATAAAACGTTTTTAACTTTTTCATATTTTACAATTACCAAAATAACTTTCCTCAACTTAAAGTTGACAAACGCAGTTGATAGACTACTATGTCAAGGGATAGCATCCAGTACTGTTAACCCATGTTTACAAGAGAAAACAAACCCATTCACAATCCATAACTCTTTAAACTCATACGACATAGGCTATATATGCAACCCTGCTTTCCGAGCTTTCTCAAAACTTATTTATTACATATTCATGAAGGCAAAATACATTATTTTATTCAATCATGACATAAACTGTTTTTTTCTATTCAAATAAAAGTATAATTACAAGCGATGTGTCATTTAATTATGATGATGACAGTTCGTTCCACAAGCACTAGCCCAGTGTGAGTGTCTCATCCTTCACAAGAGACCTAGAGCCGATTCATTCACTTGTTGCTTCACCGTGCTCTGTCGATGTTTGTATAGGGCTAAATTAAAGCGATAGTAAGACTTTCATCTCGAGATAAAGCCCGCCTCTCAATACGATACACCTTCCACACTTAACCTTGGGATCAGAGTTTGGCAGAGTCTTTGATATGAGTGGATACGTTACTTCCAGAAGGTTTGAACAGTTTGCCAAGTTATAGGAGGAGTCCTTTAAGTCTGAGACGACATTTGAAAGTCCTGTCAAAAAGTAGCTCTACTAAACAAAGTCAAACTGAGCGGGACCAACAAAGCGTACAACCAATCGGGAGGCGATAAGACCCATCCGATTAGGCGTTGAGAGATCAAAGGGCCGCCGACCCGTCTGCGCGTGCGGTGTGTAAAAGTCTATGATCAAGCCGTGCCCAGATCGATTGCTGGTAATTATATCATGTGTACACTGACACGTTCAGTCGACAAACAGGACCCCCTTCCCTCTATCGCGACCATTTGCTAAAACTGCCCCTCATAAAAAGAATAGTGAATCAGTCACATCGTTATGATAAGGGAGACTTGTCGAGTAGTGGCTATGTCAACGATAGCAGAGCCCCTTCTGTTACCCAACTGGTCGTCACAGACCTAAGCTAACTTATTAACCCCGGTGAGAGACAGCGCTGGTCTGGTCTCTACCTGTGGACTAACTCAATACGGACAGTCGCCCGTCTGATCACAGATAGTTCAGCCACGGAGTCCATACAATACGGCGCCCCTGATGCTCATTAGTGCATCACTGTCTCTCCTCGGAATGTTGTTTACAGGCGGTATGAAAGAGTAATAATTGAACCTAAGTCAGTCCGAGTCCTTCACTAGTTAAAGCTGTCACAAGTAGAAGCACAGGACTGCCAGTAACGGCGTTTACTTGTCGCGCGCCCGTGACGTCACAGCGCGAGCTAGCTCAGCTGAGTGTAAACGTTGGTGTTCTGACAGGCAGTGTCAGTTGCAGTGAACCAGTGATACCAGAGCGAGCTGACGGTCTCACTCGTCTTAGCTAGCGTTCCGCAGCGTTCAGCCTGGCCAGTAGTGGCCGTGTAACATGCGGAAACATTATACGTTGTAAACATGGGCTTCGATACGGATAAGTTTGTGACTGGAGTTACTGAGGACAAGAAATGTGCACTGTGCCACGGAGTGCTGGATAACCCGGTGCGAGCCCCATGTGAGCATGTGTTCTGTTCGGGGTGCATCCTCCCTTGGGTGGTGCGACACGGAAGCTGCCCCCTGAACTGCCAGTCCCTCACCCCCGGGGACCTGGAGAACGTCCTCCCTCTGAGACAGGTGATTCTCCACCTGAGGGTTAAATGTGACTTCACGGAGCGGGGATGTACAGAGGTTCTGCGACTCACAGACCTAGTGCTTCATACCCAGGACTGTCGCTACAGACCCGTCACCTGCTCCAACTCCGGGTGTGGTCAAGTGGTCAGTTTCAAGGACGTGGACAGCCACGAGACGAGCATGTGTGAGTACCGACCCGTGGGTGTATGTCAGGACGGGTGTGGTCTCGTCCTCCTCCTGAACGACGCCGACAACCACGACTGTATCGGCTCCCTCAAGGACCACGTCAACACCCAGAACGTCAAGGTGGGCAGTCTGGAGCAGGAGATTAAACGTCTTGCATTTAAGTTTACCAAGCGTGAGAAGACCCTACTCACACAAGTGTCCGGACTGCATGGAGAGATACAACTGCAGGCTCTTCGCTTTCAGAGGAAGCTTAATGACTACAAGAACCAACTCTCTAGGCTCACTAAACTTGAGCAGGAATTTACCAAGGTAGGGTGACACCTTTGATCTTACCTTTTAATATAATTTATATTCAAAGAATGGTGACATACTTATGAGTTTTCCTGTTATCATAACCTATATTCCCATCAAAATGATACATTTCTGTTATCATAACCTATATCCATAACAAATAGAGCATGAAAGATCATAATATCCATCAAGTATAAATGTTTACATTTATTCTGGTCAATTGTCAATTGTTGACAATAGTTGAAGGCACACGTGTTGTGGTTAGGCTCTCTTTATGTTGGAGCTGCGATATACATACAGTGGTCAGTTTACCTACATAAAAGATAACATGTGTCAGGTGGGATTATTCTCGGTCAGTGACTGACCTGGGACGATAATATCATAACTGTACTGCCCCATGGGAAATATCATCATTTAACCCTTCAACACAATACTACTTGTAACAATAACCCCCAAAGGATTACCTATATCTCTCATGTTGAGATACGGACAGATAACCCACAACCACGTATAGCATGTGGTTTAATGTACCCCGTTACTGACGTAAGGGCAACACAATGGCCCCAGTGTTGCAGAATAAAGGAAAAATAGTCTATATCTATTATGCTGTCATATCGCTCCAATCTTTTATTGACATATACCTTTATCTGTAAGTATATCTAAGCACAGTTGAAGTGGATTGTCCAACCCAATAATTACCTGTATTTTGAAGATCTGTATCTATATCATAAACCACAGCCGTATCGGATGTAGACTCTAACAGGTGCGTGCTAGATGTTATGACTATCTCTATGTGTTAATATGTAATATGCTACACCTGATATACACTGATTGAGACATAATGACCGATTATGAGCTCTAGATAATGGATTGTTTGTCTTATGAGTAATTATTATATACAATGATACGTCTAGATGGTACAGAAAGAAAATATACCAAATGGAAAATAACCATAAGTCACCCTTTATCATTCTGACTGTTGCATTGTAGGATATGGACTTACTGGAATACATGTAACTGATTCAACAAGTTAATTTGATTGAGATAATCTTTATAACAAGAGGATTATTTGATAGTGAGATTACGGTTAAAGAAATGACAATGATTGGATAGGTGATAAGAAAATAGTGAAGAAGATATTTGAATTATAAGAAATAAATGTCTACAAATGACAAGGGACTATACGTCAAGGGTCGGTACTGCAATTCTAACAAGATCATAGTAAGATACGGCAGCAGAGTATTTGGAGAAGAGGTTGTCAAGCAAGAGGGAGAGTTATTAATTAGAACCAATGATTAAAGTGATTGATAATGTGGCAGGTAACTCGTACACTGACCATTTGAGATATACAAATACCTTATTGGTATATGTTAATAGACTGAAGTGTTGACGTAAGTGGAAAGCATTGTATACTAGTAAATGAGACTCGTTAGGTGATAAGTAACATTGGCATATTGTTTGTAACATTTAGATAAACTAATATTCATTGCATTATTCGTGGCATCATTCATTATGTTAAATGTGATGACACACCCTAGCTACAATAGACTCATTATATGGGCGCTAATAGATTGCGTGACCAAACGGTTGGAATTCATATATCCATGTAACACACTATAAGTTGATACATGTTTATGAGATTGTGACTCACTGCCAATACCTGTAATAGGTGAGATACAGGCTCTGAAATCATTAGTAAGATGGTATGGGTACATAGATCATTGTTCTACACGAAGAATTCCGTAAACGAGGGCATGGAATACGAATTGATAAACCATAACATACAACAGTAACAGGTGAAGAGAGCAATATCAGACATTCACGTAACTCAAGGATTGTAATAGGTCCTATACAAATCCTTGATGTAACTTGACCACTGCATGATGTCCGTGACATGATGAGGTCACTACAAGGACCACTTGTTCAGTACGGACTGTCTATAAGGGCATATTTGGCCCGAGCTATGTGAATAAGCAGTTTGTCCGGGTCGATAGGCTCGCCACATCAAAGACTCGCTTAACTCAGTGTTTGTGGGTCTTGTTTTCTCTCGAAACACGCCGGGGGCCAAGGCTGCCCGTCTTCGCTCACACTTAGGTATCACTCTAAGGACACATGGTAAAAAGAACAAACACTTCCCCATACATAAAGCACTGTTACGGGAAGGAGGAACCCAATTATACCCTGCAACCTGTTTACTCCGAGTGCGTGGTCAGAAAAACCGAAGCAAGAACAACGCAGTGCATTGTACGGAGATGGGACCTGTCTGTCTCTCTCCTGCATGTTTGCTGTGGGATATAAACACAGCTCTTTCAACATGTAAACTTGCCTTGTCTTCCTCTCGTTCTATCACAGTTTTTGTAGCTGTTACTTATAGAGCTGTGGACAGTTGATGCTATCTATACATTTGTATGTTGACGGTGTCTTTTGTTCTTCTATGGTTCGTATGGTCTGCAATACATTAAAACAGATTTATCATTTACGTTTGGTGATTGATTCTTCCTGTTATTCAAGGCCCCTTTTTAAACGTGCGAGCATTATTCTGACAACTTTTCTTCAATGTCTCGTATGGTAAATCTTATCTTACCATCCAAGCTTACGATGTTGACGTCTTCTTCCTCATTTTGTTTGGTATTCCGTAAGACTTGTTTATCGTATAATATTGTGTTAGATAGATACTTTCATAGATGTGCCTGTCGTTAATGGTATAAATGGCGTCTTCGTATCCCATACTCACTAAAGTCAGTGCATTTTGGATATACGTATCAACATGCAACTTCCTTTACTTATACATGATGCCTAGATGGTAATATCATTAGATCATATATGAGAAAATGTATAAGAAGTTGTGGACACAACGTATTCTTGTGACAATTGCATATACATTTCCCGCCTCGATTATAGTGTGATACATATGTTAAAAGAAAACTAACGTTATATGCAATCCACTTCCACAGTCGCCGCATCTCTCAACGCCCCGATCGATAACATACTGCACTGCATATATGCAAGACAACTAAATGGCCAACGGTTCCGTAATCATATGTATAGGCCTTCTCCCTGCCAGCTAACGATAGCTAGTGGCTGTACTGAATCATTACCGGATATTGTAAAGGGACACCGTATTTGCTTCTTTATTGACCACACTTGTTATGGATGAAGATTAAACAATGCAATGCTAATGTAGTGAGTGACACATTCATATAGCGAATCCTATTTATTAATATGGTATATTCTTTCCTTCATCAAATTCAGTTAATTTTTAAAAATATATTTGGTTTTAAGAGCAAACCACGAGCAACGTTATTTCTATGGCGATACTGAAGCGTTTTAACCTTACAATTGTTCTCTACAAAAGAATGAAGAAAAAGACAATTGATGTATGTACGTGTCGCGATTTATCACAGAAATTGATAGCAATCTTTCTTAGTTTCAACGAAGATATCGTCCATGTAGGCCTATGGTACACGAATATACAAACCAGCATACCAAGAATATACCAATACTTATAGTACCCTTCTCCTTTCATTCATTCATTCATTCATTCATTCATTCATTCATTCATTCATTCATTCATTCATTCATTCATTCATGCATTCATCCCCTTAACCAATATCATCCATGCTTTAACCAATACATATATCATTCCTTTCGTTTATTTTCAATTACCTATCAGTTCCGCCAGTATACAAAGAATATACCAATACTTATAGCAACCTTCCCTTTTTTATTTATCCATTCATTCCCTTTATCAATATCAGCCTTGCTCTAACCAATACATACATTATTCCTTCCGTTTATTTTCAATTACCTATCAGAACCGCCAGACAATCAGCGCTAATAAGCCTGTATTACAGACCGACCAGCTAATTCCTCTCCATCACTGATAATGAAAAGGGACTTGCTCTAATAGGCCAACGTTTAGCGCTGTTTACTTAGTATTTGTCAACGCTCGTCGATTCACACGCTTCGCCACTCTATAGTCATAAATTGTAAGAACTCGGCCGTAATTTACAAGCACTTAAAACTGTCCCATGTGAAAGGTCTCGGCCACCGGGCCGTAATATAGCAATAATATCGACGTGTCGTTGGTTCAGTGATGGACACTGCTGTTCCCTCTAACTGGCTCGTTACGGCAAATGTTGTATCGATGCTGGCGTGCCGTATGGTTCTCTTGCACAGAACTGACAGTCTCATTTTACTTGAGCGAGCTTCTCAAATTCGTCTAATGCAATTTTCAAAGTAGTTTAACGAAATTCAAGTTAGATTTTAATGGAATTAGGTAAAATTGATCATGTAGGGTGTACTTGGCTTATATTGTAAAGTTATGTTTTTGGTACGATATTTTCATGCAATTAAGGCATAGTTACTGCAAGAAGTGGATTGATGCTGAGTTGACGGATAGTCTCAGGGTCAGAATTGACAGTCTTCTTTTGTTTGAGTCAGGTTCTTATGTTCGGAAACAAGGGCCTCTTAAAGTACAATGCTGAACTTTCAATTTAGATTTTAATTGAATTTGGTGAAGTTGATGATGTAGTGTTGACTTAGCTTGTTCTATTTGTTTTCTTATTCGATGTCGATGGTAAGATATTTACCGAACTAATGTTGTCACACTTTTCTTTTTCTTAATTTATGAAAGTCTTATAATGAAACATGTAAAAAATCAGAATTTATCATTAAATCTAACTACAATAAGTGAAATCGATAAGGTATGATGAAGTCCTGACAAAGGCATTTTGTTATAAGTTAAAGTACAGTCACTCAACGAAAGGATGTATAGCATTTCTATATACGCCCTCGCTTAAAAAAACCCCAATTCTTTCTATAGTATAAAAGAAATAATGTTGAATACAAAAATCGAAGTCGTATTGTACTCAGAAGCAGCATTTCTTGTCCCATAAACCATAGTGTTATAAAACACTGCATACAGTCACTTCAACAGAACAAAACGTACTTTCCAGAACGAGAAATGACATTAACTAAGAGTAGAAGTCGACGATGAGTTGTTCTGTGTAGCAGCTTGTCGTGGTGTGTTATTTAATGTCTTATCACAGTGTAGAGGACTTGGCATCTGTTCACAATCACATCTCCAATAAATATCACCACATGGAAACTAATCGATAGGTTCTTGTCTGCTTGGGCGTAATGTATACGACAAACAACGGAGCAATCCGTGGAAGCAACTTAAAGTAATTGTCTGGTGAGAAAATGAAATATAGTTTGTGAAAAATCTTTGAGAAACTTTTTACGTTAAAGCTGCGGCTGTAAGGAGACATTTTTGAAGATTTAACTTTTTGTTACGCTGGCTGTGTCTAGCTAGAGACGCTGATTGTATTAACGCTGACGTTTGAATTGTAGATGAATGCCCAAATTCCGTCTCAGCATCTTTATGGAAACGTTCACACTCCAACCAGGACAGGGCAGACAGAAGCTTACAGTATCTTGTTATAGATGCTAATTCCTTTATACGTTGAATCTTTTGAATTGTAGAACACTGCTGAAAATGACAACGTTAGTGTCTTAGTCGAAACGTTCATCCACTTCAGTTAACACACTGCGCTACCAATTAGGCAGTATATGCTTCCGGAGTTTGCGGAAAATACATTGAACTCGCTGGAATTTGAAAATAATAATCAATATTAAAGTATTTGAAATATAGATCATATTTTTAAAGTCGTTAAACTGTTATCACATATAACATTGTGCAGCATGATATGATTCTTAATTCGTGTTGATATGTTAAAAATGTTGATGGCGTATATAAAATCACAATTGAAAGGAACAAAAACCGTTGGTAATCTTGGACATCGGTCAACAGAGGTTTCCAGAACATATGAGATTAGTCTTCAGGAAAATTTTAGCAGTTCATTCCTCACACGTCTCCATTACGCAATGTTTGCGGTTTACTAATGGATCTGTATTGTTATCACGTTCATCATTGGTCAACACGTTGGTCAGCTGTCCCGTGCAGGGCTGTATCACATCTATATGTGCTGGTCAGTCAGTCTTGACCTGACGTTTCGGAGTGGTCAGGCGACTCTCTGTAGCGTATTGCTTTCGATGAAATCAATTATGAACGTCAACTGCACAAGACTGATTAAATATATACATTGAACAAAGGAAATGTTTCACACTTTGGGATACCTTAAAAAAACTTACATCAAACCGTTGATAGAAACAAAGCACAGTTAACATCATAATGGTAAACCAAAATGCGTGCTCTAAATACACCGTGACTGATCTTAAATGATCTTTTAACTGTATCCTTACAATAAATGTGATATGTCCAAAAAAAGCTGGTAACAGTAAATTTAACAGAACTATGGAAATTTAAGAATAAAGTGAGTCAATAAACATTTACATTCAAAAGTTTTCAACTTAGAAGAATGATGAAAACAAACCCGAGACTAAAACTTTAATTAAGAGGCATTTTGATTTGCTTTATGACGTTGATATAAACTACATGTACTACGAAACGTCATGTACATACAAAAAAAAAGTTGTAAATCCAATTCTTTTCTAATCCATTACACACTAACGTCAATCACTTGGGGTAATAAGTTTATCCCTAATTTGTCTAAATCACTCTGTTCGTGATTTCCACACCATAAAAGTCAAGAGCCATAACGCCTCAATACACACAGACATCAACACATGCAGACAGCGCCGTGCATACAAACATGATAAACTCAAAGTTGAATTTCGTGGTACGATTTTCCCCTGCACGAACTCCCCGGGGGCGAGGACTATATACGAACCGTCGGCGTGGCTCGAATTATTCATAGGTCTATAAGTTTTCCAGACATGATCGGAGATAGAAATGAGTGTATAAGATTGTTTTCCCTGGATGGTACATGTGCTATTTCTCTCAGACACGAAGCACATCCAATAAACTCGGTAAAGGTGAAGCAAGGTGGTTTCATGAGCCGTTGGTTGTTCTCGTTGTGTCAAATTTGTCGTTGTATATCTAGACAGCATAACATTTCATATTTATTTGATTGTAAAGTTATGATATTACCTAAGTGCTTTGCTCATATTGTGAAAAAAGCGATAGATCAGCTCTAT
Organism: Steromphala cineraria; assembly: GCA_916613615.1. Taxonomy (NCBI): domain Eukaryota; kingdom Metazoa; phylum Mollusca; class Gastropoda; order Trochida; family Trochidae; genus Steromphala; species Steromphala cineraria. The sequence continues at coordinate 31,747,772 of OU744726.1, forward strand.
TGAATCATGAACATTGGTTGGTTACTCGATTAAAAGTTAATGATAATGTTCTTCGACAAGGTTCTTCTTTGACTTAACGTTTTTTTATGGTATATTGGTGATGTTTAACCTCTGAGTATTGCCACTGTGCCTGATCTACAATTACAGTATTGGTTATGACCTCCGATTCTTAAATGTATGCAGTTGTAAACATCATGTAGGACTCCTGTGAGTGAGAGTAGCCATACGAATGTTTTGGAGAAGTGCTACCGGTTTGGCAAACCATGCCTAACTATTTTCTTAATACCAATTCATATACATGTAAGTTCAAATTTGGTTGATAATAGTCTACATATTGTACAATAGCTCAAGTAATTACAGACACAAGAGGGACTGACTTTCGTCGTTTCACTTTTCCATATTAAGAACAGATAGGTAATATACATATGGTTATATAATTTCTCCATTATGTATAGAAAGGATAGCAACAAACACGAATGCCACCAAAAGTCATTTCACAAATGCGACTACAACCGATGCTATATAAAATATCAACATATTGTTACTGTGTAGTGGTGTAGTGGTAATACCAAATGTTTCTAAAGACCCCAATTTCCATAGAGCAATAACTCAACATTCCCAGACCGGCAGATGTAACTGTGTAACCCCGTGCTCAATAACTTCTTGTATGCAGCACACTTACATATGTACATATTGATGCCTCTAGTTATCCCTATCTGTCTGTATGTTATAACATTTGGCAAGTCGTGTAATCTTACTAGTCTAGGACTTACATCAACCATATGACTATAGGCTTTACCAGTCTGAAGTCCTCACAGCTCGGGATGGTTGTTGCCTTTATAGTACATATACGTTCGAGACATTTAGCGAAATAAGTTTATGGTATTTCTTGGTATTCATTTGACTCAGTCATTTTATATTCAAGACGAAATGTCGCCACGTATCAGATTCACTCAGACTCTCATTAGCCTGTGATCTATCGATTTGTGTAGAGGCTATTGTTACCGACGAAAGGGAATTTTACTGGCGCTTCGTTTAGTTTTCCCGCTCTTCATTGCTACTGCTGTTTGGCAATTCATTCCCTTTAAGAGATTTATTAAGAATGTTTTGCCAGGCTTTGCATTTATAGATAGTTTCATTGTGACGAATAAGTTATATGTAATGCATACGATATTATTCATTTAGTAACATTGGAATTGGTTATAGGGACGTCTTTCAGTATAATATGAAAGTGAAGTTGGTAATATTAACCCAGAAAATCTGTTTTGAACGTATATTGTATTTAGAGAGAGATTGTTGAAAATTATTCTTTTACCATTCAGAAGAACACATAATAAAGCAAAGGTACTTGTGTTAACGTGATTTCAATAAAGTAAGAACTACAAAGGACCGTTGGTAGAAACGTGTAATTATTATCTCAGTCGACTATCAAAGGCGTTTATTACCTACCTATCTAAGTAGATGGATATACTGTCAGTTGAGAGACAGACGCCAATCATGACGATAGTTGAGGAATTTGACCCGTCGCCAACATTGTCTTGTTACAGAATGTTTTATTGGCAAATTCACCCCATGAATGTAAGGAGATATTGGCGTCTTTGATTCAGTAATTATTGGGGATGGAGATATTTATAAATCTGTCACCTGTGATTTATTTCTGGGAGTTTTGTTGTCTATTTAATAGATGAGAGGAGACAGGTAGAACGCTATAGGTGAGACTGGCCCAGGTAAGTGTAATTGATGGAACGTTAATCGTCAACATGGGATCTTTATAGTGGGTCGTCTCAAAAGTGGATTTCACATTTTCACAGTTTGTTCCCAAATAACGAACAATTTGTCTTCAGAAATACAACAACATATTGTTCTATTTTTTTTAACCATAGCATAGTAATTTTTAGAGAAATTGACCCCAAAAAATGGAAGATTTTGGTTTTCAAGTAATCTGTGTATCAACTACTTAATGAATAAAAAGTTATGAATAATAGATATCATGCCTTCATTATACGAAGAAACAGCATATATATAAGCATTTAAGGAATGAGCTTAGAAAATGCACGGGAATAAATAACTATAATTCTAATATCTCTAAGCGGATAATGAAAGGGTAGGGTGTGGAAATATCAAAGGAAACGTATATACACGTGTATGCTTATATACAATTAAGTAAATCATAAGTTTGTTCACATCTTATCAGATTTACCCAAACAACTTTTGATACGCCCCCGCAGTGCTGTAAACAAGGGCTAGTCTCGCAGACAGGTAAGGCGATGATTTCCACACGATCAAGCGACTTTGATCACGTACCGTGTTTCATACACAAGTAGACATACGTTAATGAGGAAAACTTTCGCAAATACCTCGTCTACCGGATTAAACAGCAATGGAGCCGAGATAATCCAAGGAAAGGTGTTTGTTGCTTCTGTGGAACCATTTGTTTTCCACCTCATAAACAAAAGAATTATTTCGGAATGTCGACGGCGTTACCTGAACAGGAGTAAATCCGCTGGATTAGACCAGTCATGTTTAAAGGAGACGATTTGCTTTTTGTGTCTCATATATTTGTCTCCAAACTACCCCGGTTTCAGATCTTTACTTATGATACCTGTCTTTCCAAACAGACAGAGGTATATAAATACCGAATATCTTTCTTTTATCTACTGTTTATTTGTCTCTGTTTTACTTTGATGTAGATAGGTTCATATCTCGACAACAGAAATAAATGGAAATCTACCGAAAACATAAGTTATACTGATTTTTGCCTGAGGGTGTTTAAAAACTTTTTTGATATTTCATTAAAATTATTTTTAAAACAAACTGTAATTTACTTCTGTGTTATCTGTCAAAAACATTGCTTCCAGTCATATTTTATAACTTGATAAAAAAAAAAATTCAATTGATAATATGTTGCCAAAAATAATATTTGCACAAATGATTTATAGATTTATGTGTTTATTAATTATTCAAGGAAATAAAACTTGAAAAGAAGAGACACATTTAACAATGTTTTTATCCTCTTGATCTTAGATATTTAACATAGCCTGAAGGCACACTTATGATTAAATAAATTTATGAGAATGAAAATGAATTTTTGTTTCAGACAGGTAACTATGATTGGATCTCAAAATGAACAATGCTTTTAGCAACAACACAGATGTTGCATAATTACAATACATTATGAGTTCCTGACTATAGTTTGTTAAATGAATATGATAGGCATTCTTTGAAGTTTCCTGATATTAGAAAAGATAGATGTGACAGTGTTTTCCTGACAGCTAGTCAATATATGGAAAGTATTTTCCTTACAACTAAGCCATAAAAGTATTGATACAACCCAAGCTGTTTCACCAACAACATTTTAAGAGAGTTCAAAGTTTGTACACACAAAGGACGCTAATATCATGTTATCATGTTTATGTATATTTTGTTATTTTGAAAAATATCTTATTACCTTATTATGTGTAACTATTCATTGTGAAGTTTTGATATCTGAATAAAATCTAATAATTGAAGGGGAAATATACAGATTTTCAAATTTGACAATTTTAGCTAATGTTCAAAAAGAATAATATCTAGTCAACGTGAATAACATTGGTAACATTAAAATTGCAAAATATTTTTAAGTTACCTTTCTCAGGATTTATTTTTTTTTTAAAAATCCAATTTGTAAAAGATGTTGTTAATCTGAAATGAAATTGACTAAAATTAAAATAAAATCTTAATAAAACAGTTTAACCAAAATGTTTAACTTTCCAATTAAGAAAGCAATTTATAAAGCGATTCATTTGATATTTAATTTGTTGTTAAAACATTTAAACAGTTCTCCAGTAGTTAGAAATTTAATACCTTAAGTCGCAAACTAATTTCTAAAGTAAAATGACTTCACATTATTTCGCCAAATTTGATTCGTACGAGGTTGCGCAGAGCAGACTTAAAGATTTCCCATCGGGTAATATGGAGCCAACTGCTCTGCACAAGGGATAACTGCTTGTCAGTTCAAACTTCTTAGTACTAATTAAGTGATTTGATTAATACAAAAACTAGTTTGCAAGTCATATGAAAAACATCATGTAACATTAACTGCTATAGTAACAAATCCATGAATTTTTCATCCCAAGAAGTGATTTAGCAGTATTAATACAAATAATACTATTTTCCATAAATTTGACTTCAAAGATTCCTAGAAGAAGACAATAAATGTCAATTTGTTCCCCCTTTGATAACTTATAACTCTGATTGATAATCATATGCAAATTTCTACACTGCGTTGGTGTTTCTAAATTGACCTTCATCTTCGCAGGCATTAAGATCAAAAGTTTTTATGCACTTTTGAAGTATTTTATCGATGATGAATTGCCTAGGAAAAGAGATAGTTCATAATTAACATCACGACAACACTCCGTGATTAATGCTGTATTAGTATTCCAAACAGTCGTCCTTCGGGAACTACTGACACAAATTCAAGACTAAGTTCTGACTTTTAATGTTCTTGATTTCTTTAATGATGTTCACTAGCTTCGACTCTTAGGCTCTAAAACAGCTTGTACTTTCAGGGGTGTGGAAACTGACTAATGGGAATTAAACATATTGGCCATTAGTACCAGAGAGGCAGCGGTGCCAATTTATCACCCATGATGCCACCCTCAGACAATACCAAGTCCCATCTTCCTGTAGTGCCAAGCAATAGTCCACAGACAAAAGACTAAAGCCGCCAGTAATACTAGTCCACTCTTAGACAATAGTGCGCTTGAGGTTTTCGCTTCAAGGACGCTTTTTGTTTAAATTTGTCTTCTGACTCACAAAAGTGATCATTCTTTTGTTAAAACATATACCTATTGGATATATCAATCATTAAGGTTAGTTGTTCATTTGTATTTTGAATATATGTCAAAACTTTATTGTTTCAGTTAATTTGTACTAACATTCAAACATTTCAAAGATAACATTTAGTGGTGTTTTGGTCTTGGTCATTAATTATTCTTTTGTCTAAACTTTTCAACTTTTCAAAGGTTTCTACCTGTATATATCAATTTAGGATAGTAATGTTTACCTTGATTGTTGTAGTCATTTGTTTTGAATAATTTATTCTATTACCGGTATAATTTAATGCTACAAAATAGTTGGATGCAACAAACATCAATTATTGTTTGATGAAAATTATTAACAATTATAAGTTTGCAAATGAAATGGTACCCTTACCATTAATTATTTACAAAAGATGACAATTAAATCATCTATAGTTTTTTTCTATCATACTTTTGAATTTTTTTTATTGAAAATATCCAATTAAAATCCATATTGTTTCAAAACAGTTATGTTATTTTTCCTGGTTCAGTTTTTTCTGGCCTTAGTAAAAAAAAGATTAGGAAAATTATTTTTTTCACTAACAAATCTTGAGGTCCTGTTTTGATGCTTAAAATTTTAAACATTTCAGTTTAGGAATCATCACATTTCGCCCCTTTGCTTACCATCAATAGGTAGTGTTAGTCCATCCATTTTATTTTGTATTTCTTGTCTCATATAATTTTTATGAAAAAAGTTTATTTCCCATTCTACTGCCAACAGCCGATTTACAGAAATATTAGGCTTCAAAAGCAATATCTAGAACAGATTAATTTTACTAAAGGCTTATTTTATCATTCTTCTGGACTTATCCATGCATTTAATGAATTAAATAACTTTCATAACTGTTTAATAACTTAAGTATTCCCATAATGACTTTTGGAAAGTTTGAATTTTCTTTTTCATCAACTGTCCATTTCTCACTAAAAACTGTTTGAAATGAGTAACAAATAAAAAAAATATTGATGGTCTTATATCAATATTGTATATACATGTTGGTTTTACCGTTATATATCATTTTTGTTTTTTGAGATAAATTTTGGTCTATTTTGTAATTCAAATATGACTTGTCATCTTCTATCAATCTCTCAACCCTACACTAAAACCCTCTCTTTAATTTACCTGGGCCCCATTACAAACAAGGTAACTTCTAACCAATCAATATTCAGGTGTACAATACGTGTACCTGTTCAAACCATCAATACAAGTAGGTAAGTGACCTTTGATGGCCGATACCTTTGTGATGAATGTTGCCCCCCTGGGCCTCCGTAGATAACAGTCACCTTTACATGCTAGATGTCAATCTGGGCTTAAATGTATGATAGATGGAAAGGGAAATCTGTTAATGTTTTAATCCCATCACTAATGAAAGACTTAGGCGCAAGTGCTTGGAAGTGTGACTGGAGGGCAAACGTAATGAGGTGCTATGGGTCAGATAAGTTAGTTTTATGATGGTTTATGGTGTGTTTACGTAATAGTCGAACACTGATGAATTGGCTGTTAGGGTTGATGGGTGTAAGTGAAAATGGCGAACTCTGGTCATGAATTGCCTTTAGACACAAGTGCTTGGAGATTGAAAATTATGGTTAAGATTGATTTTGTAACCTTTTAGGCTTTTGACTGAATTTAAAGTGTGATAAGAAGATTTCATACTCTGACTTGAATATTTTTGTACTCACATACAAAAATATTGTAATGAATATAATTATTTTTCAGAAAGATTTGAGGTTTGCTGTTGAAAAAGCTATGAATTATGTGTTCAAGAATTTATACATAGCAAATGAGAATTTTTGTATTTTTTTATATGATCAGAGTTGAAAATCAATATTTTTGCCTTTAAAGTGAAATTTACTTGATGGACTAGTCCAAAATATATTAAAATCAGATCGTTTTATTACAGAAGTTTAAATTTTTTAAGATATTCATGTAATTATATTGTTTGAAATACAAGAATTTAGTATGAAAATGGTAAGTTTCCTTTGGTTTCCTTTCAATTTGGTTTTTTTCTATGTTTCTTTAAATTTTTTTTTGCTTTTTACAAGTGTTGCTAATTGCACCAAATAAGCATATTCTTGAATTTTTTCCCCCATATTTTAGACAATATAATGATCAATTATTGCATAATTCAGCCTTTTAAACCCCAAAAGTCTTTGTATTTTTTCAAGTTATTTGTCCATAGTTTTCTAGATTTGGAATAAAAACATTTTAAGAAAGGAAGAAAATTCACTGAACCATATCTTTATTAAGAAACAACAATGGTGAGATTAATCAAGTAGATTATGTGCACTCATTAGCAAAACTTATCATTCATTTAAATGATTTGGAGCTTGAAACCTGTGTATTTCATATCGAATCGTTTGATTGGAGCCACTCTTCTCCCTAAATTGAACCGTAGATTCGTCGTCAAAAGACACATCTGTCATCAAAAGAAATAATTTTTATTATTGTCACCAAGCCTGCTGAAATAAAAACAAGTTATCTGGCAAATAGAATGCCTGTTATCTGTCCTAATCAAGCATTTTTTGCTGATAATGGAAGCAGTAGAGCGAAAACGTCGTCAATTGCCTGAGTTGGACTACGATTGATAATTTGAATGACAGCTGTCAAAATTCATAAGCATGACAATTTTTCAAGGGATTCCTGATTAGCGTGACAATTATTTTCACCAAGACTACAAACACATTTTTCCCCACAACATATTATGTATTCATATTTAATTTTATCATTATTAATTATCAGGTATGAAATAACATGCTAATTGATCATGCAAGTGTTTGCCTGTCTATAATTCAGACAGCTGGACTACTTCCAACAACTTATGAATTAATAGGTCTCGTTTTGGTCTAATTAGTCTGGGACTAGTGTAGAGAGGACCTTGATGGGTGATTATAGGTCCTTGTACGATTAATTGTTGTCCCATCAAGCAAATGTTGTCCTAGCTTTGAAGTTCGCTCCAAATATAAAATCGTCAGGAAATAATTACTCGTTACTGATAAAAATCTGAATATTGATTCCGTCAACAACTAATGCGAAACTTTAGGATCATTAGAACATTTACTTTAAAAGTGATCAAAGGAAATATTGAGTGACAAAAAGTTGAAGTGGTTACATGAGAGACTACTGTTCATTTTCTTTCGACTAAAAATACTCGGAACAAAACGTTGACCTAAAGCGGTGTAGAAATTCTCAAGTTGGTACCGACTGTTCTAGTAACACCAATAGTGCGATTTGTTCCTAGTGTCAACTCAATTTGATTTGTCAAGTGACGGACACAATGGATATGAATATTAATTAGGGTGGTTTATGCAGATGGGGAGGCCGGCAGATCGGTTGGTCGTCTCTCCGACTAAGCAAGAACCTCTCCTCTCTCTCTCTCATTCACGCGCTCTACGACATCTGTGATTGTCATTTCAGAGCCTGACGCAGGATTCGGGATTCACAGTGACGCTAGGTCGCGACGCGGAAGGGTCGCTAGGCTTCAACATAATGGGCGGCTTCACAGTGAGTATTCAATGCATGTGTAGCTCGTCGGCTAAGGCCTGTTGTTACTCAGAAACGATTGTTGAAACACCACCATGCAGCACAATGTAAAATATTTGTTTGTTGTGTTTCTTACAAGAATTCCGGGTGTTGTTTTTTATGTTTGTTGACATGTTATCTTTTATTTTTAGAGATATAAAATTGGAAATAAATAATGACACTTTTCATGCAGTTGTCATCAAATGTGATAACAATCTAGATCCTTCAAATTGGTATATTTCGCCACTACAGAAATTATGCTCAATCTCGAACTTGATATTGTATTTATTATAAGAAAATGGGATGTTATTTTCTTTATGCCAGATGACATGTCATCGTTTACATTTATAAACAAATGGAAAATAAATCATGACAGTTTTTATTCAGTTGACATCAAATGTGGATTGCAATCCAGGTTTTTGGATTTTGCATAGGTTTAATCTCTGCATACAGGATTCCCATAATACACCAATTTGTATGTTGAATTTATCAAAACAAACCAGGCTGTTGTTTATAATGTTTGTTGACAAGTCATCTTTCACATTAAAAACATCTCACCAAAATAGAATATGATACTTTGATATTGTTGTCTTCAAATGTGGATAACAAAAGATTTCGGACAAATATAAGATTTCACTGCAATAACAATCCCAAGCTAGGCCAGTTGACAATGCTAGGATCAATACACTTGTCCAAATGGCCACCGCTGTCCGCTGAAGGAAGAAGAGGATGTTACGATGTCCAGAGCTGAACAATGGATAATCACCAGATTATCTCCCAGCGGGAGGGGGATACGAGGGGTACCTGCTGGACACATATATATACCCTGTGTTATATCCTGGTCAGTCTGGCGGTCAGTGGTAGTGACCAGGACAGATCCACTGGCCTACTTAAACTAGTGACCTCTAGGGACTCTTTGAGACTAGACTTGGTCAATACTGGAGTTGAATCATTAGACGATACTCAGTCTCCCGATGACACCATGCCACTATTAATAAGGGACTGTGTGTCCTGTTTAGGAAAGTGTCCTGTTTGGTGAAAGAAGTCCACTTGTTATATATCTTGATGGATTTTGTTAAAATGGACCCACTTGTGAGATATTGTTCAAAATATTTTGTTATAGATTTTGAAGGGGAATATTATTCATAAGTTGAAAAACAAGTCTTGTATTGTTATTACTTTTCAATTATGGTTGTGACAAAAGGTCATAAGAGTGTTTTCTACTTTTGGTTGATATTGTTTTTCAACAATTGCATAGTTTTGCACTTTAGAAACATTTATTCAAATGTTTCATATGAATTATGAGAAAAATCAGTACATGTATGTGGGAATTTTAATATTCAATTTGAAAGGAATATATGGTATATTTGAAATCAAGAAAATAAAAAAACAAATCTCTTGAAAAGTTTTTATCAAAACAATATAACAAAGTTCGCTGAAAGTTTAAGCTTAAGAAGTTACACATGAGATCAGATTGTAGCTAAATCAATTTGTAACTGTATTAGAATACAACACTTCAAGACTCATTCCGGCTTATAAGATCACAAGCTATTTTAGACACTCAAGTTATAATACCAGTTTCAAGAGAATCTTAACACTTGCTATCAAATATACAGATAAAACCCGAGAGGCAAAACATCATTTTAATGAAATTTACAAAGTAACAAGAGGAGGTCTTGAAATTTGTCTAGACATTGAATTGTTTTGCCTAAGGATTTATATTACAACCCTCTAACTAACTCATGTTCTTTGACTTACATTTGGATCTTGAAGATTAGATTCCCTAAGAAAGTTCAAATTGAAAACAAATTCAATTACCTTATCATATTTGGTAACAAAGAAAAAATTTAAAAGGGCATAAGTAGGCAGTGATTGAAAAAGACATTTTTAACAACTCAAATCTGATTAAATTTGCTTCAAGCTGGTTTGAAGTTTTTATATTATTCACTTTAAATTGACTAAATGACACCTTTAATATGGTATTTAAATCTGATTTCAACATTGTTAAAGGGTTATGAAATGCTGTAAATAAAATTGAACAAAGATATTAAACATATGTTGTTAACAACTTTTATTCTGGTTATATGGTTATATGAATGATGAATTCTTTTTTGATGCTTTCTACTACTTAAGAACTGTTAAATCCTCCGAGAATGCCACTACAGTAATATTAGTTGTAGGGAAATGCCACATAGACTTATTGCAATCATTATCAGTGGTAGGGGAATATCATCAAAGTTTATCAATCAGAAATGATTAGTTTTAGGTGAATAGTACTTGTATTATTGTTGACAGGTGAAACATTATTGGATGAATCAAGGTCTATTTTGCCTTTGATACCATCTGACCTTATCAGGAAACATTAGTTCGGGTAATCAGTTCCTTAAGGTAACGTAAAGTAGTGTTGATAATGAAGAGCAAAGATATTGCCGTCAGATATTGTAAGACTAGGTTTTATAAGAATTTAAGAGTTTAATTCACCTGCAAGGGTGAGCTTTGATGTGTATTGAAGTGGATGGGATTAAGTTCCACTAGATTAATCCTCAGGTATGAAAAGACCTAAGCCAATCCTTTTCAACATGTGAAGAATTCTTTGCACAATGTTCGGCTTTGATGAAAAATTGCTTGAAACGGTCGACAAAATTACGAATTGTTGAAATATTGAATATGAGGTTATTAATTCGTCAGAGCGACAGAGGTGTTTCATTTGCTCCCTAATGAAGATCTCTTTTAATTTCAGTCTTAGCTTTTAAGAAAATCAGTCGCGAGCGGCTCAGACGGTTTCCATTTATCAACAAGACCACGCTCCATTAGGCAAAATCATTAATTTTTGGCCGTCCAGTTACGAGGGGCCAAATATCCTTCTCGTGGGACCCTCTCATTTTTCCCTTTGTAGAAATTCATCTTGATTTATTGTGCTAAGTGTTCTCTCTCTAGTCTTTAAATCTGACTCTTCTATTAGGCTGAGTACTGAAGGCTTTTTTCAAACAGGGTACATTTGGAATTAACTCTGTTTGAACATTTAACTACAGATAAACAGACGTCAGGCTGCCGCAATTAACTCTATACGATGATGTAATGTTTTTAAACTCATGTATCATTTCTGTCAGCGGTGCTGTCAGGAAACTACGATCTTCAAGCTTTCCCTGTAGAGGGCACTGTGTTGTTGATCTCGATAACGTAGACTATTAGCAAGAAACGAGGAAGTGACGACTCAGGGATTTTGTACTTTGTGTTCCGGAGCGTTGGCTTTTCGTCTCTCGTTTCTCTCCGCCTTCAAACAACTTCATCAAACCTCACAGATTAGAAACCGACATTGTAGAAAAATAAAAGAGATTTTATCAATTTCTTTTGAAAAGAATCCCTTTGTGAAGCAAGAATTCTGTCAGTTTAAATCCCAAATGGCATACAAATTAGAAATAATTCCGTTTTCAAGTAACAGGGTATTTTTGATGTTTGAGCTACAGAAATTGAAGAAAGGCAAATCTTTTAATGATTAGGAAAGAATTATCCTGATTTATTATTTCTCTCTGACTGAGCAAACATACAATTTATGCAGGTTGTAATTATCAACAATCTTGACATCCTTGATGTTTTCATTGACATTGAACATAACTTTACATGTAATTGTGTTGCATATCTTTAACACATGAATAATAATAGAAACGAATTTGTCAAGCAAGCAGTTATCAGAAAGTATATGCTTTTTCATGTATCAAACGTACAATTATTTTTTTATCAATTGGAGAAAATTTCCTAAAAATAGCCTTTGCCTCTTGAAAAAGTTAGATATAAAAGAAGTTATAATCAGTTATTTATAGTAAAATAAATTGGCTAATGAAGAAGTTTAACTTGGAATTTAGACAACTAATTTGAAAGTCATGATTAATTACTTTTCTCTGTATAAATGTGGTAGTTTATGTGATGGTAAATTTTTCTGTTTATAAAAAAAGAGTTTATATATATGTATGTAAAAAAGTGTTTATATATATGTATGTTTATAAAAAAAAGTGTTTATATATATGATTGTATATATATGTGTATTTTATGTAGCTGCCTTCATATGTATGTAGTGCTTTGAAAAGGACCTTTTCCTGATTGTACCAAAAATGGGTTCATATGAAATACTGAAGTTACCCTTTATAGATGTCAAATAATTGTGCACCTGCTGAAATGGACTATAGAGTCTTCAAGCATATCTGAAATTTTATCTCCAGTTAACGTACCTAATTTTACGAGGCTACACATGGATGTTGACAAAGGTTGCCCGAAAGCGTGGCAGTTAATTCAGCAGTGTGCTGTGGTGTAACAGCCCGTTATGGTGTCTCTTTAAGTAGACTCTCTAGGACGGCTTTGTTCGCGATCATTCGTCTTGGCTTTTCCTTCCACTTTACCTGTTTTCTGTATCATAAAAATGTGATTATTATTAATATGCTGATGGTATTAACTGCTTTATGGTATTTCAAATATGAAAATGATTATGCTAAATTAATGTCACTAAGTGCATGTTATAACCCTGTCAAATTTCAAATGGGGAAAGCATTCTTAAGTTCAAATTGTATAATGAATTTGTTCACAAAAATGTATGATTCTGACAGATAGGGTATAAGGTATGAAAAAAGTGTACTCGAGTGCTTTACTGTGTCATGTAGTGGGGATATTAAAATCATTTTAAACCAATTATGTCCATATATGTAAATGCACTTGTATTTATTTAACATTAAGTTTTGACTATGATCAAAAAGATGTGTTAAATTTGTTTACTTAAAAAAAGTATTTGTCTAATATTTAATCTTTAATCAATACTGTAAACAAATTTCAATCTATATTGTACACTATATTTTATAGGACAGTCTACCCAGTTTAGTTTAGGACTGACTGCATGCACTTTTAAAAAATCAAGAATAAAGAGCTTTAGTTGCTTAATAATCTCAGGATGTTTGTGTTCAGCAAGAAATGATGTCATGAAATAATTAAATTATAAATTTTTCTGAAAAAATATTTAAAATGTTTTGCAGAATATCTGCAAACTAAATCAAAAGAAAATCAACTCAAGTACCAGTGAACAAATCTTAAAAATCATCCTTTGAGAAGAAATTCACCTTTGACAGGATTATTTATGACTGTCATCTTTCTTTTCGCTTTTTCAAATCAGGAAATTTGAAGGAGGCATTAATCACCCTTCGCCCTCAGATCTAACTTTGAAGATCGGAACTCTCTCCATTGAGTGCTGAAAACCTTGGCGGAGAACTTTCTTTTGGGAAAGTTTAAAAAGATTTGAGAATTTTTAAGACACATTGATGTCTGAAAAACTCTCCTTGAAAGCCTTGATTGCCCTTGCTGTTGATTTCGTGTGATTTTCTGATGTTTGATCAGCTCGCGATTCATCCCTAGGGAGGAATTTCGAGTCAGGTAGAGTTTGCAGACGGCCCTCAACCCCACAAACTAAATTTCCTTTTGTACGAATATAATAACGTCTGTGGTAAGCGAGAGAACCCTCGGACAAGAGAGATCAAAAGATTCCTCTGTTTGAGAGGCCCCGGTTGTGACACTCAATGTTCAATGTCATTAAATATTTATCCCCAATTTGAAAAGACGGCTAGTGTTTGTTGTACCTTTTCCCAAGGAAGTTACATATGTGCCTTTGGCTCTCGTCAAAGGGCTCGGGTTTGACACTCCTAGACTTCAGCAGATTGTTATTATCTCAGTAATCGAGAATCCATCTACTCTTACATATCAGGCGGCCATTTTGAGTGGCGGGTGTTGAGAGATTTGACTGATTTGGTTAGGGGATACTTCTACGATTTGACTGATTTGGTTGGAGGATACTGATATGATTGTGTTGACCAAGTCTGGACGACACGCTTAGCTCGATGATCAGACATTGGGATAATAAGACTGGATTGTTTTATTGTTTATCTCCCTTCCTTTGAAGTCATTATTCCTGTCAAGTCGGTCAACGACGACGTAGTTACTGCAAATATACCCTTCATCAGCGGGGAAGGAAATATGATTGATAAACACGGTCCCGGAGATTGACTGTTTCTATAAAACACAACTCTCGAGAGATCTAAGGAAGCTGACAGCTTAAAAAAGTCATCAAAAAGAGCCATGTGTTAATTGTACCAAGTGTTTGCTCTTCAGTAGTTATGAATACTAAGAAGCTGATCTGTCAGTAGTGACTGAAGATTTCTGTTGTTCTGTCTAGTCAATCAATGTCACTCAACTAGACGAGGGTCTAAGAGGTGTAGATATAATTAATGATTATTTTCACAGGCCCTCCTTTGGGAATCGAGGGGACCATTTATGAATAATTTAAGTCTTTGGAGCATAAAAAAAGTCCGGAATTGGTACAGATGTTTTAGTTAAAATGTTCAATTCCACGGATGTCAGATTTTGCCGGTCCATAGGCCAGCAGAATGGTGACCTGTCACTTCCATAGGGATTCCCTCGCCTTTCCGGGGGGATTCCTTCCCCCTGCCAATTATTGCCCCTGACCTGCTAATTAACAATGTGCAATAATTTTAATCAATATCAAAAAAATGAAAATGAAAATTGATGTTTTTCATAAAACACAATTATGAGATTCCCCTGCAATTTAATCAGTGCCATGATTCCCCTCATAGTGCCAAAGACAAAAGCAATGATAGGATTTTTGCAACTTTTGGTGATTCCTATGATAATGTAAATAGTTCTCTTTTTGGACGTCACTTAGTTAATACTCTTAAGTTAGTTAATAATCCTCTATGAACCTCTATGATCTTACTTCAAAGGAAAATATGATAATTTTGGTCATGCAAAAGAATAAGATCATGGAGTTATATGTATATGTGTATTATTTGTACATGTATATTTCATGTGTATGAATATGAAAATTTAGTGTAATAACAATGCAGATATTTTGTCTTAAAGATGTCATTTGTGAACTTATGACACAGTAAAAGTCATCATAATAGTATTAACTAAGATTGCATCTAAAAATCAAGGTGTCACCCAATTTTTAGATAAATATCCAAAATCATAATCTTGTTTAAATTTTGTTTGTACAATTTCTATTGTGTTATTAAACTAATTATCTGTTTGCAAAACCATTATGACATTTATTATTATTTGAAGTATGTCAGTGTGATCTTGTGAATGTATTCATCTAAAGTAAATATTTGAACCCTGTAAGTAAACCCACCTATTTTCTGTGTTTTCAACGATCTGTTGACAAATACTTGAGCACTTATTTATCTTGTTGACACCTTGTTTGTAGTAAAGATCTTATTTCTGACTTATAAGAGGCTATATTTCACCTTGGACAGCATAAGTGTCAAGATCATTTCCATATTATTTGATTAATATCATAATGTATGGGAAGCCATAAGCAGTACTTCAACATGATTTTAAAAATTCTCAAATTTTAATGTTGATTATTATTTCAATTTTAGTAGAAATTAAAAAAAATTAAATATCTTTAGCTGCCCATCATAAAACCACTTTGTCCGTATTCACTTACCTGTCTGTAAGTTTTTTTCATTTTGAAAATTGAATCTAAATATGGTGATGATTAGTTTCATAAATCTTCAGGTAATTTTTGTCAGGTATTAAAGGATAAATTCAAATATTGGACAAAGGACACTAATCCACCTGTCAAGAAAAGATTTTAAAAGGATTATCTTCCAAAGTAATCGTGTTAGATTTCACACTTCTACTAATCTTTTTAAACCCCTGGATTGTTACACAGATAACTTTGTACAAATCCAGGATTAATAAATCATAATACACACCGCCATTTAATAAATTGCAAAGCAAAGTCCGTCAAAAATCAATTTTAATTTTTTTCAGCTATGTGATCACCCCCGTTGATGTTATTTCTATCCTCAAACACTAACCATAACCTGATATGATTTACACTTATCCCTCCAGTAAACTTTAAGTAATGTTTATTAAAATATTTCATGATGTCAACTGACGACTGGTTTTGTGTTACACTGAGATTAGTTGTGTTATCTGTGGGTAAACAGTATCTGAGACAGGTGCTAACATCAAAGTACAGGTATGTGATGAAGATTTACCTGAGTATTACCTGATATCCAGGTATGATATACAATACTTACCTCCATTCCTGGGGATTATTTTAGAGGAGGGACAAAACCTAGTCACCTACTTAATTTAAGAATAAATATTATATTTTCATCTGAATAAGTATATATTTATTTTTTTCCAATAAACAAAATGAGAATGAATAACGCTTTTGAGATTTTGATATTTTATGATTTACTTAATCACATTATAAATATGCCTTAAGAAAATATGATATGGAATATCTTGTGAAAGAAGATGATTTTCATGTTTCTAAATAGAGTACATTACATTAATGATTATGGAATCAAACTTAAATGGTTTTATATTAGTAATTAGATCTATAACTAACACAAGTGCAATCATTCAAATTCTATTATACGGAATGTCTCCAATTCCATTTTATCTTACCTGTGTCAATTATAATTAAATTGGGTATAGACCAGTCTAAGTAAACCTAAACTCAATGATATTCGCTGCACTCCCAATATTGAGTCTAGCGAAACGTAGTAACGGCTCGCGTCAGCCATCTTACCAAATTCACCAATAAGGGCTCAGCTTACCAAGATACAATAGTATCATGTTGGAGGGTCATAGGTCAGCTGACACAACCTCTTACTGTAACCTGCTAGACTCAATATCAAGAGTGTAGCCAGTATTATTCAGGCTAGGTTTACTTAGACTGGGTATATACTTGAAACTGAAAATACACTGGATTGAATAATTAGAAATGAAAATATTTCTGAAATTTTTTAAAGTTCTAATTTGTTACACTTATCAAAATTTATACATCTACTTTAAAGACTTTATCAAATAATTTGAACTAAACAAATTTTATAAGTATCTGTCTCCCACCCCTCTTGAGCCCCATGAACTAGGGTTTCCAGGTAAGTGATTTGATTCTCTTGTGTGCATCAGAGCTCTCATGATATTAAGCACTACTCAGTAAAGATGACACCGTTGAGTAACATTATCCATGGGGCTAGCGAGGGGTGGGATTATATGAGCTTGCCTCAACAATGTTCTTTTGTATCAAAGGCTTAAATTATGATCTTTTAAGACTCTTTCTTGCTATAATTCAGCAGTTGGGGTTGAAGTTGATAAATCCAGGCGCTTTGTTAGGTTTTAATGGTACAGAGAAATTATGCTAGAGTTTCTAGTTCTGTGGGTGGTAAGTAATGTATTTGTAAGACGTAATCCCTTTACCTATCTCTGACTTATTTGTTCTGTCTTGCGACAAACATCTTAATCCGAGAACCTAAATCTTTGTTTATCCACCTGCTTGAAACTAATACATGTAACCACAAGACACAATTTGAAAATAGCTGAAGCAGACTTAATTAATTTATTTCAATCTTTTCATTAAGGCAGTGAATATTCGTTTATGATTTAACAAGCAAATGAGTATTGTAATGAAATAATGTTTTAAGCAAGTATTTTTACAATAAATTGTTATAATAATATCAAACACATCACTCAATCCATGTCTCAAAGATGATAATTATGGTATTATTGAAAGCATTATTAAAGAAAATTCATAATTCCAATTATCATACATTCGTTATCACAGAGAGCATATTAATCTGTATTATTCTAATTCTCAACCAAAACAACATTCTCATGGATGCTAAACAGAAAGAGGAAAATGAGCGACCTAGACAATGAAGGTCAAACCGAGATCGCTCACAATTAGTAAGGAAAACCCTGTCGCTGACAGATCGTAATCCAAAAGGTTTCTTTTATCAATTGTTTCATTACTTCAGTGAATTAATTAGTATCTCAGCTGCTGTTGTTTTTCCATTTGTCCGTTGGTAGCAGCTAGTATCGGCGCCAAGTAAGAAGCAACGGAAAATAGCAGGGAGGACTCGCCATGCGTGATATTAAAAATTTGCCAATAACACTAGTACCATCAATCAAGTTGTCAAAGATTTCAAAGCTCAAACTCTTTGTAATAAAAAGGGACATCAATCGCCACGACGACGGTAGCGCCAGTCCATGAGTGACTGTCCATCGTGATGCTAATAGACTCTCGGAGACTCATTTACAGAGGGACACAACGTTGTCCCCCCCTCGTCACTGGTACCACAGACAAAGGGGGATGTTTTTATTTCATTATATACTGATTCATAACAGAACATGTGGAGACCAGGGACTTTCAATGGTGACTCACGAGTACTTGATTTAACAACTCTGATTTCACCCTCGCATGTACTCGAATATTTGATTCAAATTTTATCAGATTCTCTAAGTGGTTTAAGCTCCTTGACATCATTTGAAACCCATTTAGATGAAGTGTTACAATATAGTTGCGTTGGCAGTGGATTCTTTGTAGTCTGAGGTTAAGGCTCTTTTTGTGATTTAAAAGAAATTAATATGTGAAATCATAAACATGAAATATATTGTAGTTTTTTCCCTCAGATATGAAAGCCTTGATTCCTTTTCATCAGTGAGATTGATAAGTACATATACAATTAAATCTAGTATCATTTGAGTATCAGCACCAATGAAAGACTTTCTATATAGGGTTAGTACAGCATCTACCAATCTGACAAAATAATATTTTCATCAAAAAAGGGATAATTGTATTCAATATGTACAAGCATGACAAATGTACATTGTTATTGTTTTAATTCTAAAAGGTAAGCAAATCATCGAACAGTTAAAAAACGACATTTTCAAGATAAAACAGCAAGCTGGTTGTGTGTGTTTGTGAATGAATATGAATAGAAAATTAGTGTGTTCATTCAAGCGTATCAAATGGATTCAATCCAAACACAATCTTTTTATTAACATGTTGAACACCATAACATGCATCTGATCAAAACTGAAACTTATCATCTTTCCTGCAGTGATAAATTAAGATACTGCTACTATACATAACAAAATTTAAACTGAACCTCCCAAAGTGTCGACATAAAGCCAGTATAAATATCAGCTGCTCATACAGCCCAGATGTAATCATTGTAGTCCGTTATTTTTCCTCATAAAGAAAAGAGGGTTGAGTGGTTGCTCTTAACATTGAAGAACGGGGATAATCAGGGAGGGGGGCCGTAGAATTGGCCGTTGTTGTAACGCTGTGTCATCGCCCGACCATTGTTGGTTCCAATCACTGAAAACTTCACAGGAAGAAGAACCATTACAGTGTCATTGCCTCCTTTGATGTCTCCCAAAAAACGACTTGACGAAGTTGATGATTACCATCTTTTGTCCTCCAAATTTTGTGGAGCTCTTCAAGGTTAAAAAGTCCCGAACAGCTGCCTATATGGCCGTCAGTTGAAACAATGCATGCATGACTTTAGAGCCATCATTAACTGTTTTGATTTGAGGTTGCAATCTCAGTAGCTTTAGGCTCCACTGATGTGGCAATAAAATCATCTGGAACACCCTTACCTTATGTTACGAACGTTTAAAGTTAGGGTGTTATTGCCGTGAGATTGCAGCTTTGTTGGTTTATATGGCCACAGAAATAGACAGAGATAAATGGAACGATAGGATAATTAAAAGAAACAATCAAGCAATTCTATTTCTGTCAGATTTGGCATTTAGTGGGATGATCAAAGATCTTGAGTATTTGTCGGTCAATATACCAAATAAATACATTGTTATTGTTGTAAATACAAGGGTTGTACTATTAATAAATGACACGAGTGGATATTGTTATTATCTTTATAGCTGTATGATGAAAGAAAAAGATCTATTTGTACCTAAATATGGAAACATTTAGAACTTATTTAAGACTGCATTTTGTGCTTTATAACTGTATTATACATCATTAAATATAATAAGTTTCAGAAAAAAATAGTTCAGGTTTATTGATGAAGAACTAATTACATTTCCATATATTTCTGCATGTACTTATGATTGAGTGCTATATCAATAATGAAATTTAACCAGTAACGAAGTCATGATACAACAATAAAAGTTAATTTTTGTTATTCTGTAACAAGAAAAGTGTTAAAATAGACTAAAAAAATAGTACCGGTATATTATTAATAGATAAGATTATATGTGTAAAGCAAAGTGGGAAAAAACAACATAAAAGTCTTTGTCCAAAGCGTGATTATGGTTAAGCCTCAGAAAGATAATAATTTATTTCTTTGCCTTCCCACATTTTCAAATCCACAAATTCTCGACCAATTCTAGGACAATCCTGATACTGTCCTTAGTCTCCTGCTCTACTTAAAACAAATCTCGCTCTTTATTTGTGGAGGTCGTTATGGTCAGCAGTTATCTCCCCTGGGGGCCAACGCCTCTCCTTCTGGTAAGGTTCAATTGTCAGACCATGTCCTGTGCTGGTTTGTTTGCGGGGACAATAATGTGCACATGGGGACACCAATAAAACATAACAGGGAGGCGAGGGACTCCCCATACCATTAGAGCTGCAGTAGCTACGGTGGAGAACAGGCAGGGTGTCGGCCATTTAATACAAGCATTAACTGTGGTTCTCTCTTGGCATAGGACAAGGGTTTTCTTTGCATTCTGTTTTGTTAGAGGTCATAAGTGGCCTTGGTCTATTGGTGGGCAGGGTGTCGGCCATTTAGTACAAGCATTAACTGTGGTTCTTTTTTGGCATAGGGCATAGGTTATATTGCATTCTGTTTTGTTAGAGGTCAAAAGTCACTATGGTTTTGGGATAGGCAGGGTGTTGACGATTTAATACAAGCATTAACTGTGGTTCTTTTCGGCATAGGGCATAGGTTCTATTGCATTGTTTTTCCATTTTGTGAGGAACCAAACATTGCTATGGTTTTGGAATGGGCAGGGTGTCATTTAATCCAAACTGCTTGTTTCTAATTGCTGTCTAATTCTGTCTGAGAGATATACCTGAATATTGGTAGGATATTGAAATCAAAGCATTTATGGATGATCAACTCAAAATAGTCATGATAGCAAATTTTCTAAATGCTGTTTTCAAGCTACTGTTTATATGCTTGAAAATAGTATAGGCAGAAAAGAATCTAAGAAACATTATGGAAGTTGATATTAAAAAATTTATAAAATTGATAATCAATAGATTTATCCACTTTCAGCCTTCCTCTGGTAGGCTTTGCTTCAGTTGAACTAGAAGTGGTCTTTTATCGGTTGAATATGACCTGCTTTGAAATTAAATAAGATTACAATCTCAGATTATTTCATCATCACTAGCGTGGCATGAAAATGTACTTGGTCTCCTGTTTTGAATCAGGAATGCTTGATTTGTTAAATTGCTTTAAATGATTAATCTGTTCATACAAATTAATCTGCAATTATAAAAATACTTATCAGTAATCATATCTTTTATGTTGTCAAATGAGTACAATATTTTGATATCCTTTTGTAGTTTTCTCGATTACATCTCTAACATTTCTCTATGCGTATTTGCTGACATTAACTGCAAATTGATTTTTAATATTTGCAGTGATCAAAGCTTACTTCACCTCGTTAGGCAAGTCAGATCCAAACAACAAACGATCCACGGTACATTTGCTGCAACTAATGGACCAAACCTTTCTCTTTCACTTTCTGCAAAAAGTTCCATGTTTTGTTTATAGTTGTCTCATCTGTGAAGGGAACATGCAGTTGATTTAGATTAATCAGCCCCACGGGATGCTATCATTTCAGAGAAAACGGCTCTTAGCTTCTCTTACCAACTCTTGTTGATCCCTGTTCGTCAATAATGGTAGTTCCGTGTTTGTCTTGTAATGAAACTGCTTTGTTACTCCCATGTTTATGATTCACGGCAGTTGGATCAATTCAAGGTACAACATTTAACTTTATGGCTTTTGGCTGTGTACATTTAGAATGACAGTTTATATTGATGATATTTGTATTCTTGCTGTTGATTGATGTTTTTCTGATAAGGGATAATCTGCTTTGAAATTTGTTTTGAAGCGAGTTGTCATTAAATCTCTTTTGGTTACATTTGATAGGGCTGATAAGATATTTTTTTATTTGCTTGTAATAGGTCCTTCTTTGATTTTTTTTTCACACAAAGTTTGAAATTTTTTATCCCATTTTTTTTCTACTTTTATGTTGTCCTACATGAAGGGACACAAAATTGCTTTTTGAACTGTTTTGAATTTTTTCTTTAAAACCAAAAAAGGAAACAGCTTTTGCAATATATGCAAGACTAAGTATCAAAATTGTTTTTAATATAATGATTATTTTTCCAATTTCAAATTTCAATTTCAATGTTGTACTTATCCTTTTTATAATAATTCAATTTTGTCAATTTGAAATGGATATAAAGATAATCATGTAGCTATCTATTACATTCTGCAGGATAAAGAATATATTCACTTGTCATGTCCCAGGAGATATCAAAGCAGATAAGAGAGAGTGAATCAAATAATCATTGTAGACAGATATAACCTGATAAATCCCGAAGGGGGTATAAATAAGCTCGGAGTTGATGCCTATTACCGCATGTCTTCCTTTATAGCCTACAGGCCTACAATAACGCCACACCAGTGTTTGTCATCAAAGAGGGCGAGAACATTATTTGACTGATTCAGTGAGGTTTTAAATCTTCCTTCTCAGTTGAAAAACTTGAAATGAATTTTCTTGTGTCTATGAAGATGATTTCAATTACTTCAAAGACAATTCTTGTTTGAAAATTATTCCTGATGGTTTTGTGAGGATTTCCTTTTCTCTGTGGTACTGGGAGACCTGTTTTAAGATCTTGGTGGAATTTTGAATCATTAGGATTTGATGAACATGAGAAGAGATTGGAATCATAAAGAAAGATGAAAGAATTTTTTTTTTAAATTATATCTTGTCATTTTCACATTAATAATCTCCAAAAATGTGATAGAAATCTTTTTTAATATCATGTGATATTATTTCACAAATGTTGCATTTCGATTTGCCTAAAGGAATTTGGAATAAAATTCCATGATAACTTTAATTGTTACAAAATTCATTTGAAATGAAATGAAATTGAATTAATTCACTACTCAGTCGCATTGCAGGAAGTCCAAAAAAAGAATTCCCAAATGACAGGACCTGGAACTTAATTTGCAATATTTTGGATTAGATAAATTGATTTTTAACCCAACGTCATTAGGAATGCATGTGCAACGAACAGGTTACATAACCGAAACATGCATCATCTGGCGCTGAGATCTGTTCTTGTAATGATCAGGCTTGGCGGCAATGGACAGGCCTGTGTTGGCACTGTGTTTTGCCTTAAAGATGGCTAGGGTTCTCTCGACTCTTCGTCAATATCTTCTTGCATCTGAAAGATTACCAGGGGCGATTTTCACTGACACATTATAAAATCTGACACTTGTTATAAGAACTATAGAAATTCATTTTCAATCCATTTATTGATAGGATTGTAAATGTGGTTATTAAGAGCAATTTTATAGGAATATCAAGAGAATTTTCATTATAAAGTTCAAAAAGGCAACATTAGCGCTTCTAAAGGATACTCATTATGGATTATTGGCCTTGTTTGGGCAAATATGATTACATCATTACAATATCATTATCGTTAACATCACACCTGGTGAATAAAATCATCAAAAAGGAAACTCTTTCTTTTTCATCATATCTAATATAATCACTGTATGCAAGGGATTCCAATACCGCAAGAAATATTTAGAAATAAGCAATCATGGATGAGTTATCTGAAATTTATCCTAAAATTGGTATCATCGAAAATAAATTGCAGTGCATTTATGCTCAAAATTTTATTATTGACATCACAATGTCAATATGAATGACGGTGAATCAAATGACATGATAAGATTAATCAACTGTAAAAACAGGTGCAGGAAACTGCAATGATTGGTTAAATGATGTGCCTTTATGGTGGCCTAAGTAAGGCTTTATGCGCTGTATTGGAATGTGGGGTCGGCTGATTGGCGTCCAGGTTGTGTCCAATCTAATCACGACTGACTCATGCACACTTAGCCTCCTCTTATAATATAGCCATCCTTCCAGCTCCTTTCACAAGAAATTGTCGCAAAATTGCTCCTTTTCCGCGAGTTTCACGCTTCGGCCCTTTTCCATTTGCCAAGACGTCTTGTGCAAATTTCATCGTGTTTTATTAGACTTTAATAGTACGTTCTTGGTACGCCTAGCCGCGCCATGTAGCAAATTGTTATTACTCTGTGATTCACCCCTATATTGCTCTTTTAGCCAACATGTAGTGGATTTCTTGACTTTAACTAACCATGGGCTTGAGAAAAGGAAGTTGATTTTGGAAGGAGATGGTAGGTTACGTAATTTGGATGAAAAAGGTTTAAAAAATATTTTAGTGGCTTTAGCTTGGGATTGAGGAAAGGAAGTTGATTCTTCAAGGATTTCTGAGATGGTATGTTATGTAATTTTGGTAAAATAGTTTGAAAAAAAAGAGTGGCTTTTGACAAATGGAGGTTTTATGTAGAAAGCCAAAATAGCACTGTCGGGAACCATTTTTTTCTGAAGAGGCTTAGTTGGTACATTACTTCCATGGGTGGCTTAAATGGTGTTGAAGTTTGCCAAATTGTGGAATGACTGTGAATGGCGTCATTGCCTTGTAACCATGGAAACAGTTAGTCATGTAATTAGCTAGTGCTCTAACACTTCAAGGAATTAGTCAAATCCTTAAATTAGGATCTGGTTGCTCAAATAGTATCATTGTCTGTTGTTACATGTGTGTTTAAAGAACATGTGAGCGGAAAAGGATTTGTGGTGATTCTAATTGTCTTACAATATTCACAGTATTAAAACTTTGTATTTTTTTATCAATGACATTGATTTTGTAGCTACCTTAATGATATATTCAATCTTTTACATGCAGGACCCAAATTATGTCAAAATACGATATCATGTCTTTAATTTAACATTAATTTCAGCTGCAAAAGTGTTACCCAATACAATATCATGTTCAAGTTGATTGGCCACTCAGAAGAATTTGAAAATTAATTTCAGCTGCAAAAGTGTTACAAAATTTCACCCATTTAGATAATAGACAATAGAAATTTATATAAAATAATTATTTTTCAGCCTGAAAACAACAACAACCAGACAGTGTCTGATGGGATCATCGTGTCCAGAGTGACGGACAACGGACCCGCAGACAACAATGGCTTGAAGATTTACGACAGAATTATCAAGGTAGGAACCTTTATCTTTCAATAATCCATTATTTTCAGGGCTTTCTTCAAGTTGGTGTATAGAATCAACTTTTTCTTTTCAGGAAATTTAATGGGATTGTTTAGTGTTTGGTTTAGACAGTTGTTTGATTTCGAATAACTATATTTTCCATTTGTTTGAGAGCTTGAAATGGAATCATCAAACTTCAATTCAAGGATTTACTGCTTTTGAATTCAAATTGTATAATTGTTAAGGGTATTATATACTAGTTGTTGATGTTTGTTTGAACAGTGATTTGACATGGGTGACTTGATTTTCAAGAAGCACTTATGTAAAGTTGTAGTTGTGTCATGTCAGGAGATTACTATCAACCCCTTCCACTTGCATAATTGTAATGGATCATTCGCCAAAAGCTACCAAAAATGCAACTCCAAAGAGTATTGCTCATCAAACTGGACAACGACTGAAAAGCATGAGTTATTTCCAATTTGTCGTGCCAATCTTTGACACCCCCTATATTGAGTTCTTTGTACTCTGCCTATTTAAGGTGTCTGTACAATGAAAACTGAAAAAGTCTTGAAATCTTGAAATCTTTTAACCCTTCCCCCTCCCGTTCCAAAATCATACATTCTGACCCAATTGGAATTAAGATATACGACTAGTATCCTTCTGATAGAAAAACGATCAAATGTGATCACTTTATTCAAACCTGTTCCCCTGTAAATGTCCTCCCTGCCCCTTTCCCCCTTTTCCCCCTTTCCTCCCTTCCTCCTTCTAAAGTTATGTCACACAAACTAGCAGGTGCTATTGCTGGCCGCTGCATCATTGAAAGAAAATCAATTGTGCAGATAATCAGTGCAGTGACAGACATGGGGAAAAAATCCTCAAAATCCCATTGCTCAATGTGAACTAAATTCACTGTAATTGACATTAAATTTTGTTCATTTTCCCGCAAATGCTCATCGCTTGTTTCAATTTGAGCTGAAATTCAGTTTTGAAAGTGCTGATTGAAATTGATGAATCTAATGCACGACTGTTTGTTCTTCACTGGCATCCAGCCTTACCCTATCTCTCTTCCACAGTTTCGTACTCACGTTTTTTTAACGGGGTAATTAAATTTTTAAAAACAATCTATTGTCTGTGAAAAGATTTGCAAACAGTCTTCCATCATACAACAGTGGTGGTGAATTATGGAGTTAATCCAACATCTAATGGGTTCCTGTCACTTGCATACGGGGATGTCTCTACCCCCTGGGTCCCTCCCATACCCCCCATTTTGTCCCAACGCCCATTTCTCTTTGATCTTCCCCTCCCCACTGTACTTGTTTCAAGTGGGTCGAGTAAATATTCTTCTTTCTTGTCTTTCTAGTGAATCTGTTACTGTCGCATGATTTGGCCTCATTATCATCGGATTTTGTACCTCCCACCAAGACCTACTTTGCTCTCTGGGTCGAGGGTATTATACTCTCGTTCCAGAGTGAGTTAATACCATTGTGTTGTACATGACTACTGTTAATAATCCATCTTTGTTCCGTGAGGCTATTATCCTCGCAGGACAAAAAACTCGGATGAAAAGATGATTATTTTTGCATACTAGTTTCTTCAGGCTATAGGATTACATTATTTCATTATTTGTGGTTTAATTTGGTGGTTTTTAAGCTTAAGGCATTGTTAGTTGCAGTTTAGTTTGCAGTGTCGGTATTGGATTAAATCTCAACGTGCGAAAAGAACAGTTTCTTATTCTTTTGTCATTATGAGTTACTAATCAACTTAAAACCACCAAGCAGTCAAGGGCACGAGGGTTAATTAAATCGCTGATAGTGAGTTGTCAAGTAAAAAAAGTTCGTTAAAAAAGGGAATTGTTAGTAATTGACTTTTTTGCACTATACACTTTTGTGTAAAGTTGAAATTCGATCAATAAGATTTTCAATTACAAAATTTCATTTAAAGTTTGCATTTTCAAATTTGTTTATGTCATAATGATAATTATTTTGAGATAAATTTATCAAACTCAATGATAACTTTAGAAGGCCTTTTTGCCACCATAGAAATAATTTTCTGACTTCTGGTGATCAATTAAGTCAATCTTTAAATTGTTAGCATGAATATATGAAGTTATACATGTTTGTATATTTCTTGTAGTATCATCTTAATCAATCTTAAACATAACAAGTACTAATGTTTGTGTTAAATAATGCAAACTTTTTTTTCTCCAAATAAGTTTGAGTCATTTGAAATGATTCATTTTTTCACAAGGTACCAATTCAACTCTAATTATCACCAATAGTATTGTCAGAATTTTTGAGTCATTCAAAATAATTCATTTTTTAACAAAGTACCAATTTTTCTCTCAAAAGTATTTTTAATCACCTCTGCTAGTATTGAGACTGACAGCATGAGAGAACTAGCTGTGATGTAGTGCTAATTTAAGCAGTCAATATCGCGGCCTGGAAACCTGCAGAATGCCCCTTAAATACAAAGAAGTGTAATGGAGATATTGTACCCCGGACAAATGTTATAATTCAAGCAGGAAAAGCTAAGAACAATAGGTGATGTACTGAAGCTGCAAAGCCACCATAGTGGTATTGCAGATAATCTTGACAACTAGCAAGAAAAACTGGCAATTATCAGCGTGCGTAAATCACTGAGGGGAGATCGGGCTGAACAGGAGGTTACGAACATTCATAAAACACGTCCTGGGCTGTAACAGTTCACGTGAGGACGACACGAGTATTGAAGGGACACAATAGGGTGAGAAGAGTAGGGCCGGTTTAGCTTTGATCTGGACAATAGGGAACATTAATTCTCTTAACTCTGACCCTGGGCTAGCTGCAATCTGGTCCATGTTGACCGTCATGTGTCGTGATGTGTCGAGATGTGTCCTGATGCGGTGGGTGATGGATTGACCACAGAGCTGCTTTGTCCATCAAAGATCTTCCCCATTGTTAGTTAGTCCCTCATTTCTACCCTTCCACACCATTTCGCCAATTCTCTTGCTTTTTGGTGCCACCAATCTAATATGGTACTGGTACCAAAATCAATTTTCTTGGAAATTGGAGAGGAAAGTTAAAGAGATAAATGAAGTCAGGAGCCGGTTGTCACTGCCCTTTGGTAATTTATTGACTTGTAATGGGGAGATGGGGTCACTCATTAATATTTTACTTTTTAGGTCTTAATCAGAAAAATGAAGAATGACAAAATAAGAACTTGATCCTATAGTTTCCTTTTAGTACCAATTTGATGACAAAAAATCTCCAACGCTCATTTATGTCTCTGAAAGGATCAATTAATTTTGTAAGAAAATAACATCTTTTTTTTAATTAATTAAGAATCACAATGAAAAATTCGTAAGAATATTGTTCAAATTAACATGATGAGTCACCACGTAAGGTAACTATACACAATAAATGAAATAAAAGATTTAATTTTGAATTTGAAACAGGTTTGCTCACATGGCTAAATCTTTGTGCAAAATGAATGAGCATGAAACTGATTAGCTTTTAATGGTTAAAATCTTCCACATGAAGGCAATCTGACGCAAGGTGAGTGTCACATCGTTTATAACAAGCTACAAGCTTGCCGCCTCGACTCAAGACTTCCCATCAAACCTTCTCCTATTGAGGAGTTGTTCACTGCGTGGCAAACTTCTCCATCTCTCCTTTCTCCTGCTACTCTTAAAGGGATAAATGAGGGAGGGTCCGGTGTGATGAGAAGGGGAGACTGTGTCTTGCAGGAGACAAGGGTGTGAGACAGGAGAGAGATTGAGACACGGCCTGACTGGCAATATACTGAGACTGTAGTGATAACATTTTATATAACAAAACCTCTTGAAGAGCAAGTCTAGATCTGTAGAGAACTGAAATAGCGAATTTTCTGAGGCTCCTTGCTAGATTTAATAAAATAGTTGTTTATAAAATTCATTATTTTTTCGAGACTGAAATCTTAAATAACCAATTTTCCTTTTTGTATTTAATGAAATAGTCGTTTATGAAAATCATTTTATTCCAAGAATGAATATAAGTCTATGAGTGAGTGAGCTGTGTTGGATTAAAGGGTTTTTAGGGATGGGAGGTGTTAGGGTAACAAAATTTTGATAAAGCTTTCTCCATATTATTTGCATGTAGGAATAGAATGTTAGAGCCTCCCAGTTCCATCTTTAGGCATATAGATGGACTTTCTCCCTAAACTTAAATATGCAATAACTGAATTGTAAGCCATGTGCCCTTTCCTGGTGTATGTTTTTTATGGCAAACCAAGTTTTAACAAAATGAAATTACAAGCATGGCCGCCTGTTCTAAGAAATTGATGATGAACTTATACTATTGTTGATTACTGATTAATGGACTCACTTAGTTCCCCCTCTAGTAGCACCCAGGCACTTATTGTAAAAACTACTTAGGGTTTATACAGATTTAGCCATTGAGGGGAACCATGACAGATCAAGAAAATGATCTTTTGTTGATTGCCATGAGTAAAGGATTTACAAATATACATACAACTACATTAATTAACCCCTTGCATTATTATGATATTCATGAAACCAGTACTCAGACGGTTTATGAGATTCAGATTTTATATGTTATTACTCAGATGTGGAAGAAGACAATAAAAAGGTGTGACGGCAAATGAACCATTATGAAGTAAGGATATAGGGTAGACAGCATTGGAATACAGATGGAAAGAGGATAATGACTGAGTCAATATGGATGATATAAATATGTGGTTAGAGAGACATGCGTCCAAAGGGTATAACATGTACAACTATCTAAATGATTACTTTAGTTCAAAGAATATGTGTTGTCCACAAAATGACTAGATTGATATGGAAAAAGCTTGTAAGTTTTATCATGTATGAAAACTATGACTCTTAACAATTCAATGTTTGGAACTGTTTTGGGAGGGGTGCACCCCAAACCATGATCCGCCAGAGAAAAGCTTATGGATGAAGTAACGATAGGACACAGGTTTAGGACAAGATAGGACAAGGTGATAGGAGAGGCTGCAGTGATAGGACAGAGAGTCAGATAAGGACCAAGGGACATTAGAGAGGGACAGGAGAGAGGGATAGAACAGAAGGCTAGGCAAAAACAAGAGAGGCACAGGATACAGGCGAAGGGGGCAAAGGGGGAGTCCAGCTTGAGATGAGAGGTTCATCTCTGACTTGTGACTCACGGAGCTAAAACATCTTCCTCGTCTTCCATTGTACAAGGCTCTCTCTCTTCCGGACCAGACTCTGATTACATCACTACTCCTTTGATCTTTTTAAGCCTCTTTCACTGCTGCGGGATCCTACCTCAATTTAATTAGTCATAATTACTCTATTATTGTGGAAGCAGAGAAAGGGATGAGTTTTGTTGGCAATTCGGCAACAGTTCCTGCCAAAAGCTTGCCTCTATTTTTTACCC
This sequence comes from Steromphala cineraria, assembly GCA_916613615.1. NCBI lineage: Eukaryota > Metazoa > Mollusca > Gastropoda > Trochida > Trochidae > Steromphala > Steromphala cineraria. The sequence continues at coordinate 31,778,665 of OU744726.1, forward strand.
GCTTCGGGGTAGATACTAATTACTTTGTCAAAAACTGTCAAAAAAGGCCCCCTATGGTGCGTTCTGCTTGATTTGATGAAATGGGATGCGATGTACACATGAACTACACGACGAGATAGAACCGGAGAGAGGGTGTGAGTTACGAGGGTGCTCACTTGCCAAGAGGGTATTGTGGGATATAATACGTGTGTTGAGAGGGCATTGTATGAGTCTGTTAGGTGTTGTTGATTCTGTCTCGCTCCAACTCTTTCTCTTTGATGTTCTCCATGAGAGGGCGATGTCATCGGGTCATGTGACTGTTGCAGGGTCATGTGACCTGGGTCGTAGACTCGGGTGACATCATGATATTTTGCATATCATTACGTTTATATTCATAGTGATTGGTGCTTTATAGATTTATAGGGAGAGATTAAAACTTTATTTATTCTCATATTTTCTATTTGTCAATTTAAGGTTATATATGTATCAGAGCATCATTGATATAATATATCACTTCGGACTGTTTCCTCTTAAATTTGTATTATCCAAGTTTTGTTATGCCAAAAAAAATATTTTCTTGACAATAGGGTATATCAATCTGAAGTTTCTAGGACTCTTATCTGTGACTTATGGATACATAGCAAAGGTACTTATATACCATTCAAAATAATATCTTTAATAATCCAACTTCAAATTTTACATTTTTCAATTTTTTTTCATGAATGAGAATTTGAAATCAATTAACTTGGCTTCAATGAATGTGACATTGTTCCAGCTGGCTACCATGTCTCCACAGATTTCATCGCTACTGATTATGAAAATTTGTCAATCTTTCTCCTGTTGTCATCGACGACCTAGTATTTCCTCTGACAGCTTTTCCTCTACACAGTCTCAATAAGCGGATATTAAATCTTCCCTGATCCCAAGATTGCATAATTCTCTTAATTTGTCAGAAATAATTGTCGTTACACGCAAATCTCTTTCTAGCTCATGAACCAGTGGGCATTTTGACATCATTACTGCTATAATCGGCTGTTAGATATGGTAATGCCATTACTTGGCCATGTTGAATTTCAACTTGCGACTTCATGAAATACAAGTACAATCCCATAATGATAACTGGGCCTGTGCTGTGGGTGATATTCAGACAGGAATTAAGTCTGTTTGCTGGAAATATTCAATAATTGCACCCTGTTTTGAATATTGAAGATGAATTTATGGAAATGTGAACCGTTTCACCGTAAAACAGATTGTGGAGAAGTGAATGTCATTTTTTCATAAGTTAATATTTGTTTGTATGAATGTCCAACATACAAATTTAAAATTATGTATTTTTACATTATACCCCACTAAATCATATTTTAAATGATTTTTTTCCATATATTCTGGTGAATTATTTTCTTCATAAAACTTTCATGGTCATCAGTTAACTTCACATTTGATTTTGTAATTCATGACTTTCACAACCTTATTAATTCTTCGTTCAATGAATTTTTCTGCATTTTGACTGAATTTTGAAAAATCAATACCAAGACAGACCAGCGAACCCACTGAGCTTTTTAGCAGACATTTTTTCAAGAGAAACATGCCGAGGGATAACTATTATCAGACTTTAGAAAAACACGTGTCAATACGACAATAGAACTTCTTCAAATGGTAGAAGAAAAACATCAAGTGTGAATAAGATTAATTTAGAAGATGAGAATGAAGTGGAATCTGACCCGGGTGTCAGTCAGTTGGAAGACAGAGTGGAATTGATTTTAACACAGCCGGGATGAGCAGATCTCGATTGAATTAGGAGGAGAAAAAGATCGGGATAAAGTATTACAGAAAGATGCAGTCAGTCAGGTCTTAGCCACTGCAATTAACACGTCATTTGCTCATCTGGTAATAAATCTTGCACAAGTGGAAGCAATGCTTGGACGGCTCGTGCACCACTTGTTAACTGTTGGCAGTGCATCTCTGCCACTTAGCGTGCTCTCCATGTGCCAAATGTGCCCTCTCTCTGGTGCTAAATGTGCTCAAGTGGATTGCCCAGGCAGGATTGGTCTTGGTTATTTCAACTTGTCGCAGGATCTTGTCTTGTTCTCACTATTGCCCTAATCCTGTCACATCGTTCCAATTTGTTTGCAGGATGTTTCAATCCTTCATGATTTTGACCAATGGACAAACTGAGTGAGATTGAAATCGAAATGAGAATTTCTTCTGAGTATCTCATGAGGATGATAGTCAGAATCAAGTAATCGGGCTAAGGATTATCAGAAATGGTTCTGCTATGTTATTGAGAGTGCAAGCTTAAAAGAATGATGAACAATTTAGTGAGGGATAGAAAATGGTTGCATATGGGCGTTGAAGCCACAAGACAGTCGCAGTTGACTAATATGACTGAGATGAGGCTGGAATCAATCTACTGATAGCACCAAGAAAGTGCTACATGCTAGAAATAGCACCAAGAAATTGCTACATGCTAGAAATAGCACCAAGAAATTGCTACATGCTAGAAATAGGACCAAGAAATTGCTAAATGCTAGTGAAAGGACCAAGAAATGTCTGCAAGATAGTGATAGGACCAATAAATTGCTACATGTTAGTGATAGTACCAAGAAATTTCTACAACAAAGTATTTAGGCTGAGGTTAAAGAGCAAACACTGCCAGTCAATAAAGATATTGATGGAAGTAATACAGGAACTGTGTCTGGAGATTCTTACCTAATGAACATGTATTGAATCAGAGTTGACTCAGTCATTTTATTTACTCCTCCATCTCTTTGGGAATTGAGGAGGGGGAGGGGGTTATGAGGAAGGAGGGGGAGGGGAATTATGAGGAAAGAGGGGGGACACTGCCCTCAACAAGTGCTTGGGGGATCCTTTCAAGCTCCTTAGAACACCAGACATCCCTTTATTGAACTCCTGAGGGCTGGGAAACCTCATAATAAATTGTGCAGCAATTGATATGACCTTAATGTCAAAGCACTGAGGAGTTTGCTGGTAGATGTATTGAAGGAATGGTGCAACATGGCTGTAGAGATTGGGAGGAATAGAAAAATTACAGCATTGCTGAAATGGTCTTTGGAGATATATTGGTGTTGATAAATTGCTGAAATGATATTTGGTAATATAGGATAAGGATGATAGTATAAAGGCAATGGTTAACTTATAAAGGGGAGTAGAGGAATTCAATGATCACTGCTAAGATAAGAGGAGAGCTGGTGCAAATATGACAGAGATGATATAGCACATGATTGATATTCTGTGTCTGTTTTGTGGTCATGGAGAAGTTTGCAGGATCAATAGTCAAGAATAAGAAGCACAGTAAAATGCACTTGACCAAGCTGACAAGGATATTGATATAAACATTTCTGAAACAGAGATAACTTAATGGCGGAATAAGGAAATGCAATGGAATTTCCTTAGCTTGAATAGTAACTGATATTTGAACATGAAAATAACTGAATCATTATCTCAGTGAACTTCAGGCCAACAAAGTTTTTGTCTCCAAGGAACTTTGGTGGCAGTATGATAACCATTACACCACTTTGCTGCAAAATACTGTTGTATTCAGGGTCCAAACCCCTTTTTTAGTTCACTTCAAGTAAGAGTTTATCCATCATAGACTGCAATGATTCAGGGTTATGTTATAGACTGCAGTTGTCAGGGTCCATTGCTTGTCATACACTGCAATGATACAGAACCAACCCCTGCACTAACCAATAAACCCTCACAGACAGCTGGTGTGGAAGGAGTACAAGAAAGCAGTGAAGATTGTAATTTGGCAGGCATCTTGAGAAACTGCACACTGTTGCTTTTACCGCCATATTAACTTGGAGGGTATTTTCCGCTTGTTGAGTAGGACTGGAATCTAGTTAGAACCCTGGCCCTGTATGGGGACTAACAGCCCCCTAATCAAGCTTGTCAATGTAGCTGCCGCTGTATGCCTAGTGTACCATGCTAACAGGCTCTTAATTCCACATGGAGAATTTTCCAGGAATTATATCAATGTACAGTAATTACTTGGCAAGAGTTTTTTCCATGGGAGAGATTAGCAAAATGCTTGAAATCATAACTGTCATTGATCAAGGTTTTTTCATGACAAGTAGGCTCTAAGTTGATATTGATTGTTGAATGATGGCTGGCACCAGTAAGAATCTAATTGCATGAGAAAGTTCTTCTTTCATCTTGGATTCATTTTGAGGATTTCTCTTCTTAAGAAATCAAATTTATGAATTGTGAATGACATGTCAAATAATATTTCATAATTTTGGTTTAATTCCTTCAATCAAAGCTCAAATTGGATCTGAAGTTCAAAGATTGAAGTTTCAGTGAAATTGATGATATTCTTTGAAATATTGTTTTGGTTTTTAAGGTCATTTGTAAAAGAAACGTCAAATTTCAACATTATTTTTCATGATAGTGACAAGTAAAAGTCAATTTCATTGATAGATCCTACAGCTTCTTAAATTTGATGACAGATTCTGAAATAGAATTTTACTTTTCCTAATCCAACCTTGATGATTAAGTCAGAATTGTACATGTCGTTCAAATAGACAGGAAAATGAATTAAATTGGTATGTGATAGGATTCTGATGGTTTTCAATCAAGCCAACAACATTTATGACTACATCTGTTGATGCCAATGTCCAATTTTGCACATTTTTTCCATCCGATCTAAATCAATTTTCATTATAATCAATTTCAGTCTCTTAAAAAATCAAAGAAATGAGAATCAGTAATACATAACAGAAAATTAATTTATAATTATTTTTCAGAAGTAATTTTTTCAGGTTTTTTAAAAATTAACAGCAATTTTTATTGAAATCCTATTAAATAAGAATGGTTTTAATTCACTTTTGAAAAGTCAACATTTTGTATTTTTTCACACCTGTAATGATTAAGTTGATGTTTATCTGAAAATTGGTGTATAACTGCCTCAACGATTACTGTGTGTATGACACCGCTGACGGAACCAGAATGTTGGAAGCTTAAGTGTATTCAGTGTATTGAAGGGTATTGTTGAACATGTCTGTGTATGACGTGCTTGTCATAGCCAATTGTGTTGTCAATTGGGTCGTTGTCAGGGAGAAAATGCCTGTTGTTATGACTACTACATCAAAGAACTCTTTTGTTGCTGAGGAAGGAATGCTTCAGTAAATTTGAAAAATTGAATAGGAAACTATAAAATCTTTTCAAGTTTAAGTAATGTTTGTGTATTGATTTCCATGATTTAATCACACATTTGGTAAATATTTCATGTAAAATTATAATATGAAAACACGACATGCAGGCATAGTTCATTTTGAATTCTGACAGGTAATTTGAAATTTAAATTTTGACAGGATTCAAACAACTTCTTTACAAACAGAACATTTTAACTACATTTTTTGCCCACATTAAAGTTTCTTTCTCCTGTTGAAAACTTAACATAACAAGAAGTCAATTAACTTGATGTAGTGTTTTCCAAATATTTTGTTCGCAAACACTTAAATTTCAATGATAAAACAACATCATATGTTGATTTTAATGATTAAAAAAACAAGTGAAATGTACACAGTTGAATGTAATTTTCAATTAACGCATCAAGCTCTAACAGTTTCAAACACGACAACATAATCACCTGAAGACAAACGAGACTTTAAGAACACCGTCATCAAATATTCCCCTCAAACTTAAAGTTCATTTACAAAGATTAAACACGATAACGATAAAGAACTTCAATCCTATCCCCTTCCAAAACTAAATTAATTTATATCAAACCATGATTTTCTCATCTTTCAAAAGAAATTTCAGTGACATGGAGGCGTCAGAAAGTTGTACAAGGAGCCCAATCTAGGGATGAGTTTAGACAAGACAATGAACGATATAGGACCAATCAGGCAAATTGAAACACAAGGTACAGCATGTTAATACTACATCAAAGGTAGCTCGTAACAGGATTGCAAGCAAACCGCTGCTAAACTTCCATCCAGCTACGGCCAAAACCTTAGGGAACTTGAAGTGGAAATTTGATACAGTGTCTCATAAGCCCCTTAGACAGTAGGACTTAATCTACTCCGTAATTAACATTTGTTTTAGAGACAGCTGAAGAGGCAAAAATGCACTTTAATGGATGGATGTAATTCTGGCCAACACAAAAGTCTCTCCGTCTGATTGGCTTTTGTGCGGAGCTAGGTGATTAGTTTGCTTCTGATGAACGAGCCAAAACCACAATAATTACACATCAAGGCAACATGCAATGCATGTTTTTTCCTCCATACGGCTATTGGTCGTACCAGATGTTGAAACCAGGGCTTCAATTGCCTGATGGATGGCAAGGGGATCTTGTCATCTGTAAACAGACACAACAACAAATTCCTCTCCGATCAGCGCTTTGATGTAGTCCCGACGCTGTGCCGTTGCGTCGATTATGAAAGAACAACAAAAGGAATAAGGAGCCAAAGTCCGTAGAGACCCGTCCACGACAGTTTATAAAACTCTGATTTTAATCGGTGGCCCTCTTGCTTTAGGCTTCTTACTTAACTAAAGAACACCCATTATGTCCTTTCCCATGAGGCTAGCTTAATAAGTTTGAAGTTCGTTAGTGGGTAAACATGCCTTTTTGTTTTTTCTAGCCTTTTGCTAGGACGGTGGAGGTCCACTGATGGATTGCTAATTAAAAGATCCCCTTTCTATTTGGACGAAACAATGCCGTGCCCCTCACATCTTGGGGCTGTTCCGGCTCATATTGGAACAATGGCCGACAGACATGGCCGGCTGAACAGGGAGAAATTATCTGTTTACGGACTCCGTCTGTCCTTAGAGGCCAAACACGACATGGGCAAGTTTTTTAAGCCGTTTCTTCTGTGACTCCTATTGTGCTTTGGCCCTAATGAAGACCAAGCCTGTCACGTTGTGGATTAATCCTCATTTGATCTTATTGAATTTGCCCAAATGTTTGTGCTACTTTTGCCACTGTTATTCCCCATCTCCCTTTCGATAAACTAAACTCGGGGCATTTCAAAACTTGGAAGTTTCGTTAATTTACATAAATGATTAATGAGCCAATTACAGCATTTTATGAATGTCTTCAAAGGCTTTTAACTGGGCATTGTTTTGATGAATCATATCGTTGGCAAGTTGTCAACATTGGCCCTATACCTCCACACACAATTAAAAATCATAGTTATTTTCTGATATGATACGCATTAATCACTGCGGAATTATAGATGCCAAGTTTCTCATGAGAAAGTGATTACAGGAGCTTCGTTATGAAATGCAATTACAGTTGTGTTAGTTGTGAAATGGAGGAATGAAGCGTAAACTTCAGCTTGACGCCTCAATCTCTCATGATCCAATCAACCAATTATCTGCTTAGAAAAACCTGCCGTAGAACAATTGAAAATGAATTCATACTCAGTTTGACAAATTTTACAAAAGGGTAGTTCACCAAATTCACATTATAAACCAAAAATGACTCATTATTTCTTAAAGGATCAGCTCTTTACAACACTGTGGAAATAGCCCCTGTCATAATTTCATTTTCTAGCGCTGTGCTTGTTTTAATGATGGCAGGGGACTAATTCAGATAACAAGCTGCCTACTCAATTCTATAACAAGGTGTTCGCTTCTCTCCCCTTTTGTTCTCTCATGATAAGGGGCTCGGCAAACATATATTGTCATAGTTTTCTTTTTCTTTGATTAACACTTTTATGAGAAAGTACATTTTTCAAATTGACTATATCTTATCTAAATAATCTAAATCACATTTGATACGATAAATGACAAATACCTTGCTGAATCACATGAATATAGTTTACTTATTTCTATGTTTATCAAACTCAAACTGCAAACAAAAGTGAAAAAAATACCAAAATATCTTGCTTCTATAAGATGTATTATTATGGCTATGAAGAAATTTTATTTCTAGTTGTTTCATGCCAACATCATCCTTTCATTTACGCAAGTTTCAAATAATTATAATAAAATCTTTGCATTTACAATAGACCTATTGTACCAGTCCAGTAAAGCAGGGTTTCAAAGCCTGAAACACTGACTTAAAAGAATTGTTCTATTTGAAAAGGAATAAATTTCAATCCATATTTATTAAAAACAAAAGATCAAGATCATTCTAAAGCCTATAATGCTTGTATAATAATGGTTTTGTTGTACGAGACCCTAATCCCAGTGGATGTACAGAAATCGATTCCAACAGGCATATAACGGCAACAGTGGTATTCGAACCATAAACATGCAATGTGCAATACTTAGAGTTGCATATGGATTATCCCTTCTCGTAAAAGCACTTGTTTTAACGATTCCCTGTCTAATACCACTTCAAAACCTCCTGTGCGGTAAACCCTTTATCTCATCAACTTACGACGCTCTGCCGTCAGCAAATACTTCGTCAACTTATTTACATTATAGATTTTAGATTTAATAAGAGATAAAAGGAGAGATTTATGTTCAGCAACTGTTAATTCTTAAATCTTGTTTTGACTGATGCATTCTTTCTTACAAGGGCTGCTGTTGACAAAATAGTTCTGATTGCTTTTGGTATGAATTATATCTTTAGTCCAAACAGTCATGTCATGTGAGCTTAGCTTTAGTTTGATGATTTAGTTTGCTTTCAAATATTAGCTTGATGATTGAAACAAAACTTTTTTTATTTTTGTCAAAAAGATATTAAAAAAAGAAAAAAACTATTTTTTTAATTAAATTTTGTAAATGAAGTTCTTCAGAAAGGAAATTCTATGGATGAACAACTTCTACTTTTTCATAGCTATTCATAGTTGTTCTTCCATAGAATTTCCTTTTTCTTCCTTTTACTACCAACTTTGTTTTAGACAGCCACTCAAACAGAAGCTATTTGATATGATCTATTATTTCAAACCATGAAAACTTGTGTTTTTGTACAATAAGTTAATACTTTTAGATTTCAAAAAAATATGTAACAAGAGGCAAACTTTTAAAGTTCACTTTGAGAGAAGAAGAAATTGTTTGACTTGTATTATTTTTAATGAATTTCATGATATATATTGAAGCACATTGTTATTCTCAACATCTTGCCTAATTAACAAAAGAAAAGGTCTAAATGATCGTTATTCATAAATTATTTGCAAAAATACCTAATTGTTACAACAAAGTTAAAGAAAAAACTCCTGAATATGACCTATTTCAAAGTGTCCCTATTATAAATTCATGAATAAAATGTCCCATATATTCTAATTAGGACAAGAAACAAGATGAAAACACAATCACGTCTTCAATAAGTGTTTTGAGCAGAATGGTTGCTAATGTTTTTATTATGCCTTGACAGAAGCAGTTAATCACCTCTCATCGTGACCCCATCAGGTCAACTGATATCAAATATTTAATCCTTAGAAATAGGTTGGGGAGCCGCTGTAAAGTGATTGGGATGTTTAACTAACGCCAGGTGAGAGGTCGATTCCTGCAGCGTCCCTCCCGCGTTTCCCCACAATCCAATGAGTAGTTAATTTTCCCAACAGCAATAAACCAACAGAAATCAGCAAGCCATTGATTCGAACATAAACCTTTACTAATCATTTTGACCAACATTGGGAAGATTTATGGCGGAGTAAGAATCGCAGATTACAACCGATGCTAGTATTTTACGAGGGGGATCAAGTGAAAGCCTTTGAAGTATCTATTGTTTACAGTTCTTTTGGGACCCTTTTGCCATCTGGGCAGAAACACGACCTAATTCCAGGTTATGAACCCTCCCCAATAAATCTCAACCTCCTGACTTGCTTTAGCGACACTCCGCCAGGAAGTAATGGGCAGCAAAGAGAAGTTATGGCCGAGATGTTAAAATCCTCCCACCCCATCTCCTTTCCTCCGTTGGTATTGTTTAACATTAATATTCTAATGATATTGCTTTCATATTTTACGCATAAAAATAACATAAAATTGCTTTGAAGCGGCCATGAATCAAGCCTGGAGTTCCTGCCGTCTTTGTAGACGGTGTGTCGTGGTGCGATTGTTGCAGCACTCAACGTTTCATCTCGGCCCATTGGGGACTGTTTACAGAACAATTATGGCAGTGGTGTTTTCTTAGGCAAGGTGCAGCCTTTGATGTTAATTTTCATGATGGAATACAGAAAACTGATTACCTTGTCACTAACATTTTCATCATCAATATTTTTGCAGCGTTTAAAGAGAATATTGTCACGGAATGAGAAATTCTTTCATCCCAAAAAATGAAAAATAGTTTACAATCTCAAATGTTGCTACTTAAAAATTTACCAGTTGATCACAAATAAATAAACTTTCTCAGATAGCAAAAACTATATAATTATATGTAATATACACCAAAGAAACATATATTTGAATTCTTATTTTCATACACAATTTTCCCAAAGAAAAACTTTCATTTCAGAAAGCACAAAAAAGAAAAACTTCTATACAAAACTCATCATTTATACTAGGTGGTCTAAATAATCAACATAATAACGTTTTTAACTAGTCTAAGCTCGGTTTGGAGAGGGAAAAAAAATGAATATGGACATCCCAACTGGGAAAGGGAAAGTGGGGTAAGATGCGTCCAATTGAAAATCAAACTAAAGAACCGTTGGAAGAAGAATACAGTCTAATCCTTGTAACAGTAGCAACATAATGGGAGCAAACATTGGGAGTCTTGCAGTCTGCAAGGTAGACAGGATATTCACAGCTTGTAAAGGGTATCACAAATAGCTTATCTTCTTCTACAGAAGTGTTTAGGGATTTGAAAGACTCGCTCACTCCTATGTAGTTTGTGTAACAGTGAGAGATAAACTGGGTGTTTACTTTAACACTGTGTCAATATCGCTGTTTGGGATTTTATGTTATGGTCTCGTTTCAATAATAAAGGTTATAATGAGCTTTTGATGAGAAAATAAGCTTATCCTGTTTAGAACCGTGTGAAAGAAAAGCTGAAATGTGTTTGTAATATGTTCTTTCATAGACTTTGCCGTCAGCAATAAAAAAATTAAAATTGAGGATCGCTGATATACGATGTTCTTGAAAGCAAAAATAATTATGATAATAATAACACTTAATTGTATTGAGTACAAATTTGTTTTGTGTTCCTGATCTTGTATTTCTTGAAAAATTATTTTTTTTGCAGTTGAAATATTGAAGTTATCTTCTATGTCAATAAAATTCAAATAATGACCAAATAAATTAATTACTTATTCAACAATGCCCTGTGAATCATCTGGATTAACAAAGTGTTTGTGATAATTGTTAATAAATTTGTCGCAATTATGTCATTTATGTCAAATATGTTTGGACATAAAAAAGTTTTTTCAAAATCGCTGAAGTATAAAATCCTTAAACATTGTTCCTTAGGAATTGATCTCTTTAACAGAGATAATGGCTGCAATAGATAAGGGACTTCCAAGACGAAATATTACAATAAATTGTTCGAAAAGAGCGCTGCTGTAGTTGTTGTGAGGGGTAAATGAGCTAGAAATGATTAATCTTTGCCTGTACCTGATAGTTGCTTTGATTGGGCTGAACATCTCCATTGCCAGAGAGAAAATTAACATTTAAAACAGCATGTTTAAAACTGTCTTGTGAGATACACTTCCTTAGATGAATTACGCCGGGCACTTAAACTCATGTTTTTTCTTGGAACTGTTAGAATTTATTTGAGTGGGATGTCAAAAAAATCCTTTGATATTGTTGGAACAGAGAATTAAATCAATTTGAATGTTCACGACAACCTAGCGGCATTGTCTTCCAACGAAGCGTATGGAAGCAGTGTGCGGGCACAACTATCACCTCAAAACGTTCAGGATCATTTAAAATGATTGTTTTCTTTAGAAATGTAGATAGACTGCACTGGGGGTCTGTTATTACTCTCTGGGGGCTACATTTCACATGAAATGGTAGCATGAAGATACCAGGACTAGATTACGCCTATGAATTCCCTCTTTTACTGACGACTTCGTCAACTAAATGGAAAACTGTCCCCTCGTCCAGGTTGGTGTAAGATTTAGGGGCTAGTTGCTGTTAGATTTAAGGGCTAGCTGAGCCCATGGGAGACCAGAGGATGGGTGACAGGGCTCTGCCATTATCATAATCTGAGAAGGTCCTTATCAGCGACAGCTTCAAACCTTTGATCTGCCTATTTCTTGGAATGAGAAATAGGAGATTCTCATAAAAAGCTGAGGAGAAATTAAAGATTCTTAATTGAAGGATGATTTGTATTCGTGCCTGTTGGTCGGAACCATTTGCCCTTTGTCCCTCCGGACTCTCTCAGATTCAATTGATTATAGTTGCTAATGAAAGTCTCGGTTCAAAGTATTTATGTCTTTAATATTCATCTTCTTATGTTTAAAGAGGGAAAAAGCATTAATCTCAAAACAGAGCTGTCATTTCCCAATATTCAACAATATTTGTTGAATTCATCTTTGAATCTTCTGTATAATGATAAAAATGAGAGGATTTTTTTTACATTTTTAGGATTTTTCAAACAAATTTGATTGTTGCTCGAATTCCAAAGAAATGATAATACTATTAGATGTCAAAAGTAATAAACAATTGTAAACAGTTTGCTTTTGGGAATATTGTCTGATACATAATCATCTAAAGGGCTTCTCCTACGATAAGTAGATTGATTTTATGGATAATTTCTTGTATTTTCTGGCATGTTTATAATGGAGGACTAGGCATCGCTCTTCGTGCTTTAACTTGCCAGATGAGATTATGATTTAATAAGGGCTGAGGCACGGCAATCTTAGCATTACTCATGCTACCAGTGATAACTTGGAATGATCGTGGATAAAAACAAACATATTACTGGCAAAGATTAAGTCTGCCTAGATCAATATATTATTACATTAGAATTGCATGAAGAAAGACTGAATGCATTTATTTTTTCAATATTTGAAATCAGAATTTAAATGAAATCGTTTTCATTATAATAGTTTGTTAATACCTGAAATGAAAAATTCTTAATCGAAAAGGCACAGGCAGTTTGGTTGTGTAGATAGTTAATTCATGGTGACAAGCATGAAAACGATTAAGTTTAATAATGGTATATCGATGACGTGGAATAAACAGCGTTTTGTTTATTTGCTTGTATTTCTCGAATGTAATGAATATTCAACTGCAGTTCTTGTTATTAGGATAGGAGATATCCCGAAACGGAATCAATATGGCGCAATTACCTTTCCCAAACAGGAAGGGCTGTTGTGTAATGGTGGCCAGCCTGCCAAGGTGATTAGAGAAAAGACAAGCCTTTTCATGGTGCTTTGGTAATATTCCTCAGATAGTCTCACCTTTGCTGAACGTCAGATTATTGAGCTGTGTCAATTTCAAATTTTCGCGGATAAACTACAGGCAAGGATATAATTGTTGACAAGTGAGGAAAATTATGATGGATTGTGCAACTTAAACTGTCATAATTACTGCAGTGGAAGTAGTTACTGCAGACATGGCGCTTGTAGCGGCGTGTGAACGTTAGATCGGTCGGCAGACAAACATGCAGGAACTCTTCACTGGTTGAGGCCCTTTTCTTGTGAGGTGAGAAAACTCTTAAGATTTGATGGTCTCAGAACCTACTAAGTGTCATTTTATTGCATTTTTTCTGTGCTTTTTTAGTAATTAAAATGATTGTATATAATTCAATTGTTAAAAATTATCTATATGGTCAAAATCAGATACTATTTTTTGGGTATAAACTCTAAATAACTTCCTTTGAAATGTGTCAAGTATAAGTAAAATGTCTCTTTATTTTAATCAAATTTAAAAAAAATTTATTCATTGATTTTAAATAATTTAATTTAAATGATTTATACATAAATTTTAAGCACACATGTTGAAATATCTTTTCTATTGAATTGTCAGTTTTAAGTAAGATTAAAATCACGAAGTCAATAACTGTCATTTATCAGTTCGTCCGTCAACCCAGCGGGGGTTAATGTTAACAAAGACGAAGATAACGTTAAATATCTCTGCCAAATAAACACTTAATCATAGTTCTTCTGACACTAATCATATCGAGCACAGTCAGTGACATCATCGTTCCCCGCATGGGGGACCATCATACCTGTGTCAGGTGTCAAAAAGACAATTAGATACACCTGGATTATACAATGACACCTATTGTGAAGTTACCTGTAAAAGTGTAACGACTTGATTGGGGGATGTAATAGGTTCTAAGTGCTTCTTCATTTTGGCAGGTAATAGTCACTTAAAGGTTATGCAGTCTCTTTACAGTTTATGAATCAGATTTTCTAAATAAAATAGTATTTTCTTCCTATTTTGAGGTCACACCTGTAAAAGGTGTTACTAATGGTTTTGGGGTAATAGGTGTGCTTTTTATGTTGTCAGGTAATTGTCCTTTTTATGGTACTTGTCTAGAACAATATGCTGTTTATGAAACTTATTTTCCAAATAAAATAAACTTACATTATGAAATGTCACACCTGTAATTGACCATTGTCCCTGTTTGGGAGGTAAAGAATATCAGTTGCAGGTGTTGGGCAGTTTTTAAAATCACTTGAGCTAAATCAATTAGTGCAAAAACAGCTCTGAGTCACCAGTTAACTGTTAGTTCTATATCAGTTGATATCTTGATAAAACTCAAACAGTCAGAAAAGTGTCATGTTATGTGTCATTTTCCTGTTATGCCAAAGAGTTTCTTGGAAGTAATGAATAGTTTATGCCAACTATAGGTACCGGTAGTTATTTAAAGAGTGAATTGTTAAAGCAGCTAAACTTCCAGAGCTTAAAGCAAAGAGCCATTGGAAAAACTTTTTATGTGAATTTTAATTTCTTAGTAATATTATGAGGGTGATTCTGCTAAATAATATTTTCTTTGAGTTATTGACTTTTTGTCAGATTTCATGTTCCGATTTATTATTTCTGATTGGTGATATGACAGAAGATGTATATATTTGACTATTGAAGTGCTTATATCCGGTATGGAGTGTTGTCTATATCAGTTTATTGACAGGTACCAATTAAAGGTAAGTGTTGTGACAGGTATAGCCGACAGTGACAAGATAAGTATAATCATGTAGATAACAACACTCAGGGGGAGCATACCCTCACAGGTAATCATAGTCAGGCTCAGGTAATCAGATGAAAAATAGTTCTTCTTCTAATATCTTGTACATTGAATTTGATAATTCCTCTAAAAAAATTATATATCTTGATTGTTTTGAGAAAATGGTTGTTGAGTCTGGATAGTTATAGGTATGAAGAAAAGTTTTTTGAATAGTGTCCAAAAGCTGAATTTGTCTTGATTGTCATTTGGATTGAAAATGTTAAATCAATGAAAAAAGCTTAATCTGTATTTGTTTGAGAAAAATCTATTAATAATCAGTCTTGAAATTCAAATGTAAACATTTAAGTGAATATGTTTTGTAATTTGGTAATATCCTGAACATTTCTTGTATTTCATGAATTTTAATCTTTTTGGGGGGTATTTAACTTTAAATGTAAATCTTAATCAATAGAAAATATGATTAAGCCTTGTTATGTGTAATATCCCATGAAAGGAGATTAAGTATTTAGATTAGAAGGGTTAAATATTATAAAACAGAAACCAAAAGCTAACATTTAAAGAACAAGAAGATTTAATGAATTAACCTATAACAAGTGTTAAGTGGAACTCACCAACTTACCTCGTAATTGAGGATTATGGGAAGAGTGAGGCACTTCCTGTCTGGTAGGACCAATCAGACAGCTCTTTGTTTGTTTTGACTAAATCATTATCAAATCCATAGTCAATAATCAGCGCAATTGACGCCGGCAATCAAGTTTATGTGATTATCTAATGGCTTTGTGGTGAAAGTATGGGCCTACATCTTCATCCATTGACTTGAAAGATTCAAAATTGCCCATTGATCAATATAATTACATTTAGACAGTTTCGGCATCATCAAAGACTCTCTGTTTATTGTGGGATCGACGTTATTACCTATGAGATAGAAATGTTGAAGCTTATTCAATGTGCGTAATCCAATAGACGAGAGAGGTTACATCTCGAAATATTCTCCTCCTGTCTTCAGGGCAAATACTGGAAAAATAAGAGGCTTTTATCTGCGGTCGGAAAATCAGTTAAGATAATATTTAAAGATTTTTTACCAAATTGTAGCGTTATTGTGGTCGCTCTTAGAATAAATTGTTAGCTCTTTCATTTCAATAGATATTGTTATTATACTATTGAAAATAAGTTTAGTTTCATTTAATGTTTGTTAAAGTGCTCTACAAAATAGTGGAAGTTAATTATTCTTATGGGGAATTTCAAAATTGTAAAATTACTCATGTATTTTTAATTAAATTGATGATTTCAAAAATTTATAATCATTGAACTAAAAAAACACAACTTTTTGCAACTTTAAAAAATACATCACAGTTCAAGAATTATTAAAACTTATTAGTAATTCCGTATTTCCCTATGTCCTCGTACAACTTTTTAAAACTTCATTTAAATTAGAAAAATTCTTCATACAGATTGAGATACAGAAACAGTAGCCCAGAATGTTCTTCTTATCCATAAAATCAAATTAATTAACGATGATAAGGTCAGAAAGTGTTTTGTCTCTTTCTCAGGCAATACTAAATCGGAAAGTTTCTGTAAGATAACCCTTGATAACAGTGATCGCTACTTTAACGTCAAACTCTGATGGCTTTACGAGATTTTAATACTTTCATTTGCTTGAAGAACAAGTAAAAGGAGAAGTTGGAATAAAATGCTGTTGAGAGATGATTAAATTATCTTACAGAGTTGATTTCTTTTATAATGTCCATGATGCGATTGAAAGTGAATAAATCTTTGTTTTCTTGTAAATGGAAACAATGTAATATTTATATTCTTTGTGGGAGCTTTTTTTTGCGTAATTAACTAGATATTCTTGCCTTATGAAAGACAAAAGAGCTTTATTTTAGACTCAAGTGGCCAAAGGTTAGTAATTTACGTGTCACGTTAAATTCAACCTCTGCCATCTTAAACCTCACTGTTATTATTTCAATTCCGTCTCAGTGTCGGCAAATTAAAGTAAATATTATATCATCGGAATAACGAAATTACCCTTAATGAAATTGCCTTTGATTTTTCGTCGCTAATTTGTATAACAACTTTCAAAGCAAAAAGGATTTTAAATTCACAAAGTGTATGTTGTCTTTTAATTAGAGAACTTTGCTTAATTACGTTCAACTTTCAACGCTGTCAGATTCAGGCAATGTCGACTCAGCAGAATTTGATCCTTTGAAGTCAGCTGACCATGTCTTGAGTACGGAAAATTGCTTCAGTTCGAAACGCTGTCATGAGAGAATTAATACGCACTAATGAAAGCATGTCGTTGGGCTGTCATGTTACAGGGGCAACGTCTCTCATGTAACGGCCATTATGTTTGATACAAATTTTCAAATGGTTAGAAGAAAGATCAAAGAGGTCTTGCAAAAATAGGGATTATCGGCGACGTTTTAACTACGGGAAATAATCCTGTCAGAACAATACGAGACATGGATTACTCAAATTCTGAGAATTGCGGTGAGGTCTTGTCATCAGGGAGATAATCTTTCTGCTTAAGATGTGTTTATTATCTGGTCATGATTGTTTTATTTTCTGTTTATTTTCCATGATATTGTGAAATGACTCAGTAACTCATCACAAATGTTTCAAAGAGGATCCACATCCTGTAAAGAAACTTTTTAAAACTAATTTCCTGATCAAAGAGGCATAGCATAATCTTTTAAGGCATGTGCTAGCAGTTTTAATTGCCGAAGTAATCAAATCGGATGAAGCTTGTTTGTGTGTCGAGCCATCAAGACTATGAGAGAGGGGTCCGTTACGTTATTGTTTTCAAAAGTGTCCACCAGGGGTCTCTGTCAGGTGCATTGTTTGCGCTGTCACATGCAACGTTTTGCGCCTGACATACGCATTGGCTGTGACGACCAATTCTCAAACTGATTTTCTGCCTGAGTGACATTGACACTGGCAATCAAGTCGGCGAGGGAATCTCGCATTCACACGTTGCAGCTTTTTTTGTTTTCACTTGAATGCAGAAATGTGCATCACAGATTATTTCTTCAATTTGTGTTACAAAAGTGAAGGGTATAACGACAGTCCCATCTCTTTAGCGAAGCTTGTCTCGTGCTGCTGCTGCCCCCTGTCATGGCACTACCCTCTCTATTTCACACATGGCTACGAGTTGACGCAATTATATAGTCTCATGCGTTCAAATGACGAGCACATTTTAATTAGCTCAATGGCGCACCTTTCTCCGCTTGGACACTGTTCGTAATCGTTAATAGGGTTTTACACCTATTTTATGCCATCTTTAAAGGCCATTTACAAGTTGCGGTGCTTAAATAAACATGCCTTTATGGACGATTGTTTCTTAACTTTAACAAATGAAATGTTTGAGCATTTAAGAGCCCCCGTTTACTGTAATTGATTCACACTATGAGCACAGACTTCTGTTCATTTTTTCCTCCCAGATGTTATAAATTTTTATTCATTCTTTTTTTATATGTCAAAAATGATCTTAGAAATGGGTAAAAAGATTTTTACCATGACATAAAAGTGCCTATTGAAGAAGGCAATTATCCATGCAATTTTTTTTAATTATTAAAGTTTGTTTAAAAGTTTTGATAAGATATATCTGATAAAATTTGTTAGTTAAATCTTAATCAGTGTGACATTAATTTTGTCTTGTCAAAAACTTACTTTGATATAAGCATCAAAGTCATGATTCACTGGACTCTTTCAAGAGGTACTTGAGAATGTCGCCAATTGCTTTTAAAGTTCAATTGAAATTTATTAGAGTATTGATTTCACGATGTATTATACCACGTGACATTTTTAATTACTCGGAGCAAAAATTCAAACAATAAAGTGTTGAAATTGAAAGAAGTTGGTGAAATCTGATACGCTCTGAACACATGCGGGCTTCATTGTTAGGACATGTTGAAGCTAAATGATAACACAACTAGAATAATACACGGAAAGATCAAACGACAAGAGATCGTCGAAGCATTGTTACAGAAGTCGAGAGGTTTATCGGACAGAATCTCAAGAAGTCCACTGCATGTATCTTGTACTTAAATTGTGTAATTAACAGTGTCCGTGTGTAATTAGGAAAGCTGCGTTTAATTAATGAAGGTGATGTTTAATGAAGACAGGAAATTTGATGACAGAGTATGCATAAGAATGAAAGGATCCCTTTGAAAGATAAAAAAACTTCTTTTATGAGAGGCGAGATTGAATGTTCATTGAGAGCCTAGACGACAATAAGTGTTTATTTTTCTCTCAATGAATTGATTGGGAAGAGATGAAGATTTGAAGTTCTTCCTTCTTATGGTGAAAAAATGAAAATCAAATAAAAGAGATTGAAACATTGCTTTTTGTTGTAGAATTCTTTGGATCATAGTGATGACATATAATATTTACAGCTTTTATTCACAGAGAATTTGGTTTGAACAGAACTGTGCTGATATTGTATTAATACCATTTCATTGGATAATTTAACAGTGTTAGCTAAGTCAGTAAAAATGGTATTTAGAATGGTTAAATAAATTTTTCATAACAAATTTAATGTGGTTTATTTCAATAACAATGGCAGCAAATGTTTCAATTAAATATTTGTTCTAATGTTGATTGGGGAGGATTTGTTGAAAAATAATTATATGAAATATATTTTTTTCTACAATAGTTGTAAAGCTGGTAAAATAAAGTATCAAATTGTTTTAAAACACCTTTATATCGATAGTTAAAATAAATTGTGATTAAAAAATAATTTGGGAAACCAGACAATGTTTCATAGTAAGGATCGATGGCAGCAGACTTTGCTGAGTTTTCAAAGGGAAGTAACTCCAGCATCACTGACATGCTCTCTTGTATTGAAGCAGCTGTAGAATCACTGTCATTGACTCATGGTTAGAATGAGCTGTTCTTTGTCAAATGGAAATTTCTTTGAGTTTTTCTATAATTTTCTTTCCTCTTTTCTGAATCTAAACAGACAAAGTTTTTGGAATAGAAAAAGTAATTGAGGTTTTTATTTTTTTTTTTTCGACAGATTTTTATATTTCTATAATTCCTAAATCAAATGAACAGCTTGCAAAGTTAACTTCTGTTTTTGGATAAAAATGTCATAGAATCATTTGAAGTTTTTTGTGATGTGGTGGTCTTGCATGTGATGATCTGAAGTGATGCTGTTAAGCCGAATTAGGTCGAATAATCAAATTGTTAAAACTGAGTTAAGACAATTAGCAGCTCGTATTTGCTACATTTTCAAGTAGAATAAATGATGTTGGCACGCCTTGACTTAAGAGGAATCGTGACGAAGGCCAACAAAAAGAATAATTCTCATTTGAGATTGAAGATTGCTTTAATTTGAACATGTTTCAACATTTAATATGACCAGTGCTTGAGATTCAACAAGGCAGACTTGCATGGCTGGGTCATACACACCAATAGAGAATAATTAATTCAACTTTTGGACCTTCCCCTCTGAAGAGCTCTTCAGGCAAGTAGAGTGCTCCCCCCCTTGCATTTTTTTCAATACTGCTTTTCCTAGGAGGCATACCACATAATCAGTCGGCGTGGTGGGTCAATATAAATGTAAATTTTTAATTAATCTTACCCTTAAAACTTCTGGCTTGTGACCATCTAATAGTAGCAGGCCGGGAGTAGTTGTACGGTACAGATGCCTTCGTTAACACAGTAATCAGTGAGATAATTACCCTCAATAGGGGGCACAGGATGGCTGTAAAATCTAAACACATAAACCCGTGAGTTGGAGTCACATTAGAAATGGTTGACGACAGTTTCATTGGTAGTTACCATACTTTAGGTCCATCTAGTCTGTCATTGAGCCCTTTATGACTATTGCCTTATGGAGGAAAATATCAACTTTTTAGCTCTCCTTGCTTATTACGGATAAAATTTAATTTGTGTGGAATTAACAGTAAAACAGTTTGATGAGGCAGTGATTCAATTAGTGATTTTATCACCTCTTGTCTTTTCCCTTTTAATTCATCACTTACTTGCCAAGATTTCAGCAACTTGAACTTTGTGTTTGGTAATCAAGTCGTTCATTGTAATATGTTTCAGATTTTATTGTTGCTGTCTATCATAAGTTTGAAATAGTTATGTGTTTCAAGATTTCAAAACTTTATCTTCCGATCATTGAAGTTTTTAACATTGAAAATATCAAAATGAACTCTGTAATTAATTTATTAATGAATTTAGAGGAATCAAATTAAATGTCAATGCATTTTATGCTTTCCATTATAATTCAGTCTTATTCATCAACTCTTGTTATTTGACAGATTTTGCATGTGTAGCGATCTTAATCAGTCATGTCAGAAAAGATTTTCATTTCTGAATTCTTCATTTAATTCCAATCTCCACAAAATTAATTATAATATGAATACTGTATCAAATTAGATCACTTTTTGTCCATGTGGTTTCATCATTTAATCACTTTACTCCCAAGTCGGCTAATTACATGAAGAATGTTTTCTTAATATGAATTAAGATATTCTGATTTTCAGAGATCTTCTAAATTGTTTTTTGACAGTTCTCAAGCTGTCTATGTTACATTTCAAGAAAAGTGAAATCCCTATCAGGTTTTCATTGACCTTTGACCTGACATTCATGCCTTGTCATAAATTTCATTAAGATATTGCATGATATGGAAAATCCACCATCCGTTCAATCAATATGGATTCTCACAGGATTTCAAGTCGAGGATGATTTTTAAAAACTTTGACAGTCACGAAAACAAATTTAGCGTCATAATTGTCAAGTGAACTGACAAGTTACATCACATAAGGTGATGTTTTCCTTGAAGAGGCCGCGCTGTACTTTCATAATTAATTTATAGTAATAAGTTGGAGTGGCTGAGGTCAAAGGTCAAACATGATTGACAGCTGAATGAAGTACGAGTGCTTTGTGATTTCAGGAGTGGTCATTCGAACCTTCTCATTGATTTAGTTCAAGATTCTCAAGTCATGCTGAATTTTTTATACATCTTAAAATTTGCAACTCATTTTCACAATATTAATCAAATGTTTCTTGTAATAAGGTTATTAGGAAATTATGTTAAGAATTAAATTTTTCAAATAATACTTCTATTGTTTTGATTTTTTCAATCATTGATAAAGCAAATTGTATGTTAAAAATTGTTAAACTGTTTAAAAGTTAAGTCATTTTTCTGCTTTTTGTTAAGAAGCAAATTCATCTTATCAACCATAATGCTTCTACAAAGATAAATTCATTATATTACAATTAAATGAATAAATGACATGAATCAAAGAAATAATTTCTAGAATTAATTGGTTATTAAAATATTCCATAATTAAAAGAAGAATTGGTCATGAATAACAAAATTGAACAAATCACTTCTCAAAAAATTATTAATAATTTAGTACTAATGAACATCATAATTATTTTTCCCTCAAATCCAAATCTTTAATGAAATTTAAGATAATTCTATTAAGAATGGTTTTGAGGCAAGAAGGCGTAATTATGACAGATTCTATTGATGTTTATTCTTGCATAAACTCGCCATTTGCCACAGTTTTCTCAAAATCTTAGCGCTTCCTGTCACAGATTACAGAACAGATGCTTAACCGTACATGGAATCCTAACAGGGAACTATTGCAGGGGTCTAATACAAAGAGAGAAACAGCTAGCGCCCCTATAGTGGAAGCTAAACAAAGCTTCACTTCAATTGGCCAGAAGTCTCCTATTGATTCATGATAAAAAGACTTTTTACATGGATAGCTGGGAAATTTGATAATCAAACAGATTTTTCTGAGCCAGTGCTTTTAGGAAACTGTGGTTTATTTAGATAGGAGGGTTGTGCCAAGCTTATTGTATTAGGTAACTATTAAAACCCCTCTTTTTATTTTTCTCACACTTTTTTCTCGTTTTCTCACGATGTCATAGATTCTCTAGCTTCATAGCTCAGCAATTATTGATCTAGATAGTGAGGAATTTTGCAGATATTGATGGAATTCCATGTGAAAATAAATCCATACCCCTTATTATCACCACTCCAGAGTCGATCTATTAAAAAAATGCTCCCCTTTTTTACTCTTAATCACTTTATATTCTCTATGTTTTCATTTGAGTCCTTTCTTGTTTATCAAGCCCTGATTTAAAATAGTTTATGATATTGCAATATGAAAAATGTTGTTTATGAAGTTATTGATAGTTGTTTTCTTTGAGAAGATGAACTTTGAAAAATAACTTCATTTGGAGAAATTTTATTGTGAAGTTTTTGCTTCCATGTTTATTTGAAAGAGTTACCTCCCTTAGTCTGGTTTCAGGTGCCATTCCAAAGTCTTAAAGAGTCTCAGACTTACAAGTTTAGCAGGGGGAATTTATTTTATTTACAAACATTTTTAGTTAATTGAATTCCAACGTTAAAATAAAACCTTTATTTAAATTGATTTTATCATTTGTGATATTGAGAATTTCATTTTTTTTCGTATTATGGTCAACTTTCCTAACTAAAACATCAAGAAAAACACTTTGTTTATTTTCTCAAAAAGAATCATCATTATAATTAACTAAAAGTAATTTTTTAAAAAACAGCACAGAAAAACTTTTGAAACTAATCATGAACACATCCCTCCGTAATTTGAAGAAGCAGTAAAACATTAGTAAGAATGTTTTCTGGTTAAGTATTTATGTGTTTTTCTAGCGAGAAAAGACAAAGTATTTGTGCAGCTGTTTGGAAGGTAGAGTTGTAATTTCTGATGAAACAAGACAAAGTGCCAACATACTTATTGTACTTGAAGAATTTGGATGAAAAAGCATCAAGTTGGAAAATAGGTGCTATTTATTTAGTCTGCCTAATCGTTTAATTGGGCTCTTAACATAGTTGTTGTAAGAATGCGTTTAATCTTGACCTTGGGGTGGAACTGAGACCGTAATTACCAAGAAGTGCCATAGAAATATGACAAGAGTGTTCCTGGTAATGTGGAACTGTTTCCGAAGATGAAATGATTTTATGCCGAGGATTAGCGAACACCTGACTTGAAACAACAAACTCATCTTTTAATGAGAATGTAATCAGTTTCCATGGCAATCTATGCTACTATTTGTTTGAGTTTAACAGTTATTACTAAAATAGTAAAAGCTTGCTGTGAAGGGTTTGAAGTTAATGTCCCATGCCACAGTTGTTGCAAATTAGGTTTGTAAAACCTTGGCAAGAGGAGATTGTTTTTTACAATATGCAATTATCTTTTTAGATATTCTGTTTGAAAACTGAAAGATGTGTTACTGATTTATATCAATATATTATACTTATAGGGTATATTTAATTGACTGTAATATATCATTGCAATATTGAAAAACATAAATTTGATCAATATTTACATAATTATATGGAATGGAACATTTTGCAATACAACATGTTGAATGATAAACAGTTTATCCTGATGTTTATCATAATTTCCCCTGGTATTTGTTTGTTATCTGGGTTTTTATCACAAAACTTCAAAACATTTGGACATTTGATATCTTAAATATTCATGAAGTGGAGATTTATTCATTATGTTAGTAACAGCTTGATAACTTCCATATTTCAATCCACTGGATGTTTTAAGCTTATGAGGCAGTAATGTTTCCTGGCAAATTCTCTTTCATTTGTTTGTCATTTAAACTATCTATGAAATTTCTTGTTTGTCAGCATTTAAAATGTGGACACAAAATGCTTTGCCAGTGGTTCTTAAATAATTTTTTTTGTTCTATTTCATTCATCAAAAAGATATCTAAAATAATTTTGCAGTGGTTATTAAAAGCACTTTCATCTATAATATTCATCGCTATGATTACATTTAAAATAATTGTATGATATAACAAAATTTGGTATGATTTTGCAGTGGTTAGAAAAGCACTTTCATCTATAACATTCATCACCATGCTAATAATTACATTTGAAATAATTGTATGATATGACAAAATTTTGCAAAGCTTTGAAGGTAGATATCATATCACAGGTATACCAGCATACCATGCTGAGAATGTAAGTATAACATATATAAAACATCTTACAGGTTATTGAAAATCCTACAAGAAGATAAGTGGCATTGTCGAAATAGCCAACACGTACTTACTTATCTTATATACTCTCGTCCATAATGATAACATTCCTTAATGTATTACTGATTTACATCATAATTTCGTTTCTTCATAAGTTTTCTTTGCATTCTGCATTCCAACATGTGTTTGAATAAAGAATACAGGTGCTAAGCTTATAGTATACATGCTAAATATTCCTTGGAGTCTTTCAAGTGGTTCTGAGATAGATTCCAGGAATGATAGCAAAATATTTCCAAATAATAGACAAAGAAGGTTGCTCAAGTTGTTGATAGTGAATTATAGCCAGAAAGCTATGAAGTTTTTTCTAAAATGGTTGTTTTTTTGCCGTGAAGTTGAAATATACTTTACTGCCATCTTACACTAATTTTGTGCTTCAATGCTTGAAAACAACATTCGTCTATGTCATTTCTAGATAAAGAAGTTTATATATCCATAAAATTAGTCTCCAATCATAACAAACTTCTAGAATGCAATCCAAAGATATTTCAAATTTGCAAATAGTTTCATGATTCTACCTTAAAATAAATTGTCAGTGGATAATATTTATCATAACTATCAGTAATCTTTAGAAGTCATATTGGTCTCAATCTGGAATCCCTGTCCCCTCCCATTTCCTAACAACATACTAGCCATCTTGCTAGAATCATCATCATAGTCGTCGTCGTTGTCGTCATCGTCGTAGTCATCATCATCATCATCATCATTTTAATCATCATCATTTTAATCATCATCATTTTAATCATCATCATCAACATCGTCATCATCATCATCATCATCATTTTAATCATCATCATCATCAACATCTTCATCATTATCATCATCACTTATATACAGGTGTACTACCTATACAAATCCCCATCAACCTATACAGGTGTGTCCCCCCCATCCCTGCCTGGCTGTACCTCATTAAGTAATGGATCAGCCTTGAGGGGGAGGGGGGGACCAACTAAAACAAACCCTCTCTTGTACTCCAGTGCCAGCAATCTTCAACATTCCTCTCTCAGTTGATGCTTTTGTGTGGGAAAACTGAAATACGAGCCCCTCTCTCTCTGATTGAAGTTTTATTTTAGGCTGGGAATCTCAGAATATGTAAAAAAGGCCATCAAGAGTTGATTTTCTTCTCACCTGTGCAAACGATTCTTTCTTACCTGTAGCTTGAAGTTTGAACGTGCATTTGCTGAAAGTCACTTTCATCGCCTAGTTCTTGGCAGTAAGTGTGCTAATTATTTTCTTATTTGCAAATGGGGATATTTCTGAGTTTAGTCACGATGAATGTTCCAATCTGATGGACATGACATGAAGATTATTCTTCACCTGTTGCCCTCTGTAACTGGGGAGAGATTCGTTAGTACGTGAGAGGAAGGAGAGGTGTTTGACGAACTTTCTCACAGGTAAGACTGGAGTTATCTTTTTATACTCATTAATAATGATAGGGTTGTGATTTTCATAAAAAATTTCACCATCATCATTACAGCATCAGCATCCTTATTGACATCCTCATCATCCATTATCATTACCACATCGTAACTTTTGGATAGCTTCAATAACATATCTACATCATCATCATCAAATTAACATCCACATCATCACCATCATCTTCCTTGTCGTCCTCCTCCTTCTCCTCATCACCATCGCCTCCTCCTTCTCCTCATCACCATCGCCATCATCATCATCATTTTCATCATCATCATTTTCATCATCATCATCATCATCATCATCATCATCAACATCATCATCACAATCGCCATCATCATTTTCATCATCAACATCATCATCATCATCATCACTATCATCATCTTAAAAATACCTGCCATTCAATGTTATTGTTATTGCACTGATGGGTTCTCAATGTGAATGTCATCTTTATGAAACTATCTCTTCATAACTTATCTACTTATTCTAAACATATCATCTTAATGAGCGAGTTCAAGCTAATATGATGCTATTAAGATTCTTATCAAGGCTTATCTATCTTAAAGTCAACATCATTTAAGCAGAATGTAAACTTGTTTACTGTTGATGTCTTTAAAATTGCCAGTTTTTACCACACAGATACATAGGTGTCAAAAAATGATGACGTTTGCATTGCAAGCCTGGTGTTTATCTAAGCAATATTATCAAACAGCACCACGACAGGTCTATACAGGAATACAACATACCGATATTCCTCCTTAACACCGCATGGAATGTGGAATTGTTAGGTTCAGTTGAAGTCATGTTTTCCTGCTAATTGGTAAAAAGAAACGAATGTTTCAGACTAATTAGAAACTGTTAGAGCTCAAACTTGTAAGCCTTTTCTTCTTGAAGAATGTTGGATTTTCCCCAAGCATGTAATTTATTTACAGCTCTGAGATGGGTCTGTGAGGGTTCCAGGACTCTTGTATTATCACCAGAATGGTTAGCATTGTTGTAGAGGGGTCTAGTGGTTGTGGCATCAGATACAGACAGAACACTTCAACCTTCCTTTCATAATCCAAGCAATCATAAATCATTTCTCTGGCACTATCCTCAAACTCCTCTTCTTCAACTTCTCTGATGAGTTATTTCTGGTAGGGAGAGATACATGCACTCCATGATACACGCTTTTTATACCGGGATAACGGCTGTCTCACTGAGTTTATGGTGTATTATCTCCGGGCTGCAGTCAATGAAACCTGTAAGCTCGATGTTATGTATACGCCGATGTGTGTGTTACATATAAGGTGGGGGACCGATAGGTACCGGTAGATATGGGTGGACAAGCTTCCATCTTCAACTCTTGATTTCTGTCTCAGTGGATGTTTCTGTCCAGGTAGGTGGGTGTTCTCAATAAGACTATGCAGTAAGTTTAAATTGCTCTATATTTTTATTTCTGTTAAGTTTAAGACAGACAGACAGACAGACAGACAGACAGACAGATAGGTGGTTATGCATTTGTCTTCAACACTTGAACATTCACCTGTTGAATGTCTAAGTACAAGTAATTGATCATTGTGAAGTAAAGTAATCTTTAAGTTCAATGTGATGTGTGCTTCACTTGAATATGAGGTTACTTTGATGAGACCCATGGGTACCAATGTATATATGGGTGGATTTGCGAACCTTTATTGTTTTGCAAACAATAAAAGTTGATCATGTGTACTTAATTCAGTGAGATGAGAGACATAGGAACTGTTATGTATAGGTGGAGAAACTTTTGTTTCAAACACTTGATTTCTGTCCATTTGGATAGTTCCATAAATGGTAGGTTAATGTCCTCACTTATCTGTAGTAATGGGCAGACTAAATCCTTACTCTTGAGTTTTATCTTGTTGGTTGGCTCTATGTAAGTAGGTGGACATTCCTTCAGGTATATGATTCTATCTTTTATTTCACAAACAATTTTCATGAACCAATGTTATAACTTTTATCATCTAAAGTTATCGTAAGACAATCAAAAGTTTGGTTTCCTCCATTAAGCCCTTCAAAAATCATCTAAAGGTAATGGTAGCACCTATTCTAATAATGTATCACTATTGATACGGGAGCTCACCAGTTGCATTATCTATTCATTTTAATAATGGAAAAGTATTGAACCATGGTCATAACCTCAACCTTCTGATCCAAACATCAACTCTTCTTGATACATTCAAAGACACAGGTCAATCCTGAAGATAAATCTAAGAAGTTCTAATGCTTCTTTGCTCTTAGATATATTGCTTGATATACAGATCATTCTTAAGGTGAAACCTATTGACTCTATAGATATTACCCTCTCTGATATCATCTAGCTTCCCTTTAACCCTCACCTGATTCCTCTTGATCCTTTTAACGATTAAGTATATATAAAAGTTTCTCTAATGTTTAGCCTCCCATTCAAATACTATTTTCTAAGATAACTAAACTATGTCTAAACATCACAACAAACCTTAAACAATATGTTAAGTTGATTTCAAGAAAGGCCTCTATGCTCAACCTTTTAGTATCAACCCTTGTCCTGAGTCCAATACAAAGGCCTGCTCTAAGTGACACTGTCAAGTCTAAATAACTCTGTCCATTCCAGAACAATCTTTATCCAACTTTGTTTCTTAATATAAACAAACCGCAACAGATTCAAAACCTCATGCATACAAACTTCCCCTTGATCTAACTTCAATGACCCAAACTCCAAGGCCTGTCCTTAGTGACACTGTCATTTAAACTAGATGTGGCCCATTGAAGAACTTTGTTCTTGATATAAACAAACTCCAACTACTCAAAAACCTCATGCCCACAAATCTGCCCTTGGCTAACCCCAATGACACCACTCTAAGGCTTGTCCTTAGTGACACTGTCATGTATACAAGATTTGGTCCATTGAAGGAATCTTTATCAAACTTTCTTCTTAATATAAACAAACCTCCAAGTCCAAAACCTCCTGCCCACAAACTTCCTCTTGGCTAACCCCAATGACCCAAACTCCAAGGCTTGTCCTTAGTGACACTGTCAAGTATACAAGACTCCCGTCCATTCAAGCAGTTATTAGCTGGAATAAGTGTCCTAGCTGTGACTTCCCTCTTCTGACATTTTCTACAAACAACTGTTTGAGGGCGACTGTTTATTTCTTTCTCTGATAAAAATAGTCGGAGGTGTCAAAACATAGATAGAGCCAAGTAGGTGGTATATAATCTTAAGCATCGCCCCAATAATATCGGCTCAAAATAAATAAACTTTTTCTGTTGTCGGCTTAGTTGCACCAGCATGATTTTTATGAGAAAATCAGATTTTGTTTATGTTCGGGGTACATGTAAGTAATCCTTATATCAAATATATCCTCTTTTTTTGTTAATTGGTTGCCCGGGATGTATGTAAGCCTATGTTTATTATTTGTGTTCTAATCAAGTACTGGTGTGAGAGGGTTGTCTGGGAAGTGTAGGTACTTCTTTACTTACTCGCTAGATGCCAGGAATGATGGATGGACCGGTTCTTTGTGATGCTTTGTGAGCCATATTGTAAGTGTTCTTTTTCTTGTGTTCTTGCATTTTGACACATTGTTTTATAATGTTTTTATAATTAGTTTGTCCAAATTGGTTTCTCATTAGTATAAGGTAAGAAAAAGTTCACATATTTGTGTTGAATCTATTATGCATCCTTTCTTTGGTAAAAGATTTGGATCTGAAACAAACAATGATTGACCCCTTCTTGCTTAAGTTTATGGTAATCAATGATTGAAGTTGGCTTTGGATATAAAGGTCGTTTTTTTTTATATGTTGATTATTATCTGTTTAGATGCTTTTATTTACAATGACAATGTCATAAAATTTGGGTACATTTGTTTCTCCAAGTATTTCTAAGTCTTCCTAAAACTGAAAATAAGTTGCCTAATAGAAGCCTAAACAAAATACTGTATGTGACACATAATTCTTTTAAAGTATCCTTTCATGTGAACTAGCTTAAAGCAATATTTGTGCTACTTTATTTTTTGGAAAGCACATACATCATATTTGTAGATAAACAGTTGGTTGTATTCTTGAAGTCTGAGGGTGTTACATTATGTTTAGTGATGTAACCCAATTGTAAAGCCGAAACATGGCCAAGTGTTTCAGAGATCCCTATTGTTTACTGAGCAATTGTAGAAGCAAGATTTTTTCCAAAAGCTTTAAGAAACAAAAACATACCCATGTATAATGTTCAGAAAGTATAAATTAGAAGCCTAACAAGACCTAGTGGAAGTTGATTTAGAGGGAGATGAATCAACGATAAGAGCACATGGTTACTTCGAGAGGGCTTGGAGGTATGGCTTGAAGATTTCTGACCGATAAGGAAATTCAAGTCAAAGAATAACCATTTATATATAGGGGCCCGGTTGAGAGTGTTTAGTTTGGGGAGATTTGGACTGATAACAGTAGATTGCTAGTCCATGGTGATATGCCTAAGGAAAACATCCCTTGAAGATTCCTTGCTTTCTTGTTCCTGTCTGGCTCAAAGTGACAAAGTTTATTTTCTTCTATCTACTTCTGATTTCAGTTTGTCTTTAAATAAATAATGGGAAGTGATTCTTGCAGTGACCCCTTTGATGTTAATTGTTCAGGCTTTCAATGAGGCAGCTGAGTTAACATAGACGTGAGATCAAAGGGAAGTTTTACCTACCTCTGGCCAGGTACTGGTAGATAAATATATATATAAACATATACACTGACCAATACCTGGACTGACCACTACAAGCACTTATGCTATCTTTGTGGACTGTATGTATATATATATATCTACATTGATTGAAGTTTAAGGATTTTGATGTTCATGAGCCATTATCTTATATTTTTGATGCCACAAACAAAATTTCACCTCAGAAGTTTGAAATCATTGTTGTCTATTATAACCCAATTGTTCTTCACATGCATAGAAACATGAAAGGTTTCATAAAGAGTAAATGTTGGATGGTTGGATTTGGTAAATATTTTCTAAATAATACAATGAATTCATTTCAACCATTATGTGGGTCTTGTGTGACAAAGGTACATTGTTATGATATAAATAATAATCTCTTGATTATTTTTACTGATATATGAATATATACAATAATACATAAAACTGGTCTTGTTCTGATATTTCTTGTCTATCTGTTGTGAGATCCTTCTCTTGAAAACATATATGACTATTTCCTGTATTTCTACTCAATATGATACATAGACCTATATGGATGTATGTTTGTAGATGTTATCAGTAGACTACTGTTACTTGTAGACCTGCCTATATCTCACAGGGCACCTGCTTCTCAGTGTGGGAATACGGACACATCTTGGTTCTCAATCTGGAACCTTGCTGACGGATGGTCTGGTCGGTTGACAGTCGTACTGACAGAGTATACAACACTCTTCTAACTAGTTGTCACCCAAGTAGTTCTTCTAATTCTTTACTTCTGTAATTAGTTCTATGGTAAATATTACTTATTTTGAATGGTACAAGCTGGGTTTTGTTTGTATTATTTAATACAAGATTTTCATCTACCGGTTACTATTCTTGAAGACATTTGGATAAGTTTCTTGACATATTTCATTGACCTAAAATTATTTTTAAAAAATCAGGAGTTAATTATCAAAGGAGCATGCAGGCAAAGACAATGATATAGACAAATCTTGTTAAAAATCTACAATATTTTCACCTTAAAATACAGTTTCACAGAGATTATTTGGTCGTCAGTGTCACCAAAGGCTTTCTCACATTCTTAGCATGCATTCGGTGCAGTGTTTTTCCAAACTTGTGTTATTTTTACATTTTATTTCACTTTATCAAACAAGTTGTAAGGCAAGTGGTTTCACTTTTCTTCTCACTTTTCCAAGTTGTCACTCCTGTCATCACATTTGTTCTCACTCTGCCTCACATGGCTGCAACATGCTCTGCTTTCTCAGGGGGATCTGTTAACAGTGGTGACAGCCCCTCGCAGGGTGGGGGAGGGGCACCAGGTATCTATATCCTCACATGCATACTATTAGTCTAACATTTACAAATTAATGGTGTCTAGATTTCTAAATTTTGATTTCTTGTAGAAAACTACCTTATCTAATTCAAAATATTACTTGAATGATAACTGCATTTATAATTTAAAAGATTTGCAAGGTGTTGACATTGTATGAGGAACATCCTATATTCTCTAAGTTTCACTTGGTGTCAAATTAAAATTGCATTATAATAGAAAGAACCTAGATAAAAGTTGTGAAAGCCCCTCACAATTTCGTCACATATATTAGCTTTCTTAATTCTGGTTTTACATAGACAACTTCCTTATATCTCTTTGTGAGCATCAAATCTTAATTCAAAATATTAGTTGTATTATTACTGTAAAATTTATGAAAAAGGGTTTGCAGGGTGTTGGTATTGTAAGAGAAATATCTTATTGAGTATCCATATCCTCTAAGTGTCAATTGTGTCAATTTGAATTGTAATAAAAAGGATTACATCTTAATCACATTTATATTGAGCCTTATGTTTATAACCCTTTAAAAGGTTGATTTAGGGCTTCTCTTTTGGAATTTTTCTAAGGTTGTAAAAATCGTAAGTAATTAAAACCTCTGTCACATGTTTTATCCGTTACATATACAGACCTGTACAAAGTCTGCTCCTAGAGCATTGTGCCCCTGTACAGATGTTAGCCATCTACATATGTATATAATATACTCTGTAAGTGGGGATCAGCCGTCTAATTGTCCCATTTAATCTCGCCTCATTACACCAGGAATCCATCCGTCTGCAAATTGGGATCATCTTCTTGTGCTCCAGTACCTGTACGATCTAGTTATCCTAGGAATTCACCCACATTGCATCCAGTCCTTTAATGTGCACACCACTATCACCTGCCTGCAAGATTCTTGTGCTTCTCTTCCCTTAAATGGATATTATATATCCCAATTATCTCATCAAATAGTTGGTTTTGTTAAAGAGATTTTATGCAAGCAATCTGACAACATGAAATACATAACAAAGCTTAGGTATAAGGTCAATATTTATATTTTCTATCTTAGCGCTTTGATACTTGTTTTATTATATATTCTAATTATCTCATTTATTAGTTGGTTTTGTTGACAAAGTGATTTTATACAAGCAATCGGACAATATGAAATGTCAAAAGTAACTTGTGACAAAGTTAAGATATAAGGTCAATATTTATATTTTCTCTCTTAGTGCTTAGATAGATGTTGGTCAATGGTACCTTTGTCTATTTTAGTGCTAAGGGGGTTTCTAGAATCTTGAACTTGTTTTGTAAATCTATTTTAGTTATGGAAAGTTACAAGCTACTGTTGTTGGATGGTGCTTATGACCATATAACACAAAGTGAGCTTGAATATACTTGGACAAGATCTGGCAGTGGCATTTTATTTAGATAAATAAATGACCTTACAAAAATAAAAATATGTGTTCTCAATTGCAAGACAATGATTTTTCAACAAAGAATGTACCATGTCCAGTCAAGCCATCAAATCCAATTTCATACCTTCATATCATAAAATTTGAGAATTAAAAAAAAACCCATTAAACTGCCTCCATAAGTCTTATTTCACTGAAGGATGAAAAGATTAATCGTATATATGTAAGGGATTGCTGTAAATACCTTAATTTTAAGCAAAATAGCTTAACTGTTGATTACTTTTTAGAAAAAAATCAATTAAAATCACATCAATGTGGATCAGTTTGATGATAAACAAACAAATTAAAGAGTCATCAATCTTAAGGTTCCCCTAATCCATTTAATGACATTTCATTTATGTCTTACAAATTAATCAAAAGTGGTTCTTTTCTTCTTTTTTAAATACAAACGTAAAATCAACTTCTATTAATGTTGACATTCTTTTTTGCATAAGCTAAACAAAAATCTTTCAACATTAGACAAGAAGAGAAAGGGTTTACACTAAACAATTTATTGCTGATTAGACAAGAATTCCTCTAAGTGATAAGATTATGCCATAGGTCACAGAGGTACAAACACTTAATTATTGTCAACAAATGTTAAATGTTTTTAAAAAGAAATAGTTTATTTCAAAGTGTTCAAACTAAACTGATTTCCATCACCAATTAAATGTCATTAGCAATCAAGACGAAACTTACACAAGTGAATAAAGTCATTTGGTTCAAACTATCGCTGTAGCTAAGTGCTGCAGAAGATAAGACTGTTGAACACACTCAGGATAATTGGAAATGACTCGTGAAAGGGAATTATTTAGATACGACAAAAAAGTGTTTGTGTTTTGATATAACTCTTTATCCTCTACGCATTCACTGATAACCTGTAGTATATCTATACTAGATGAAAGGGGTTCAGTCTCAAGTGTTCTACACAATCCAACTTTGTGCTTATGTTTTCCATTTTTACGATAATCACAATCCGAATTCCTCTGCCATATTTTTCTTTTGATGATAAATTTCTGATTTCAGGATAAATTACAGTATTTTTTGCGCTAAGCTCCTGAAAGGAGATTACTTATGGTGATATGTAACTATCAGCGGTATTGGATGTTAAAGATAATACGATATTATGGCTTACCAAAGCATCTCATTCCTGAAACAATATCAATTACTTGTTATGGGACTTTGATCATAATGTTGGGGTATTATGGTTGATTACTTGTCTTCGTTAGCTGTGGTAGATCCAACATGGATCAGATTTTGTTTCTGATGTTGTACTGATAATTCAAGTCAATTGCCTCATAAGATAAATATAGCTTGTCCTCTCTTAACAAGCACCCTTCTAAACCAACACATATATTTTGAACATTTTTTTTTTTCAAATTATTTCCCCCATCATATGAAAACTCCTTCTTTTGCATTTGCTGCTATTTGAAAAATTCATTATCATCAAAATGACCAAGTTATGGTTTATCCTCTATAAGATCCTATTCTCCTTTATACCAACTTCTTATATGAGGGAAATCATTCTAAAAGAAAAATTAGTAAAAGCAAGATATCATTCAGTGTTAAGGAATTTCAGTATGACCAAATGGACATTGATTCCCAATCTAAGGATACTCAACGTAATTATCTCATCACTGATTGGTTGATGAACATGTCACATGGCTGACAGATGGTCAACTGTACGTCCATCTGTCCGTGTGTCCGACACATGTCGTCTAGACACATACACAACACGGACACATGGTATAGTCTCACATTGCTGTTTCACAGATCAGGACATACCCTCAATCCATACAACAGGTTTGATTGTTTGCATGACATAGATCCTTAAGAACCATCAACATCAAAAACTTGCTTTTCTTGGTACCATTCCTCTGATGTTGATGTTAGGGATTTCATAGGTGCAAGTTTGGTTTTGATCAATGCTTCAATTCTGTGGTATGAGATAGTTGGTTGGGTATAACCCTAAATCACCTGTACTATGCTGGTAAATACTGGAACACTGCCCACCAAGATGGAAGTGATTTGTCTTAAGATTACACCCTTTAGTAAGCTATGAGAATTATTCCTCTGATCCACTGTGTGTACCGAAATGATGAAGATGTTGGTTTAATAGTGTTAGATAGTCCAAATTTTGATTACATTATAATGAAGAGTCTCTTCTTATAATAATTATGATAATATTGCATTTATATAGCGCAATATTCACTATAAGATGCTCTGTGCGCTTATGATGTTGAAAAATGACACTTGAAAAGATGTGTTTTGAGGGCTGTCTTAAAGGATGCCAGTGACATACTGGTCTTTATTTCAAGTGGCATGCTGCATTGGAAGTAAATGATCTTTCGCCAGAGGTAGTGATTCTATGGTTTATTTATTGAAAATCGTCATAAATTCATATTTTTTTCCCCAGTTGCATTAGTACATTTATCTTGAATTGCATATGAAAAACTTATTATTTGCTTCTATTTCCATAAGTATTCTTCTAATCACCCCAGGTAATCCTTGTTTTGATTAACTTTGATAACAGACACCTCCAGCGCCCCAGTGCAATCTAGGTGTAGTCGAGCAGTGATACTAATGACTGCTGCAACTCATCATTGAACATGATACTGATGCATCTATACTGATCTCTTTCCCAGTAGATTGCATGTGAGAAACTGAAACCAAGGTTTCTCTTGAGATGCTGATATAATACAAAAAATTAGTGTACGGTTAAAAGCATTCCTACTGGTTTTGTCATGGGGGGATATCTCTTTGGCCAAACAGGTAGAGTGTTGGACTCTCAACCCGGAGACCCCATGTTCGAATCCCGCTGGATGTGAAAATATTGGATTTTCATTCCTGCGACATATTCATCAGCGGTTTGAAAGGTGCTAATATTAATTATTTGAATTTGCTTCAGGTCTTTCTTCTTCCATTCTTGTTTCATAATTTGTTGGAAATAGATTCAACAATGGTATTATGGATCGAAACAAATCAATTGACGGTGTCAAAGATGAAATTCATGCTTTTCAAATTGCTGGATCTGAGGTTTTTTTTAAACAAACTCCTTTTGTAAAGTGGGAGGACTCCCAGACATCCACTGAATCTGCAACTGTTTCAGATGATGTCATTTTCCATTTATTCCTCTCCATCTGAATTTGAAAACTTCTGAGCAAAGCAAGTATGTGCTGAGCTTCAATTGATAATTCTAATGTTCAAGAGATATCCTTTATTGTTTCTAAAGTATTTACCTCAAAGATCGTTCAATGTTGTGAAATTGTTTCTAGAGTATATACCTCAAAGATGGATGGTTCCATGTTGATGGAACTAGGACCCTGATATCCCATGCTATCCTACACACTATAGTGGCGATATTGTAGAAGCTCTGATATTAAAGACAAATTTCTCCTACACACCGGTACCTGATACATAGAGAGATACTGTAGAACTCATCTAACTAGCTCATTTACCATGATCAGAGAGGAGAGAACCAAACATGATACACACTGAAATATCAGTGGGTGTATCAACCGTATATGTATCATGATATCACGGTATCTGTATCATGGTGGCTGTTCTTTGCCATTTGGATACAAGTTTTTTTGTGTTTTACTGGTTTTATGATGTTATTTGACTTATTGATGATAGATAGATTGATAATAACTTTGTTTGTTTTGTTACAATCAAAATAACTGAATAAAGAAATTATGAAAAAAATACTGGTTAGGTTAAAATGCAAAAAAAATCAATATCAAAAGTGTTTTTGAAGTTTTGTTAACAAACCTCTTTCAAAACTAAGTTGCCCTTTCATGGTGGAAAATAAAATTCTATAAGGAAATATATTGATGTTTTAAATCAATTAAAAATATATATGTATATTGTTTCTGTACGTACGTAATATAATCAAAATTATAGACAATGTGAAGTAACATTACTTCATCATGTCTATAATTTTGTTCATATTCTAAAATATTTTAGATTAAAAGCCATAAAAGTTTATAAAATATTTGACAGTTTGGAAACAATAATAAATAAGGAACACATCATGTTTTTATAGTCCTGAATAACGTAATTGTCAAATAAAAGATTATTGAAGGCAAATGTTTGGTATGAAGGCGGACACTTTCTGATGATGTGATGGGAGTAGTCTTTATTAAACTAAAATAGGTCCTAGCCAGATAAAAGAAACTGAACATTTTTCATAAATGTCATTTTTAATTCTCCTTGATTCAAAGAACCTCCCGCCCTCTTTCCTTGCACCAAGTCAGTTGGTGTTTTTTATAAAGTCCTTTATTTGACATATTGCTTGGGTTCATTCTAAACAAAAAAGCATATTTTAAATGCAAAAAATTCAGATAAGGTCGCCCTTGTGAGCGATAGCATATCTTCCTGTTGTGAAACCCCAGCATGCAGTTTGTATATTCTTGAAATTTTCAAAACAGTTTTGCAGTGTCATTGTAGATTTGACAAGCAATTTATAACATTCTTTCTGTAAAGATTTCAAACAATAAATGCCGCTGCACTTTTATGAAATATCTATATAGCACAGCATGAAAACAAAGCAAGCTGACTTCTCAACATTCCCTGAATAACACTGCAGATTCCTAAACAGTGGCCGCCATGTGAAACAGTGGCTTGGGAAAATCATAGACCGTTATCAAGTATTTATAATAGCTATGATGATGATTGAAAGCAAGATTTTGGATAACATGAAAAATTTAAACTTATGTGATAACTCCATTTGAATTGGCCTCATGCCCAAATAATTTACAAACAAATTCTATCCAGTTATGTTTTTATTTGTATAAAATTGACTTTTACATGTCCTACTGTAACAAAATCAATGATTTTAATTTTAAATATTTGAAAAATTTGTAATTCTTTTTTAACATAACTGCAAGAAATGAAGTTCATCAAAGTAGTTATGAGCAATGTTCAAAGTGTTTATTATAGGATTTTTATAAAAAGTTTTATCATAGGCAAATCATGGTGATTTTTAGCAAGTGAGAAATAAATGGTAATTATCGATCATTAAAGTATAAGTCAAGCTTGACTGCTTGTTATCAAAGAAAACTGTTAGTTACCAATTTGCCTAATAAGTGTAAATGAGTGTTAGATTTCCTTGTATTTTTTAAATAGATAATGACTTAACTGTTGATGATCATTTAACAGTTAATGTACAAATGAGAATATAATTGTCCTAAAAAAAGTCACAGAAATCAGAAAAGGTTTGAATGAAGAATTTGGCACCGGAATTATATTCAAAGTTTTTAAAGGTCCAACTGTGAAGAAAGTAATTACTTTGTGTTTTCTCCGACCTGTTACGCTAAGGACTTGATGCATTCAGTCAGGTGCACTGCCGATGATTAATTTATCCGACACCGCCAGAAAAACGATTTGATGCTATCAAACAACTATGCAGTCAAAGAAAAACGATTTTATGCTATCAAACAACCAGTCAAACAACAGGGTGCTATGTAAGTGCACAGTTCTTTGATTTTCAAAGATTTTAATCGAACAGCAGGATAGCATCTCTTGCTTGCCCTTTCGTTGTAATCTTGCTTGTCGATTCTCCGATCAAAATTGTTGGATATGGACCTATTAGATCAGAGTCTTTTGTCCTTTGGGATCTAATAAGGCACTGGGTCCAATTTGTTGCAGTTTCCCTCCCTGCTAATCTTTACTCTGCACTGACAGAGTTCATTTACAACTGACGAGAGATCTTAGAAAAATTGGAAAATTATTGGCTAGCTTTGGTTTGTCGTGATAGTATCGTGTAGTTTGTCAGAAATGTTGCTGTTATGATGTAGCACTTGCTTTGAGTGATCTTGACTTGTCCTCGGAATTGTTCGCAATAACGATCTAGCGACATCGCTGGCTAAATTCATCAGCGAGGATTGTGACAGAGCAGTTACTGAAGTTGGCGTGGAACTTCAAAGAAACAAATTGTTACTCGGGATCAGATTCGACTTGGATAAAATGTGACAAATGTTCAAGATTGCAAAGATGTGAAATGCATGGGAAAATATCTCGCAAATTAGGTTCACAGTATTTTGTCATATTTCTTGAAAAGAAAAAATTGCTTTTTTATCTTTTATTCTGAAATTGAACTGTCTCCGTAAAAAATGAATGTTCATTTGTTTTCATTATAAACACATTCATAAGAGGTGCAGTTTTGATAGTAACATTTCCTTATATTTACAAGCCCACTGTCAAGTTAAGAAAACAATATTTGAACTTTATTCTTAAACCTATTTAAATCTTTTTTTTTGTTGCAATAGTTAAACTTTATATATTTAAGCTACAGCTCCAGGGAATTCCCAAGGTACCAATGATGAGACATTTTGTAAAAGTCATTAATATTAGCATTAATTAAGATCATAATATAGCCTTCAAATAAGTAAAAAGTCATGTTTTCAGCAAAAAATGAAGACAAATTCTTACTGATTTCAAGTTGGGTAAAGTCAGTTAAATAATTTTCACAATTTGTATCCCAATAATGAGAGCTGAAAGTATGTAAAGGATTTAGAGTGTTGGCTTGCTAAGGTGGATGTTAAACAAATAACAGACCACTTCATTCTGATTTCAAAATGGGATAAAGTCAGGAAGATTATTTTCACAGTTTGTACAACCAACATTGTATGCCCAAGCATGTAAAGCCTCCTTGGTGTGAGATAAACCAAAAACAAAACACTAAAAATCATTTTGATTCTAAACTTTGACAAAGTCAGTAAATCAATTTTAACAAGTAGTACCATTTATAACTTGGACTGGAAGTTTACAACCATTTTTGTTCTGATTTCAAGGTAGGATAAAGTCAGGGAAAATGATTTTCGCAATTTGTACACACCGTAATGAGGGCTTGAAGTATGTAAAATCTGTAGAATATATGCAGGAGCGGTTTGAGATAGGAGTAAGATCATATCTAACTACACGTTCCCAGTGTATCTTATAACATGCTCTCACACAAACTCAAATTAGCTACTCCAAAGTAAGAAACCAACTCAGAAATTGGTCAATTAGAAAATTAATGCTTGGGAAGTGTTTACAGCTTAACTTCAAGGTGATAGCATCTTCCCATTTATATCTGATGTGAAGGGAAAAGAGGAGAAAAAAGGGGAATATAGATGTGATTCATTTGTACCCCATGCACTTAGGAACATGCAGTTCTCATGTTGTAAGATGAAGTTCTGCTGGAACACAGATTAGAAGTGATACGCTATCTGATTCATTCTCTAGCTCTCATTGACTCTAATAAGTGGAAGGTAAACAGTATATTTATTTAGTTGCTATGTTACCAGAGCATATTTCATGTGTTTGCATGATGTTTGAATTCAAATAAAATTCCAATACTTTGTTTTCAATAACAAAGCTTGAATTCTTGAAACAATGCTTTTAAAGGATTAATTTTAAAGTGCTGAAAACATTTATTTTGATTGCTGATTTTCCGTGGAAAATTTTGATGGATGAAGAAGAAAGACATAAAATCATAAGATAAAATAATAGATATTACCTTAGAGGCCTAAATAAGTGAATCAACTTCTTCCCTTTGTACAGGAATTGTTTCATAGATCTTAGATGAGGCCCAACAGACTCCTTACTACAGTGAGATCTGCCCACTAGCAAAACTTTCCCTCAAAGACCATTGAAGAATCTCATGATCAACCAGCAAGATCATTAACCAATAACTTGATTGATCAATACCCATAAGGTGAGGTGAGGTGGGGTTTATCGCCGCTTTCAAGAATATTTCATTTATAACGCCGCTGCTAGTATTATTGCAGGGAGAAAGCCGTAACACTATTGTGGCTATGCATTGCGGTGAAACCTGCGAGCATCGGTTGGAACTAGGAACCATAGGTGGTGCTGCACTGAAATACAGTGTAACATTGCATCCAAACCTGACTGTGTGTAGAACAGTTCTTTACTGCAGACAAAGTTGTCGAGCCCCTGGCGGGATTCGAACCACGGACCTCTTGATCCAAAGCCAAACGCGCTTACCACTGCGCTATCCCGCCCCCGATCAATGCCCATATCAGAATCTAATGATCCACCACCAAGATAATTAACCAATCACTTGGTTGATCAATGCCCTTATAAGAATATCATGATCAACCAACAAGATCAATAACCAATCACTTGATTCTTGATTAATTATTGCCGATATAAGGATCTCATGATCAACCAGCAAGGTCAATAACCAATCACTTGATTGATCATTGCCGATATAAGGATCTCATGATCAACCAGCAAGGTCAATAACCAATCACTTGATTGATCAATGCCCATTTAAGAATCTCATGATCAACCAGCAAGGTCAATAACCAATCACTTGATTGATCAATGCCCATTTAAGAATCTCATGATCAACAAGCAAGGTCAATAACCAAATATTTAATTGATCAATGAATGGTACACTTGCTTGAGGTCTTAACACTTAGCTTCAGAAGTTATTGTGCGAGTCAAAATCTAAGTGTTTATATTGCAGGAATGCATATTTGAATAAACAAAGTCTGATCTCAGGAATAATGACTGGTTCTAGAAAGAATATCCCTTGATATTTTGGACAAGGTGCTTGTCTTTACATTAAATAAGTGTTGAAACAAAGAAATTTCAAATTTTAAATTTGATTAAGTAAATTTTGTTTGTGTGTTTCAAGCAATCATAATTAGCAATAATTTTTATGAAATTAAAAAACAAATAGAAATGCCATCGTTTTGATAGATTCAATCAAGGAGATTTGACATTAAGGGAATGATTTCGCCGGTAGCCATCTTGCAATTTGATCGTAAATGCATGAAAATACCTGGAATCTCTGACATCTCGCGAGTTATAGGGCTGTTATTGATCACAAATCTGTTTCATGCCAAATCGCGCAAAAATTGATGAGAAACATATAAAATGTAAAGTACATTTATGAGTCATTCATAAACTTGTTCAAACGGGGATTGTATCTGACAAAAAATTAATACAAAGTCGGAAAGATTCTCTTCATCCTCTTTGAAACTTGCTTTAAAGTCATTTCAACTTTAAAGCATTAACTTCTTGCATCAAAATATCTTTCAATCTGAGATGGAATATGCATTTTTAGCAGAAATCTTGAATTTTCATTCATGGCTCTTATCAACAATATATTCCACATCAGTGAACACAAAATTGTGATTTTCAAAATACACCAAAAAGAAAATCAAAATATTTTCAATGAAGATTAAACCGATAGAATATATTATTGTCAATTTAGTTTACAATATCAATGTATACAAAATTATTATTTAAAAATAAAAGGAAAAGTAAACAAAGTATTTGCAAAAAGGCACAACAAAATATTTTTTAAATATTTGTAAAACTATGACAACATCACCATCTGCGACCAACCAAGGGAATAGTTAATGTCTTGTATCATGTGTCAGAATTGCTTTAATGCAAACAGGATTCCATATTGAGGAATGTGCTTAATAAATGACTGAATAGTGATGGACAGACATTCAAACACTCCGTGACTCATTTCACTATGCAATGGGGAGGCCAAACTTGTCATACCGACCCCTTCATATTAGCAAGTTTAAGGCACTTTGAAAAGAAAAATCCCTTTTTAGCCTGATAGATTGAATTATTTTTCCCCTTTGGAATATGAATTGATTTTTAAAAGAAATATGATTGAAGGATGGATGGCACTGGATTAAAGTTTTGTAATTTTAAACAAGCACAATTTGCATCTGAATGTCATCTTTGATTGATTTGACATAACTGTAAAAGAGTCATTGACGACTTAATAGATAAGACTTGAGAGATTCTCCTCATAACCATCCTCATTGTAACACATAATCATTGTAACAAGACCTCATTGTAACACTTAATCATTGTAACAAGACCTCATTGTAACACATAAGC
The DNA here is from genome assembly GCA_916613615.1 of Steromphala cineraria. Lineage (NCBI taxonomy): Eukaryota > Metazoa > Mollusca > Gastropoda > Trochida > Trochidae > Steromphala > Steromphala cineraria. The sequence continues at coordinate 31,822,409 of OU744726.1, forward strand.
ATTGTAACAAAACCTCAATGTAACACAACCTCATTGTAACATATCCTCATAGTAACACATTATCATTGTAACATATCCTCATAGTAACACATTATCATTGTAACAAAACGTTATTGTAACACATCATTGTAATATTTCCTCATTGTAACACTGTCCTCGTTGTAACACATTATCATTGTAACAAACCTCATTGTAACACATTAGCATTGAAACAAAACTTCATTGTAACACATTGTCATTGTAACATATCCTCATTGTAACACTGTCCTCATTGTAACACATTAGCATTGAAACAAAACTTCATTGTAACACATTGTCATTGTAACATATCCTCATTGTAACACATTATCATTGTAACAAACCTCATTGTAACACATTATCATTGTAACAAACCTCATTGTAACACATTATCATTGTAATGTATCCTCATTGTAACACATCTTTATTGTAACACAACCTCATAATTATACATCTGTATTGTAACACAACCTTATTGTTACACAACCTCATTATTATACAACTGCATTGTAACACAATTTATTGAACCACAGCTGTCCTCATTGTAACAGCCAGCCGATTCTATCCCATTACTCCTACATCCCAGTTCCACTACAGGTTACTGGATCAAAATATAAATACTGTTGGTGTCCACATGGTATAAAAAGTATCACCCAATTGAACTTTTAATGTCAAGTACAGATACAAATATTTGTTTTTTCTTATAGCATATATTCCTCAATATGTAAAGTCAATAACAAAGTTACGTTACCAGTAGTTCAAGAACTTCTATTTGGGTATCAACCTGCCACATGTCTACTAGATTAATGGATAGACAAGAACCATATTTATATTTCCCCATCTATCATCAATTAACAGAAACGCTGCTAGGAGTTTATTTGTCAAATACTAATTATGAAGACTGTATTATCATGTTATTGCTGCAGAATGGGCATTGGATGACCGCTTGATTCAATAAACTGACCGGTGTAGAATCTAACGGTGGTCTGTTTAACATCAGAGTGACGGTTTCCCTTGCTAACAGTTTTACCAAACTTTGCAATCACTGTCAGACAGTGCATCATATATAGAGAGGCTTCTGTTTGGGTTGTGCTGAATTAGCAAGCTGCAATTAACAAATGCCCTTTTATAATTTGATAACAAATCTTCTTTTGATAATTTGATAAGCTTAATTACCCATGATGAGGTGAGGTGAGGTGAGGTGATTAGTGGTTGAACCAGTGTATGAAAAAGCTTGAAAAGTAATCAGCCCAAAAGTAGTGTTTTGTAGATTTTTATGGTATAATTGAAGAAAACCTCAAAAAGTTTCCAGCCCGTACCAAAGCTATGACCAGATTCGGGATGACGGACGTGCCTTATTTCATACACTGGTTGAAAATTGCTTCCAAGAGATTTTGACTTATATCACAGCTGTTAGTACTATTGCAGGAAGAAAGCCTGCAACAATGCATCGACTGCTGTGATGTACTGCTGTCCTTGATTCTACTGCTATCATTCATGTTTCAAAATTGTAATGTCATGAAATAGTCACTTTCTGTAACTAAAAATTTTTGACAACCTTGATATCTGATTTAGGGATAGGGTTCCTGGTTATTTATTTCCCTAAAGGGATGTCAAAAGTTCACTATGGAATGGAATACAAAATTTAAACTTTATAAATGTTTTATCATTCATGTGCAGGCATTGCAAGGCAATCTACATACTATGTTCCATTATAACCATTTTGCGTTTGTGATCAATGAGTGAAATCTATTTACTGTGATCAATTTACAGGAATCAAGATTCTTCTAAAATTTTAAAAATAAATCATTCAAAAAGTAGCACCTCTGCTCCACCTTGTCAAAAAGCCCAAACTCCAAACAATCTTGAAATATTGAAAACCATGGGTTAGTGAAGCAAACTTCTTCATGACAAAACCATTACCTCCCCTGTCAAGCTCCAAATTAATGTCAATAAAAAGCCGGTATATTTCTCATGGCATAATGGCCACCCTCACCCCTATCCACTTACAGTTTATTTACATTTTGAAAAAATTGCAAGCAGAGGACATGGAAATGCATTTTATTTTGATCTCGCGAGACCTGTATGTTATCAACAATCGAGGGTGGCCTTGCTCATTATATGGCTGTTGTAAGACAGAGATGGATGCCCTGATGTAAGGAATACATTTGATAGACGGCAAGCGTTTCTATACGTAAACATCTTACCGTTTTTTGGCAATATGATCTTTGTGTCGTCAGTAATATCAGCCCATGTAAGAGAGGCAATTTAGAAAAGAAAATTGGTTGAAGAAAATATTAGAGGTCATGATTTGTAAGCCAACTGTCCATTGGGAAAGGTTCTTTGTAGAATAATTGAAAAAATATTCAATAATGTTTTTAGATGTTTGACAATATCTACTTTAACTGCTGACAAACGCATAGAAATTGATCTTTGAAGGTTGATAAATCAAAGCGAAATCTGAGCATATTACTTTTTGATTTATTTCACAGTTTTTTTTGCCCTTTGTACTTCATAATCCCTTTACAAAAAGAAATATGTTCTCTGATATTGGGGACATTTAGAAATGAACTGATTTGTACTTAAATAAATGGTGCATTATTTGGTTGAAAGCACAGTAAAAAATGTCAAATTGACAAAGTTTGCATTGATTGATTTCATTTTGTCGAACAAAATGTCCTCAGTGGTACAATAAATGGTACAAAAACTCTATTTTTGCTTTTAAATGAAACTTTTTGCTGGCATTATTTTTGACACGTTTGGGGTTCAGGTTATTGAATTCTCACATTGGGACCAAGAAGCTGTTGCTTGTTCTTGATAGATTGTGGTTCAGGAATGGAAAGAGAAACAATGTAATTGTTTCGGCATGACTACCCTTGATTAACGATGTGTGATATTACGTTCTTGGTGGCAATTTGCTCGTCAGGGGGGCAATATAATCTTCGTAATTGTCTCCATGATGTTTCTGAGGTTTTCGCTTTAAGTCCCCTCTCTGATCCTGCCAACATTACCTGTCATTGGGGAAATAGTCTTTCCACAGGAAATGCCACCATTTTATCTTTTTGCTCCAGCCAAACCGGTTGTTAAACTTTGATCAGAAACTGTGAAGTTTTGTCAGTGCTTTTTCTTAGGATCTGCGATAGAAGTGATTTTAACTTTTGCCCGCCATTTCTTTCAAATGATATGGCTAGATATTTGGACCAATATATTTAATTTCTTTAATCATCAAAGTGACATCATATCACAATTAATTTACTCGTAATTAGTAACTGCTTATAGGTTTTTCAGTTGATGCAAATATGAACTCCTTTTATTTTCTTGCTCATTTTGAAGGTATTCTAGGTCATTTCTAGTACATTTATAGACTGTTTTGATGGTTCATTCAATTTCACAAACAAACGATGGCAAATCAGACACTACTGTTATCTCCTCAACTATACTTGGGCTAAATGTGGACAAATTTGGTGTCTGGCGCTATTGATTACCATTATTAGTGATCTCATTACAGTCTCCTTAATATGATGATTTGTTGTCAAATGTATTTATAAAACTTCTTTTATTTTCAGGTAAGTGACTTGCTCAACATCCTAAATGAACCACAAACTGTATGTGACCTAATAGAAGGTAAGTTTCATCAACCTCAGACATTAACCACGTTATTCAAATATCTTGGATGTTTAGCTCAGACAAATTGATTATCTCTTTTGCAAAATTGATAATGGTCTTCAGATTGAGGAACACTACTTCCATATATAGTCCACACTTGGACCTCAATTACCCTGCTGCAGAAGGTATTCGAGACCAAGTGTCAAATATTAGTAGATCTTTCAAAATATGAGTAGATCCATAATCACATGACTAATCAAAATACATTGTTGGGATTTCTTTCTTAAACACAAATAAAACATTGTTTGCATTCAAATTATGGATTCTTGCAATGACCAATCAAATAAGCTATAGTGATTTCCTTTTTAAACACAAATGGTGTAATTTGTTTCCCAAGGAATTATTTGAAGAATACCAATGTGTCGTTCGCTTTTAGTTTCATGAAACTGATTTTAGAGGCTTTCTAAAATTTTGTAGTATAAATTTTATAAGAATTTCATGGACGATGAAAATCTTTGATTTAGTCAACTTCTTGATTTTCACACATATAAATGATGATAAATTTGCACATCTTTAATTTCTTTATCAAACAAAGAGGTTTACCAACCAGAAACCATTGTTATATGTTGCAACAATTTAAGAAAATACTACATCAATTAAGCTTCAATAACTCAGTTTAATGTTTTTGCCTCTTCTGGTATTCTGATTTTGGCTATCATTATTCTCTAGCATGTAGAAGTTTTCTTTCATTTGTTATTTCTGTTATTGGAATTATTTTTTTATTTTTCAATAAAAGAAAAAAACAAGAACAACACAAAAACTAAGTATGTTGAAATCACACCAACACCAGCAGAATTGATTAACTGAGTCAGCAAAACAAAATGCAAGAAGATGGCCTGTGATAGATGTGTTACTAATTCCAATGACTCCAAGACTCATTATTTCCTACAAAAGGACAATTTCTGGATAATCCGCAAAGCCTGCTTGTCACTGGTAATTCTGTAATCAGAGAGTAATCCGGTAATTGTTTGATGGATGTTGCCGCCATCTTCCACATTCCTCCCTCATCCTTGTACTATGGGCGACCTTGCTTTGATTAATTAGTGCAATTAGTTTCCTCGTTAGTGGGAGCGCGATCCCATCGACTTGTCTGCCACCTGTTGGGGAGTCAGGGGAGATAATTAACTTTCACATGTATGAGATAAACATAGGATGTCGATCTAATGTCTCTTACTTTGATATGGTAACTGTCTTTCTGATATTAGATGGAATTATTTCTGGAGAAGTTAAGAATTGATTTTTTCTTGGCTTTTCAGTGATTGATTATAGAAGAAATACAAATTATAGGAATTTGCAACTTCTTTTTTGCACTGAGATGAGATTATTTCAAGCAAACTGTGTTAGTATCTTCACCCAAACGTCTCATCTCTTTGCAATAACAAAGTTTTAACTCCATATAATTTGTATTTCTTCATCATACCAAGTTCGAAAATGCCCCTGTGGAGGATTGATTAGAGAGTTGAAATAAAAAAATTGAGAATTTAGTTCCATGAAGCAATTTTGATAAAGTACTTCATTTTATTTTAAAAATCTATATTACTTAAACATGACTTTTCATTGCAAACATTACTTGTTATTTCTTGCAGATATGTACCAAACTGTTTGGATAAATTTCTAAACCTGTAATACTTAACAACTTTGAAGAGGTAGTATTTTCTTTTTAGTTTTGCATTAGCATCAAAAGGAAAGTATAACTCACTGTGTTGTCACTTTAGAATGAACTTCTGGAATGCATATCATTTGATGCAATGTACAAAACTCCCATAAATTAAAACCAGACCATTGGACTGGCTATATTTGAAAGTTGCATGATCATCCAACTGATAATGAGGCTGTCTCGGGCAGTCAGGTGGGCAGTAGTTTTCTATGCTGTTTGATGACATTAAAAAGAGCTTTATTGGTAATTACCTCCTACTATTGAAGAAAACTCATTGAAATATATCATAACTTTTTCATGTAACCTTATTTTATTAGTTTGACTATTTTCTAATAAATCTCTTAAATTGCTTATCTTCTGACAAAGACAAAGGATGGGACAGTAACGACATTTAAGTAATTAACCTAAATGCCACTTTAGAGACAGTTGGATTTATTGAAAGTTCAAAGTGGAGAGTCTAGACGATTGAGATGAAAATACGGAAAATAAGAACGCCGCGCTAATACCGTGTCCTTTTACAAGGAACACATCAACGCGAGGACAAGGCAGAAGGGATTATCCCTGGATTAGTAAATCATCAAATTGTCAGCTGAATTAGACATACAGTGTCGAACTGTAGACTGGATTACGAACAGAGGATTTGTTGGTTAACATTGCATTCTCCCTGGCATTGCTGTGTGAAGGGTAATGTACTGAGAGAATGCTTACTGAGCAACTTGGAATGAAGGTCTTCGATGGAGAAAAGTATGAAACTAAGAACAATGGAAGAAAAGTACATAAACAGACAAAAAATCCAATTTTCTTGAAAAACATTTGATTGCCTTTTAAGAAATGTGCCATTTTGGTTGAATTTTTTTTCTTATTTTTGACATATTGTATTTAAGTGTCATTTGTATGGTTTACTGAATGAGGTATTTCTGTTTCCTTGTCTTAAAATATGGAAACCTTTAAGTTATTCTGTCATCATTTAACTGGTATATCCATTTTAGATAATATTTTCTTACGAGAAACCATGTTTCTATTCCTGATATTTATGGGTCTATAATGATGTTAAGAAAATTGTTTTCGAAGGTACTGAGTAGAACTTTCATTCAAAGTTTCTCCATCAATTGATAAGTGTTATAGATGAGTTTGCCATAAAAATCTTGTAGAAAGGAAACGGGTGACATGTTATGTTATTATGAAACGGTAGAGTCAATTATATATTTATATATGTCCATCAAGTTCCGTAAGTATTTCCTATTTCATAGCCCTAGGGACAAAAGCAGAGTCACATTTGGCTCAAATTTGCGCCATCCAATTATTTTCGATTCATACTAGCAGGAAGTAGGAACATGAAGAATTCGACTACTTGTGATCTTGACGCTGTCGTCTATTTCGATGGTCTGAAATCTGCGACCTCGTCTCTGTTGGTTGATCGTTGATGGGGTCTCTTTAGTAGGCAAGATTATTTCTGACAACGTACGTCATGGACAAAGGACGTCTCATATTTTGACTTCTCCCCTTCTGTGACTTTGTCATCTTTCTCCATCAATTATCCTGTATTTACATCAGAGACATATTGGAGTCGGAAATTCAGGATGCTTTTCCGACAAATATGACTATTTGAGCCCTGCTTGCATTGCGAATGTCATATTGCCTTATCACGGAGATGTCACAATTAGCCAATCGTTGACAGGCACAGGAAATGTTCACAGATCGAGTGAATGTTGTCGAAAAGGGTGGACGTTATTACATAGAGTTTATGATTACTGTTACCCTGACTTATATACAGGGAAAAACTGACGCTTTCAAATGGATACATACTTGAAATTCATATGATTTTGAAATCTTACAAGGAAAATTAGTGTCAAAAATTGACAGATGTTTGATATACTTTTTTCTAAGGGATGTATTATTTCAACTTCTAGACAAATAATACCGTATTTGAAAAAAAGAAACATAAATTCAAAATGATAGAACTGTTTCATATATAACTTTCATATACATGTAGATATTATCTCTGCAATTCAAATGTTTTGAAATAATGATTTTTAGAAATTAACATTGAAAACAATTACATTTTTTGTTCTGTTTGAAGATGATTCAATTTGCATGACAAAGATTTCAATAATATAATTTTATTGCAAAAAAAGATGCAATTTCTTTGTGAGGTGGTTGCCATTATGATTAGGTATTTCCTTGTCACCATACCCAAATCAAGGATGTAATACTAGTAGATCAAGTATCATAATCATACAAGTAGCCAAGATAACAGACTAAGCTACCTGAATGCTAATTTCGACGTGTAAATGATGGCCGTCACTCATCTACCTGACAATATAGAAGCCCACTGCAATACCTTCCTCTCACCTGTCGTTAATGTCATGAAACTCATAATCTTCCCAAGTCATTCTACCTGGCCAAATTAATCAGGCTTTGATTGGCTTCAGGTGAAAAGGTTGTCTTTTGTCTTGGCTCCTCATTTGTTCTATTCCTGTCATCTATCTAATATCACCTGTCTGTTTACCTGTGGTTGCTCATTAAAGGTGTTTCTTTTCTCGTTATTGTCACCTTTGATTATTATTTCTCAGTTGAAGGTCATCAAATCAGGTTAGAAAGATTCTTTCTGAATGATGAGAGTTTATTTTTGGTCTTAATAATCACTAATGAAATATATTTGAATATTAATATTGGTTAATGTACAGTTGTATTATTATTCTTTATTGCTACTATGCTTTTGTTTTTCATGGTAAACAAATAATATCAGTTAATCAATTCGTAACCTCTTTTTCTGATCAAATATTTCATTCTTATGTGAAAAAACGTTTTGAAACATTTTGAAAAATGACAAGATTTAATGATAAAGAATACGGTAAGAACAAAGAACGAACCTTTTTTTTTACAATCAACAGATTTTCTTCTATCAGAGAATTTAAGAGGTAAATCATTCATGAGGTTGAAGGGACATATATGAGAAGAGCTTTTAATTTCATTTTTTCATACTTTAAAAAAGAGTTTGCAAATATGTGAAAATGATAGACGCTTTTAAGATTTTTAAAATACCAAAATTATAGTTCATATCAAAATGTTAAGATTCATCTTTTGGATTTTGACAAGTTGATTAAATCATTACCCCAAAATAGTGGAACTTTATTTTGAAATATTGTATAAAGATTTAAAACACAAAACAAATTCAACTGTCAAGAAATGATAACAACTTTGGACATAGTTTTAAGACAATTACCGGAATTGTTAAAAACCAAAACGCACAAAGAGTGATTAGCCAATACTTTTATTTGACATTTTAGAGTCATCATTTATCAAACATGCGCTGTGGTGTCTGTTATATGACGTGATATTGAGAAATTGGAGATGATTTTGTTATGAAAATAGCAGATTTAAAACAATATCTGCCAGTTTTTAATGTTGATCATCTATCTTTCCCTGTATTAAATCCCGCTTTTGACAGTTATAAAGTGAGTTAAGCTTTTAACAGACCACTTCATCTCAGATGCCTTGAAAACTAAGCGACACCTCCTTAATTAAATGCATCAGAAAGATTTGATTTGCTGAAGCAAATATTTACTTTTCTGCAACAACCTTGGAGGAGTTATTTCAGGATTTGCTAATGAATATACACAACCTCTTGCCTAAAATGATAACACATGTTGACTTCTGCACATGTGCAACTTATGTTATATTTGGACAAATATTATGAAATGAGTCTTTGATCAATGGCAAACTTCAAATGAACCAAATCCTACATCTTTCAACAGGTCCTTGTTTGAGATCAGATTTTTATCCACCAATTAAATGTGGGTGTTATCACAGCCATGGGTATTATGAAGCAGTTATCCTGTTTGATGTTAGATCCATTTCGACCAATTAAACATAGTGTTATCAGAGCCAAGATGTTATGAAGCAGTTATCATGGTATCACAGGCCATGTTCCGCTAGTCTTTAGAACATTAGAGCTGCGATATCACTTGTTTCTCTTCCTGATCACTTTATAATGGTACAGTAATTGGAAACTATTGCTCTCATTATAGTGCAGTAGTCTTGTGTACTCACCCATGTAGATGTGCACTGACCAAAGGTCAATTGGTCTCCAGAGACCTCAGATGGTCTTCATATTGTCCTCAGGGACCTCGGAAACTGTTGGTTGACCTCAGGTTGTCTTCACAAGAAAAAGGTGATTTACAAGTTCAGTTGGCTATCTGAAACCTTTAGGTTTGTCCTTTAACACATAAGAATTACTGCACCGTCATCAGAATCCTCAGATTGCCTTCGCTAAACCTCAGATGACTGATTATCGCTTTAGAAACTTCACATCATATTCTCAGACTGCAGAACCTTCACACTGTTTTTACAGACCTCAGTAGCCTTGAACTGTCTTCTCAGATCTCAGAAATTTCAGATTGTCTTCATAAACCTCATAGCCCTCACACTGTCGTCACAGACCTCAGAAACTTCAGATCTTCCTTATAGACAACTGAATCCTTGGATTGTCTTCACAGACCTAAGAAACTTTAGATTGTCTTCATAGACTTCAGAACCCTAATACTGTTTTCACAGACCTCAGAAACCCCAGGTTTTCTTCACAGACCTCAGAAAGCTCTCTAAGGTTAACCAACCACTGGTGATTCCAAGAAGTTGAATACGTTATAGAACCTTTTAATTTTGACTCAAATTTGTCGATAAAAACCTCTGTTTACCCTTGGGTAAAGTGCTGCTCTTCAGAAACTGAGATAGATTATATTGCCTGTCCTAACTTCCGATATCTGAGACAGAATTTCATCATTGTCAGATCGTTAGACAATCTTCGGGATATTCAAACTGTAATGAATTTTTAGAAAATCACTTTTGTTTTCTGAAACCTCACTTCATCATCCTGACCTTTGATGTGTTGTGAATTTCAGAGCTGATCTTTAAAGGTATATCAATAGCATATATATAAAACTTTTTACAATGAAATTAAAAAACCTAGCATTGATTAAGGATCTTTTGAGTTAAAAAGTTAAATGGCTATCAATTTTTATTTATCTTTTAATCAACAAAACATTTCATTTTGAAGTATTAAGGTAGTAGTATATTTTCACACATTTAAACAGAAAAAATATCTCACTCATAATTTACCTCACTTTTTCTTTTGAAGAGAAACATATGCTCTTGCTGATGGCATTTAGAGAATAAAGTTGAGGATTTGTTCCTATCATTAACTGCAATGGTCTAGTGGTCCCGCACAGTATTACAAGGCCCCAGGGACCTCAGATGTGCAACTCAGGCTTTGTGTTAACCATTGTCGTATTTAGAGGCCAAAGAGTTCAGGTTTTGTGATGTGCTATTATCCTAAGCACTGCATTATGAACTTTAAATTGGTGATTTATATGAATTTCAATTCAAACTGTAAAACATTTGATAGTCATAGAACAGCAATTTAACGATTTAATAACCACAAGTGTGAAAGAAGTCCCACAAGAGTAATTATTTTGTTATCATTGTGACAGTTCTTGATTTTATTTTGGAATTGAAATTGAAAAAATTGTGCCTCTTTGGTTATATTTATCTTATTAGTGACATTAATCATGTACTATCAGATAAACTGGTTCCGTTTGATAAACAAACACATTATTACAGCAACTATAAAGGGTTTATATCCCTTTGATGTTTGCCAGGGGTATAAATCATGTGTGATAAACTACTATAAAGTAAATAAAGTAGTAATCAGTTGTATGGAAAGTGGCAGGTGATCAGAGCCTCGTTTTGACAAGATATAAGTAGTTGTTATACAATCAGCATCTGTGTAACTTACACTGTTTGTTATCTGTCATATCGGTTCCAAGACTATCTTGAAATGAAGCTCAAAATACAGCTTTACTGTTTAGATGATATTGGAAAAGCTTGATTAATTATAACCTTTAAAATATTTTTGAAAAATATATTTCCAAAAGTAAGGCCAAAAATTACAAAATTGAGGTCTTCAAAATTTGGACAATATGATTTCGATTTTCATGTCATGAAACTCATACGACTTTAAAAGAATATCACAAAATTACCATTCGGAATTAAAATAAATTTGAAATGAAATAACAGACCTCATCATAATTTTGGAGAAAAAAAATAAAAATCTCAATTGAATGATGATTACAAGAACATAAAGACAATGGTCATTTGACGACAATATCACAACCAGGCAATGAATAGTAATAGAACTTTTTATGTTTTGGTTCGAAATTAAGCCATCATTAGAGGAAGTGACATATCCGATTTCAGAAAGAGAATTGGTCCATCTGCATTATTAGTGCCAGGAGGCTAACTCGAGAATATTGTGTTGTTACCAAGAGACATACAAATCAAACATCACTTTGTGGAAAGCCCACAGGAGCAAGTTGATAAGCAATTCTCTAACAACGAGGAGTAGGGTTACAAAAAATGGGTGTTACAAATTCAGAATAGCTGTTTGCAGACAAAAGTTCATCCCCATTATGAGAGCATTTAGTTAAATGGGTGATTTTGTTGCAGGGAGTCTGTTTTTCAATATGGTGTTTTTGGAAAACAATATTTTTGTTCTGTGATGTTTTGAAAATTGCAGACAATGATATGATTCCATACTGGTAATTTGAAAAACATCTTGGGAATTTGTTTGTAGAGGTATATGAAAATGATTATTTACTAATTTGATTCTGTTAAAGTGATATGAAAAACATTTGGCAAGTTATGGTACAAATAAAACCAAAACAATATGTATGCATAAAGAATACCATCCATTAGATGGATCAAGTTTTGATTTTGAATTGGGTCAAAAATCCATATGATAAAATATGATTCTTCTATTTGATAAATTGATTTTGATTGAACGCAGTAACAAAACCAAAGCAATTCAAACACATCAGAAATCCAATTTTTTAGAAAATAATGCTATCAGACAATATTAAATTTTTTCAATTTAAAAAAAAATCCAGACAAATTGATCATTTACTCGTTCAATCACTTATTTTCAAATTTTGTTTTGACCCAAGGTCACTAGAACAATAACCTCAATTGAACTGTATTGAAAAAACATCAGACAGAAATGACGGATTATATGGTGATTCAAAAAACATCAGACAACGTTATTATTCCATTACAGCTATCTACATACTAAATGATCCAACCAAATATCAAAATTCATCATATTCAAGATATAAATAGTCGTAAACCTCCCAAGCACATCTTTGTCACATGATGATGTTAATTATGACCTTTAGGGACACAAGATTTTCTTAAGCTTTGAACAGAGTCTAAACATATTCGCACCAGAGACGCTCGTCTTAGTAAATAATCCTGCTCAAAAAGCCGGCCATATTAATGCTTAGCCATGCTGCTTTACTTAACATGTGTCAACCTGTTGAAAGTCCCTATTGTGGAACTTGCCAAATATTTTCCTTCTCCTAGACTGAATTCCTAATGAGAGCCTTTAATGTTGTTTTTGAAAGAGGGAAAGAAGATCTTTGATCTTTATTTGTTGATGAGAACTCTCCTGCTTGTGGAGGTAACATTATAGGACTGTCAAGAGGCCTCCACCTTATTTGAATCACACTTGTCCTTAATTGGTAATGCATCTCATGAATTCGCTGACCGAGTGTGTCTGATTTAGTTTATAAGTGGAATGAAATCATTTGATCACAAGGTAAAATGCATAGCTAGATGTCTGGTCTAGGAATATGTTTACTTCAAATTTGCTGAATGTTCATAAGTTGTATATATGCATGATATGCAGACCTTTACAGATAGAAGCATGTGTTTGTCATGTTGCTGGTTCTACATGATGTCTGAGGCACTGTCTGAGAATGTCATTGATGAAAATCTGGGGACAAATCGGTTGTGATTTAAACTGAGAATTGAGGTGTTTGATGTGGTATTGATAAAGGAAGATGGCAGCTCTGGCTTGCTGTTTGATTTGCCCTTCTTCAATGAAGCAGACACTTGACTTGCCATACTGAAAGTCCTTACATCTTAGATCTAGATGGCAACCATTTGAAGATTCCCAATTATGAATACCAGCCATTTGTAGATTTCCAATTATGAGCAAGAACCATTTGTAGATTGTCATTAGTGATTCTGTATTGGTAGGCGTGAATCATTAGCTTCAACATTTGAAGTATGTGAGATATCATGGCAGACTGTTTAGCAATGTTGTCCTGAGGAAGCAGTGCCTGACCATTCTGTGGTTATTGGCACCGATGCCTGACCATTCTTGGAATTGGTGTTGACTGTTGCAGACATTCTCAGACTCTTGTAACCGTGGCTACCCCATAGCGGCAGCTATAGTGTCCCAGACAGGACGTTATCTGTTTGATCTCAGTCTGTCAACAACACAGGCCAAACACAACCTTGATAGTTCCATACCACTTGTGGACTCCTGTTTGATAAAGTCTGCAAGTCTGTCATATTTCTCATGCTGGTATTCCAAGGGCTGTCTCCCACTAAGGAGAATAAATATCAGATATGTTGTTATCTGTATCATCGGAACACAGGGAATTTACAATATGTTGAATATAAATTGTCTCCAGACGTTGGTGAACATGTAATCTTTCATACATTGAAGCTATGAAATTGAGCATGAATAATGACAATGTTCAAACCACAACCATCCCCAAACATTCCAAAAGAAGTCATTTATTATATATCATAAAAACATGTGATGGACATCTGATGTCAAGGGGTCAAAGAATGTGTGAGAAAAAAATAGTCATTAACTCATTGTTTCATTCTCCAGATCCAATAAGTGTCAACATTCATTAACCCAAGACAAGTTCCCACAAGAACTGTCTGAATTACAATTTCCTCATAATGAGTCTATAGTCCCTTTTACCCTCCAGCAAGGTTTCTCCAATATCTATACTGAGTGTCATTAATTTACAAAATTCTCTCAAGTTACAGCCCAATTTTGTTACTATCATATTAGGAGTATCAAGTTGTAAGAAAGCTGAAGTTTGTTGTGGTTATTTTTCGGGTCATATGGACCGAGTATATAGTTCACAGGAGGTTAAGCCTGCTGCTGTAAGCTAGATTAGATCCTATCAAGGGGAGAAATGGACTGGGAACACGGGGAATGGTTCTGACTTCTTGGATTAGGATTTCTTTGAAGGTGTGAGGGTAGCCAAAGCCTCCAACTAAAACAATCTAACTAGCTGGGGGTCCTGTTTGAAGCTTGAAAACAATTCCCATGGACAAAAGCAACAGCCCTGCGGACAAATAAACCATTTTGGGTCTGATTTCAATCATTGAAACTCTGTGTAGATAACATTCAGGTTGAAACGTCTTTTCTAGATTCAGAGAATTATTAATCTTTGGAAATTCAAATTCAACAATTCAACACATGATATTTTTCAACTTTGAATATACAGTTTGCATTTTACCCTGGAAGTGAGGCTACCAAAAGCCTCTGGTGTAAGATATATGTACTATAAGAAGCATATTTGCAAATGATTGATTATTTAGGTGATAATCCTTTCAGAGAACTGAGAAAGTCTACCAAGTGCATTATTGTAGTATAGTGGTTGTTAATGCAGACTTTGTTTATGTTTACTCTAGGAAGTAATTGACTACTAATGGGCTGTGCACTGATCTCATCTTGTAATGGGCAAAGTGTAATAGGTCAACAATAATAGACAAATGGACAAACGTCCCCTTCTTCCCATGACCAGTCTTGCCCCACAGGGACTAAGTGTTTCATATCTGTTTATTTGGTATTTCTAGAAGTCGTCAACATATACAAGAAGAAAAAGCTTCTACATTCCTTCACTGTGTGTGTTTAGAGAAACAAGAACTTGAACCCTTTACTTATACCCTCAGAGTTCCAATGTATTGTTAATGGAGCCTCTTTGGTGAGGGTTGTCTCCCTTTGATCTCAACCCCAGGGGATGGATAGGTGTTGTGTTGACATAGACAAGGGAGAGGGTGGAGGGTAAGGGGGAGAGGGGATGATGGGTGGGCAGATGGGGTGAGGGGTGGGGAGAGGTGAGGGGGAAGTTATAGGAGAGAGGAAGGGGGAGGGAGGAGAGAAGAAGGGGGAGGGAGGAGAGAGGGAGTGGTGAAGAGAAAGGGAGGGGGAGGCGCGAAGAGGGAAGGAGGAGGAGAGAGGAAGAGGAGGCAAAGGGAAGAAGTTTGGAGACTTTGATAAAACATAGGTGTGTAAGATTAGAATTAGGGCTATGAGGTTGTATGAAACATATTTATCAGCCATGATTCTATGATGCAATTGTGTTTTCAGGTTCACTATCAATAATTACTTTTGACAAGTCAACATTTATGATCTGTTTACAATTTGATGCATTGTTACAAGTTTGTAATGAATTTTCACCTCTGACTTAGGATTATTTGACCAGTTATTTCTTATGTTTTTCTAAACTTTTGAAAGGAAATCAATGGTATTTTCTGATTGAGAGTGTTATTCATAAGCTTAAATAAGTATCCATTAAAAAGTTTTCAACAATGAATAAAGTTTACACAATTAAACTCACATGTATAAAAAAAAGTATTTGAAATAAAACACGATCAAGCCCATTATGATTATGTATTTTTGACACTTTATTGAGATAATCATATTTCTTGCTGACAATTCATATTCTTCACTTTCAGTCATGGCCTTGATAAATGTCATTTTAAACCTTCTTGTCCTCAATGTTTATTTAAAGAATGATTTAATTTCATATGGCTTTTATGAGTTTAAGATGTGGATTGGATAACTCCAGTTTAAACATCTAAACGAGGCATTTGCAATAAAAGTCATCTCCAACATAATTCCAGACTAGCATTCACTTCCTATGTTTGTACAAATGGCCGTTTGCAGCACTTAAAGTTGAATCTATTAAACTCACAAAGTAAGTTTTGACATAACAACTTGTGAATAATGAGAAAAAACAATTCAGAAAGCTGTTCTTCCCCTGCGGTGGAGAGCTCCTTGTTTAAACAAACAGTCCCGTGTAACTGTTCCCCTTGGGACAATACTGGAGCAGATAGGTGTCCTGGCATAATATTGTGGAGTCCTGACCCCCTCCAAATCTGACCCACCCTCAGCTGTTTGGGGTGGGGGAAAAGTTTTTTGGCTGAAAAAAAGTGATTATGGGATAAAGTATAACTTCTTTGAGAGGCGCTAGCATTTAGAGGCATTTGAGGGATAAATTATAACTATTAGAGGGTCAAAATTGCCAATAGGTGGATGTTCTAGTTTTTGGGAGTTGCTTTGATGGATACTAAGACACTTACAGGAATGGAATATCTCGAATAAGACAAGAGTAGAATAACAAGTAGACAAAATTTTAGTCTCCGAAATGAAAATACATATTAAATGCATCTATCTACTATTAACATTTTCAGAAACTGCAGTGAGCTAGACTTGCTACAATAATATAGACTTGCGTAGGTCTTTAAAGATATTTTGTTTCAGGGGTTGTTAGACAGACTAAGTTTAGAGTTATAGCTCGAGTTTGGACAGCCTTTATACATGACTGATGTCTGGAGGATGAGGAATAGGGGCAGGGATTTAACAGGGAGGGGGACATGTTGATAAGATATTGAATAAAGTCAGGGTAACGGGAGAGGGTTGGAGGGAGGGGGGATGAGACATGGATGAGAAAATGTTTTTTTAGCTGTATGGGGGGTGTTGAAATGATGGATGAGGGGAAAACTGCATGGACTTAAAAAAGGGGGGGGTCAGCTGTGGGGTTGTTGAAAAGATAGATGGGAGGAAAGACTGGACACTGATCCCCTTGAGAAGGGGGAGGGGGCGATAAGGCTGTGTATACAAGTGATAAAGTTGGGTGACTCCCTCCCCTGAGTTAGCAGTGCTACCAGACCACTGTTAATACCCCTGACACAAACCATGCTGGACACAGTGTATCCTAGTTTTGAGGAGGGTTTTCATCCATTAGATCTGGATCCTTCCTATCAGGTACTGTGCTGTGTAATATTAATTGAATAATTGACTCGGCGTGCATGCATGAGTAAATTTGGTGATTAAGTGAGATTGGCAACATTGTAGTATACATAAAAAGATTTTTCTTAAAAATTGTGAAAAATCTAAATTCAATCGGATTTTGGTTGGTTCAAAGCATCAAACATTCCTCTTAAAACTGAATTTCAACGTTTAAAAATATACAATTTTTGAGAAATATTTGTAAGCCTTGAACTTGAATCAATTTTCCATTTGATCTTTTTCAATGGTTAAATTGTTGACTCTAGTGTTATGGTTTGTGAAATTGCACTGGAAAAGATTGATTAGCTTTCCAAAAAAAAAGATTTTCTTTACAAAAGGAACTTGACCAAGTTGAGCTGATACATTTTGAACTACTTCAATTCAGCCTCGTGAACCCGCTATAAGGACTCTAACGCCACGTTTTCCAAAATTCATTACTTTTGAATCGGAATCGTTCAACATAATATCAACCTTAACTACATGCTGAAAAATCTCATTTGACTTGACGCTATTTGGTGTACAACTCATCATACGAGTGTTTCAATTTTCTCTGCAGAGAGCCTTTGTGTAGATAAGTGAACTAGCAAGCGGATTCTTTATTTTTGTCAATATCATGCAGATTAAACGTCAAATTGATTGATTCGCTGGCTGATTCATCATAGTTTGTCTGACACCGTTGTCCAATCTTGGTGGAATCGGAAGATTTGGTGCGGAAAGAGTCGCAAGTTTAGTATTGAGATGGACGGACATGATCTGCTTTAAATGGGATCGGAGTATGTACACATATTTATTTGAGAGTAGTAAAACCATACAAGAGGAAATCTATATACTTAAGCGCGATCCTATCGAGAGAGAAGATAATGACTCGATGGAGGCCCGTAGCAAATGTACACACACTTTTCCAAACATCAATATGTAAATATATGACCACATTGCTCTATAAGACACATAAAAAATAGAAAATGTGTTTGTTCTGTTTTCAAGAGCATTGACGAGAGATTCCTTGTCTGTTTGATTAGGTAATACCAAGATCAAATTGTCGTGGCATATTTGCCGAGTTCTTGCCGCTAGTTCAGTGCTTGAATGAAATAGGGCTGTGAAAGGGTCGGAATAAACTTGATAAGTGTCTTTATGAGTGGATGCTTGATTTCGGCTATCTCGTAGCTCGAATTGTTCATAGACAACATCATTAAGAATGCTGATTCGTCGCTTTCATGTGGAAAATGAATATGGGCAAATCAATTGATTTTGTAGACTTTGTGATGTTTATCTTGTGGAAAGTTTTTAATTTGGCATCTCGATGAGACAGACATGTTTACATGAGTGATTTCTGAGTTCCCCCTGATAATGATCATATATACTTGTTTGACTTCAATTGTCAGAAAAATCGCTCTCACCAGCGTCAGAAATTAGTCTATTGAATAGACTTTTTATAATCAATTCATCAACCAAAATCAATTAATCATCTTGACTTTATATCATAGAACTGTAAAAATAAAACAAAAAATTTGATTGGATACTCTTGTAATTTTTAGTCATATCAAAATACTTTAAGGCCTTGGAAGTTTTTTAATCACTTTACGAACACACATTTACTAGATGAAACATTTGATAGTCAGACATAAATAACTCGTAACAAAAGCAATTTGTTTCTGTTTTTCCATTAATCACAAAAAAACACATTTGTAGCTTTGCTCTGGTAATGTTATTTGACAGAGTTAGATTTAGTGAAGTATCGGGGCTAAGCATTAGTTATAGACTAAGTGATTGGAGCTGTTGACGGATGGAGCAGAGAGAATTACAGATATTGCCTGTATCACTGTGGACTGGCGCTGGACACCAATCTAGTGATCCCTCGCTTCAGACTCGCGGAAATTGATGTGCGTGGACAACAATGCATGCTGGTTATTACCACACCTCGCTGTAATCCCTGTGTAACTCTCCCGCTTGCCCCGACACATCAATTCTTCCTCTACTTCCCGTTAGCGTAATTTCACTTTACTTCTTAATGTCCCCCAGTTTGTACTATCGGTATCTGTCAGTGAGTTAAACCTAATGTCTCTGGGTCTGAGACACTCTAAATGTCTGTGATAGTGGCCTTTGGTCTAAATCAAGGTGCAATCTGTCTTTGATTTGACTCTCAGTTCTAACGCTTTGTCTTCAATCTGCTTGTAGATCTATTATTCATATGCTCAGTGAGAATTGTATGTATGATTATATATGTCATGTTTCTTTGAATACATGGTCCAAAATCAATTAATCTACTCTTGAAATGTCTCTTTTTTTATTGACAATGAGATAGATGTATACATGATAATAGCCATCTTATGTTTCTTAGAGTCGAGGGTCCTATATCAATTAATCTCCTTTTAAGATGTATCTTGGTTTTATGAACCTCATGAAAATCGGCATTATAATGAGTATAATATTCATCATGATTGTCATCATCATCATCATCATCATCATCATCATCATCACCATCATCATCATCATCATCACCATCATCATCATCGCCATCACTTTGTCTCCAAATGTCTGTCAGTCTCCACTACTGTCCACATGCTTGTAGTCTATGCAACCAGTCCTGCTATCCATCGCTCAATGCTGCTCAGCAGAGATCAACAGGTGTGATGGACTCTGCCGTGTGTACTGCAGGACTCTGCGAATGAGATTAGGAGCTATTGGACAGCAGGGACAGTATCTAGGTAGAGCTTGTGTTAGGCTCTCTATTGTGAGTCATCAGGTCTGTGGTCAGTTCATTGGTATTCATGCAGGTCTGATGTCAACTCACAGGTGCACAAGTGACGTCAACCTACAGATCCTCAGACCTTCAGTCTCCTTGTAAGTCTTCAGTTGGAGTGACAACTTACTCATTTTCCGCTGACAATTTATGACTTCAGAACTAGTAACTTGTATTGTGTCCTCAGGCCCGGTGACAACTGACTTTATTGTCCTCAGGTGTTGTGACATGTCCTCAGATCTGACATTACTGTCCCCTGGTAGACATTGTTAAACCCAGTCTTCAAGTCTTCAGGTCTGGAGTTTCCAGGATCTTCCCTTACAATTCTTCATATCTGATGGGTCCTCAGATTTGGAATCAGCTTCAAGGACCTCAAATGTGTCATCAACACACAGGTCCTCAGTTCTTTATGAACTTCCAGGTCACATTAGACCAAACAGTCTATCAGTGAGTCATTAGACCCAACAGTCCATCAGTGAGACATTAGCTCACTAGTCTATCAGTGAGACATTAGACTCACCAGTCGACTCACCAGCATATCAGTGAGACATAAGCCTTCCAGTCCACCAGTGAGACATTAGACTCACCAGTCCACCAGTGAGACATTAGACTCACCAGTCCATCAGTGAGACATTAGACCCACCAGTCTATCAGTGAGACATAAGCCTTCCAGTCCACCAGTGAGACATTAGACTCACCAGTCCATCAGTGAGACATTAGACCCACCAGTCTATCAGTGAGACATAAGATCAACTGATGAGTCCATCAGTAAAACATTAGCCGACCAGCTTATCATTGAGACATTAGCCCAACCAGTCCATCAGTGAGACTATAATACCCATGTCTATCAGTTAGACATTAGACCAACCAGCATATCAGAGAGACATTAGCCCATCGGTCTAACAGTGAGACATAAGACCCACCAGCATATCAGAGCGACAATACCCCACCAATCTATCAGTGAGACATTAGAGCCACTAGCATATCAGAGAGACATTAGTCCCATCGGCTAGTCCATCACCACCCGGCTCTAATCTCCCTGTGACACTCTCCCTCCCTGCCAACAGACTAGTTAGCTTCACTGCAGTTTACATCACAAAAAAATCGGCTGACATCCACATGCAGCAACAAGTAGGAGACCTGCAGAGCAGTTGTATGGACAGAGCGAGCTGTAGTACAGTGAGTTGGGCTTATTGAACAATCTGCTCCCTGTCAACTGACAGTCCACTCTCGCTTTGTGCTGTCTGACTATCAACAGGTGGGATGCACAGACAGGTATTGTTCATTCCATTTGTTGATTCTTCATTCATTCATTTATTTGTTCATTCTTTATTCAGTTAGTCAGAATTTTTTTTTATATTTCATATACATATATTTGTAACTTTTTGAGTTGCAATATTATCTTTCATCCATTTGCCTGGTTCATTCATTCATTCATTCATTCATTCATTTATTCATTCATTTGATTTATGCATTCATACATTTCTTCATTCAGCTAAATCTCAGATAGGTTCTTTCTGCATTTACTGTTTTTTATGAATAGTTTATTTACTGTTCTTCTGAAGGATATAATGCATTCACTTATCTTATTAAGATTGGTTTATTTATTTTGTTAAGATATATCGTTCTTTTTTAATCAGAATTAAGAAGGGTCTTGTCTATACAATTACTCTTGTCATCTTTTCAAGTATTTCAGTATGTGTTAATTTACTATAGTGTAGCTTAACTCAACAAATTCTTAAATCACAGTGTTATACTTTCTTGTAATGAAAAACATATCAATTCACTGAATGATTTCTAAATTTCTCTTTTCATTAGGCATTTATTCTTTAAGTTTATCTTTCTCACTTATTACTGTTTGGTGATTAGAACAACATCCATCTAGACCTTCATATCAGATAAGGATGTTTATTTATAAAGATTAGCATTACAAATGGTTACTTCAATTTTTCAACACTCAATATGTATTTACGGCCTATCTAAGACTTATAGACATAGAGACCCAGACAAATCTCCTGTCATCTTTACCGATTCCATTCACTTATCCCCCAGACAAATATAACAGTGGTGTGGCACAAATTACAAGTGTGGAATTCATCACAAACTTTGTTGTTTGTCTTGTAGTTTCTCCCCAAAGGTTTTAAGAAGTTTTGGCATCTAATCCTTTGTGTCACTTATTGACCGGCGCCAATGGACATCCTTACTTACATGTGTGTTATCTCGTGTTGTATGGAAGGAAATAAGGGGTGTAAAGAACACAAACTGTCTCAACCAGTTTTAAGAATATTTTAGTCACTGATTTGTGTTGTATTTACCCAAGTTTTAAGAAGTTGCTAGCTAGCCTTTAATCATTTGAGTTGCATATTGACCAGGGGACATCATTATTTAAATATATGTTGTATTTTCATCTGAGAAAGACATTTAGAGGTGTTAACTCACACAAACTGTCTCAACCCGTGTGAAGAATATTTTAGCGACTGATTTGTGTTGTATTTACCTTAGTTTTTAGAAGTTTCTACCATCTAATCATTTGTGTCACATATTGACCGACGCCAAGGGACATTCTTATTCAAATATATTTTATATCATCTGAGTAAGACATTTAGAGGTGTTGACTCACTCAGAATGTCTGAACTAGTGTGCAGAATATCTAATATTGAAACAATTGATATTTGTTGTATTATCTAAGTTTTAAGAAGTTTCTGTATCTTATCCTTTGAGTCACTTATTGACCAGCGCCAAGGGAGTTCTTACTTACATATGTGTTATCTGGTCGTCTGAGAAAAGCAATAACACAAGTTATCTCACACTAAGTGCCTAAACAAGTGTGGAGAATATCTTATATTGAACCAACTGATATGTTATGTATTTACCTAGTATTAATAATGTATAGATCAGTATGAGTTATAATGGAAGCAATGTCCAAGCTTGTCAAGGAGAGATTTATGTCTGTGGCGGCAATGGGTAAGGTGATTTCAATGAGGTCCATTGATTTCCCCAGTGTCGACAGATTAGTAGGTTTACTTACATAGAATAGACACTAGGTGGCGCCATACAAACATCGGCACACATCCCGTCTCCAATTACTTCATTGTCAATTTAGAGCTACATCAGTCAATACTTAAATCATTCTTTGATGATATGAGTTGTTAGGGCAATACGGAACAATATAGACCAACTTCATAGGTCTTTTATCATCATATGAGATTTAATATAATATTTTGTTTTAGATGAATTGTGAAATGTGTCTTATCTTGATGTTAAATGTCAAATTCATTTTGAGATGAGTTATCCTTTTGATATGATATCAGTTCAACATTTTTCTTATTCAATACCTCCTTACAAGAGTTGCGTAGTTGAAAATTAGAGCTTATGAATAAGTAAATTGGATAAAAGCAATTAAAAATGGCTGGTAAAGCTGTTAAAAAAAAAAAAAATTTTGATGACCTAGGGAAGGTAGCTAGAACAAAAACATTCTAAAAAATAATTTGACTTGATGGTTTTATTGTCATTATGCTCAAGTTTCAATTAACAAAACTCCTTACTGGTAGCTTATAACAAAGAATAGAATTCTAAGCACATGTTAAATAGCTTTTCTTGTATCTAAGTATGATTAAAGGATGTTTTGTTTTGTTTAAAAAGGATTGGTTGATTAAATAACATTTAAAGTTTCTCAGGAGGCCAAAAAAATTTGTGGGATTATAATTGAGAAACGTCTTCTTTTATGTAAAAAACATAATCTTTAAATTTGTAATTCCCCGCAGTGGACTTGTATCCATTTGACATGGACGTCAAAGACTCCAGACTCCGTTCATCACAAAAATACGTATACCTTAGACACTGCCCATAATTGAATTGAAATTAATGAAATTGAAAACTTTAAAAATTAATGAAAGACCAAGATGTTTGCGAGATGGCACAAACGATCATGTTTTCCCGAAGGTTCACACAACCTTCTCCAGCCTTTACAATATACTATCTTCCTACAAGTAATCACATTTCTCTATTGTACCATTAACTTTTGTGCTTTTGTAGACAACTGTTTTAGTCAGTGATATATCACAGGGATAGGATATAAATCGTGGCCATGTTAATTTGATAATGGCGCTGTGGTCTCCGAGGCAAGTCTCCATGGGACCAATTTACTCATAATCACATTCCTGTAATGGAAGCCGCAATACTACATCATTATTTTGATTTGTTTGCTGTGACCCTGATGGTTGCAGGTTAGCTTCAATGGTCGCTGTCAAATCCTTGCACACATCCACTTAGTCCCCTTCACAACCTCTAAATATATCACTCCATCTCAAGAAAGAAGTCCCAATTCCAGAGAGATCCTGTCTCATGTTTCAGTCCAATGTAGGCCCTCTCTGGTACTGTACTTTCCCCTGGATAAAAGGATCTATTGAAATGCTGAGAGTATTTCAATGTAAGCTTATTTGGTGTCTTTCAAAGTTTTTGCTCTTCTTTTTATGGTACTCCCAGGTACAAGAACTCTTCATTTTATCTGAAAGTAAAAGTTTTTAAGAATTCTTTATCTACACTGAAGTAGAGACTTTATACATAAGGGTATACATTTACAATGTCTTGAACTTTATGTGAATATTTTTTATTCTTACAAGAAACTTTTTGACTTTAAGCAAAGAAAATGAACATTCCTCTTTTGAAGTCATGCTCATCTTATGGACATATGCAAACCAATTTAGTTTGAAGAGCTTAGCTTAAACATTTATGATTACATATTCTATATCTAAACTGTTTCTCTTTAGGCTCATGATATGTGATCTTTATTGAAGATATGAAGGCTATTGAAGGTTACATAAACGTTCAAGTTTGTAGTAGATTATATTTGCAGTTATGATGCAGTTGCATGTTTTATGTACTTTATTACCTTCATCAAGAACCAACAAGAAAGACATGAGATCACACAAAGTCATTTCCTTAATAGGCTAATCTAATATAATGTTTCATCTCATATTGGTTGATTCTGATAACCTAGCTGAGTCTATTAAATATTCTGTCAATCGTAAAAACATGTTTGATCACTAACATGACAAAAATTCTTTGCCATGAAAATTAGTCATTGGATTTAATTACAGTATGGAATTAATACCTTGACGAAAATCATTTATTGAATTAAAAGTATGATAACCAGCGATGATGACAACCCTTATCAATGTGGCAATAACAGCTTGGCCTTATGTTCATCAATTACCTTTATCACTTTTCTTCATCATTGTTAATTTTCTTCAAATAATTATATGAGAGCTATAAGAATTACCTTTATATAGATCACATGCATATTGTTTCAATCCTACAAAGCTCAGAAAGGTAACCAATTTATGGTCTCTATTCTTAAAGAGAAACAAACATTTTAAAGATGATCAACTTCTTTTCCTGTCTTGATAAATTTCTATAACATACTTTTCTTCTCATTACTATCTCTCTTAACTTTGTATCAGTAAAATATTTTCCTTTCCAAAACTTAATAAACGTTATTGACAATATTTATAATGATGTCATCCATTGTCCATTCTTTACTTTTAACTGTAAAATATCCTTAAATATAATTGCGATGAAAATATTCTAAAATGACACGGGTTAAAGTTGATACGCTGGCTTCCCTAACGTGAGAAATGTGAATGTCTGTAAAGCTCTATCAATATTAAAGAATCTGAGATTGTAGGTGAATTAAACTTTGTTTTAAACATCAAAGAAACTTGAACCTGGAGTTTGATGAAACAGTTCTTTCCTAATGACATCTAGCAGGAGAGAAATTCACAAGCGATTGAAGTTTTGTGTGTTTGTGTGAGGTAATGTAAAGCTTCCGTGTTACTGTCACATAGATTTCAAGTCCTGTCATAGCCAGGTTTGGAATCATAATGTGAGGCAGATTCTTTGATAGAGGATGTTCATCTGGAATATTTTCTCCAGTGATGAAGTGTGAGTCTAATGCCATTTCGGTAATCTTTCGGTGTCAATTTTCAGGAGAGATAATGGTTATATTCTTGAGAGAATGATAACTGAAAGAGATTTATGCAATAACTGTAATAAATTATAGACAAGTTCTTTAAATCTAATTGGTTAATTGGAAGAAAATCTAGAAAAAAAATTTAATTTGTAAGAAAAATCCTTAAGATTTGGTTTTGGATTCTGAAGTTAAAGTGTTATTTTACATGAGAATATGAAAGAAAAGGAATCTGAAGAGAGATTCTGGAGAGAATGTGTATCTGGTGTAAATTTCTGGAGAATTGAAAGTTTGAATGGTATTTTAGAGAAAAAATGTTAAACTGGAAAGAATCTGGAACTCAGATTTTCAGATGAAAGATTCCAGAGAAATTTTGATCTTAAAAATGATTCTGTAAAGGGATTCTTGAAAAACTTTAAATCTGGAGAGATATTCTAGAGAGAAAGCCTAAATCTGGAGAAGGATTCCAGTGAGAATTTATATCTGGATTACATATGTATGGAAATGTTAGTCTAGAGAGAGAAGATTTCACCTCCACGAGATCTGAGAACAGAAGATGACATGGAACATGCCAACCACACATCAAGTTTGTCTGATTTCACCAGCAGATTATGAAGCTAAAACATTCAGTGATGGGACAGTAATTGACAGCTAAACTATAAATATTACTCTTGGTGTGGGGATTTGCAGGCAAGGTGAAAGGGATGATTACAAATTAGCAGCTTGGAACAGTAGAGTCTTCTTTATGTGGAGAAGCTGTATTCTGATATAAATTTGGATTTTACCAGAATCTGGAATGACCTAGAGTTCCTTTGGTGGAGTTTTTGAGAAACAAATTTTTAAACAATATCATTGAACTATTTGAATGGCATTCCAGATATCTCCTAGAAAGATTTTTTTTTTTTTAAATCAAAATTTTATTCATGAATCCCTGGTAACATTACCGTCAAGGAGTCAGGGGGATTCCTTGCCGTTGTAGGTCTCCAGGAAAGATTTTATGAAGATCCTGCTCCTTAATTTGAATAAAGAAGATGGTCATGTATATCTATGATTTGACTTTGACTCTGCTTAAATACTATAGATTTAATTTTTCCTGATACTTTCATACACTATTTATAAGGGAGAATTGTTAAAGGAAGAATTATATAAGGGATACTTGCGGCAGAACTTCTAACACAAGAACGAGTACCACAAAAAGGCAAATGATGAGTTTTCTTACAAAACTATGAAAAGAATGATTAAAATATCATTTTAATTTTACAAATTGTCAATTTTATCAGTTAATTTCTCTTCTAACATTCTGATACCAGTTGTCTTACATTCTATATTTCAATAATACTGTATAAAAATATTTTAGATGAAAATGTTTGAAAAACAACTGATTTCAATAACAAGGTCAAACGATTGATTTGTGCGTCACAAGTCTCCCTGAGACATTGTTACAGAGACATCAGCTGCAGGGGGTAGGTATATAAGTATCTGTCTACCTACATAAGTATATACTGTACTTATAAGCATCTGCTCTATCTAGCATTGTCTATAACCTACAGGCAACTAATAGAGGATGGAGGATCCATTCCATTATCTAAACGTGTTCTATACACTCTCAGGAGGTCACATGGTCTTACAGAGTTAAAGGAGCAGTAGCACGTTTTTAGGTAAATTTAGGTAATTTTCTTTGAAACTGATAATTTGTTTAACAAATTACCAGACATTGTTTTTAAATCAAAGAATGCAATTCTAAAAGAAACATACATATTCAGTTAGGGTACAAAAATCTATTTCACTATCAAAAGTGAATAAAAGGTGTTCACACAAAAATGGCTGAAAATGGTTTTTTCTTGATACATGATTTCTTGTACGAGTATGCTTTAATTATCAGGTTGTGATTTCTTATTTTCTGCAGATCATATATGCGGCAAAAACTGATAGTACTCTGGGAAAATTTTAAAAAACACTTTAACTTCTTAAACTATTATTCTAGGGTACCGATTTCCTGGAACCAAGATCTTGTTTCTAATTTGCATTTATTAAGAAAAGCTGAACGTTTACTAGTTTGAAAGTATATGATTTTGTTGAACATCGTCACAATTTAATAATATAATGATATTTGATAATAGTATTAAACACACTTCTCCAAGATATCTAACCCCGATCAAATGTAAGCACTTTAAAGGCTGGAGGACGAATTTTATTCATTAATTTTCTCTCTAATGATTCAATATATATATCATACCCATGCTTTAGTTTAAACAAGAGTCTTTAGAGTTGATCATGTTTTATGTCGTTAAAGTAAGTTTTATATCAAAGCTTTGTGTCTAAAACATATCTTCCGCAAAAAAAACTTTCTATAAAAGTCTCAATAAATCCTTTTGAAAGTTAAATCTAATTACGGTAGTCCTTTTATAAAATTTCTATTGTTTAAGATTTACTTTCCATTAACCTTATAAAGAAACAATGGATTTAATTTCATGATATAAAATAGGATTTGTATGCACTCATATACAAATTATAACTATTAAAGGTTATGATACATTGCATGATATGAAAAGTAACTGTGATTTACTCTGTAGTGTTCTCGTTTCATACAGTTATTTTTGATGTAATGTACATTAGGCCAACTTAATCATGGCATTAACTTGTAAATAATTCATATTTAAAATCATTTTTATGCACTTAATCGCCGCAGGTTTCTGCTCAGAATGTCATTACATGCATATTATGTAACCCTAAACTCCACTAGCATAAAATTCTTTAACGTATTTTAGCAATCATTTTTAAATGAATACACACACTTCATTACACATTGCACCCATTCTGGACACTTAAATCATTTAGTTTCTGTAATTTGTCTACATAAAATAGTTGCCCATGGTTACCAGACATAAATGAATTTGATGACAGATGTTTCTAGAAAGATGCTTGAGGGGAGACCATGTGTTTAGCAGTCTACTTGAGGGCTGTCTCAGGTATCCAACTGTCTGATAGTTGTAAGGAAAGTATTATATTGTATAACACTACTAGTTGTTATGAAAGTAATTTATTGTAATGATGCTAATAGTTATAAGAAGTATATTGTTTGACACTGATAGTTGTAAGGACAGTAGTATCTTGTATAACTATGATAGTTGGAAGGAAAGTAGTATCTTCTAAAACTATGATAGTTGGAAGGAAAGTAGTATATTTAATTACTCTGATAGCTATTTGGAAAGTAGTTTCACTGATCACTGATCACTGTTTAAAGGAAAGTGGTACATAATATATAACACATTATAGTTGTAGAGAAAGTAGTACATTGTATATATGACACATGGTAGTTAGAAGGAAAGTAGTACATTGTATTACAGAAAAAGTTGGAAGGAAAGTAGTATACTGTACAAGTTGGAAGGAAAATGGTATCTAGTATAAAAGATCCGTCATTACCAGACCTGAGCCTAAATGCAATATTTGTCTAGAACCCAATTTCAGTGAGTGTAATAGAGTTGAAATGTAAATAATTTACAGACCGGCTATTCTGAGGATGCAAAGTAAATTGAAAAGTGTAACAGCATTACTTATTATGTAAAGAAAAGTATATTTGTAGACGAGGATCTTCTTGCATTGTTTACTTAGGAAATGAACTGTGCAGTACAGAAATTACCTGTTTCAAAAAGGAAATTAATAGCATGGAAATGGATATTTTCGAGACATGAAAATATTCCGCAAATGGACTTATAATAGCGTAATCTCGAAAGACATTCATCTTCATGCTTGATTGCATGCAGAAGGTGCCAATAATCTGACCTGTAGAGAATGAAAGATCAACACAAAGACTTCGTGATAATTTTTTACGCCAGCCTCTAGGTTTCGAGTTTTTCTGTGTAATAAAGAATTTTTTTTACATTTTTCGTTCATGTTTGTTTTATATTTGCAATCTTCATACTAATAATTCTTAATCGTTAATAATTTGAAATGTTTTATTGTTAAATTGAAATGATTTTGACAATCTAAGCCAAAGATTTATCACTTTCATTAGAATTTAATATAAGAATGCAAAATTATAAACTATTCAACATGGCATGAATTTATTCTGCAGAATAACAAAATTATTGACTTTTCTCAAAATGAGAGTTTATTTGTATTTATGTTTACACCTGTTAACGACCTGTTCACACCTGTCCAGGTGAACTTTCACCTGAGTGCTGATTACCATTGTTCTTCAGGTAAATGAATATATGTACACTTAGTGTTTACATTGCCATTGATTGGGAGCAGTGTGGATACATTAACTACATGGATACAAGGACTTCACCGATACTGATGATGACAGTCGCTATTAGACATCAACCACATGGTCGCCACTCAATACACAGGTCATGACTGTAAAACATCCAATATGCTTCCATATATAAAGCTATTGACGTGATATGGATCGATGTCATTTGACCTTGTGTCAATCACAAACATGTTTATTCAGTGATATATTGTTTCAGCAGAGAGAAATATGTAGAAAGACTTTATTGAAAAACAAATTAATAGACATTGTTTTCATACATTCCATAGTGTTGCTATATTCTGAAATATGTAAAATGTATGTATTATCAAGATCTAGACGATTCATAAAATGATACACACCAAAATACATGAAATTAAAACCCTTTGCAATCCACTCATCTTCAATCTTTCTTAAACATGCACATTCCACAGATGACTTCAATAAAAAAAAAGGAGACTCTCAATAGATATTAAGATTTTGTCATAAGTTCAATGCTAACTTGTTGTTTGTCTTAATCTGACTTTTGAGGTCATCTAAAACATTAACACTTACATCTCAATCCAAATTTGAAGATCATCTAAGAAGGTATCAAACATCAAAATGAGTTCAAGAGATTCTAGTTTATCTTAAACAAAATTCAGAGACCATCTAATAAATACAAGACAATGTCATGAGTTAGTGACCAATTCAACATTGGTTAAACAATGGCGTCACAGAGGTAAGTATACAAGAAGTGTCTCTATGACAATCGTCGTTAGGCAAAGTGATGTGTGTGTACATGTGCTAAAATGGAAAATATGACACAACTTATTTTTACCCTAATAATAACTTGTATGTCTCAATCAAAGTTAGTATCAGACATTATCAAAAGTTAGAGACAACAAGTTAACCAAACAGAGCAATGGATCCTGTGAAATTATCTGATCTTATCCACAAATAGAAGCAAAAACACAACAAATAGAGGTGAAATTGACGAGCAGAGGTAGAAGATGGCAGCCAATAATTCTGATAATGACAATGAGTCACGGCAGGGCTTTGCAGTGAAAGCAATGTACAATCCATTTGATACATGCAATTGATAATGTGTTTGTTTTCTCGGAGAAATAATGCATCCCTTAGAGATTATTGACGATCCCAGCTTTAGCAAATCCTTATTGGTAGAAAAGGTATTTACGTTGCTATGAAACAATTGTAAGGAAATTGATCTATTGCACATGAATTTGATACTTATACGTCGCGTGACGAATTTTATCCAACTGAAATATACACCTATGATTAGTCATTGTGTGAAGATGAGAGGGAAGATGAGATTGTCTAGGAATTTGCTAAATTAGGTAAGAATTATTCTTTCAGTAATATGTCAAGACGTTTTGATAACTGTGGAAGATGGAACAAGATGGCATTTTGAATTTCCTCAATATCTTCGTTGTAAAGATAAAAGATAATTTAAAACAATTTTTGTTTGAAATATTGAAATTCTTAGTAATAGAAATGTACAATAAGAGGATAATATCCGAATTCTAAAACATTTTATAATAAAAAATAATTCCGTGAAATTAAAGAATAGGAAACCAAAACAAAATTGCAATGAGTGACAATAAAACTAAGCAGATCGTGGAGACAGGAAGGAAATATCCTGATGGATATTGTAGTTACACTGATCAGCCTGGGCTTTGTATTATGCTCATTTGTCAGAATCAAAAGTTTTTACCGAGAGGAAATGTCAATGTTTGTAATGAAAGAATTATAGGTGAGTGATAATGGAATCGGACTTTGTCAGAGAGAGTAGGAAAGGCTTGTGACTGGTTGACAGGATGATAGTTTTCTCCTGTGTTCCACAGAGGTATTAGAACGGTGATTGGAATTCTCTGTACAAGACCAGGAGATTTTCCTGTCTTTCTTCTATGAGAAGATAGAACAGTTCGTGTATGGCATCGGTGCTACTGACTTAAACACACAAAGCCACAAAATATCTTCTGAATCACCATCAACAATCCAAGCAATTCCATGTCAGTTAAGTCAGGTGGCAAACTAAAAGACCTTTAATGCCAAAGTATTCCAAACTTGCCATTCTTTAGAAGTAAAAGTTGAACTTTGTTTTGCAGGCTATAGTTTGGATCTCAATGGCATGAAAAACCTTCCAAATTTCATTACATGCTTTCAGGGGGGGCTCTAATCGAGCAGAAATATATCGATGCAATATCTTTGTGTGTATTGGAGTTTATGTTTTACTGCAAGCTTTAAATGTAATGAAAATTTTATTAGCTATTTTATGCTTCATCATATCGCTCCTACAATGCCCATTTGGGGCCTACATTAACTCGCAATTTTTTTAACAGTTGCTTTTTACGCATCTGCCAAGAACATTTACCAAATGTTAGCAAAGAAAACTCAACATTTGTTGGAAACCACTGGGGATTGATTTTTTGTGATCATATGCAAGCATGCTGCATGTTTAATAGGCAAATGAAGTGTTCAAGTGTGCTCAGGACTAAATTATTTTTTTAATTGCGGCCAACATACATGGCACATGTGATTATAAAACAAGAAAAACATTGACAAACTTTCTAGACCAACTGTCTCCAGTCAATCCCCAAATGGTGTTTCAAGGAACACATCACGGAACGGAACATAACATGCTTTAGGCACGCATGCAGTTGTAATAATGGCATCTGTATCGTTAGGCCAGTCAATTACAGTAATGGTCACAAATTTAAACTTTTTTTCAAAAATCAATATTTGTCCATGAATTTTGAAATATTCCATTTTATTAGAAATGATAGGGCATTAAGTGATTTTAAGAATGCTGAACTCAGTTCTAGAATTCCTTGTTTTGAAGAAGCATATGAGGAAATTTAAGTTACTGAACTAGGATTTCTTCTTGTAATAAACATTGGATTTTTTTAAAATATATTTATACATTCCATCATGAAAATGTTTTTTTAAGGTATCAAAATATCAAAGGTGGAATTTTCATTTTTGTCATAATAAACAAAAGCACTGAACAATTTACCCCACCCTTAATGATTGTTTTAATTGCAAAATATACCAAACATTACCCGCCTATATATTGCTCTGTTAACTCCTGTTAAAACAAGCAGGCTTCAACGCATTCAGCTCATATAGATACTTCCACATCTAAATGTTGATTTGTATTTTTTGAAGTTAATCACCTTCCCTTGCTTGAACTGGTAGAGCTACAGGTATTTGTTATCGCACAGGTCTGCTGGTTTCCATTGGCGCCAGGTCTTTGAGAATTATGGTAAACCCTCCTAGAATAGAATTAATGTCATCAGAGCTTTGTGTATAGCCCAAAGGGTCATTTGTTCTGTAATGAAATGGAATGGATGCTGGAAGTTTTTAACATTGTCAATGTATTTCCAATGCATTTATCCCGGAAATGTCAGACCATACAAACAACAGTTGTGTAATTATTCCCCTTTGTACTCAGTTAGCGATGTTTACCTGCTGATTAAGGTGTTTGATCCATGCACTCAACGCCTTCTAACCCATTGCATGTGTGATGCACGTACTTTCAGCGCCATCCAGCCGGCGCCACAAATAAGTACTCTTTTATTCTCTTTGTTTTTCAATAACAAACAGGTACAATGAATTCTAAACAAAAGTAAATAATACATGATCAATTTGCCCTCGCTTAAGAAACAAATTCATGACACATAATCTGTTAAGTATCCTGATCAAGAGTGTTACTCTGATGTTATTTTGTAATTTCTAAACCAAAGTAAATAATGCAAGATCAATTTGCATCCACAAGGAGAAACTCCTAAAACATATTGGTAATACGTAATCTGTTAAGTATCCACATCAACCACACAAATCTAATATGATTGGGTAAGCATGTAAAGGGATGATTAGGGGGGTCACACGGAACAATGTATTGATGATTTGTGACTATGGCACCACTCTGAACTAACAAGCCTATGATTTGATGACTTCATCGGTCCTGTAGGACAAGTATTAACCATATATCCATTACAGGCTCCGTCTCCGCTAATCTAACTCCAGGACTCATTGTATCCTGCTCGGCAGACCTAATAATGAGCTGTGATGTGATCGGCCATTGATGAGGGCAAGGCTGAACATATTGATAGGGGTAAATCTCAGCTCGGAGCTGAGTTGATAGAAGGACCATAAACGTGGACAGTATTAGTTGTGAAGCAATCAAGGTCCTTCTGGGGCTTTGTGGAGGTTCTCCTCTCCCAGAAGTTGTGGCCGATGGTTGTAAAGCATCGCGAAGGGTTTCATTTGATTCTCTCATCTCTCTCCGTATCATGTGCCGAGAGGCCAACAAATTGTTGTTCGTCTTGCTGGCTGGTCAACAAGTGAAGTGATAGTCACAGGCTGCTGCTTATTACCATTAGTCGGACAAAGTGGTCACTGGGGAACTATAGTCAAATGTTTTCTAGTGCAGGAACCCTGATTCTAACATTTCACTTCTAAGGGGATGGCTAAATGTCTTCTCCGGAAAATCCACTTTAGCTTTTGCTGTAATATATTGATGATATTAGCCTGTAAACGCATTTGTTGATTCATTCAAACAGACCTTGTGTAACTGATACAGGCAAGAAGCTGAACAATTTCATCAATATTTCAATTATGTTCACATTGATTAAAGGGGATTGATTCAACATGATATGATGTGGTTTTTCAAGCATTCAAACCAAAGTTTAAGGTCATAATATCCACTTAACAAATTTCTTTCAACGTTTCAGTTATGTTATATAAGAAAGATTTTCATGTCATGTCACTGCACACTCTCACTGCTTTTGATTCTGTAAAATTGAAAATTGAAGTAGAATCTGGAGAAGGCACATGTAAAAGTGCAATTAATAATAATAAATTTGATAACCGCTAGTATGATTTTCAATAAATTCTTACCATTAAAACTCAATATATTTCCCCTTATGTTTTCAATCACAATCATACTTTGTTTAGAATTAAATCAGTTATGTTTTTGACAAAAACATCTTTAGAGGGCAAACATAAAAGTGCAATTATTGATTAGTTTGCTGACCGCTAGTATCGTATATCCCATCATGCAGCTGGTCACCCCTGCGTCCAGCCATCTGACATGTCAGGAATCCTATTGTTTACAGGATTTATTAATCAGGGATCTAAATTGGATGCATTCGTTTGTTGTAGTCGCTAGGAGACAAGCTTATAGGGAATCAGTAAGGACTTAAAGCTGAAATCAATTCTATTTGAATTATTGAAGTTGATTCATTTCCATGACAACGAATCAAAAGATAGATAAGAATATAGGCAGTGACATGAAAACATTAATGTATATTATTGTCCGTAATATAATAATGTCCTTTGAAGAAATTGTTGAAATATTTTCTTTGGAAATCATGTGTATATACTTTCTTATATATTCAATGTGAAACATGACAGGTTATTCATAAGGAGTATATAGAGAATATATGAGAATTTCTTTGATTGACAATCTAATTGTGGTGATTAATTAGGACCATTTTATAGATGAGAAATTTCTCTACTCTCTGATACAAAAGCGTAGCTGTATTACTTGTGAACTGTATGATACAGTGTCTTTCACTGTTGCTTATCCACAAAAAATCTCTGATTGAAAGCATTGTCAACCGTGATGTCAAAGCTGGAAAAAGATGAAATTGAGAATGAAAATCAGCATTTCAAATCTAAGTGTAAATTTCTTTTTGACATTTTGTATCCTTCAAGAAAAACTACTGTATTATTGCTGTCTTCCGTTAATTTCCATTGTGCTTTAGGAGAGTAAAATTTTAAGAAATAGAAAATTTCTGTCTGTTCAGTTCAGGTAAGAAATTAAAATTGAACTTTGTTATAGGATTTCTATCAACCTGCCTTCTTTATTTCAAATTTAATGTGTTGATTAATATCTGTTCTGTATTCTGACAGAAAAGAAAGTTTTAAAACATTTTATATTTCCAAATTTTTCACATTTTCACATATCATGCAACTATCAAAATTGTTGATCAGAATAAATTACAAGCTTCATCCAAAATCAGCCATCAATATTTCAACAGGTTTGGCAAGAACTTTTTGCATATTACATCGTTTGGGTGTAAAACTGCATGAATAATCCTCATAAAAAAGGCATCAAAAACATAAAATAACATGCTTTAATGAAATACCTGTGAATTATTGATGTAGAAATTTTAGTACCAACATTATTGTGCTGTGATGGAATTAATTGCAATTGGTATTTCACTCACTCCTTCTATGTTGGAATTTGTTTTTGTTTTACGATTTAATCAAGTTTCTCTCAAGACCATCAGCTGATTTTGTAATTATATTGTGTATAGTTTCACCAAGCCATATCTGATTGAATTTATTTTGTTTGTAATTTCTTTCACTAATGACTATTGATGATAATGACTTTCATAAGATTATCTGAATTAATCTTGACATCTGGAATTTACTCTGAAATTATTATTTTTGGAAAATAAGTTTAATTAGAGGCATTGATCAATGTAAATGATTAAGAGTAAATATGTTTTGAATGAGATCTTCAATTGTTAATTTCCTTCAAAATTAATAATTAAATAACCCTTTACTTATAAAAATGGAACCAAAAACATTACAGATGTCTTCCAAAGTAAAGAACTGGCACTCTACAGATTGGATGAAATATGAGACGAGTTCTGTCAATATAAATGTTACTTATGTAGACTCCTTTAGTTGCTTCCAAAGCTTTCAGACATAAGTAAATCCTGTACAACAATTTGTTTGAAAGGGAGGTTTAGGAAGTGTTTTACCTAAGTAATAAACCTGATCCATAGGTCTCAATGGCCGATGTGTCAATATCGTGTCTAGACTCTCACTAGGCGTATCGTCACATAACAATGCTTCTATGTGAATTACACGCCTCCGTGTCCCTGTACGATGTTATGTCACCAGAGTGATCAAATGAAGCTCTGGAACACGGGGCTCGGAAGTCTGTGGAAGTCAAATCATAACGGTTGTATTGGAACAGTTTATGGCAATTTTATTGTGTGATACTGTCAGCATTGTTATGATGGACATGTTTTCCATCAACGTCAAACCAATCTTTAGTTAATGTTACGGGAAATTTACTGCAAGAAGAAAACCATTTAACCTTCCTGACCAATTTCATTGCATCATGGCTGCTATTTGCTTAACAATTGCTAACCAGAAGTGTAAACGGAATCTAATTACAAAATATCTCTTAACAATGACATTGGAAAATTTATGAATGAATGAGCAACAGTCATAATTCCATCAAGTTTTTAAATAAAACTGGCACATCTGATGATTCCCAATTTGTCTTTATAGAAATGTGATTCTAATGTGGCCAAATTGACCCGTGACTTCAAGATATGACAGAATCCATTTCTTCTCTACAACTAATGGTAAAAAACCTTGATTTCTTAGCACCCTTCCTTCAAACATGAACCCCACAGCATAGCGTTAAGAATTGACGTATATGAGAAATCTTCCTTCTTTCCTTCCCGAGTCAAAGACAGGCATGGGCAGTGAAAGAAACTATCAGAAAACATGAAAATGTTAAAATTGTAGGTTCAGCCAAGCGAACAACGCAATGCTTGAGAAATTCTGACTCTGACTTAATGATTAGAGATTTCAGAGTTTTTGTTCCATCTTCAATAGCTGCTCAGCCAAACAGAAAATCCGGCTGGCATTTTCCATTTTTCATCATTTAAAGCTGAAATTCTTCACTTCTTATCCATTTCAGCTTCCTTTGCAATCATCGGGGAGTTAAAATCATGCGATTCTAATTCGACTATCGGACATATTTTTCAAAATGAAACTGTTTCTAAAGCAGACAGCAATGAAATATGTCATGGATGAGATGTATATTTCAAAATTTCAATATTTTCATGTTTTTAATGAGGTAAATTGTATAAATATTCTGTGTTTCTGACATTTTTTCCAACAATATCTGAAAAGGGAATTGAAATTATGCATTTTATTGAAGAATTTATGTATCATGGCCAATCAGTTTCAATTATCATATTTTATCTTTCTAATGTGTATCTTTCATTCAATTGGTCTATTTTTGCTTTGATTTGAGATTTTGATTTGAAGAATTTTTTATCTCATTTGAATAAACTATAACCTTGGAAGTCTTTATGAACAGTTGCAACTTATCATACAGACAAACAAACTTTAGGGACCAGATATATGAGAAGTGGCATCTTAAGTGAATTGTCTGACATTTAACCTTGAAACGTCTTCTGGAAGGTCATCCTGTAGCCCTCAAATAGAATATTGAATAACTAGAGGGCTGGTGCCTTGAGGATAGATACATTTGTAAATATAACCAACTATAGAACTGACTAGGTTAAACTTTGACCACTTCCCAATATAATAGTAGGTTTGGGACTGCTCTTTCTGGCCAGACTAATAAATTCAGCCAAGCTTGCCCTTATTCTATGCCACATAGTTGGCCCTATTGAGTTTAGAGACCATCTTTATAGGAAATAACACTAAAGGATTCTTTTTTCATATTTGATTTAGATGTTTCATCTTCATATCCTACAATGGAATTGATGTGAATTATCATGAAGTTACTGCTACAAAATTGTATATTTGGCATCTGAATGAGTCAAAAGTTGATTTTTTAAAATATTTTTATCCTCTTTCCTGTTGATCATGAAAAATGAGCTGACACATAGCTGAGTCAAAGAGGGATTTATTGATAAAATTTGTTTTAACAGTAAGAGATTTTTTCTCCTCTTTACATCTCTGATAGGGGAAGTAATTGATTCCTTGGCAGTGTTAATGATGACAGGTTTCCCTAGTTGGAGGAGGAGATGTTTGCATTGGGAACCACAAACTCCCTACACCCTTGCAGCTAGCGGGTATGATCTTCATCCTCGTCATGTAATTAAGGGTCAACCTCAACCGTTATGATGTGACAAGCACATTGCTTCTTGTTACCAAACCGGTCCTTGAATGTGACGAGGCGGAAACATTTCGATAGATCAGGAGCCCCTGTGATTCAGGTTGGGGCAATCACTGGCACTCTCTCTGATAAAGGTTCATCGTAGACATCTTGTTTCGGCCATCTCTCGGCGAGCCCTGATTAGGCAGGTGAGCGTTCAGATGAAAGCGTAGAGGACAGATTGTCATGTAATTTGCCTCAAATGGCTTTCCCGTGTCTCTTAGTCTCCACCAATTGACATCGTAATTGTTACATTGGATGCTAGGGCAGGCCTGTCTTACAAGCGGACGAACCTTTAAGGAAAGGAAAATTACAGACCTGGAGCTAGGGTGGTGCTTGCTAGAGTAGTAGTCAGCCGATGTCGCCCTAACCACAAATTATTCATGCACATGAAATGTAGTAATTGTTTGAAGGTGTGAAAATGTCAAATCATGTAATTGGATCCGAAATGCATTCTTGGCCATGAATGTGGTTGAAAGATGTGACTGATTCAAAGTTAGGTGTGTATTATCTTCCTGCAGTGTCTCCAGCTGACAGCGATGATGTTTAAGTGAGGTCAATATATGCCATTCATGCCAGATTGCACGTATTACTAACACCCTGCGACAGCAGCCGCTAATGCACTTATCATGATCTCAACAGCTTGTTGGGCACCACTCTCCCTTATAAACACATTACCAAACTTTATTTTCATTTCTCGGGGAAGTTTATGTATGAGATAAAGACTTCTAATACGGCAGTTACCCTGTAAGACAATATCCGTGGATTATGATTACGACTTCTCTAAGCAAACGACTTCTCTTGACCCTGAACCCGATTGAACATTGATTAAATGGCATTTTCTCTTCACAAGCCTTCAATGAGTCCGGTCTGTAAAGTTCAGTCTCTGTCCTCTTCTCAAACTTGACACATCTTGATGGCGACTCAGACCAAATCCTGACACGAGATGGCCTGCAAATATTTGATCTGGGCTCCCGATAGAATCAATGCATGGATAGCTGATTAGTGATCTGTAGGACATAGGGACTAATTTAACAAGCTGCCCAAGATCTCTTTACAACATCTTCAGTTGCCCTTAACAAATCTTTCTATGTATCCATTACAGCTCACACTGTAGTTTGCAGATTTCTGACTCTGCTTATTTCTCTTGTTACACTTTGTCAAGTACTTATAACTACATAAGTACATAAGTTTTAAAGGGGCAGTAGCACGTTTTTTGATAATTTTATATTTTACAAATTGCACTTATAATTGTAAGTAAATGCCTAATGTATTATATTGACAGTGTCAACAATCACATTACACAAGCCAATCACCCATAGTCAGAGGACAAAGTATGAGGATTCACATAAAATCCATTGGCGGCCATTTTTATGTGAACACCTTTAATTCATTTTTGTAAGAAAAAGCAATCGCATGGCTGAACCTTACGTTATATATTTGAATTATTACTGCTCCATTTAGTTTAAATACATTGTCTTTCATTTGGAACCGTTTATTTTCATTTTCCTAACATCACCTTATATTCCCCCTAAAAATGTGCTACTGCCCCTTTAAATGTGCTAGCCAGTAAAATGGATTCATTCAACTTCTGACTTATCTTTTCAATATATATTACCTGAGAGCTGAACAACAATCTCAAGATTGTGAACTTTTTGTATATATATATACATACATATATCTTGTCTGACTTCTTTCCTTCGTCTTAAAAAGTTTTCTTTTGTACTTTTCTTATATTCTTGTTTTGTTTTATCTTTGTAATTTGTGTTTCCTGTAGGTTGATGCTGTTATTTTATGTCTGTATTAACTTATATTAACTCAATCATATACTGTGACATTTGAATCAAATTACCTTGTTTTCTCGTATTCAAATATAAGAAATTAATGTTGTTTCAAAATATTCAAATTTCTCAACAGTTTTATTGACATCTTTTCATTCCTTTGTAAGATGTAAAGGCAGTATTATCAGTTTAAGTGTAGATATATGCTCCTCTTTTCATTTCACTTGAAAGTATTTTTGTTTTTCATATGCTTATACAATCATAAAATACCAGTTTTCATGTCTTTATGTTTGTGTTATATTGTTTAAAGAAAACATTTTTCATCTACTAACAAAACATGTTGTTTATGGGGATGATTCTGTTTCCAAATCACATTCTTCAAGTCATGTTATTTTTGGATCCATTATTTATGTTTTAATTCTGATTTCTCATTATTTATAAAGAGAATTTTTCCTCTTTTAGCAAACATAATTAACTGTCAAAAATTGTGTTACTTTTTAATTGAATTTTTTGATAATCTGCAACAAGTCTGCCATTCTGATGTCATGGAAGAAAAAAGTCCTTATCTAAAGAGAATTAATTTACAATGAAGTGGTTTACTTATATTATTCTTTCATATCTTTAATGGAAGTGTTGAAACTCATGTATGGAAAATTAATCTATTGCCTGTCAAAGAAGTTGTATGAATGTTAATTTAATTTCTCCCATTTTAACCAGATATCAGACTATGAATTAATGGCTCTGAAAGAGTTTGGTTACAAATATAAGAAATCAGTGAATGCAATAAACCT
This sequence comes from Steromphala cineraria, assembly GCA_916613615.1. Lineage (NCBI taxonomy): Eukaryota > Metazoa > Mollusca > Gastropoda > Trochida > Trochidae > Steromphala > Steromphala cineraria. The sequence continues at coordinate 31,864,170 of OU744726.1, forward strand.
CATTCACAAGCCAGGATATTCTAGTTATAATCAAATAACTATCAACATAAACATAAACTTTTATACTGATACACCTCCTTGCAACAAAATACAGGCCTGGATATAGTTCTGAAAGTGTTTTTATTCAACTGTTAGGATTATGAGCACAAAGAACCACATCAACTTTATACTACTTAAAATTTAACTTTATATTCATAGTTCATTTTAGTTTCAATATGGCTTTACATATAGATGAACATTGATAAGAAGAACATTTAACACAATATACCATATCAATCCTATACCAGAATAAAAGTCATAATGGAAAAATAACCAAAAGGTTTGAATTAAATCAATCCTCTACTGAATTGTCCAATTACAAAAATACAAATTTCAACATGGCTATATGAAGGATTTGACACATTTTGAGTGCAATTTGTCACAACCATTCTATATTAGTATAAAAGTCATAATGGAATAACTACCCAAATGTCTCAATGAAATCCTCTACAGAAATGTCCAATTCACTGGTATCAGAATCCATATGTCTATGTAAGTGTTAGGACACAACTATCAGATGTCAGAGCAAAATATACCACATCCATCCTACACCAGAATAAAAGTCATAATAAAAGAACTACCAAAACGTTTGAATGAATTTCTCAACTGATTTCCCATTGCAACCTAATACAAGTTTCATTGTGGTTTTATGAAGGTTTTGACACAAGTATTAGGACTTTGAATACAATTAGCCATAACCATTCTATAAAGTCTAAAAATCACAATGGAATAAGTACCGAAGTATCTCAATGAACTCGTCAAGATATTTGTCCCATTCACAGAAGATACCAGATTCAATATGAAAGGGTAAGGACACAACTATCGGTCCATGAGTAGGCTGTATGCACCTACTCTCTATACCAAACAGTATAAAAGTGGAATAACTACCAAACAATCTACAGATTTGTTCCATTCACACAAGATACCAGAGCCCATATGTCTCTGAAAAGGTTAGGAAACAACTATAGGGCAAATATGTACTAAATAGTATAAAAGTGGAATAACTACCAAACAATCTACAGATTTGTTCCATTCACACAAGATACCAGAGCCCATATGTCTCTGAAAGGGTTAGGAAACAACCATAGGGCAAATATGTACTAAATAGTATAAAAGTGGAATAACTACCAAAGTATTCAGTAACCTCCTCTACAGATTTGTTCCATTCACACAAGATACCAGAGTCCATATGTCTCTGAAAGGGTAAGGACACAACTATCGGTCAATGAGTAGGCTGTATATGCATCTACTCTCTACCTAGCAGCAAACTTCAGCCATTATGGAGCCCCTAAGTATTGAGGTCCCCCAATCGAGCCCAATTGATCGGGGCGGTCAGCGAGAGATGACCGGGGGCTCTGTATGTGGCCGGATATGGGGAGGTGGTCAGAACCACTAGTATTGACAAACCTCATCATTTTATTTGATGTGATCGGACTAATACAGACGAGTATAGATACAGAGTAAGATAGCGGTGTCTCCGGTACTAGCGCCGACCCTTGTCTGTCAGCAGACTAGGAATCAATGAAGCAGCTTTAATATGTCTCTCGATGTCTTGCATCTCTACACCAGAATTACTCCTCAATTAACTCCGGGTGATTCAAGACATTTAGTGTAATTTTTACTAACCATGGATGTGCCGGATAATTCTGACTGGATCTGTTGTCCGGTGTTCCTAGGATCTGATGCGAAGGATATGGAGGTATTATTGCTTAATGATTGGTCATCTGAGATTCAAAGCAGCCAGTAATATGTGATTATTACATAAAATGTCAATTGCGCTGAATCAGCACTTTTTCAGTTCGCTTATAATTTGATTCTAGAGATTAAGTGATGTCAGTGGTTTGTTTTAGAGAGATATAAAGCCATTTGTTAGAGTATTAACTGTAGATAGGGGTTTTATGTGAGATTAGGGGAAATCTTATCTTGGCATGCCGGTTCAGGGATGAAGTAAACTTTGTTAACAATTGGAAGTAGTAAACTTGATTAGATAAAGGGATTCAATTCTTTCCATGTATCAACTGAGAGATGATGTTGATCAGATTGGTCAGGATTTATTATATAACAAATAGAACATATTTATATTATTAATCTTATCATTGATACAATTTTCATTGTTTCAACCGAATAAGCAATATGAAGCTATTGTTTTAGTGGCAAGCACTTTGAACCTTTTGTTTCTGTAATCGATGGATCAATGATTGATTCAAACATAGACAGTGTAACATTGATCTTGTACTTGTACATCGTGTATACGCAGACATGACAAGTACATTGTGTATACGCAGACATGACAAGTACATTGTGTATACGCAGACACGACAGTATTTGTACCTTACTCTGTTGGTATCATGTTTATGATGTATATCCAGAAATGAAGTTGTTTCAGGAGCCTGAACTTGTCTCTTTGATAACATTAAATTCCAATAATTATGAAAAGATTTATGAGAAGTTCTAATAAAGGTCTACATTCCTTTAAAATAAATCAATTTGAATGATAAGTAATGTTTTGTATTAATTATTTTTATGAACGTAGTTCAACAGTCCCCAAAAGGAAATTTCTTTTTACCCTGAAATGATTTTTTTTATGAAATATTACATAATTGTCCTCTATTTTTACCCTTTTATGTTCAAGAATGAAATTGAAAGTTTAATATTTTAATAACTTTCTTCCAGACACAAATTTGTCGAAGATATTAGTACGGTCCCTCTCTCTTAAAGCAGGGTATTCTCATATGGTATTCCAGGGAGTTATGGTCATGTAATACATGGCTAAGTGTCACATGATGTGATAACTGCCGACCTGATACGAGGTTTATTACCCAGGGTAATGTGGCGTCAACGCCAGAGCATATTGGAATTTGGTTCTGATTACAGAGATTCGTCTAGTATAATCTAGATGAGTTTTGCTGACATAATCTTCTCCTCTCATAATCCAGTCTGGACTTCAGAAGAATACCAATTATCTGCAAAGACCATTTTTTATTGGCTATTTTGATTTGCGGTTGCCGGGGACAATATTAGGTTGTGATGTGGTAATGAGCAAAATAGATATTAACTGCCCGTTTGAACTTATTACACAACTTTTGACCTATCGTTCTCTCAGATGATTCTTTGAAACTGGAGTTACTTGCAGGATAATGCCAGTACTTATCAATAATGTAATGTCCAAACATTATTCAATAATGTCTGCAGAAGACCTTAAAGAGGAGAAATTATTTTAGCATCATATTTTTTTGTCAAAGTTTTTTTATTCTTTTGGTCTGTTTTCCTGGTTTGACAGTTTTATATCTGCAGTGGATCCAATCTGAAAATTAACAGTTTATTTGCTTGAGATGTTTTTCTATTGATCTTTGTAAGATTAAAGAACATTTTTGTCATTGGCACATTTTACAGCACTCATAAAGGTTTTTAAATCATATTTGTGAATGCCAGAACAAAAGCGTTGATTATATTGTTGTATTATCATGGGAAAATAACCCAAGAGCTCTTTGAAGTATGAACGGTTTTCTCAAAATAAGCTTTGCAAACAATTTTTTTCAACAGATAAAGTGAACGAATAGACATTTTCTATTACTATATATATATTTTCTATTATTTTTTAGGAAAACAAGGTGTATGGAATAATGAGTGTGGAGTTTCATGAATTAAGTTAATCTTGTTGGAAAATAAAAGTTCAAAATAGTAAAATTGTCATTTGTTTAAAAACTTTATCATTATTGATAATTAAATATCAGTTTGAATAAGGCAGTGTTCAGCTAAATGCCATTGTTGTGACTTTGAAGATATAACATCTTGAAAAAGTTTTGAATATTTTGTCAAGAGATATTAAATGTGCTTTCAATGATGTCTATTATGTTTTATATCTGAGATTTTATTTAATAATTGAAATGCATCAGTTAACAAGAAAAAGTACAAATTTCAACTAAATATGGACGTGTTAAATACAGTGAATCATGTCAAAGCAGAATGAATAAAACTTTTATGCCTTTGTGATTAACACTAGCTGTAGGGGAACAGTTTCCATGTCGGAAAAGACCTGTCATGAGCCAGTCAAATTGACACAAGTTTCCTTTGAGCAGGTGTTCTAATGAATGTCTTGACCGTTGGCAATTTCAGAAGCTGCTTCATTCACTGTCTCTCTTTAAGACTGTTAACCACTGGAAATAGTTGAGTGGAAAACATTATTGGATGTTTCTGATGCTTTGTGACAGCTTTGAAAGACTTTCTCTATAATAGTGGTAAAAAGTTGGAAAAAATGATTTCCGAAACAAATGATACCTTTGGGATAATGTCCAAACTGGAGCCTCCAGTAATGCTAACAAGCGCTTTCACTGGATTAATCTCAAATCCACGAAAAAGGGTTATTGAGAAAGACAGATCTTCGTTGGATATAAAAAGCAAAACTTCAAAGAAGCGATGTTCAATAAATTAAGCGAATAATTAGTTTTTATTTGGCAATTAATGCGTCAATGTCCATTTCATGAGTCGAGGAGAAATAATGTCTTTTAAAAAGAATGTTCTTTGCAAGAACAACCATTCACATCCAAACTCACAACTTTGATATTAATATAAGTGGAAGATTGTAAAAGGGTATAAAAAGATACCGTTTTTCGTAAATGTGTTGTGAAAAGAACATTTGCCTTGAAACACTTGTTCAACACTTATTTACTCACTCTAGATCAAATTTGTTTTTCTGCAAAAGTTCTTGTAACTGGGATCGATAAGTTGTAAAGAAAATTCTCGATCTTTTAATATTTATATGTAGGCAACAGTTTATCAAAGTAATTGCTTAACATTGTTTACATTGTTCATTTAATTCCAAATAAGTGTATGAAGAACAATACTAATATTGGCAATGTGATTATTGATTTGAAAATTCAAAATGTTAATCAATATTTTTTTTCATTATCTTTTATGTAATCAATTTTATAAAATAATATTAACAGAGAATGCCAATTTTATCTTCTTTTCTTATAGTTCAAATCCATTTTCTTACCAAAGATTCCATGTAAAAAGAAAGAATTCTTTTTTATAGCAACAATATTTCATTCTGAAATAGGTTCACCGACAATTTTGGCTTTCTCAATTCAAATCCCATGTTCCTTATATACATCCATTCAAATGGCCACCATCTATCTAGATTGGAGAAGAACTGGTTTAGTCCCTTGTAAATGACTTTTTCCTTGATGTAATTGGAACTATAAAAAGATGGCTGTCGCCTTGAGAAAAGTAATTGGAGTCGGTCTAGCTGACATCATATTTCCCTCACAACTAGTGTTATTCCCGAACCCATCTCCAGGCCTCAGATGGATGATGTATTAATCATGGGGTCGCCTATTGATTGAAGCTACACATACATATACACCTATATATATACTTGCTAGCTGCTCGCTTTGATTCCGTCAGTCACTTTCGGTATTAGCCATCAATGTTCAACGTGCCAGATTCCGTTGGTTTGAGCAATTTAGTTTGAGTTGACCGTTTTCTCTTTACACCCAAGAATTGGATCAACTTGATCTGATTGTGGAGAAAGTGAAAATTGAATCAAGGCTTGGTGTAGGTACGTAGATGTTTTATGACATGCCGTTTCTTTAAATATTCATGGAATTTAAGATCAATTGTTTCAATTGAAAAGCTATGTTCCGAATAAAAGTGAATCAATTGTACTGTGTAATTGACTAAAATTTATCTGATGATAAAAATAGAATGGAGCTCTTTTTTTAACTAAATATTTTTCTGACAAATTGATGATTTTAGTCAACTTGCCACGTGATAAGATACATTGATACAAGATACATTGATACAAGATACAGTGACTCTTCTTATTTTCCACTGTACCTTTATATGTGACATACATGATTAGACAGAAGGTGATATTTGAAAATTATTACTTATCAGGTGAACCAAAAAGGTGTCATATCTTTCATTATATGCACATGTGTATCATTTTTCAATAGCGATAATTGTAAAAATGACCTTGGTAGACTGGGAAGGATGTGTTACAAGATGTTTTATTGATAACTTAATTGACGAGATCATCAATATCACATTCTGGTTACCAGGGTAAACATAGAGACCAATATCTCAGTACTTTAGAGTCATTGAGAATTGGAAGATCAAGAACGGTAAAGTCTTAAGATTAGACTGATATGAAATTGTCATTAAATATGAAATTTGAAAATAAATTGAATAAATGAAAGAAAAACTGATATCTCTTTATGTTTAGCTTAAATGCTAAAATACGAATCTTCCTAATGGTTTGCTTAGGTTTCAACTTATTCTAGGGTATGGCTGTCAGACTAAGGTTGTAAGGTGGTTGGGGCAGGTTAAGTTTGGTTGGGCTTTTGACTGTTGCACAACCACCAAGGAAGTTTAAGATATACTATATGCATCATTTGAATTGTAGGAAATCATTTTTTGCAAGATGTCAGTGATGTCCAACTGCATGCCAATATCAACTGATCAAAGGTCAATATCAATGAATGTCAATATCATCTGAATGCCAATATCAACTGAATGCTGATATAAGTGGCCTATTGACTATGGTTTCTCACTGAGGAAAACTTGAATACCTTCAGATAAACTGAGTTAGCTATAGGTTTTCTTGAAAATAGCAAAGGTTCAAGTAAATAATTGAATAATCAGTATGATGATCAGATTTCAAGTTTTGAATACTGTCATCTTGAAATTGATATTGATGAATTTTTCATAAATGTTTGTTCTTAGAAATATATTGTGTAAATGTCAATGAGGTTGATGAAATCTTACAAAATAATCTTGATTTCTGAATTATCTGATCTGTGTCAAATATCAATTAATGTTTTGTTTTTTTCACAATATTTGTATCATCTAAATCTTCACATAATATTGAAATATGTTTTAAAATATAAAGTGTATTTCACATGAATAAGATGGTAGGTTGTATATTCATGATGTTTTTGTTTTGTTACAGGTAGGTGAACCATTGTCTTTTGCTTGAACCCAATCATAGGTAAGGTAAGTTCTCTCTCGTTCTGCTTGGAACCATCTTCCTACACAAAGCCTAAAACGCCAGTTTCTGAACTGTCATTTTAGGCCTTGCTGTTGACCCTTTACTTTTCTGTGCTGCTATAGTGCCCCTACAGGCAAGAGAGCAAGCACAGAAAACTCAAGGGTCTGCAGCAAGGCATAAAACTGACAGTTAGAAACTTACGTTTTAGGCTTTGCGTAGAAAGATGGCTTGGAACTGCAACTACAAATTCCTCAAAGGACACTTATACCTGGACGTTTTCTGTTGAATCATATTTGAGAGTATTTTTCTGCGTTTGTGCTTAAATATTCACAATAATATCATGAATAGCAATCTTAAATTTTCAATGCGTTTCATGCTTTGGAAGCACAAATGGTAATATCTCCTCAAGTTTGTCACTTGTCATCTGTTGCTTTAACCAATATCTTGGGACAGGATAAAAATGTTTAGCGTGACCCGATTGTGATGATGTTGAGGTGATTTCAGTTTCATAATGAGTTTGTCGTGATAGGCAGTAGAAAATTTAAGCTTGAAGCCTAAAATACTTACAGTGATTGCAGATAAGATATCAGAATTCAAGATGTTTATCAAATGCTGTGAAATAGATAAATTGACATTGACATTACACCGAAAAGGTTTTTGTGATTTGGGTATGATTAATTCATTTGTTCAACTTTAAAATATGTTTATCAAGTTACGTGATATTTGGATTGTTTCTGTGGTCATGATTTTTTAGCTGCTGCAATGGTGTTTATGACACAATTTCATATCCTGAGATATGTAAAAAGGTAGCTTTCATGACCTATATCATATATCCTCTAAAGAGCAATAATTTAAGTACATAAAGAAAAATGAAAAATAACCATGGAAACCATTACCCCCTAAGGGTGATCATAGGAAGAAGCTTTTCTGATAAATGAGTTTCAGTGGTCAGCAAGAGGGCCATCAGTACAGTTATCTCCCTTTGCAGGTCCTGAAATCTAACCCAGCAATTAATCTTGAATTATCATTAATTATCAAGCATCTTCTTATCCATTATCTTTTGTCTGCATCCAAAGGTCAAATAATTTGCTGATAACTCCTCTGGAATTTGTATGTTTCATGATCGGACAGACATATGAAAGATTAATCCAGTAAATTTGATCATATGTTTCATAGTTTGGATAACTAAGCTCGGCAAGAGCCATGTGTTTTTGTCCATTGTATGATTGCAGTCCTGTTGATGAATCTATTTGTCAAACTGTGAAACTTTATCAGGATAATGGCCCAAGTGTGCATACAACAGACCTAAAATATTTTCCAGTGAAGCTGTAGGGACATCCATCCTTTCAAAATGTCTGCTTGATACATGAGTAAATGAATTTTTGATGATCCGCTCTGTTAGAAATGGAAAAGCGTTTGAATTACTGACATTTTTATTGAAAGTTGCGATCAACTAGTGCAGATATGTATTGCTAACGTTTTCCGAATGATAGATGATAAGCAAATTATGTATTTTTTGTAAGGAAATGAAATTCACCACATTACAACAATAAAGATGGTTTTTGGTTTAAACGTTTGGATGTTTAGGAATCAATTTGGAAGTTTTTAGGTGATTTCAATGACGGATCATCTTGGTGATATTTACTGAATAAACTCTCCTCGTGAAACAATTTACCAAATTCATTTATCAGTTCAATTTAATAAAATGAAAATGGAAAACGGGAAAATTTCTACACAGAAAGAAGAAATCCACGTCTTATGTGGTGAAGAGGTTGGAAGTTGTTGTCAATGCTTGTTTATTTACTAATGTTGATGTATCATAGTTTTGACACTGTTATATTCTATATTGAAACATGACTTTGGTAAATATTTGATTGTGATTGGCTTATTAGAAAGACTTCCCTATGTTAAATAACAATGAACACTCGAAAATTTGCTTAGGCGAATTTGGATTGGTAATTTAAAGGAAACTTTTTGGTCCTAAAATCTTATTTTGGGCCAACAAATTTTATATTTGAGCTAGATGATCAACATATATAGGCTTGTATACCATTAAGAGAAACAGACCAATGAATTAGGACATCGATTATCACTGCAAGGCATGCAGGATTAAAGGAAATTAGGTCAAGGGAGATAGGGACTATTTCTTCCGAGGCTATCGAGGAATTAGCTTGTACTAACCTGGATAGTTAAGTCTTTAGCCTAAAGAAAATAACCCAAATCATCTCATCTCATATATATAGCAATATATATATATCTTACACTTGACAGAATGTTCAGTATACTAAGGAATAGTACAAGGGTATATTTTTTGGTTGAAAACATGTTTTTGGGTACGCTGTACATATTGCATCTTAAACTCTTGAAAATTACCATTACCTGAAATAAGTTAAACAAAATTACAATTTCTACAATCATTTACAACAATTTCACAACAAAAGGAATCTAGTTTTACACTCCATTTCATTTAGACTTGAAATATTAATGGCAAAAGATAATTTTGGTAATCTTGATAGATGCCAATTGCACTTCAAACATTACTTTTAGAAAAAAAAATGAAGCTTAACATTTCTTTAAAAAAATCTCCTAAAAAATTATTGCAAAATAATTTAGCTTAATTGAAGATTATTCATACCTAATATCTTCATTATTTTGATCTTCTCTGTTTACTATACAATCATTATTTGTGTAAACTGCAAGAGATTTTGTTGTGAAGCACGTCCCATGACTGTGTGAGCTGCTACAGTCCCTGAGACCTTCTAGTCGACCTATGATCTCTTTAGTCTCAAGTTTCCTACAATTGTAGACAGTAACTGGGAAATATTCAAAATAATGTTAACCCTCTGAACTCCTCATCTTGAGTGATGGTTGTAGGTGTTATAAGCCTGATACAGTTACTTCCTTTCTCAGTTGAGTCATAGATGATCTACCGACAATTGTGGAGAAAATTGGGATATATTCTATTAGATCTTGGAGAATTAGTGCAATCATTATATCATACCTTTTAAGAAATGTTTTCGCCTACATTAGAAATAAAGTTTTATCATGAGGTTTGGACATGAAAAGTCAATATTTTAGATTAAAGATTTAGATTAAGATGTCAAGGTGTCTTGATTAGCCTTTTGTTTAATCCTGACCAAAAAGAATGAAATAAAACACTAATTCAAACACCAAAACATATTTCTTTTGTTATTCTCTTAAAAAACAAGGAATAATAAGAAGTTGAGTTTATTCAATATAAATTGTATTGTTTGCTTGCTTTCTTACACTAGTTGAATTAGAAATAAAATATTGGAATTTTATGTTATGTTTTTGTCAAATTTTAAAAAAAAGGAAACTTTTTCATAAAGTCTGCTGATGATTTGAATCTGTTGACTCAGAGGACCAAATCAAGCCCTTGTTAGAGGAATCAACTTGTGGTTGGATTTGTCTCTTCTCTTTTCTGGCATGTCATCTGGTCTGTCAGAGCTCGTTAGTCAACAGCTTCGTTAGTCACGCACTCGCAGTAATTAGACAATGATCCTCTATCTGTAGAGAGACTCAATGCCCAACACCCAAGAGTGGATAGAATTTGTCTGTCGGAATGTTCCGTAAAGCATATCACTTGCTGATCTGTCCCTAAATGGAAAGTGATCAGCGTGTTGCCGGTAACAATGTGAGCATTGTTGAGATCAGGACTCTCTCAGGGACACGCCCGGTCTCGTGGATCCCCGAGGGACTGGGATGAGCCTGGAAAACTCCCAAGGGAAGACCAGTCGAGGTTGTTTCGGGGCAAAACTGGCCAGTGAGTCCGATCCTTGCGGACAGACTGGACAGGGGATTTACTACTAATTTTACAAATGACAAAACTAATTAAAGTTGTGCATTAATTGCTGGTTTTGTGAATCATGACTAGTCTCTGAGATGCTGCGACTGTCTGAAGGTGATCATGATTTATAGCAAGAGTAGAAATGGATAATCGGCCATCAGCGCCACTCCTTTCATCTCCGGTCGGCCCTTCTCACTGGTTTGAAGAAAATACTGACTGACGGAATTGAAAGCTCAACACAGATATTTCTTTCCATTTGAGTTTAAACAAAGTGACTGTGAAGTAAATGATTGATGATATAAAGTCAGTGTTTAATAAGAAAGAGCGAGGAATTCAATAACATGGATAGATAAGGGTCGCAAATGTCAAGCAACTATGTCTTAAAACTTACAGAGTAACAATTGATAGAGGCTTAGCATTTCTTAAGACAGATGCAAATAAAATCAAGAAGACTTTTCCTTTTCTTCCAATCAAGAACTGTATCAAAATTTCCTAAAGAAAATGTTGAATGTTGAATCTAACTGTTTGTAGATATTTCCAAAAAAAAGTTCAATTTGCAACATTTTTGAAAAGTCATTTTTCTGATAAATTTGATATTTTTGATAAAACAAATTGACTAAAATCTGTTCTTGATTTGATTTTACATACCTGTCATGACCTCCAAATTATACTAACATCATGCAAGCTTAATATTGAAAGTTTTTTTCACAAAAATAATTGCATTTTATCACATGGATCAAACACATGTTGAGTCTTGATTGCATTATCTTATATATTGAACAAAGTCCTTGTTCAGCATTTCTGTTCTATTACACCAAACATTCACTGTGTCGTTGGCTATTTTAGTGGACTAATAAATATCAAATGTAATTTCCAATATAGCAAGATATATGAGTCATTTTGCTGGCATGAAAAAGCCATTTGCCGATGGTCTTTTTGACATGTGCATTTATCAGTGATCTTCAAGACAGGGAAAATCTGAGAGGAAATTGATCAGTTATTCTTTAAATTGGAGGAATTACTGAATCTCCTTTGGTGCATATTGGATTGAAACTAAGTCTTCAGGAAAGTAGTTTTTGGAAAGCTCTATGAAATGAATAAAGAAATTCTAATTACAAAACCTGACTTGGTAAAATGGACAGATGTAGATTTAATGATGAAAATAGTTTATGAAAATCTTTATGTAATGGACAAATTCTAATGACTTATCTTAAATTTTTAAGGTGGACATGTAGAAATTGATGAAGAAAATAGTTTATGAAAAACTTTTTGAAATGAAAAGACTGAGATGGACAGACATAGAAATTGATGAAGAAAAAAGTTTTTGATAATCTGTTTGAAATGAACAGAGAAATTCTAATGACGAGAACAACCTTGAAGATGGACAGATATGTCAATGATGTAGAAAAATCATTTATTAAAGCTCTATCTAATGAACCCAGAAAATTCTGGCAACAATTAAACATACTAAAAAGATGTAGAAAATGATGTAGAAAAATGTATGAATCATGCTATTTTGCCACTTTCTGTAGATTTTGCACTGTCTTCCGAGAGAGAGGATTATAAACTTGACTTTTGATTGACAATGGTCTTAAGGGATTGGTAAGGTCAGAAGGTTGATTTCTTTCAAGGAGTTGTCCATATTTCTTTGAGGATATGCATAGCAAGTTGAAGCCTCCATCGTAAGAATATGCAAATCCCTGCCTTGATGCTAAATCTCATAGCAGATCGTTCTTTCCTTTTCCCATTTCCACCATTTCTGTACCAGTTTGCCCAAGAAGATTTAAAAGTCTTCAGGGGATTTTCTTTTAAATTTGATCTCCGGAAAAGGTATTAAAGTTTTCAGCAAGTGGAATTTGAAAAAGTGAATAGGCTTGAGTGTTAACAAGCGTGTTTCTACTATGTTTTCTTGTTGACAAGCCATTAATGCCTCTTGCGGGAAATGTCATAAAAGGACATTTTATTGCCTTTAAGTCAAATCTAATTCTTTCAAGTTTAAAAACATATAAGTATTAGTTAAGAGGCTACATTGTACATTGAATGATTTAAGGTTTGTGAAGCAATGGAGTGATTCTTAGGAATTTAAAATGGCCTGTAATATCTATATTCATACATTTAGCCAATGCTGACAATAATAATGACAACTTGTTATATGTCACCTCAGTTATGAAAACATGAATGGCAATTCCAAAGAAAGGAAAATGATATCCTGTTATGAGAACTGTAATTCAAGAGCAAAATTGTCAGGAATGAGTATTTGCCGATTATCTCCCCTTGTTGGTATTCAATCATGGTTCCTCCTCTGCTTCTGATGGTTTGTCCAGTATAGCTTTGTTATTAATGAAATTGTGATGCCGCCTTTTTTGTGCTTTACAAAGAATGTATTTTATAAGATTGAAAGATGTGATCGGAGCACTGCTCCAACAAATAGCCCCGTTTTTGCTGTGAATAATCCCTGCCAAACTGTGAGTAGTTCTTGATGTATTGGCACCATGATGGCGCCAAGGGTTTGTTTGCCTGGCAACAGGTGCTTGTTATAAAATTCCTTCAGAGCCAATGAGAATCAAGAATAAGATTATATTGGCTGCATTCAAACAAGGGGGTCAGGCAGGTTTCACACATTGTGATGCCGCTCCTACGAGGAATTGGCACTTTAAGACTATTTCCAATCTCAGAGCTGCCCTCTACGAGCGTATTGACAGCAAATGGCAAACAATTAACTAGCCGTAGTTGGGTCTTTAACAAAGCCTAATATTTAGCTCCTCTCTGAGGGAGTAGTATATTTATTAGATTTCCATGAGATAATTTACTATCATACCAATGCTAGGGAATGATAAATATGAAATTTCTAGAGTGCTTGCTTAGCGATACTGTAAATATTATTTTGTGGAAGGCAATCAGCGATGACGTGAAGACAGTTATGAGCATTCATGGAGACTTCTCCCATCTGGCTGGGACTGTAAAACATCCTCATTGTATCCCCGTCCCTAGATGCCGACTGTTTGCTAAAAAAATATCTGATCTTGCCGCTTTGTGCAATAGCGAGAAAGAAACACGAATATTTGTTAGTTTTGTGCGTTTGTGATTAGAAATTGCCTCTTTGACTGCTAACTTTTTGACATGCAGTCAATTAGCAAATCTGAACAGCGCATTTCGCTGATTTCAGCCAATCAATATGGACCTACACTAGAAAGCACTGCTGTCTGATGTGGCCTCATCCCACTAATGTATTTGAACAGTACCCATCAGTGGGGTTCCTGCACCCTTCTCTAACCATTGTGGGTCCCGAGGACGGTTGTTCCCCATCAGAGGACAAGCTTCAGTCCCGGGAACCTCCCCCAGTCCCTTGGTCTGCTTGGGACCACACTCTGGACATGGCAAGACTTGATCTAATGGAAATTGGTTTCCTTTAAAGTGCAACTGTTGCTTTAGCTAGCCAATTTGGTGGTTAGTTTACCCAGATTAAAGTGGAGATATTCCACTGACTTAGATTAGCTTTTAAAAAATTTAATATTCCAAATTGGTATGAATCAATACATTTAATGTCAATTTGTCAAAGAAATATTGACCTAATTTATGATATTAGAAGTTTGTTTAAAATATTTCTTAGAAAAATATGATATACCATAATGTAAACATTTGTGCTGTGAAATGTGATTGGAGAGGGTTAATAAAGGAAATAGGCTGATTCAGATCTTTACTAGTCCCTCAAACACACTGGGTCTGTTATCTCGAGAAACAGTTTGTACATCTCTTAACACACGAGTTTATCTAAGTATTTTCTTCAGCTGTTTGCCAATGCTTGCAGTGGAGAGAAAGTTAATTTGATTTGTTGGCCAAATGCCTTCAAAGTTTTCAATTTAGCATCTAAGTAGTCGGAACCTTTCAAACATAATCAACTTGTAAACAAATAAAAATCTTTTCTCTAATTTTATTCTTTCACAGATGAAAAAGAAGCCGTGGCCCTGTGCCAGTGGTTTCGCTGTAATGGTTCTTTGTAATTATGATTGCTAAAATGCTGCGTTGGAATGCATTGAGTTTGCTGTGTTGTTTTTGTTACGAGGGTTTTATCAGTGTTCGAAATGCCAGCACTAATGAAGGCAGGTTTTATGTTCGATAGATGTATTTCTAAAATTACATATGGAAAATGGGAAGTGTTATCATGTATCTGAAAAAATTAATGATAAGATGTCTTAGAAGTTGGAAGCGTAAAGATAGTAGCTTTCATTTCATCAACTTTTTCAGTAGTTCCAAAATTGAAATTAGTACGGAGTTCTCTTACCTCCAATAATAGAAATCTCTCAGGTAT
This sequence comes from Steromphala cineraria, assembly GCA_916613615.1. Classification (NCBI taxonomy): domain Eukaryota; kingdom Metazoa; phylum Mollusca; class Gastropoda; order Trochida; family Trochidae; genus Steromphala; species Steromphala cineraria. The sequence continues at coordinate 31,879,317 of OU744726.1, forward strand.
ACTTTTTCTAATAAAAGTATGAAATTATTAAACATTTTAATATTTCCTTTTGGTTCTAGAAAAGTATTTAATGATTCTTTTTCCCGTTTTTGATTTGTATTTTTAATCTAAGCTTGATTACTTTTGATTTGATTATTAATTTTCTGATTTCTATTGTTTTTTTAATTTCATATATTTCTTTAAAAGTCTTTTTGGAAACATTAAGTGATTCAGGTTTGAAGAATGACTTCATTATTCACCTTTGTTGTTTTTAGCTGAAATAGATTGTTTTCTAAAATTAGAGCAATTACTTGGTGTGACATGCATCGTGGCTTTAAGGTCAGGTAAGGTGTTTCTCACCTGTAAAGTTCACCACTGCCCGACCCAGGTTACAAGTTGTATGTCTTACCTGGTCATGTTGGTTTGCTCATCAGAAATATTTACCTGTCGTTAAGAGTGTAAGGTAAACAGCCCTTTGATGTGAGGTCGGAGGGAGGTGTTTTTCACCTGGGAAGACCCTGGTATTAGCACAGTAGGATGTAATATAAACTGTTATTTACTCCCTACAAGACTACGTACACCTTCAGGCTTACCTGGATATAAGGTGATGATGCTCGTTTAGACAATCACTCACCTGTGCAATCAAAAGGTAGATAATGGGTTCAAACAATGTCGTACATGTAAAATGCAGGAATTAATTTGGTGTCTTTCATCTGATTTACCTAGTAAATGTCAAAAGACAAAATATCTTCCTTATTTACATTGAAACATTACCTGCGTACAACACCAAAGATGATTATCCTTTCAGAAAGAGAAATCTTTTTATTGAAATGTCATTTGTACTTTAAATGAAACACCTTCCAGTCATTTTGTTTATGACACATTAAATTGATATATAATTTGATGGTATATATATGTAATGATAGTAATAGAACATAAAAGTAAAACAATTTTTAAAATTGAAACTTAAGAACTCTTCAAAACAGTATATAATGCAATATTTGTTGTTTATGACAAACATGTCTCTGGTAAAGGTCACAAATGCTATTCGAAACAAATTGATATATCACAATATTTAACATTCATGATCAAATTGTTTAAGCAATTCCATTATATTTCATCCTGGAATTAAAAGAAAACACAAAAAACGTTTATGATATTGATTATTGTTTTATTAACGACATCAACAGTATTGAATGACAAAAGAGTTAGATAGGAGTCCAAAACAAGCTATGATCAATCGGTGAATGTGAAGCATACAGCACGTTCAGACAATGGCATGATATTGTTCTCTCAAAGCATCAGGTGCGATTGACATTTTTTGCCTCGTTTACATCGAAGAATTGAGAACTCTCCATGTGACAGGCATATTTCTCTATCTTCTTTTGGAACTCTTCATGCTCTTTCCTGTTTACATTCTTTATTTTTAGTTCAACCTTGTCATACCATTGTCAACCTTCTTCAATATCAATGTCAATATGTGCTTTTACCTTTGTCTTTCATATTCAATATTAATTCATATAAAGCGCATTTATTTTTCTGTCATATTGGCAAAATTTTCATGTCACATTTATGGTTTCCATGACTTCTTATAGCTGAAAGAGCACCTTCTTTAAATGGCTCGTTTCAATATGTACAAAAAAAGAATATATTTTGCCCACCTGATAAATAACCAAAGATATATTGATAAAAATACTGCCATAATTTTCTATATCACTTGAGACACTAAGTTTTGTATTAACTTTTATATATACATATGACAGGGTGAGATATAAGCATTCCTACTGGCTTTGGCTAGAGGGATATCTCTTTGGCCGAACAGATAGAGTGTCAATGTATCATATCCACTAGAATAATAGTCAGTCTATGAAATGATTATTCTTTAAATCAATTATTAAATTTTAAATGTACCTCACAAAAAGAAAGAAATTAAAATAGAAAAGGAGCCTCTATCAAATGGCTATTTCAGTACTTCATTGTAGGTCAAGATTTGCTCTTCGAGAGGATAATGTTCTGGACAAGATATTATAAACTCCAGTCTTGGTGTTAGACTACATATACTTCTATAACCCTCACCATTTTTGCATGGGTAAACTGCCGCCTTCGGCACAGAAATGGTTAATGTTCATATAATATTCCACCCTGAGGTTAGCACAAGCAGTATGGGTAACCTGTCACACTCATAGCAGACTCATTAGCAGCAAAAGGGGCTAAAATCAATCTATCACGCTTATTGAATACTTCAATCAATATTCAGTGGATACATACCCTGTAGCATTCATTGATATAACATTTCAGGTGTAAATCTGTTAATTAGAATCTGTCGGTCCATGCTAGCACTTTGATTTACAGTAGAGGCATAACCTGTGTAATAACACCTGTTGGTGACGACCTGGGGCACACATCAAAGGGCAGGTAAGTGTGGGCTGTGCAGGTAGAGAGACAGAATGATACATAGATCAGAATACCTGTTGAAGGCCCTATTGTTACTTTTACCTCATAATGGGGGGATCTTTGCAGGGGTGAAAAAGAACAAGATATAAATTGCTTTGTCGTCAACAGGCTTAACCTCCTCTTGAGACGGTTTATCACTTCAAAGAAATTTGATAATTTGATAAAATAAACTTTTTAAAGTTATAATTTGTTTTCCAAATGTTTAAAAAAGATTTGAATTGATAATGTGTATGTTATCCTTTATTGTATGCTTTTTTACTGTAAGTCAAAAGGTGTTCCCTGTAATGAAATGTGTAACATTGATATTGCCATAAAAAAAGTGATCATTACCCTGTTACTTATATATTTGAGGACTGGAGTAAGTGTTATTATAATGAGATATGGGGATAATTTTATGATTTTTTAGGAATTCTACATCAGTAAAACTGTCATTCATAGAGCAAAAAAAAATTATGTTTACAACTTCACAGAAAATTGATTATATTTGCTAAATCATTATTCAACAGTCATCTATGATATATTGCTGTCTCTACTTGGAATGTTTTTGGAGAATATCATACAAAGTGATAAAATTGTTCCTTTCTTTATTTGTTGATCAATATAATAAAACTATGCAGACCAATCTAAATAGCAAATCCATTCATCTTTGCACTCATCACTCAAGTCTTCCCGCTTCCCTGTGTTGCAAGTTCGCCAAAGTTATTACAAAAGGATTTTTAAAACCTGCTTGTTAACTAATAAAAGTGAAAATGGGCCAATCAAAGTTTAGCAAATGTATCATCTCATAGTACTTAATATCGTGTAAAACTGACATTTATGACCACGACCACTGTGGAAAAACTTTGAAAGGTTACGTCCTGTTCTTTGATGTTGGAATTAACTGGTGTCAGCGCATGCAGAGCAATATTATACAAATACATACCTCTATGTAACCCTAACTGGTAGGTCTAGAGCTGGGTGGGTAGCGAGGATCGTAATGGGGGAATATGGCCCTATGGGTAATTGTATTCATTCATAGCAGCCGTCTCGCTGACTCCTGGGCTATTTATATCCAGGTCGATCGCTGCTGTAGTAGGGCCCTTTAACCCTGTGCATCACTGCTCGGCAATTCCAGCGTATTTGACTTGCCGTAGAAGAAATTAGTTTACTGGATGTTATTGTGATTGGAACGATGGGTCTCTGTGAAATCAAATTTGAATAGAAAATTGAAAGAAAGTGTGCCTGAGAGTGCTGTTTGTCGGACGAGGGGTGGTCCGAGATGAATACCTGAATTATGTCACAATCAGATTCTTTCTTCCTAACTTATAAACAATTGGGAGGAAAAATGAATGAGATTTACCTCTCGTGTATAAATCATTTTTGGCTGAGTATAATTGTAAATATTTATGGGATTCCCTGCTTCTGAAACCCTGTCATGGCATGAGACTTGTTGAAAGTGGTTTACAATGAGCATCTTTCAGATATTCTGGCTTTTATGGCAATAAAAATGCATGACTTGAGGCTTTTTTTAAATTTGAAATTCAAAGTGCAGATTCATAGGTTAAGTCAATTATGGCATTATAAGGCCATGTAAAGAGTATTTTTACAAAAATATTGATCTTTTGTCAAAAAGCAAAGGTTGTTTTTCAGACCTAAGACCTATTTCTATTCATTTATTTCTATTCTAGTATATTCGGTTATATGATAAAATTTGATATCTTTCATAAATGGCAGTCTGAATTTGAAAAATCAATGGATTAAATGTTTTCAGATGACATGATTTTTGAAAGGTTAAACCATTATCTATTTTGAAAACAATATTGATCTTACTTTAAACACCAATGATTGTGTTTTGATAGCTGAATGGTTTTATATTCATTTTTAAATTAAAAGAGGAAATTCAGAAATTCAAAATATCTTTTTTTCAAGTATCATTTTTCTGAATGCGTCATATTTCCATATTCATATGTACATTAATCAAACATAAGTGGCAACCAACCTAGCTAAGCAATATGATATACATTTATCAAATGCTCCTGTATAAACTTCATATTGGTAGATATTTGTCTATGTAAACCAATACCTACATCAAATATTGCCCCAGCCCTTAGATCTGTAGTACAGAGTATATAGGCTAATTGGCACTGTAAAGTTGACACCACTTTGACATTATATGCATATATCCAATTCTTAATGAAAACAATGAGGATAAAAAATTAATAGATTCAAGCTTGAATGATAGGACAATATGTATTGACAATGTATTGTGTTGTCAGTGAGTTAATTAAGCGATAGATTGGGTTGTCGGTTTAGTTGTATAAATATAGTGTTGGAAGCATTGTTCCAAGGGAGGTAACTCCTGCTTGTAGAATCTAAACATGGCTCATGCATGGTTAGAGCATCTATTGGAGAAGTAATAATTTATTCATAAGCATTTTTGTATGGAACTTGATGAAATTCTGATATAATTGAATTTATGATAAATGATATTAATGGGGATAACAGGGGATTAAAACAATGATAAAAACAATAATATGAAGAATATAAAAAATATAGAATAATATAAAAAACTACCAAGGACATGATATTGCTAAAATCAATCATCTATCAAAGGATCATTGAAAAACATTTTTTAACTGTTTTGTTAATATGAAAAGTGTATTTACTTTAACCTGATCAACTTTCATCTAGCAATTGAAAGAATTTTGTTTCAGTACAAAAATGCTTATCAACAATAATGCACCTGCATCTAATACCTCATACAATGCATCAATACCCTGTGCTGTTCCTCCCCCTCTCCCCCTTGATTCCCCACTCCCTCTACATTCCCCTCCTCTTGAGATCCCCATTCCACTTTATATCCCCCCCTCCCCCATTTTGGGATTCTTCTATATGACTCTCCACCCCCAACCCCTTGAGTGAGTCCTCATTCCCCTGGAGCTACCTACCTACCTGTCTCCCCCTGACAGGTTCATTGTTATTGAAAGTGACCACTGGCCAGCTAGTTAAAACAGACTGACCCTGCAGGTAATGTTTGCTGTGTTCGGGGCAGGACAACCGGCAGACTAGGAAGTGATGGCCGTACATATATATGCATTATAGAGGGGGGGAGTATAGAGTCACTGACAGCGGCTCGGCATCTGTTCCCCAAATTGAAAGGAAGTGGAGAAGAAATACAAAGACATTTGGGAGAAATTGCTCTGAATTTAGACAAGGAGCATCCTCTATGGCAGGCGTCTCCATGGTAACCAAACTGATAATTTGAGAGGTTTGAGAGGCAGGTCGGTGCTTCCTCCTCCTCCTTATCCCCTCCCCCCATCTCTCCCCCCCCCCCCCCAAATCTTCCCAACCCCCACCCCAGTTCACTGATACTTGTCTTATCTCCAGTGTTTGCTACACTTGCTCTTCCTCACTTTACCTTCCCCCCTCCTTCCCTGGAGAGTTCAGGTTTCACATCAAGTCCCACTGCAGATCTGATAATGTTTATTTTATAAACCTGGACTTTTTTATTCAATTCTATTGATGTAAAATTACACGGGCGAAAAGTCTTATCGTTGTTGCACTCGGTATGAAAAACATGACTAATTTTCGATACAGGATCCCTGGAATCAGGAACAGATCCTCTGGCAGTAGACCGATGTTTACTGTGACTGCTTCCCTTACTTATATATCCGAGATTAGCCCAAGATAGCGGAGTCTAGCAGTATATACATACATCTCTATTGAGCAGGCTTCACCTGTATGTATAATCTCGCCTGAAGAACCCGGGGGGAGCCTGCTAATCTCCTTGCCATGATACAGTCTTCAAACTCCTCCAATCTGACTGCTACAGCCCTCACCCAACTTTCATTACTAGCTTATGGCTGTTTACAGTTGCCTCTTTATGATGCAGTCTTGTCTGACTGTATGACTAGTCATTGTATTGTATATGTTCTGCTGTTGTCTCGTTTATGTCTGAACCAATTGTGATTCTTGGACTTGGTATACAGGTTCTGTTAGTATTGCGTAGAGTTCTGTTGGGTATTTTTCATTGGCTCCGTCAGTGGTGTATTTTGGTTCCGTTATGGTTTTGTGTATGTTCCGCTAGCTTTCCTTGTGTATATGTACCGTTGGGTTTGTGTTCCACTGGTTTCTTGTGTATATGTTCTGATGGGTTTGTGTTCCACTGGTTTCCTGTGTATATGTTCCATTGCTTTTGTGTTCCACTGGTTTCTTGTAGTTGTGCACAGGTGCACAGGTGCATATGGCACTTAATAGGAGTGAGCTTCATTTTACCAGCTTACCTGACCCTTATTTCTTCAACAGCTTTTTTTGCTGTGACCTTTTAGAACTTATATGTGGAAATAAATACTTTATATTTTTATTTTCTTATTGTACACTTAAATAAAGCTTATTGAAGCTTCCCTGTTTTTATTGTAAACAATGACTGAGACTATCGTCTGGAATTTTATGACATTTTGAAATATTATTGTCTTATTTTTTTCATGTTGACTCACAATGCTAAACCTAATGTCTTTTTAAGTAGTCATGAATTTTTAACTTAAATTTTATTATCCCAATTTGCATATTTCACAAAGTAATCATTTGTATATAAAACTTTCAAGCTCTTAAGAAATGAATGATAGGAGTGTAACTGGTGTATTAGTTTATTGGTCTTGAAGACACAGCTATAGGACCTGTACAACCAGGGTCTTTTTGAAAAGATCTCACTTAGCCTAAGGTCACTGTAACTTGATAAGAGCTAAGGGTATACTTAGTACTAAGGGAGCTATGATAATTAAGGGCATAGGCTCACTATCATATTCCCTTAGCCTTTAGCGATCCTCATTGAATGTTATGCTTATGAGCTAAGGGTTCTCTTAGCATTAAGATGGCATAGTGAAGTAAGGTCAGTTAATAGGTTGATGTATTGGGAAAATTTACAGGTCCAGTTTGGTTACAAGCTACTGTTTGTGTTTTTGACCATCATACAATTACACAAAGCCACCTAATGATAATGATGATAATAATGAGCAGGTCACCCATCCATCCATTGAGCTGAGCCGGTTGCTGCTTAACTACTCTGATAGTTGTCGATTGAACATTGCACAGGATCATGTGCCACCACATACCTTAGTTAATGGTATTTTGAAATCATAACAACTTGCTAAGGAACCCTTAGCACTAATGGTCTTTTCAAAATTAGGTCAGACCAGATTGTTAATAGGGTGATGTATTGGTTGGAGTTGACAGGCCTAGTTGGGTTACATGCTCCTGTGTGTGTTGTCTGACCATCACACAGGGAGATGAGCTACTTCATCAGGATTCATGACAAACAGGAGACAACTCGGTTGGTCAAACGGCTACTCTACAGTTGCGGTCATCTCCTCTTCAGACAGTTATTTACTCAGCTTTCAGTGTTTTCTTTCACTTGTCTGAATTTTCACTTTTTTGTCTTTGATTAACTCTTTGTTTTATGTCTAAGAATATTCCAAATAAGTGTTAGACCCTTTATCTTTCTGTATGTCAATATGGTGATGATTCATATATTAGTGCAATAAAGTTAACTGCCACTGACTGGTGCACACCCGTTGTCATTTTAATGACAAATTTGAAAAAAATTCACAATTGTTAAAAGTCAAAAAGAAATTTTATTGTCAGATAGACTGATTGACATTTCATAATTCATAATATAGAAATAAACTTTTTTTGTGACCTCCATGTTTCTTAAATAAAAAGACAACATCAAAAGCTATAAAGATATTGTCTAATGTGGTAAAGACATTTAACTGGTCAAATATCTATATTTGATAGAAATGATAAATGAATTGTAAATTTGGAAAACATAGTTAATTATTCATATATCCATTACAACATTGATGAGGTCTTGTGTGATAAAACTTCACCTTATTTTGTCTAATATAATTTTTGCATCTCCAAGATATAGTCAAGAAATGTTTCCACCTTCTTAAATATATATTTCATCAAACAAGGCATTATGTATCACTTGATATGCAAGTGGAAAGTAAGGACTTACCAAACCAACAAATATGTTATAAATCTCATAGCTGACCACACTAATCTGCTAACAGGTGGATTATCCCCATTAATAACACACTCACATTCACTGGCCCTAACTGACCATTATGGTGTCTGGCAAAGGTCAGCTCAAGACTGACCGCCAATTAGAGGCTGCGTATCTTATGTGTATTGCTGGGTATTGAAATACTTCAAATTGCATTGTCTGAAAGCTTTGACATTGTGAAATAGGTATTGTTTAATGATATTTGTGAATTGGGAAACATTGTTGTTCTTTTCTTAATATGATACTTATCAAAGTTTCTCTCACCATGAGTTTTTATCAAAATTAAATTAAAATTATTTTTTTGTCAAAATGTGTATTATAGAGCTAATTGTTGTATATAAAGAATTTGAAACTGCATAATCTACTATCATATCTGAATAAATGACTTGAATAAAGTATACTTTGGTAATCTGTCAGATAGTTTAAAATGGAATTCTGATGAAAAGTTGCCAAGTTTTCATGATATTTAATAATCTTGCAATATGAAATGATTCATCGCAAATCCATCATCATAACACAGGCCTGTATTTCACAGAACACATCTTTTATTCCACAAATGCATTATGCCAGCACAGTTTTATGACTGAATGGATTCCAGACTAATTCACACATTCAATTACACTGGCATTAAAATGTCAATGAAATATTCCATGTCAATTTGAAGATAATTGAAATTCCATCAGTATTTGCAACATGTGGGCTGGAGGAAACAGGAAGTGTAGGAACTGGTCAAACATTGACCGACACATGTTCAACATCACAGTGACAGACTGACTGGCTGAGTCAGGTAGCTTTGCCAGGTGGACAGTGTCCGGAGTACCTATTGTCTTCACTGGACCTTCCCACCATAGATAACACCAGGTAATACAGGCAAATCCTCACCTCCCGCCTCCCTCCCGGCAACCCATTCTCATCACCTTGTCTTTCTTGTGTGCAAACAGCAGTCTCCCTCCCTCCTCATTCATATTAATCCCCCTCTGCAAGTATCCCCCAAATCAAGTTTTTCTATTAATCCCCAAACCAAAAAGTATTTCTATTTGCCCTTACCCACAGCCTCCCCCCTTCCATGAGCATCAAATCCTTTTTTTTTTCCTGAGGCTATTCTGTCATTTTTTTTCTATCTCAACATGGACACTATCCCTCTAGCTCTCCTCTCCCCCTCCCCTCCTTCCTGATCTTTTTTCTCTACCCCCCTTCCTTCTTTCCCCCCTCCGCCTAGCCCTTGCCTGCCCTAACTAGGATGGTGTGGCTAAGCCTGGGGCTGTTTGGACATGGTATTAATCTACAATAAGGGATTGTGTCATTAACACAATATTGGATGCTGTACAAATGAAGCAATGGGGAAGTGATGGCCTCGGGGATACACTGATCCCTCGCATTAATTTTCATTATTCCGGAATAGGAATGTGGTAGGGAGGTATGCGGAAAAAAGAAGGTTTTTAATTGAAGGCATTTGTGATGTGGTCGACCAACCGACCAATGAGAACTACTTACACGCTAATCATAACATTACATGTTTTCGTTTCTTTTGTACGGTTAAATTGAGATCCTCTAATCATGAAATCGGCCGAGTGACAGCTCTTTTCTTTCTCACTTGCTAGAGAGCGCTGCTAGCACTGTCACAAGTTGCCCAGCTACTGTGGATTATCTCTATAAAGTTATTTCTGTTCGCTGCCTCTAATAGCCTGGCTAATTTCGTCAGCTCAATACCCACACCAATAATACGTACTGTTATTTCTAAACACACTGCGGATTTATCTGGTACACCTTTTCCATTAATCTAGATTAGAGGAGGACTGATTAGTGTCCCCAGCGCAGGTAATGATGACCGATCACCTTTGATTACACCTGTTGAATAAGCCAGCCTGGCTAATTGAAGAAATAACACCGCAAATTTTCTCGATTTCTTTCACAGTCAGTGGAAAGGCTTGTATAGGGAAACTGCTTGGATTAAGTCATAAGATTGAATCTTTTTGTTAAGATAGGGAAAAATGTTAAATTTACCTCCACAGTTAATGAATGCTGGTTACATTTCATGAATTCTTTTAATAGGAAGTATGCAAGCTGTTGATACAAATGTCCTAAAGGTATGGAAATGAAATCATATCAAATACATTTTAATAGTGACATGTTGGTTGATGCATAAAGTAGTTTTATGCTGTCAACTCATTCAAGTCTTTGAAGGACTCACAGTAGTTTCATTGATTGAAATAAGTTATATTTGACTCACATAACAAAAATACTCAAGCAAGAGCTGTATAGAATGTGAAGTATTCTGTCTAGAGTCACGGGTAGACTCATGGTAGTACTTGACAGAAATGAGGTAATTGACTTATATTACCCAAATGCAAAGCTAAGGAGGTGCTGTATGGATACATGTATACTCAAGGTATAAGATCCATGATTACACCCAAGATTTCAAGCAACCCATGTACCTGCAGTACTCATACTGACAGTAGTCAGATCTCAATGGTCAGTACACCCTCCTGTCACTGACCACTAGGCCACGACTGACTTCTCCGGCCAGGTAGTAGCTGACCGTAGCCTTTTGACCTCCACACTGCCATCTAGTGAGAGGTCAGGGCCTGACCAGAAAACGGACTCTTGTGCGGTAGCTCGGCAGAAGGGTGCTCATCCCTCCAGCTTGTACAATCAGGCAGGCAGCAGCCGCTCTTATCAAATGTCGGCAGCCATTTGCACGGTCTTCCCAGCATCCCTCCAGTGAGTGAGAGAGAGAGCGAGAGAGGGAGGGATGTAAATTACTGCACACTTCTGGAGCAGAGGTAGGCCTGCTGACTGGAAGGCTCTGTGTATTGGAGGCGGTCTCTTGCTTAGTCAGTCCTCGCAAACTTTCACAAAAGTTTAGCAAAAAGTGGAAAAGTTTGCTCCAGAGTCCGATTGTTTGTGGATAAAGTACCAAAAGTGATTTTAATCCGGATTTCTACCTGTAGTTTTATAAGAGGATGATGAGCTTTTAAAGGATATACATACATAAACTTTTGGAGTTTTTTAAGAGAAAAGTTGACTTTGTCATGACTGACAAAGCTTCTCTGACATAAAGTGGATGAGGATATGTGTGACTGTTGTCTTGGTGTGACCCTCCATACGGGGGTGAGGGGTACCCGTGAGGATTCTGTGCCTATTCATCTACCCCATGTCTGAGACAGCAGATTTTTTACACCCCGATCTGTCACTGCATATACAGGAGCTATCCTCTTCAGCTGTCTCTCTCTGTAATGGATTTCATGATACTCAAGGTAGGAAAGTTCATTTTACTTTTTCATCTCATTTTCACTTTATTTTCTTTCCCTTTCAGTTGTATTTTTCATTTCTTATCAATTATTGCACATGGATTGTTGATGGAGAGAAATATCATCTTTCCACGAGCTCATTTGTGAACTGCAGACCAATATGTTGCTGGAGTTAGCTTTCTCTCAAAAAGTTTGAAACTTGAAAAAAGTGTCTCAGTTTCATTTGGAATTTTTATCCTAGACTTTTTCAGCTTTTTCCTTCTTGATTGTCTGACTGATAAAATTTCAAATTTCAACAAACTTCCTGAATTCTGTTTTTTGACGCTGTCTTTTTTATATTCATTGACAAGAATGTTTTGACAATTGTTGCACCGACTCCTCAGTCATCAACATTACAAATATACATTTCATCGAACTTTAATATTTTGTTATAAAATCCATAATTAAGATAATCAATTATATGATTTTAAGAATAAATAGCAACAGAGGCTTTCTCAGCTTCAACGATCTTTCTGGACTGTCGAAGCAAGGCAGAATCCATTAGAAATAACAGTAAATGAGCTTGTGTTATTCATTCTTAAGTGTGTAGATTATTCAAACTGATAAAATTCCAAAGCATGTCTTCTGCTGCTTAAATTCAGCTTATCAAACCTGGAGGTATAGCTGATAGCCGTTCTCCTCGTCTTTTTATGCGCCACAGCTTCTCCCATGCTTGGCAGATTTTCTACATCTAAAATCAATGCAGAGTGAGAGATTTTAATGACCCAAGTGTTGCAGTTGTGCGCCATGTGACCCTGCTGATCATGTGATGGTAGTGCGCAAATATTGATGTAAACTGGCGCTGGACAGAGAAAAGGAGAAGTCAGCTCGCTAGGTGATACAGGGTGTATGTGATTTGGAGCTATGTGATATTGGGTGAGGTGATTTGGAGTTGGGTGATATAGGGTGTAGGTGATTTGGAGCTATGTGATATGGGTTGAGGTGATTGGGAGTTTGGTGATATAGGGTGTAGGATATTTGGAGTTGGGTGATATAGGGTGTAGGTGATTTGGAGTTATGTGATATGGGGTGAAGTCATTGGGAGTGAGGTGGGATGTGTTAATTATTGGAATTGAGGTGATATTGGATGTGGTGATTGGGAGCTAGGTGATGTGGATGAAGTGATTGGGAGTTGGGTTATATAGGGTGGAGGTGATTTGGAGCTAGGTGATATGGGGTGAAGTCATCGGGAGCTATGATATATGGGAGGTGATTGGGAGTTAGGTGATATGGGATGTGTTAATTATTGGAATTGAGGTGATATTTGGTGTGGTGATTGGAAGCTAGATGATATGGGTAAAATGACTGGAGTTAAGTGATATGGGATATATTTTTGATTCAAGTGGAGGGGATATAGGGTAGGATGGTTGGGAGTTAGGTAAAAGGTTGAGTGATTGAAGATTTGGTAGTTTTGGGTGTAGTGATATGAAGTAAAGAGATTTGGAGTTTGGTCTTATAGACTGTATTGATTGAGAGCTAGGTGATATTTGGTCTACTGATTTTGAGCTATGTGAAATTTGGTAAAGTGGTTTTGAGTAAGGTGATATGGGATGCAGTGATTTGGAGCTAGGTGATACAAAGTGTCTTGGTTTGGATCTAGGTGATATGCGATGCAGTGATTGGGAACTAGGTGATATGGGGTGTCTTGATTGGAGATGAAGAGATATTGGTGATAATTCTATACAGTAAAATAAGTTAGATAATATAAGGTGTAACTGTTTTGAGACTGACACATAATAAATGTTGTAGGACAAACCAATTGTAATGATGAAATAGCTGGGGTATGCAACCAAGAAAATAATTTGTTCTATAAACTTCTAACACCTAAATAAAGAAGGCTACAATCTAACCTGCAGGGTGTAAACACAATATGTTACCTGTGCAAGGAAATGAGAGATACTGCTGGTGGCAAGCTGTAAAACATAGAAGAATGTAACCTGAAGCCCCAGGCTTAGTATAGATAAAAGGATTATTACACGGATTAGGGATTGCCATTAAATCTTTAGAAATATACATATTTACGTTTTTATGATCTTGTGATGCATATCTTATTTTGCCGTAAGGGTTAGCATCGTATTTACCTATGTTCTATAATGTGATAGTTGAGGAGCTTGATGGTTGAAGTGGGCCGGATATATCAGTCAAGATACGAGGAAGTAGTTACTACTCATTAGGCTTCAGCCTGTCACAGTCAGCGGCTCCTACTAATCCACTTGCTACTCTTTATGGACTTGTGAAAAACATAAACATCTTTCTGTCACATTTTCCAACTTATAGCACTTTATTGCTGGCTTTTGTGAAGCAAGGTTTCTTTGTATGACTAACGTCTATTAATATGATAAGAGATTTGTAGAGAGTTTTGAATGAGTCACTGATCTATAGATCTGAAGGGTTATTAGAATCACTGTACGCCTCATTTACTGCAGTGAAGGAAATATGTCCAGGGTTGTGGTCAGCTTGTTCAGGACACAATGACCAGTGTAAACTTGACCGCTCTCCTCTCACACCTGATTACCAGCAATAAGGTAGAAGTTAACCCTTAAAAGGCTATGCTGAGATATTGAAGTTGGTCTTTTGCATTACAATTCTTTTGATTGGTTTTCTCAAGATTTAGTTATCTTCATGTTAACCTTTTCCGTGCACATTTAAGATGCTGCCACCTAGTCAATTATCACAGGACAATTCAAGGTGTTAGTTACTTCTTCAGGCTTAACTTAGGTAATTTCAGAATCTTCTCAGTATCATTAACCTTTTCTCGAGACGATTATTCATGTTAACCTTTGACCTGCTGCTCGAGATATATTCAACAAATGGCTAATTAATAATACCTTGAAATTGGAACTGTATCTACGAAAAAAAAATCACCTCTCTTTGCTTGTTTTGGGTCCAGAGAAATTTCCTACTCCTACGCTGGTTATCAATCATTTCTATCCTGTTTTCATAAAGATGGTGGATACGGATCTATCATATCCCGCGTATATCCCAATCTGGCGGTACGTTATGCCTCTTTCGCTCTGATTCAACCAATTAGAACATTTGCTTCCACCAAACTGCTGTACATCATCTTTGATGCCTTTTTGTATATAATCACCAGTTTAGCATTGATACAGTTAATTAGCAAGTTAATGACTTAATCTAGTAGAAGCATGTTACACGTACATTGCCATGTAGTGAAATATGATACTGAATTTACTCAATGAGGGATAACCATAAGTAAAAAATAGCCATATGTTAATTATTAGATTTACCTCAACTTTTCCCATGGAAAAGTTGATATATCAGGAAAAACAAAATACAGTGTTTACTTTAATGATTTTCAACATTTTCTCTTGTGGGAATACAAGAAAACAAAAAAATAATGATTTATAAGGTCACATGATTTTTTTAGAGAAAATATATCTGAATGATTGATATCATGTCAATTAAAAAGTTATATATGCAGATGTTTTTTTCCTTTTTACATAAAAGATAGAAAATATCCAATTATTTGAATGCTATTTTGAAAAAGTAACAAATGATTGAAAGCATTCAGATAAGTTGAATATATTTCAATTTAAAAAAAATCCTTTTTCAGATTAAGATTGCTTTATCAGTATCCTATTCAATATCAACCATTATAATCTTGTTGGTTTCAAGTACAAAAAGGTTATAAAATAATCTCAAAAGCAAATTGTTGAAATAAAAAATAAAGCGCAATTGGATTATTTTATGAATGGTTGATTTATGTAGATAATAGATAGGCTATGATTTGGGCTGAGTATTAGTTCAGGAAAACGATAAGGCTAAGCCTTGATTTGATTGCAAAGTTGTTGCTTTTAACTGGAAATAAAGCCCTCCAATCCCAGTTATTCCCTGCAAATTCCGGGAATGAAAAACAGAAAATTTCTTCTTAATTAGCTAACTTTTTTCACCTTTGGTTTAAAGAAGGCTTAAAAATTGTCTTCAATTATGGACGAATTGTCCTTGGATAAATTGCACAATTCTTTGAAAAGAAAAGAAATCTTTTTCTTCGACAATATTGTTCAAGAATAATTGAAATACGATCATTCTTTTCTTCTTCAATCATTATCTCTCTTCGAAAATCCTCCTTTCCAGTAGGGGCCCTGTAAGAGATTCAGACGTGAATCATGTGATTAACTCCTATAAACTTCTTTTTAAGATTTTTAATGAAACATGATGGACTTCTTACAAAACGCAGATGAAGGCAGTTCAATTCTAGAAACAGGTCAAAGCGTCTTTGACTTGAATCAAAGATGTACGATGAAAATAGACTCTGTTTGAAAGTCACAATGATATAAGAGGCATTTGGAGAGTTTGCGTAAACCTGCAACTTCTAGGATAAAAGTGAAGAAACCAGATCGTCTGAAAGACTTCCCATGTTAACACTAGAGGCAACTTACTCCGACTACAAACGGGTCGAGGGACGACACACTTGTATCTCAAGCTCGGATACCTCCAAGTGAAAACAAAACATAAGCTTTGAACTTGCAGAGTGCATGGACCTGTTTGATCTCGACCCATAGTAACACCTCTTTTAGCTGGCTCTGAGGCCCATCTGATCTTTAGTCAATTATTGGGAACCACAGTGCCTTCCACTGTTTGACCAGTTTGGGATGGACTTCCACTGTAGGCTCTATCGTGTACTCTCAAACACTATTGAATTTAAGTTTAGTGAAGGTTGTTGAAATAGTCGCCTATCAAAGACTATTGAACATAGGAATAAGTAGTTTGAAAGTTGTAAAGGTCGCCTATCAAAGACTATTGAATATAGGAATAAGTTTCTGGAAAGTTGAAAAAGTCGCCTATTTAAGACTATTAAACATAGTGAAGGTTGTAGAAAAATCCACCTGTCAAAGATTATAAAAAAAAGGAATAAATTTATTGAGGGTTGTCAAAATAGTCTTCTATCAAAAACTCTTGAACATAGGAATAAGTTTATTGAAAGTTGTGAAAGTAACCTATCATTGACTTTAGAACATAGGAAGAACGTTATTGAAAGTGGTCAAAGTTACCTATCAAAGACTCTTGAACATAGGAATAAGTTATTGAAGGTTGTCAAAAAAGTCTCCTATCAAAAACTCTTGAACATAGGAATAAGTTTATCTAAAGTTGTTGTAATAGTTACTGATCTAGCTGCACTGTAAGTTGCAATCCAGACAGCATGCAGTTAATGTTAGGTACTTCTCTAGACCTTGTATCATTCTGATTCTTTAGAACTACTTTGTCACAAGGAGTAGTATCAACATGCCTTTTGCAAGTGATCATTTAACTTGTATGTCCTGATCACTTTTGACAAATGCTAAAACCATTCCTGAAAACTAATTTCTGATGCTAACAGAATAAGTCCAAACCATTATGAAGAAACAAGCTACGAGATTGAATAAGAAATAATAGTCCGCATTATATATTCAACTGTTACCTACTGCATCGATTAAAACATCCTCACTTCCCTTCTAGAGTTAAGTCCATGTTCAATTGGTTAGCCTGTATGGGGCAGGAGGGCAGATATTTGAACCTACATGTCCAAGATGGCTGTGATGTTAATGGAATTCCTCTGCTAGTATTCCTGGAGGGGGAAGCTATCCTTTCAAAGGAGTTATCTTCTTGAAAGCTTCTTGAGAAATGGAGGCATGGTGGTGTACCAATATTCTTTAGGAACCTAGTCTTTGTTTGAGGCTAAAAGTACAGAAACTTTATACTTTGTCAGACAGAATAGGTGGATATGTTCTTTGGAATCAATGTGATTAACACAGAAAAAACTTTGAAAAGTCTCTGTCATGTTAACTTCTTTGAGAGGCATTTTAGAAGTTGGAATGACAATAATGCTGAGGAATATATGGATGACAACTTATTTGTTCATTGTATGCGACGTTTCGACACAGATTCTTGTGTAGCTTGAGAACGACACAAGAATCTGTGTCGAAACGTCGCATACAATGAACAAAGAAGTTGTCATCCATATATTCCTCAGCACTCTGTCATGTTGTTGAAAGTCTGCACTTTATACTGAAAAGAAGGATTATTGGTTTTCCATCTCAAGCACAAGAAGAAGAAGATTACACTTGATTCTAAATATTATGAAACTTGATATTCTTTTGCCTTTTTTGGAATGCTTGATATTTTTTTTCTTATTTTTATCACATCTGGAATGTTCTCTCCCATCAAGGATAAATTATTATGTAATTCATATGCTTGGTGACTTCTGTTCCCCATAGAAGAAATTGGGTTAAACATAACAGAAATTTCATAATCAGAAATCCAGATTTCTCAAACAAATCTTTTATATTTATTTTCAAAATGACATATACACTCCATATGACATCTGTTCATATCATATCAAACTGATCTATATTTCTTCTGTGCCATTTTGCTCCCGAGCTTGTTTTCTAGTTTGCCTTGAAACATCTGTATGTAGCAGTCAAGGTTTTGCAATAAAATCATATCTTATGAGGCATCTTTTCCTAGCAAAACCCCTCAGAACTGTTATATGGGTTTCCATAATAAAATCTCACTTCAGTAGATGCTTATAACATGAGCAGACAGACGACGCGAGCGCGTGCATTCTCTCATTTCCTTCTCTACTTGTACCCGATCGTTGCGTCCTTAGCTAGCTCCGAACGAAGGTTAGCGGAACTGCCTGCAACCCTCTAACCTTTTGTAATATTTCCAAATTCTCCACATCTGGCAAAACTGTCCTGGAATAAAAAAGACATGGTGAAGTTTGCACTTTGAAGGAAGTGCAACTCAAGCCGAGTAATAAATAGTTCAACATCAACTAGATTCTCATTAACCGTCTAATTAAAGTTTAAATTTTACTGCATCTAATAGTTTTGATCACACCATTACAGGAGGACATTGCTGCTGTTGCTTTTAGTGTTTCCCGATATTTTGTCTGTCGAATTGGATTATTTCATAATGTCAAAATGAGCAAAATGTATAAATATTTGTGAATATATTCTGTAGGAATGGGAATTCATTGCACTTACTTATTATCAAAGTTTGAATTTCCTTGAATTCAGAAATAAATTTTGTTTTATTGCATTAACTTGAAACAAGTTTCAGCAGTTATTCTGTAATGTTGAGATCTATTTCTTTTTGATACATTAATGGGAGTGTTATTGCATTGTCAGGTTTATTTTGAATTGAAATCTAAACAGTCTAAGAGTCTTTGACATTTCAAACAGTGTTGTGTCAACCTTTCAAAAAATAAAGATATCAACACAAAGATGTTTTACATTTGTAACAATTTTATTTTAGACAAAATTCATCTATTCTTTTATTTCTTTAACAAGGTGTTATTCTCTTCTGATAAAACATGCATGAGGTATATGTCTAATTTTATTCCTCTTTTACAGATGTGATCTATTTCATTTCACATTTTCAAATAATCTTCAAATACTTTGCAACAAGATCACCTTTATAAACAAATAAGGTCAAAGGTCGAAAGAAGAACCATTTATTAGTCAGCACTCACTTCCTGTATGACATCAGAGCTCAGGTTCCTTTGAAGTATACATATATACGGTATATCCTTTGAGCAATATATATATCACAGACAGGTGCCCTCTTTGAGAATGCATCTATAAGAAAAGTCAGGCATATTGTTGCTCCATGCCCTCTCTCAGTGACAAACTGCAGACAGACATCCAGCATTTAACTCTGCTGTGAAGCCAGCTGCTTGCTTCATACTCAAATATGAAATGTTATATATTGCTTTACCGTTCCTCTGATAAATTGGCAGCAAGCAAGCTGAGAATACTCCCCGGCATAATGATGATAAATAAGAAGTCAAAGGGGAACGGGAGGGGGAGGTCCCCCCTGGGTTCTTTACCTGCCTGCCGTTATGGAGACCAATGGTGAATTGTTTTTATAAGGTTCTGATTAGGGTAGTCGGGAAGCTGGGAAACTGCAGTGATTTCACACACCCATACCGCATGATGTCAATTAACTCTCGCTGGATGGAGGGAGAAAGCTGTTCTGGATCCAAAGAGAGGCAGACAGGGGAAAAAATGTGCGTGCTGGGGTGGGCTGAAAATTCTGCCTTTTTGATGGTGTAGATAACGGGAGTAATCAGACATCGCAATGCTTGACTAATCCTGCTCGGAATTAACCTTAGATCGTTAGCTCAGACGCTTTCCCAATACTATTACTCTGTCTTGTTAAACGATAGGAATCATTTCAAAGGACTAATTTCCAAAGCCTACTTAATCTAAACAGAGACCTTTTGCCCATTTATACATCTGTGATCATTTTGGTGCTTCTGCGCTCTGTAGAATATGATACATATGAACCAGCCCGAGATATGGCAGTGTCTTAAGATGCATCACTTGAAAGGGCCCTGGTGAATTTCCTGCATTTTTTTCATATCTTGTTTTATCTTCATAATGGAGGGTTGTACAAAGAATGAAGCTAATTGGCCCCAAATCTTAAATATGTTCTTACTCATATACTTATTTCAAGGTTATATATCTTTTACCTTTCAAATAAGTAAGTATAATGTCAAACATTTTATGATTTATAGAACATGTCACAAGAACCATCAGATCAAATAAAACAGATAAAAGAGAAATTTGATTCAGAATAGTAGATAATCATATTTGAATTGTGATTTCATTTGTTTGAATTATGATATCGTGTATCCATTTCAAATAATTTTTGTTGCTTGTTTCAACAAACATGATAATCTAGTCATAAATTCAAGTTTCAAGTTTCTGAAATAATAAAACTTTGATATCATTTTCCTTTTTAAAAGCATCAAAACATAGCTGCTTTTCTGAAATGTCAAACCTTTTTCAGTGATGTCAATTCATTATTCAAAAAAGTTTCAAAATATGCCTAACTTTCTGAAGAAACCAAGATGGCCGACTGTGCCGTCTGCCTGGAAGTTCAGGCGTCTGCTTCTTGTGTATATGTATGTTTCACCTGTCGGCCTCCACTGTGATTGACTTGCTCTCATCTCTGCCTGCTGGTCTCAATGGCTCTCCTCTCCAGCCCAGAATAGACTGTCTCACGGCCCCCTCATTTATTTTTTCCCCCATATATGCACAATCTATATTTGAATTCTCTATTAAACCTTGTGAACATAAAACTATTTTCTTGATAGGAAATTCAATAATCTCTATGCCTTGCCTCAGTGTACGTGGATACTTATTGTGAAGCCTACTTCATTATATGCCCTTAGATTTTATTCAAATATTTTCAAATTTTTTCTTTGAAATTAAATCTACATCTTGCAGAGATTCATAAATCATATTTTGGTCTTTTAGGGATTGAATGTCAAGTCTAAAACCAAGAAAAAGTAACTGATTTCAGATTTCCATTTTATCATCCTCAACTTTGAATTCAATGTGAAAAACACCAGAAATTATCTCATAAGAGAATAAACTTCAAACTAATACAAAGACTGAAAATCAGTCTAGAGCCTAGAAATCTTTCCCAAATGTGAAGCCTTTGGACTTGCGGTTGTTCTTCGACTTGTGGTTCATTGTGAGCATGCCTGGAGGTTCTAGATGATATCTCATGGAAGGAGAGACATAACAGTAAACTTGCCACAAACCATCTCCCTGCCTCATACCCCTGTTGCAGAGCAGATTCAGATTTAGCCCTGCCTTGAGATAACCTGTATATCCTCCATCTTTGTATCTAGCTGCTTCTTGGCACTGCGGTTTGAACTTTGTTGCGTTGGTGCAGAAAATGGAAAATGGAAAAATTTCTGGTTATTTATGGAGAGTCCTCAATAACTTGTATAGATCAATGATACAATATAATAATTTGTATGAAATGATTCTATAAGAACTTTTTTATATGAAAAGCTGCATCAAAAATAATTCAAAATCTTATGATGTTAATGTAACATTATGATGTAAATGTTTTTGTCATTGCTAGAAAGATATGCTGTAAATATGTTTATGGAAAAACATTGCAGACATCCTTTCTCAAATTCTCATTTTCCTCATGAGTAAAGCTGTATTTATGTTCTCGTGTTTCACTAACTTGTTTTCAATACATCCCATCCTTTAGAATCCGTCTATATTTAAAGCGGTTATCCAAACACTAAATCTGCCAACTGCGGCATGGGGTTTCCACAAATGAGGTAAAAAAGTTGCCTCGGAACCTAATCGTAAAGAACCATTTGAAATCTGCTGCAATATCTAAGGACTGGCGACAATCTTCCCATAAAGTGTGAAGCTGCACGCGACACCCATTAAATCCATGCAAGGGTGAGAAAAGGTGTGCTACTAAAAGCAGTGACGGAATTCTATATTCTGGAATAGCCATATTAACCATCTGCCTGAAAGAATGTGCGTTACGAGTGGTTATTAACCGCCGCTGATTTATTGCCATATTAACTAATGGACTTGGGTTTTATAAGTGTTTTATCTTGGCCTGGCAGCCGAAATCCTTTGAAACTTGCACACATCTGTTTGGATTATGTTGTAAATTCAGAAATCTTTGTCACCGTTGTGGAACTTTTATTTTCTCATAAAATTTGTATAATGAAGCATTGCCCTTTTGTATATTGGTTTCCTTCGTAGACTGTTCTGTTTTCACGATAGCGCAAGCCTGGCTAACCTTCCCCGCATGTTTCAGCTTAGGAGCTTATAGCCTTAGTATCTTCAATGATCATTGCTTAATCGGGCGTACAAAATTACTTAATGGTTTGAAATGAATGGAATTTACTGGTATTTGGTTGCACAAGAGGTAGCGAGTGTGCTTGATAGTATATGAACATGATAAATTGGACTTACATGGTCTACTTTACAAGATTTCATCTTCACTTTCCACATCAACCAACATAAGACTCTTATCCTCGAGAACATGGATACTTCTTATGCTTGGAAAAATTGAACATGAAAAGCATATTTAAGATCAAAGATGGTCATCAATTCTTCACCTAATGATGCATTGACTAAGTCTTTTATGGAATGTGGTAGAAAATAAATATTCAGGGTCATCAGACAGCGAGCTCGAAGTCACAAGGACGTTTGGGCTATTACAGGTGGATCCCGCTATCGAGAGTGATTATGCTGTGGAGTAATCTTATTGCTGATCAAAGAATGGCAACCCTTTTTACGATCAGTTGATCCTGTCCGGGGATTACTGAAGATTTAAGGTACAATACAATAGAGGTTCCCTTCAGGCTTAAGCTCAGCATATCTTTGCAACAATGAAGGACTATAAACTCTCGCTGACTTTATCATTATCTCCGGCTTGTTTTTATCGGTCTTTCATGTAGTAAAATGGACCCCTACTGCTCCTGGATTTTAGCGCTATGCCTCCTTATTCCGAGCTCATTCTGAGGGTTTTTCTAAGGTAATAAAGAAGGAGAAAGCATGTTGCTGTGGCACAGCCCTATAGGCAAGGTAACCACTGTAGTTAATGAGAAATATTGTCAAGCATAAATCATGCATAGCTTTGTGGATAAATCTTGAAATAATTAAACAGACGGTTGTTTTCATGGTAGATTCAGATATTGTTGATAATTTTTTTGTAATTCAAACAGATTGTTTTTCACTTTTGAAGGATATCTTTGTTGTTTTTTCTTGACAAATTTTGTTTTGTTAGGATATAGAATTCATTTTCAATGTTTTTAAAACAAAATTTGTAAACAGTTATTGTTATGTAAGTAACCTAGATTATGTTTAAGTGTTAACAGAAAGGGGTGTAAAGTAAATGTTTGAATATCAAATTTTCAAATATTGTTTTGAATTCAAACATTTTTTTATCAACAAACCCTAACGCATCTGCTCGTGGTCTCATTAGAGCCAATTGAGTTTCGGAGTTCACAATATCCCTGAGTATCAGAAACAGGCTGGACGATCCCCATGAAGAAATTTAGAGAATTCTATCTGAAATTAGCCATGTCCCTACACAAGGAGTGTAGATTTACTCAAATGATAGGGAAAAGGCTTGCACCCTAGGGACCAGCTTTGTTTGCAGAATACACAAGTTTTGATGACATGATACACAAGATGCACTTTGATCTCAGCCGCTGCCTGCTGTGTAAGCTCTTTCTTTACTACAACTACAAATATTGGTGACATAGTCCCCAGTTCTCACCAAACACAGCCCAATGGCGCCCTCACTTCCTGTATTTGGTTGCGGACAAACTAGCGACATGCTACACATTGTCTGAAGTTCAAGACCAGGTGAGAGATTCTTTAAAGCCACACCAGCATGTTTTCATGATGATGTGTACACATTCTGGTGACAATGTACACAGGTTGATAACAATGTACACATGTTTTGATGACATTGTACACAAATTCAAGAATAAAAAGGATAATGGAAATTTTGAATTAGAAATAGGATAGGACTTGTGAAGGATATTTTTTGTCAGAATAATATTGTTCTTAAATTATATTTACCCATCAGTTGCAAACTTAGATACAAAAGCACATCACTGATTCATGATACTGGATACAAGATGAAAGAGAACGGTTACAAGATAGTTGATGTCTTCAAGTTTTCAAAGTTCTTTGAAGAGGCCTGTATCTATCTAAGCAGTTTCTTTCTAATGGAGTATTGTTTTGTTTGTCTTTGATGCCCAGAGGCCAATAAGAATGCTTGCAGTAATGAAAGAGTTCACAGAACGACCTAAACTTTGATCAGAAAACTGGACGCAGAAAACAAATACAAGTGTTCCCTAAACACGAAATAAGATGCAGAACAAATGAAGAACAACGTGCTAAATGCAGAATAAAAGCTTGATGGTGGGTTCTTGATCTAGAATGTACAATTTAAATTCTCTTCATGTAAAACTATTTTTATGTCTGGGAATCCTTTAGTCAATTTTTTAACCTATATTTGGAAATGATGTAATAACAAGGTATATATACCTTAGATTTTTCTTTGACTATTAGGTTTTCCTTTCATAATTTGTGTCTTGAAAATCACATATTCATTAATAAATTATGTAATTCAAGTTTAGGAGAATCTGTGCAACTAGTGGATATCTTCAAATTGATTAAGGTGGTACCAACTTCTTTTATTTGAGTATATTTAGGCTATGGGGAAATAAATTAAAGAAAGAATTTAATATCGTTTCCAACGTTTGCTTTGTCTGCAACAAGAAAAAGTCAATCTTCAATAAATGAAATCTTGTTTTTAACTTTCGAAACTTTGAACCTTAACTCCTTTTATTACCAAGTCAAACTTCATCAAATGAAATCGGTAACTTTTAAAACGTTATAAATGTTCACCGTTTCATAAGCATATGGAATTAATTAAAATTGTTCTTTTTCCAAACATAAAACTATCATTTTTATTTGGCCTTTCAAAGAAAGTAGGTGTATAATAGTAGAATTGTAACAAAATAAGTTAACTACTCCATTGTGGTCAAATAGAAAAGTTTGACTGTGTTGGTAAGAAAAGTTGTGACATTTAGACATGTCTAGAGACTTGAATTGGAAGTTGATTAAGTTTCTGGTTCGAGTAAAAAACATCAATATGGACAGGAAACATTATTTGTCAGTAAAGACTTTGTTGTTCTTACAGACAGCAAGGTAAGTATGAGTAATTTGTGAGGATATGTAAGTCTGCCGCTCTACTTATGTCCACCATTCAGCAATCTGGCATTTTCTTATTTTGGTTTGAAGTCTGGGTTGAACAAATGGGAAATCGGAAATGTACTTGGCAAGGCTCGAGGAAAACTGGCGGACTATATATATATACTTTCAGAACAAATGGAGTGAAAATTATGACACATGGCATTCAGTAGTGTATCGAGTCTTTAACTTATTGGTTCAAGTGCATTTCATAATGTTTATCATAGATTTTAGCATTGTGTGGTTAATATGAGGAAAATCTGTTTGCTAAATTTGACATTCGGGCAGGAAGACACTCTTTTTTGGGGGGTTTGAATCTGTTTAGATCAGGATTTTTAACCTGTTTGGTTAAGAACAGCCTGTTTTGCTCAAGTTGTATGGTTAATGGCTGGCAAACACACTATTCATTTTGGTTTGTGGAAGTGGTTCAGGAAGTTGCCAATTGTTGAGCAACTATCACATCATTTGATTTTACTTATATTCATTCTTTTCTCAAACCTTAAACTTTTCATTAAATTCCAATGTGTGTTGATAATTGACCAGCTGGTGAACATGACAATTCTACTTCGAAGAATTTAATATCCTGTTCAAGGAAATTGGAAATAAAGTGAGTGGATTGTTCCAAGTTTGCTTCTGGCTTCTGAGGTCATGTGTGATTTTTCTTGAGAAGCCTGTCTCTAGCATGGTGTTTGTCAGGGTCAATTTGGCTGAGAAGCCAGGCAAGTGACTGGAGTGGTGAAAGCAAGGACGTTTCACTGGCTTCAATGAGCCGCACCTTTTACATTATTCATTAAGAATGCACTCAGAGCCTAGGACAAGCAAGCTCTTTTCAAATAGAACCCTACAAAGGACATTTTGCCTTTTAAATTGTGTTGGACAAAAATATCAATTTTGATACAAGCCAGATGCAACAAATCTTGGAAGTTAAACAGTTTACACGAAAAACTTTGGCCATTAGAAGATAATATTGAAATCCAGCGCCAACATTGCTTCAACACAGTGTCAATAGGCCGTGGTTTGGTTTAATTCTCTTCAAGGGCCTTGATCTCAACTTTGTTAGTTCTTTAAAAGCCTCTTTAAAAAGCTGAATTTCCCCCAAAGAGGAAGTAAGGACACTTGCCTTTTATTTGTCTGTGACGATCACTCACCAAAAGTGAGGATTTCAATTCTGGTTTATTTGACAGAATCTTTTAGTCTTTGATTTTTTCTACCATTAAGTGACCAGTCTCTATCTTGAGGCAAAAACATGCCAAAATTGGCTTGTCGATGATGTTGAATTGCCTTTGTGTTTTTTGGTGGTCTGTTTACTGATAGCACCACAGAGTTGTTCCCCTTGAGGAAAGATGGCGTTGTCCCACCTAGTTCTTGCAGCCCAAGGCCAATTTGTGATGAACAATGTTGAGTCACCACCATCAATGTTGACATTTCTTTGAGCCGAAGAACTCGGTTTACATAGATAAAAATTCCAAATCAAGTCAAGACAATCACCGAGTCACCCTTTCATCCAAGTCTCCACAGAACCTAGCCCCCTTATCAATATAAAAGTTAAGGCAGTTTTTAGGGAAGCTTTACAATAAGTCCTTTGGCTGTTGACAACAAGGAAAAGAATTAAGCTCAATTTGAAAATTACCTTGTAATATCTCAGCTGGAAATGTTTACACAGGTTTTTGATTCATCTTTGCTAAAAAGTCAAGTGATTTAATACAGAGTTTCAAACTTTTTCTCAATTAAGTTTTGAGAACAATAATGTGGATAATATGATATTTTTGCTTCATGTTCAGCAGAAATTTATAATGAATTAGTTATTGTAATTTCTTGCCTGATTATGTTGATGTAAGTTCTGCAAAAGATTTGTCTCAGATTAACTTCTGATATTTTTAGAAATGCAAATAGATCCAAATATGACATCTTCATACATAATATCCATCAGGCTATATATCATCATCCACAAGAGGACTTAGTTCGACTCCTTCACCAGCAGAGAAAAGGATTGGTTGTGGTTTCATGGTTAGAGACTCTCTAATAGGGTAATAACAATGCTGAAACAAGCTCTGAAAGGTTGCCGAGTATCTAGCTGGGAAGAAGAAGTAAACTTTCTCACTGATTCTCTTAGACTCACTCCTAGATGACGCATCAGCGACCACGGTAAATGTTGTGATTACCTCCCCTCTTCCTGACAAACAGCTCGATGCACCGAAGAACAAGCCTAATTGACTGCTCCCCTATCGGCCAATAGCCAGATCCACTTACTAAATATCAGTTTATTCAAAGATCACTTGGTACATTCATTTCAATGAAGAAGCAGTTGTATGGAAATTAGTTTATTTGTTCGCCTGTTTTCCCTTCACGCCATTATCTGCTTTCAGAAGAAGGTATAGCAGCATTTGCTTTACGTCTATCAACATAGAGCTCAGGTCAAGTTCTCAGCAAAAACATGTTTTGAAACCCAATTGAAGAAATTTTTCTTGGCTATGAATCAGATAGTTGCTAATCTAGATCGTTAGCAGATTCCTGCATAATACGCTCCTTTGTGTGCACTGCAGCTGCCATCAAATACACGGTTATTGGCCCCCGAAGTTCTGACACATTACATCATGGCCAAGACTTGTGATTTCCTCTTAGCTTTCATGAAGGTTTTAATGATTTATGAAGTGATAGATGTTTTTAAGATTTTTTTAAGTATGATTAAAACGATGTTCAGTTTAGAGGGTAACAGCGGTCTGCCTTATAATCACACATTGTACGTATTAAACCCAGGAGTTGTTCTTAAAGTAATAGATGTTATTAATGATTTTTAAAGTATGATTAAAATGATGTTCAGTTTAGACAGTATCTGCGGCATGTCTCACAATCACACATTGTAATCAAGGAGTTGTTCTTAAAGTAAAAGATGTTTTTAACGATTTTTTGAGTATGAATAAAATGATGTTCAGTTTAGATCATCTGCCGCATGTCTCACAAACACACATTGTAATCCAGGAGTTGTTCTTAAAGTAAAAGATGTTATTAACGATTTTTTAAGTATGATCAAAATGATGTTCAGTTTAGATGTATCTGCCGCATGTCTCACAAACACACATTGTCCGTATTATATCCGGGAGTCGAAGAGTTGTTGATAGATGTTCATTAAAGCTTGAAATTATCACTTGTCAAAACGTGGAATGCATCTTGGTATTGTTGGAATACACAGTCACATAGGAATGGACCAGGTGTCGTCAACAACGTACTTACGAGCAGAGGAACGATTAAATTGTTTTCAGGGGTGACAAATGATTTCGGATTTCTAAAATTTTTGTCTAGTGACTATTTCTTATGTATGAGCTCATCACCTGGAGTGGTATTATTATCATCATACTTATAAACTTATCATATATACAGCTTTTCTATACAGGTTGTTTGTTGATTGTCCTCTATTCAATACAAGTGGTCTATAAGGAGAAATGAATCAGGCCTATTGATATGATTGCTTTCATTCTGTTGGTTAATAATAATGTCAATGGTAAAAAATGCAGTACTTTTTGTATGAAAGGAGTTCAAAATGGAACAATTTGTCCTTTAGATTGTAAAGTCAATTCGTAAACAGCGCTAGACTGTAGTCTATCAATATATTCGGAAATAATAATGATGAAGATATGAATATTTCCTGATTTCTTCGAAAATGTTTGACAAACTTCTTATTTCCTCAGAATCAAGGCAAATACCATGTCTTACAATTATGGTCAAGCTATCACACAGATATGATTGATTGTGGATTGGTACAAGATTGTCATCAACACTCAACAAAAAAAGATAAATCTCGAAAATTGTATTATTCTGGTTGTACTGATCGCCCTCTTGTCGTAGAAAGAGCAGATATATTAAGTGCGGACTGCGTGTCATGGGGTATTGATTAGAATGATGGATGTTCTTGTAATGAATCACCTGTCGAAGGTGTATTGGGATCACCTCCTTCCTTCGTTAGCACAGGTGAGAGTGGACGATCATGCCCTTTTCACGATCTCCACAAATAGGTTAATAGCACTAGCCTCTAAGTGTGACATCTTCATCAATATACCCTTTCTAACCCTTTACATGCTGGAACTATCCTAAGTGGCTGAGAAACAGGAATTATATCTTGTTACAATTTACCCGTTAAATTGATTTATGTAAAAGATTTCCTTATTACAGGTACATTACAATTTTTTGGGAAATATGATTTGTAGTCCAAAAAAAGGATACATACCTTGTTTTTTACTCAACATGTTAATACTATTCTGTAACTATTCTGGAATATACCTGTTTATTTTTTTGGCCAAAATTTCTAAATTGCAGGAATTATTAATTTTTAAGCCAATATGCTTTGTGATCCAATATAAAAAGGTGTTGAATATTCCTCATTAAGAAGGAAATGGGTTAATCAACAATAATTACAGTCAAGTGTACTCGTATCACCGCAAAACGCTTCATTGTTGCTTTCTCAATCAAGGACGTTGACTTATTAGAAGCTGCGGTTTGTTCATTCCGTGATTTGAGGGTCGGTACAAACTCATCAATCACTGTGTCCTCAAAGATGAAATTCTTCTGAGGCAATCAAGAACTCTTTTCGACTTGAAAGATTACTTTGAGCCTTGCTCGTTAGAGTTTGACACACCACATTTCTGTTTAATTCAAATTTGATTGACCAACATATGATTTTTTTCCCTTCTTTATTGATCCTAAGAAAATTCCATTTAAATAATTCCAGTCTGTGATAAATCATATATCCATATGTTGAAAGAATTTGATTTAAGCTTTGTATTTTTAAAACGCTGAGAAAGTAATTTCTTTGCAACAATCTGAAAATTACAGCCTGTATGAGAAGGATGTTATTTGAGGGAGCATAGATTGGATTAGTAGTCTCACGCATGTAAGCTCTGCAGTTATCCTGTCACTTTAAAAAACAAGCTGTCGTTTTTCTCAGAAGTCTATACGTCAGTCGAGACCAACTGTTTTAAATGAAAGTGTCTGGTAGAACTAGGCAGGGAGTCACCCCACGTCCAATTACTGCTCATCATTTTCTCAAGATAAGGCTCACCTAACAACTACCGTTACATAACCTCCAACCAGCTGTGTTGTGTAGGTGATGGACAGATTCGACCCCGGACAAGAGGTGAACATAGGCTAACAAGAACCTGCCTACCCGTCAACTGATTGAATTAGCACCGCTAGTTAAGTAATAAACTTCTGATTCAGCGGAAAAGGGGATTGTGTAATGTAATAAGCATCAGCTAACCATTGGGGCGTGTAATCTCACCAAGGAGATTCAAACTTGATACCAGGTGATAGCAGGCAAACGTTATGTAATACTGGACGAGTTTTCAGGAAAATAGTATCATCATTGCAATTAAGGCTTCTTTCAATATCATGTCACTATTTATTGCATTTAAATCAAATTTGATCAATATTTTATTTGTAAAAGGGGAAATGTCTTGAAATAGATCTTTGATAATTAACTCAATAATTAATTTCATACAAGCTTGTTTGAATGACACAAAATCAAATGAAACATAATATTTTAATTTTTCCTGTAACCATGAACCCCATTTTAAATAAATACCTGATATTTCATCAAATAACAAATGTCTTCTTTGAGAGGCAAATGATTTAACTCAAATCAATTTCTACAACAAGCAAATGCAGTTTTATAATGGAAATGCGAATGGTAGCATCATAGGCAAGATGAGAACAAAAGATAAATGACATTTACAATATAAGCTGTGCACTTATCTTGTTAGTCGAGATAGAAGCGAGTTGTCAAACATAAGCGTACGGGTCAAAGGTCATACAAGTGATGTATTTTAAATGTCACTTAAAATAACAGTGCCTTGAATGATGCCTGTCAGCGAATGACATACTCCATTCACAATAAGTTTCTCTCATAATTAGCCTACTAATAAACATTATCAGAGTTAATTTTCCCTAGTTTATATGTCAGATAGGAAAATGAAATCCATAATTCACGTTGATTGTCACATGATGGCTTTATTATCAATAATGTGACCGAAATTTTATATATCAATCATAATATAAGTAGAAATAATGTAACGTGAGTGGTTTGTTTTTATATGGCAATGAAATGTGAAAAGGTATTATCAAGAGGGAGAAAATATTTTACAACAGTTGAACCCTTCATAGTTTTTTGATGTCACAATTC
Organism: Steromphala cineraria; assembly: GCA_916613615.1. NCBI lineage: Eukaryota > Metazoa > Mollusca > Gastropoda > Trochida > Trochidae > Steromphala > Steromphala cineraria. The sequence continues at coordinate 31,910,802 of OU744726.1, forward strand.
TATATTTATGGTTTTAAAAAGGGTACTATGGTGTATTTTACCTATAAGTAAAATGTGAAAAGGTAATATTATCAAAAAAAATTACAGATGTTTTACAAGACTTGTAAGGTTGGTAATCTAAGATATCACAATTTGATCATATGTTTTAAAGATAGTAGTATTATAGAGGATTTTTGTTTTTCAAGCAGGATTGTCAGATTTACGTGTAATCCAGGCTATCTTATATCAAGCTGAAGGCGCTAGGTAGATGTGACTTGATACTTGAGCCACGCTTATAACCACAAGGCAAGACCGCTACTGTTTTCTTCTCTAATATTTACCTGAGAACTACTCTTATCCCAAGTTCAGCACATAGTGTTTTCCTAAGCACTTGTCTTACATGGATACTTAGATTCCCCATAAATCTTAGGATAAGTAGCCAGTATTAGAGGCAAGTTACATAGGGTTTATCTTCATTGTCTAGGGTCACCTTTGTCAATGTTGTTAGAGGGTAGAGTTAGCTCAAATTACAGCTTTTTACCTGAAATCGTTGGCTTTTACTTCGCGATTACCCACCTGAATTACACGAGATGGCAGTCATCTCTTCATACTAAAACTTTATTGACTCTACATGACTTGAGGAGATGCTGATTTTATGTTTGATGCTCATGCTGGCATGGTAGGGATCTGTTTTTTATATATTTTATTTTTCTTAGATTCAAAATTTGTATATTTTCAATAAAAAAAATTTGTTCATCGTTTGAAATGTTATGGATAAAAACTCTTAATCGCTTATGACAAGGCATACAAATTATAACCAAAATAAAACTTGAAAAATGTGAATAAAAATTGTCATCAATCAATAAAAATTTTTTGACAAGTTGCATTGATTGAAACTTTTCAACATACTGGTTTAAGCTTATAACCAATGAACCTCAGTACAGACCACAAAGAAATATTTTTGTTCACAGACAAAGATTCACATTGATAAAATCAATTCAAAATATCAGTTAATCATCCAAAAACAATCATTCATTAATGTCAACACAAAAATTATTAATAAAATCATGGCACCCCAAATTGTTAGATTGAACGTTGATAGAACACTTCATTGTGATCATTGTGCTCTTATCAGTTTCCACAATCAGGTGTTTGAATATCAATCGGGATCATATAACAATGGAGATCATGATTAAGAAAAAACAAACACGGAAGGCAGCTTGTGAATAGTTTCTCAAACAGTCGTTGATCGGATAATGTTGATATTACCTCTCCCCATCAATCTGTGTTTACGGAGCATGTTCCTATTGTTTGATTAGCTCAGGACAATGATAACACACCTGTCGTCTAATTGGAGGTAGATGCGGTAACGAGATAAGTTACCTTTGCGTGATGACAACTTTGGAGCTTTGATTGAGTTGGAAAACATTATTGTAATTTGTTTAATGAAATGTTTAAGGTATTGGAAAATTTGATGAAATTAAACGTTTTGGAAATATTAATGATAAACCATGGCTGCAAATTAAGAGGCCTTCACTTGATAAGGTACTTTGCGTGACAATAAATTTGGTGCTTTGATTGTATCTGGAAACTTGTAATTTGTTTAATGAAATTGGAAAATTAGGAGATCGTTTTTGATGAGTTTGAACAAAGGAAAAATCACTTCTGGTAGATGGCTTTCTAAAATTCATTGTTTTATAATTTTGAAAAAATGATTTTGTAAAATGAGAACAAAATAAACAAAGTAGCAAAAATAGATTCATTGGATCAGTGTCAATTATTTTTAAATAGTTTTTTCTACTTCAGTTAAACTTAACTATAAAGATTTTTTCTTTTGTTTGTAGAATCATTTTACATCCAATTTCGAAAGTTTTTTTTTATCCAAATCTCAAGGGCAAGTTGCTTGTCACTTACATCAATGAAAAAAAACTTATTTGAAGAAACTTTGAGGAGTAAAAATGTCTGTTGGCATTGTTCCCAAATTTATCGGTTAAATGTATGAAGCTGTATAAATCTCCGCGCAAGCAGCACCTCAGTAATGGCAGAGAAAGCACTCATCAGCTCTTAGTCTTACAGACAGTGCATCTCGTGTAAGTAGTTGGAATTTGTCAAGTATATTTTTCCGTCTGTACACCATTTCAGCATTTTGTGTAGCTCAATTAAATATTTAAAGAAATTATCCATGGTTGGTGTAATTTTGGGTTAAAAATGGTCAAAATCGATGTCTACATTCAAAGAAGAGACCGCAGCAAACATATTGGGTAAATGGTGAGAGATGGATAAAACCGTTCCAACGTTGTCGAGCGCACTTATACTAGGAGAAGCACATCAATATTTTTCTGTCTCATTCCTCGTTCTTCAATATTTGCAGAAATTGCGCTATTTTCTTCAGTCTGAAGTATAGCTGATAAGTCCAGCGAGTGATTTGAGTAAATGTCAATAATTTGTATAGTTAACATGGGACTCTGGGAGAACGATTGTATACTGGCAACGATGCATTGATTGAGCGAACTGTCGACGAACGATAAGCGTGATCTCTTCGGATCAGCCTTGATTACTATGTTTGCTTAAAATCACTAAGGAACATGATTTGCCTTCGTGAAAAATACATTCAATTATGTCATTGCCCATCAAAAAAACCATATAATAATACTAAGTTGTATGGGAAACGTTATGTATGGCATTCCATTGAAAATAAATCATGTTTAAGCAGCAAATATTTGATTGAATTTCAATATTTATACCAACATTCTCAAAATAGTTATATCCAAAAATAATATTTAAGTTTTTTTGTGAGATGTTTTTTTTGCAGAGGTTAAGTGTTTGAGAAATAAAATTTTCTATTTGCTCCTAAATTTCAATAAACTGAAAGAGTTCAAAGGGTCGGTTGAATAACATACAAGATGCATATAGATGATCAATATTTATAAAACAGAGGTCAACGTAAGGCAGCAAGTTCGTGAATAGCAGCGCTGCTTTTAAGCTCTCTGTTCTTTGCATTAGTTAGGATCTAGACTTGTATTTCCAACTTGCATGGTTCTTGCCCTCTAAAGTAATTATTGACTAATCTATCACAAGAATCCCAGCCTCAGGCTATCCATGTACAATTTTTCACCCAATTCAAGTTATGATAAAGCTTATGTAAACAGAGAGATGCTTGTATGTTTTTCCAACTCCCTCAGTCATGACTGGCCGAGACTGTCTGTTCAGACCTGTATGTTCGCATGGCTGCCTTTACAAGCTCGTGTTGACATTCTGCTCAAGTGTTACACACAGGGGGAGCCGAAGTCAGGGGATAATGAACAGGTACGGCAAAACTCGTCCGTCTGAATATAGAAATTACAGCGTTTATCGATAAAATGCCATGAAATATTAATAATGCTTTTGAAAACTTGCAGCATGTTCAGGCTGTAAGGGAACATTGAAAGTTGGATTAAACAGTTTGATGTAATGTAAACACCCACCTCAGACTGATGGTTCATTCTCTTCAGGATCCTTATAGTAAACGTTTGTAGCTGTGCATATAGTTGTTTACTTTACATAAATTGATTTGAAGTTGGATTGGTGTTTGTTATACATACACTTTTTTTTATTTTCTTTGAAAGAAATATTGTTATTAGTATATAAATTTGTATATATCTAAAAATTTAAAGGTGTGTATTATTGTTTTGGGAAATTTTAAAAATTATGACAAATCTATAGATTAAGATAAAGAAATAATGCCTTGCTATTTTTCAAAATTTATTTTGCATCATGAATTAACCATAACATTAAAACATAACCCAAAACCTGAATACCATTCAAATCAATTTTGCAATGAAATGATTTCAAAACCGCTTTGATTCAATATCTCTAAGATATTTGGGCAATTAGTGTAAGATGTTGCTATCCCTGTCAGGAGTACAGGTAGTTCTAGTTGAGTGTATGTATAGTCGACTAATGAGCATCTCCTGTCACTTGAGTGTGTAATATAATTGCTGTGTAGCGTAGTTCAGGACAGATTAATGGTTCAGTGTCGTCGAGGACAAGGTCCGTGGCCTGTGTTCTCTCGCAGAGCGGCAACGCAGTAAATGGGGATCCTCGGAAATGATTACTCTACAATCAATACCATACCGCCGCGGCACCTATTCTACTAGCTGCAACTTACTGTACTGTAATTAAAAATTTCTAGCACGACTGTCATGGATTTGGAAGGTGAGAGTGGTAGCGTTGTCGGAGTGAAGGCCGTACGGACAGCTTTCATTGAGCAGCGAGCGCTGGTATAAATACAACAGAGCTGTGGTCAAAGCTGCCATGCTCGTGTCCTTACAATTGCCTCGGTGCTCGGAGAATCAGGCGTGAAAACCGATAAAGAGATGTGCGGCCGATGACTAGAGGAATATTAATAATTGGAAACATGGACAGAGACAGGGATTTGTTGTGGTGAAGCAAGAGTGAATGAGATTCAATCCGCTTTGAGTTGTATCGCGAGAAGTGACTCGATCACCGTCAAGCAGGAAATGTTTTGCTGAGCGGAGTCCAGTGTCCTTTGTCCCCATATCATTGGTCTGCTGTGAACAATTGTTGACGGAGTCGTGGCTATTCTTCAGCCCTCTGTGATCATTGGTCCGTCACACAAAGGAAGAGGAAGTGGAGGATGAATTCAAGTGGAAACAAGACAGAAGCAGCACTTGAGATGACGAGGACTACCTGGAAATGAGTGACCTTATTGGTCAACAGGTATAGGCTTTGAGGCTGCAGTGCTGATGAGAAGCCAAGAATATCTCAGTGCTTGTGAGGTTCTTGTAGGAGCAGGACACAGTTGAGACTGCTTGAGAGAGGTCTTCTGGTGGTGCAGGTGCTAGCTTGACTGACAGAATGCTATGAGGCAGAGCTGTGACAGGGAGAGAGAATCATTGTTGTGATTTGATCAGGGTTGACCTGGTGACCTCGTCATATGATCTGGTGTCAGTGGTTAGCACTGGTGTGACTACTGGTGTCGCAGCGTTGTCGTTGGTCACTGGTGTTTTATCACATTGTCGTGATTGCAGACCATTGGTCACTGGTGTCAGAGATCAGTTGTTCCTGGTCATCTGATCTGTCATCAGATTGTGGACAACAGCTGGAGGTGGACAGATGTCCGGTGGGTGGACGGACACTAGGCCGACAGATATGACAGGAGAGCGGCTAGTTGCAGAGGCTTTACCCCCAGCTGAGTGGAACAGTGGTCAATAATATGCTGGATGATCAGGTGATAAACAGACTGTGGTGTCCACAAGAGGTGTCCAAACCAGCAGGGGATGATGTCAACAAGATGTCACTTGTGTAGATCAACTCTTGATTCCGCCGGAGAGACACACTGACAAGACGATTACCCCCTCTGCCTCTTGTTACCAGAACATGCACAAAGACCCGTGGTTTGGCTTGTCAGTGTTAAGCCTCAGAACTAAATGACTTCCTGACATGCTCTGTGTTACATCCGATTGCTAACAAAAAGACCTTATTCATTTACTTTTAACCATTGTGGTTGAAAACAGTGGAGAACAGCATGTCAACACACAACATTACAGTGTGACGATCCAGGTGGCGATCGAAGCACCTCAACGAGCGATGTAGTCGCCCCCAATATTATCATCAAACTTCAATATCCGAGATGACAGCAACTTGCTTTATAAGGTCAGTGTTATGGGAAAATTTCTCTCGTGTAATGCCGTTGCCTCAATTAGATATCTGTTTTGCTGACACCTTGACCGAATGTATTGATTTTTTCACTCCATAACCATCCCCATGCTTCCACGACTTGATGCTGTAAACTTGGCTCGCGTCTGAAATTGCATTCCCGTGTTATACTGCATTAATGTAGGCTTGCAGTGGGGACCGGTCCATGCTTGATTTAGTTTAATGAAAAAAAATTAACTCAAGATTTTATCATGTACCCTAAAGCATCAAGACTGACATGAGTGAATGGAGGTCGTGTGGAGGTTTAACGAGAACGGCATTATAGTAAGGGTTCTCATTGTTTGCCTGATTACCTTTAGTAGAAGAGCCATCAGCTTTACTGTCCTTTGACTGAGGACTTGCTATGTTTGATCTCTTGTAGTTGAGCACTGCACTTCATTATGTGAGATGCTACTCGCTTGTACGCTCGTATATACAGCGCTGAACATTCTGACACTCATTTCAGTTTTTTATGGTGATGATCAGATTTTACATAACAATACGCTTTTGCTGTTAGGCTGGTTATGAGATTCTATGAAATGAGATTTGGTTAAGTTTGAGATTGATGTTTTGTAATGATTTTGCAAAATTTTCTCATTTTAAAGATTAAATTTTGTATCTGAAAGAATTCAATCAAATTTTTGAATCATAAAGGGAATGATTCAGGTTTGAGATTTAGTTTTGCTGACAGACCCAAGTGTTGATTAAAGTGAAGGTATTAAGCGCAAAATTGCCTCTGTTTCCAATAAAACGACTGCAATGCACATTAATGACAAGACATCAAGCGATCAGAATTGCCAGGATCAAAGACTATTATTTGTGCATATATTGTCACCGGCACTATATTGATCAAATCCACGCTGTGCTGTAGGACTGTCGTGATTGGTAATGGCAGAGAAATGCCTAATGTCACTAAATCTTTTCCTACTCAGCGATTTCATAGTCATCTTCATTAGGGGAGTGTGATCGCTACAAGCAGAGACATGTTTCGATTCAAAGCCTGCTGATCTAGCTATAGTTGCAGTAAGAGCTGTCCTTTCAATAACTCCCACCATTTTATTACCCCTTTCCCTGAACTCTCATCGTAGAAATGTCATTTGAAAACCAGGCCCTAGAAAATGGAACAATTTGCCCAATCCAAGCTCCGCAGTTTAATGAAGTATACATTAGGGCTACACTAGAGCGCTTGTGCCTTGGTTAATGGCTATCCGATTTAGTAGAGCCATTACTGACAAGCACCCATAAACTCTGGTCAGTTAATGATCAAAAGCTCCTCCAGAGCCTGTGACGAGATTCTCTCAGGTAAGAGCAGGTGTGAAAGCAGCCAGGTGATTTATTACCTGTGCTGTATGTTGATGCAAGGTGAGGGAAGTCTCACCTGAAGGTAGCAGTTCCCCTGTGCATTAACGAGATACTGATCACCAGGTCATTAACGATCTACACATTTTGCAGTCTTCGTTAGCAGGAGAGCTGCATTTTAATTAACCTTTGACCTCATGCTTGTTACTTCACTAGAGAACCATAGTCACACTTTAGGTGCTTGCAATGTGAAGGGTTATCCTGTTCTGATAATTAATTACTAATTGGAGTTGGTAATTAAGGCGGAGCTGCTGTGCAATAACCCTATTTGTTCCAATATCAATTGGGTTACATGATGAACTATATTCAACAAATTCTATAGATGTTACTCATAATTTTTTTCTTTTGTTGGAAATTCATTAACATTTCATAAATTTGAAAATTGATTACATGAATTGACTTTTTAATGATAGTAATTTTTCTTCTACTAATTTACGACAAGTTGATCAAATTTCAAATAAAAATCAAAATTAAGAAATTTATGTTAAAAAAATTATCTTTTCACCATCGAGAATTGTTATTGGACACAGCTGTGTGTTTCACAATAGATAATCATCCACACCAAAGGACGGCCGCTTTTATTAAACAATTTTCGGATTTGGATGAACGTTTGATGTATAATAATAAACCATTGTTACCCTGTGGCTTGAATGGAGTGGAGAGAGAATTCAATGGTTGGATGCAAGAACTAGAGGCTAAATAACTACTTTGTGTCAAGACGATTATCACCCCTATTCTTATCGGCCCCTCCATTGTAACTCTCGCCCTACCCTCCGTACTTCCCAGGGTTCCATGGGGCAGTCAAGTCTACGTCTTTGTATTATTCACCAGCTGGCATTAGGGGCCAACGGTTTGTTAGCACTGGCTGTAGTTTTGCAGGTAAAAATTATTTTCTTTCTTTCATGTTTGTATGATTGAGGTTCCCTTTAAATTTGATATTTCTGTAATTCATATTTTGGTTATTAATATATTTGCTTTTTCTCTAGTTGATGAAATATAGGTAGAAATGCTGTAATACAGGCAAAAGAATAATTTTATGTTCTTATGATTTCAATTCCACTTCTACATCTGTAATTCAAGTTTTTTGTTATTCAAATTGGACTAAAATTATGATTATATTTGGAAGCTATTTCTGCAATTCAGGTATCTATCATTCAAATTCTAAATTAAATTGATTTTCTTTTAAGGAAATAAGTTTATTTCCCATATGTTGCTTGAATATTTGATTGAATAATTCCATCATTTCTTCACCAATGTGACTTACACAGTCTGTCATATCACCTTTTGTCAACAAGCAAGGCGTGATTAATTGAACTTGATATATCTGAGTTCAAATTGATATTTGTCAATAAGATTTTATTCTTGCGTAATAAGGTTCTTAGAGAACTCACAGCTTGTTGGATGAGAAATTGATTATGCATTTTGTGAATTTCAAAAGCATTCAATTCATGCGTTTTATTTACTGCCTGGCTAAAATGAGCCGAAATAGCTGAAGCCTTAGGGAACAGACTATATGGATTTTGAAAATATTTTTACAAATACCTCGGTAGACGCTCAATTAAGGTAAAGTTGTGGCAATGTCTTGGTTCAGGTTTTATCTTGCGTGAGAAATAACAGATTTGTTCGGTGGTGAATGCGACGAGCATCTGACTGTGATTCCCGTGCATGTATCCAATTGGACGGAGGGAGCCGCATGTCAACCCTATTTGCTAGGGAATAGAGTAAATGGGTTTGTTCAAGGGTGTTACAACAAGTGAGCCTGCGAAGCACACTACGATTTGATCAATAGCATCCCGCTCCATGGAAAAGACCACTTTTCCCTTTAAGACGCGGGATCAATCGTCAAGGAAATGCTGTTACAATATGGGAGAAAAATCAATTTGGCAAATTGGATTTGGTCAAATTTTCCTCTGAGCATGACTGAGGCCCGTGAGTGATGGTGGATGATACACTGCCATGCTACAAACGTGGAACGATCTCCTGGAATCTCGGATGAAATCACGGGGAAATACGCCAAACAGTGAATGCTCCAGAATGAAATGGAGTCTTCTGGTTGGCTAGCAGAGGTATACAAAGTTGGCCGATGTCAGATGTGACTATAAGAGTTGTTCACACTCATGATGGGAGTTTTCGATTCAGTAGCGCCGTGACGATGAGTGTTATGTCAGAGTTGTCTTTTCCTGATTGCATTAGAGGTGAGTTTTGCTTAAAGCATCGAAAGTGCATCTCTCATTTCTATTAGTCTCAGACAGTTTCAGATTTTATTAATTGCCTTTTTAATATTACAGAGCATTTGGCTCCTGGTAAAGAGGTTTCTCTTACAAATTGAATTGTTTTGTTTGAAAATAAATCATGTCAACTTTTTCTCGAGAATCATTCCAAACGAGTAGTTGGAGGGCTGAAAGTTTATATGAAGTTTGATATTTTCTAATATCATGCCTGACACGTGACCAGGATAGGGCGTGTGTGACTGCAAGCTAATGATAAAACTAATTACTAATAGCTTTTGAGTGTTTGCCACATCATTGTCTTTTGTTCTCAGGTAATTTCTTGGTCTAGGCTTGTCATTATTTTGTCATATTAATATTTTCATAACAGAAAGGGCATCAGATATCAAAGTTGTAAGGAAAGCTGCATTTGCTATCATTTGGGTTGTCATGGATTGCACAAGCTCCTTAGGCCATCTCAAGCCTAACAATGATTTGTAATTAGTTTTGAGGAAAATGTCATTTACCTTGAGCATATCCCTCCAACATGTTCTATACTGGCTTTCTTTGTTGCTCCCCAACCCTCAGGGTGAGTGAAAGATTAGCTTCCAAACATAGCCATGATAACTCAGTGGTTCTTATGTATACATATTTTCTTTTGAAGAACGCAGAGTTTTCTCCATATCTCAAACTTTTTTTTCCGTTTTCAAAATGTTTTTTATGTTAAATCAACTTAACAGAGTGGTATTTGGACATGTTGGGATGTGTATCTATTGAATATGTGGTTTTCAAAATAACATTAATTTGCTATAGACAAAATGTTGATAAATAATTTTAAAGAGTTTTCTTTCAACGAGTTGCTTATTTGGGAGAGAATACATTAGATTTACCTATTGACATAAGGTTGATAAATGATTTTGAAGAGTTGATTGTTTGGTATAGAAAAACTTTAATATATGGACATAATGTTGATGAATGAGGTTGCTATCAATTAGTTTAGAATCATCAAACTTGACAATAACAGTGTTATTCGACACTTGGTGAGAATGGACTTATTAACGAGGAACAAATGAAAATAATTACTTCAGGCACTTGCGATGTTCTACAGGCTCATGACAGACCATTACAAGTCCACAAACACCATAAAACTGCTTGTTTGTTTTCCTACCAGTACTATAATTGGATTCGAACCCGGGCCAGCTTGTCCCAGTGTTGGCCTAGACTGGTCTCTGATGTGGTCCCCTCTTATCTTCACCCATGTGGTTTCATTGTGTCTCCTTATGTCACGATATTGTCATTATTACACATTATCTCTAGGTGCGAACCAGACCCTCTCTCCGGCCCCTATTGTAACCCTGCCCATTGGCCTAAGGGCACAGAAGGGGCTCAGGTCTTAGGAAACAGATTTCCAATCTTTAAGTCATTGTTTCATCAACAAAAGTTATTGTTGTCTTAAGTGGCTATTCAGTGAAATTGCGCTTCTCTAAAGTATTTTCGGAACAATGTGGCCTCATTCTATCGATTCCGGTCAATTTCTGTTTATTGTCTGTATTGGTGCAAGTTCAATTCTAGCCCTGGGCTATTTGAAATTTGGATTTAGGGGGTGGGATTAAAAGCCAATAAGGAGAGACAGAGGGATTTATGTAAGGCTTTGGCTTAATCTGCAAAGCAAATAGCCAAAAAACAGTTTTCATGATGTAAATAACCATATGTAGGCCTACAATGATGAAAAATTGTATATGGTTGATTGATAAATTGAAAATGTACATGTCAATGTCATGATGCAGGAATGTTGCTTTACTGCTTTCCCTTTGATCAAATGATTTAATCAATGATTTTTTTATGTGTAAGAGTTTCATTCTATCTTGCATAAAACTTTATAATATTACATGGAATTCATAATGTAATTCAGATAATAAAACAGAACAGTGGGGTATTATATTCCAATAAAGCTGCATTGCTTTGATATGCAGGATAATTGGGCCCATAAAACAGAAGAGCAAAGCATGTAGACCTTGATATGTAAATGCATCTATTGTCCAACCAAGGCTGGTGATTTCACAGGACCAGAGCCCTGTTGACGTCCTGGGGATCACAGTGGGTCACTTCCTAAACTTTACAATTCACTAATTCCAAGTTGAGTGTGTTTATTTGGGTATTGCAGTCCACTCCACATGCCACAGTGATTTACAACCTCCAGACAAATCCAGGCCATTTCAGGTGCAGGAGAATTAGGTATAGAAGAGACCCCAGGGAGAGAAGCCCCAATATTTGATGGGAGGGGGCAGGGGGTAGCCTCCCTCATTAGAGGGGGTGCCAAGTCGGGGAGGGGGAGAAGGCAGGGGGTATTCTTCCTCATTAGAGGGGGGTAAATTGTCCAGGAGGGGTCCAACTTCTAAAGAAAGGGGACATCCCATTGAAAGAATCCCTGCAGATTTTGAGGAAAGAATTAAAGATTTAGAGAAACCCATAGAGTAGGCATGATAATTCAGACTTAGAATGACGGGGAGGGGGTAGAGTATATGAAAGTAAAGAAAGGGGAAGAATTGGGCGGTTATGTTTCAAGGATTAAGAAAGGGGGTGTGACTGGTTTAAGGGAGGGGTGGAGATCTTGAGGGGGAGATGTAAACAGACTTGAGACGCTGATTAAAGTCCTGGGGGGAAGTTGGTAGATGGAGGGGAGATACACTGATGCTGATTTAAATCCTGGCAACAGTGTAATGGGCTTGGTCACTGATTGCACAGCTGTCAGTCGCTCATTGAGGAGATTGGCACCCTGATAGGGGTCAGCAGCGTGGCTGGAGGGCTGGAGGGGTCAGACTGGACCTTGAGGTATTGTTAGAGTGACCACAAGACGAGCTGCTGACAGGGAGGGAGAAACTTGCTCACTTGCAGATGACCATGCAGGCTATCATCCAAACAACAAACTGAAGAAAATTGCAGTTGGATAGTCCCACCCTTAAATTGCAATTTGGCTGACATAAGGGTTGATTATTCTCTATTTGTTTGATTTTGAAAACGGATTCTATGGAACCTGAGGTGGATTGATGTTTCTACTAGGACAAATGCGAAGGATGATTCTTAAAGACCTGCTCAAGGATAATTGTTAAACTGCCCATTTGGATTGGACATTTAGCCGGATAATCTTTGTTGGTCCTCTTAGTCTCAGGATTGACTTGGCATCTTTCTGTGGACTTTAGTCTTTGGTTTACAGACCTGTCACCAAGAGAGAATGTACAGGAAAGAAACTTGAATATTTAGAATTTGAAATCTGGTCAAGTTTCGACTTCATGAAGAATATTCAAGAGAAGAAGCTTAACTGTGTACTTCTGGTCAAGCCTTGAGAAAACAATGCCAGCAGAATAAACCAGAAGTGTTTGTTTTGGTTTCAAGACAGGGGGCTACAGGATGAACTTTCCCAACTTTTAAACAAGATGGACTTAGAAAAACAAATGACCTAGAACATTTCCTTGCCGCAGACCAACAAACTCTAAGAAGTGGATTACTTGTATTGGACAAGACCGTGAAACTCGACAGCTATGTTGGAGTGTATTTGTAGAAATATGATTGTGGTAGGTACAGTAGAATCAAACAAGCTCTAACCTTTCTCACAATTGTTTTAATCATGGACAGCAATAGATGATAAAATGTCTTATTATTGTGAATTTTGGAATTGAGGTAGGCTCATGCTGTTAGGTAAAAACAAAACTCACCAAATAGCCAATTTTTGTTCAGTGAAACTTCTATCGTTTGAAGAAGTAAGTAAGTAATTGTTACGGTTTTAGGCAATATCGATTTCCTTAATATGACATTCTTTAATCGCTTGTAGGTTTTGTTAACTTATTGTGGTCAAAACTCCAGATACAAGTTTAAAAAAAAACACAAAAGGGTTGATAAAACAAAAACATTTTTATCAGTTCATTTCAAATGTTGAAGATAGACATTAAAGTAGATTATTCCTTCTGTATGTGTTACGAGCACTTTTCTATCAGCAACCTAAATCATTTCAGCATGTATCTGTAAGTTTTTAAATTGGTAGACCCAGACGTTCTACGTATTTTGTACGTCCCCCTCTTCCTCCCTATCCCATGATGCAAAAGTGGAGAAAAAAAAACCGATCATGAATAATCATAATGGGTGACAATGATGAAGTGCTTTTGTAGCAGAGAGTAAGATGCTTACTCCCAGATGATTATATCCTCCGATCGTTATGAGGCTGACACACAAGATTAATTGTTATCTAATTTGATTCCTCGCCCGGCTCATTGCTATCTTAATGGCTATCAGTGTAAATGGAAAATGTCATGAATATATTTCCCGTAGTTCAAGGTGTATGTGAAAACGAGAAAAAGTAATTAGAATGTTTATTAGCTTCTTTCAAAGTGGCATGTTTTTCACACCTATTTAGCCAGAGAATTGGATGAGATTTAACATGGCATTCCAGTCATAGTCTCTGCAAACCATTATGCAACATTATTGCTCTATTTGCATCCGATATCTAACATGCCTATTCAAAACTGGTAACTTCTCGGAATGTGGGATAAACTGTGGCTACGCATTGTAAACATTTGGTCGGGTACAAAAAGCAGGATTTAATTGTTGTAATCAAATCAAACAATTTAGCTCATTAGCTCAGTGAAACATTTCTTCTGAAGTGTTTGAGGCAGACCAGTGTCTGTAAGTCCGGATAATCCCTCGACTCAACCGTTGAACCCCACTGAACCTTATGTAAACAAGATGGCCGCCCAATGATTAGGAGGGCAGGCTGGGAAATGTACTGTTTACCTGAAGAGGGCTCAGCACTTCTTATGTCACATTGCTCCGTTGAGAAGATTGACGAGGATTGTTGAGTTTAGTTTTCAGATCAGAGCATGACACCTTTGGTCAGGTGGAGGGGCTTCATTTATTGAGCGATTACTCGAAGCTTGTCACCAACCCTGGACAAGGGCTACCCCCCAACTTAACGAATCTAATGCAAAAGATGTAAGTCTTAGAGCAAAGGTGTGAAAGTGGTGGCTGGAACACTTGTTCTCCGGCCTCAAGGCGTTGAGACAGAGGCTTAGAGTAACTCTGGTCAATATTGTTCTAAGGGATCTTGGTGTATGCTACCTTATGTTGAGTTGCTCTTTGCTTCATTCAGACTGTCAGGTGTCCTTCAAACATTACACTTGAAGAGGTTACGATGAGGTGGAAACTTGGAAAGTTATTGCCAGTCATCAGGTTCATGTTTGCTCAGGAATCGAGCAAGGTCTTTATTACACTGTTTCATCATTTGACACTTGTTTTGACATATTTGAACAACTTTTATTCCAATATTTTACATTAATTTGCTTTTTTTTGCTGATAATTTTCAAATACTTAGTTGCCAGGTATACTCCTAGTCATTTATGTTGAACATTCTTGATTTTATCTTATTTAACCAAATTTTAAAAAAGTGTTCTGACTATTTTTATGATTTATCTTTACCTTACATCTCAAATCTCATACTTATTTCAGTCCAAATCAAGAAATCACAAAGCAATGAGGTAAATCTGGTACATCCTTCATTGTCAACCATCTATTTAATTCTCATTGTCAGCCCAGTTCTCTGTTTATACAATGCTTACCCATCCAAACTGATCGGATAAGAATACGCAGTTAATTTCCTGTCTTAGTATAAGCGATGGGATCTGGTTAAGTACAAGAAGCGGCAGTATGTGAGTGACACAGACAAAATACAGATTTATTGACTCGGATGGTACATGCTTGAACCCAACTCCTCTGTGCTGTGTGTGCCCTGAATCTGGTTCTCTGTATTAGATTCTTCTAGTTTTATGGTAATTTTCCCGTAATAATACGACTCCCATTGACTGGACGGTGAGCACAGGCTGTGAGCAACATTTGGTATTGTTGTCGGTGAACTGAGGTGAACTGGAAGTAACTTGCCGAACTCTTTACATTACTCGAGTTGTATTGTTGCACTTCTTTCATAAGGAGAGTCGGAAAGTTGCCAATAATCTTCTTGCTGTAGCAGCTTGGGAAGGTCACACGTGGCTTCGATTTATGTGGAACATAGACAATAGAGATATCATAAAAATGGATATTACAAGTGAACATGTTGAAAAAAAACAACAGTTGTGACCTTAAATTGATGTTACGTGTGCACATGTTGAAAAAAATGACAGTTGTGTGCTATAAATTTGACATTTTAGCACATTAATTCTGTATAATGTTTCAATATGAAACCAGTTTGAATTATTTTTTGCATAATAATTGTTTTTCATAAAAACATGTCACATACTAATATGATATGATCTTATCCAAAGAAAAATTAGGTAAATTTATTCAATTCTGTATGCTGCATATGCTTGACCAATATAGGCCGAGAACAGTTACAAGATGTGAAGTGGGAACTAATGACTCGATGGACTTGTGACCCTAATGCATAAATCAGTTGTTTGTGGACTCTGTCTGTCAAAAGGACTTGGGTTTATCAGCCCCTCTAAGTGGGATAGATGGTAAATATAAGAGAAGGAGTTGGGATTAGGCCATGGAGAGGTTTATCGCTGCATACAAACTAGTATATGCACTAGTGTTGAGGGTTACACCTCAGAATAAGCGAGAGAGTTAGGCTTTGGAGAGTTACATACAAACTAGTATATGCACTAGTGTTGAGGGTTACACCTCGGAATAAGTGAGAGAGTTAGGCCAAGGAGAGTCACATACAAACTAGTATATGCACTAGTGTTGAGGGTTACACCTCGGAACAAGCGAGAGAGTTAGGCAATGGCGAGTTACATACAAACTATTATATGCACTAGTGTAATATGGTTACATCTCGTAACAAGCAAGAGAGTTAGGCCATGGAAAGCTACATGCAAACAAGTATATGGTCTCACATATTGCAGTTTATGTTATTTCTTGGGTCTGCAAGTGAAATAGGTGAGAGAAGGTCAAAAGAGCTAAATTGACCAACTAACATGGAACAAGCGAAAGAGTTGGGCCATTGAGAGCTACATTCAAACAAGTATATGCTCTCACATGTTGCAATTTATGTATATCTTGGGTCTACAAGTGAAAGAGGTGAGAGAAGGTCGAAAGAGCTTAATGGACCGAGCAGTACAAACACTCACATATTGCAGGTTACATTATTGTCTCAAACCTTGATCAATATAGAAGTAAAACGTCAGGCACCGATGAAATCCTATATCTCAACTAGCAATGTATAAATCAGTGTGATTTGGCTATGTTCTCTCTCAGGCCCCTCGGGATGTGATGAGGGTTTTATTGACTCAGGACTCCTTGTCAAGTAGGTTACTAGGGCCCTGTGGAGGAGTTTAGTTAGCTCTACAGTAATATGTTGGTTTTACATGATCGGTGGAGATAAGAACAATAATGGCCATAAATAGTTAGAAAAACATATAAAACATTGCGGAATTATGAAATTAAATGAATGAATTTAAAAAGAGAGGAGGTAATTTTTTAGTAAATTGAAACAATTTCTTGAGAAAAAAATTGATATATTAGAAAAAATTTACAATATTTGTGTTATCTATTGGTGTTTGATGCAGAGATGATACCATGTCCTACCAGAAAATATTTTGGGAACAATAACATTCAGAAATGCTTGAAAAGATTATGTATTTCTCATTTTGAGTAACATGTTTTTTTATACCAGACAATTTAGACTGAATTGGAATGAAACAACCCATAAAGAGTTGAAGAGGAGGATATCTCATAAACAAACGTCTTGTAGTTTGATATTGAGCAATTATGGTCGCTATGGTAACTGGGAGATATGAGAGACTTCCAACATATGTTCATTATTTATTCAACAAATATGGGACTAAATGGAAATTTGATGTAAATTAATGATATGTTGTTATTGAGACACGACCTGTTGTTTTATTTGGCTATTTTCTTCAAGAATGGTTGTCCTCTTGTTTCCATGGTTACCAGAAATTGCCATGCCTCTTTACCTAGCAAGTGATGATAAAGAACCGGTTCCAATTGTACAGATAAGGGGCTAAAGCCTTCTCTTTTTCATTGCAACTGTCCATTCGGGAGATATAAAAGTGTCTAATTCAACTCTGGTGGGACGTCTTCAATTTTGTGTAACCAAGGCAATGAGAATTTCTCTGATTTGAAAAGCAGAGTCTTAAAAAAGTTTGAAAGTAGACAAGAAGTGGCATTATAAGATTTTTAAATCACATTACTACAAGTTTTACGTCTGTGGTTCAATTTGAAAAAAGAACATGGATAATCACTCTATAAATTTGAAAATTTGAAATTTTATTTCACATGGATTGGTAGTAATTACAATTGAACTAAAATGAAGTTTATGCTTGAATGTTACAAAAATCAAATTACAGTTTAAGAAATATCAATCATTGGAATATATAAATGAGTTTTGTTTTCAAAAGGGACAGAAGTAGTCAGACCTAAGTGATTATTTCCTCATTTATTGAAATTATGTTATTATTTTCAAATTTGTCCGCTTGATAAAATTTGTTAAAAATTTAACTCATGTAAAGTCAGTGATGTGGAAAACGTCATAACCTAGAGACATTTTTCCAGTGAAAGTCAGTGAAGCACGATACCGAATGTGACGTGAATGAATGCAGGGTTACTATTTCTGCCGATGGGGAAATTTGTAAGGGGATAGTTCAGCACATGTAAATTAGAGTATTTCCGGCCATTGGAAAGAACATAATGAAATTGTCTGATTAAGTCCCAATTTTTAGACTGCCTTGCACCAAATGAAGCTTAACTCAACAAGAGTTTAATCATTTAAGTCGACTGACGGGCATTGGTAACTACAAATTGAATCTTTAACTGGGCGTGCACAAAATGAAAAGTCTAAGATGAAATTGTCCAAATAATTCCATAATTTCCACTTTCGTTCAAGTTAAGTCCTTTTCAAATAATTCCAACAACTGGCGCTATTAATCAATGGAATTGGTAATGAGGCTATGAATAATTTCTTGGTCTGCGGAGAGGGGATGTGGTTGTGTAACGTTTCATCTCCTGCATAATTAATGAGCTCCCAGGTGTTGATTGGACAATATTCACCTCCGATCTGTTCTATCTTCAAAGGCTCTGTGATAATCTCAGTCTTGCATGTTCAATTGGTAACCTGGCCTCTCCGACATGAAACATTAACATACGTCTTGCTCTTATGCCACCGACAGAATAGTTAACTTGGACACCAATCTGTTTTAACAAGCCTTTCAATAGCTGTCTAATGCAATCGGAGTTTAATCAGGAAATTTTCAGCTATGCAGATTAGATTTAATGTAATTGATTAATTAGCATGTTCTTCATAAAAGACAATTGTGATCCACTCCTGGTTTTACCGGGTGGAGAGATCGCATCATGAGGGTTAATTTGCATATTTGAACCAATTTAAATTTAGCTTAGAGTATCAAAATTCAATTTTGATATTAAGACTACACCGAGGGATCTTCTGATGAAGATGATGCAAGAATCAGCTTCCCTTTGTGATTGCTGAACAACACGTCAAGAGGGTTTTTGTGTTCTGTCTTTGAACCTCGTAATCTGGAGACTAATTGAATTTAAAACTAATGATTTTCAAATTTAATGATGAAAAATATTTTTAAATCATGCAAGAATGGAGCTTATGAGATTAAGGTCTCAAAGAGGTTTAACCTTTCATTCTGATAATGATCATCTTTTGGTGTAATTTCATAACTGTCAGCTGGAATTTCTCAACATTCAATTGATATTTATTTAATTGAAGAAACAAATATTGCTTCACATATATGAGAGAAATCTGTGGAGCTGTGCGAGAGTAACATAAATCATAATAAGCAATTACTGTATGTATCTATTTAATTGACGAAACATCTTTGCTTCACATGTTTGAGAGAAATCTATGGAGCTGTTGGAGGGTAACGTAAATCATAATAAGCAATTAATGTGTCGTTACCGAAAGATAAACAATAGCTCTCTAATCTGCTGGTAACACTACATGTAAATTGCTTGACGTATCACAAACTGTCATTGTAGCATTCTTGAAGTAATGATCAGCCAGGAGTATCATTAAACAGTAATCACTTTCCAACAAGCCTGTTCAACATTGTTCAATACTTTATGGCAGGCTAGCAGATCTAATTCATATCAATGGGTTTGACCAGGGGGATTCAATATTGTGTGACAGCGTTAAACAATGGTTGACAAAGGAGTATCATTAAACAATGTGTTGAAGTCTGCTACAGTGTGTTGGAAAAAGAACAAGTAACTTCTCCATACAGTAGTAAATCCCCGTGGAAAAATGATGAGTTACAGTAGAATGAAATATGATTGTTACAACAAATAATAACAGAGTAGTAGTAGCTAGAACAATGTGTAACAGGGTAACTTGAGCTACACCAATGTGTAACAGTGTCGTAGCAGTTGTGATAAAGCAGTTAAAACAAGGTGTAACAGTGAAATAGCAGTTATTCATTATCAGAATATCTTTTTAGATGTGTAACATAGAAGTAGCAGTTTTGACAATGTGTAACAATAGAATTAGTTACATCAATATGTAACAACGAAGTAGAAAGAGTAAGAGTAGCAGTTACAATGATGTGTAACAGTATTTTGATTTAAACATATTTTATTCAATAAAGAAAGGGATTAGGAACAAGTTATCCAACTTAGGTAACCTTCTCCCAGTTCCAATGATATGAAACAGTAGCAGTTCCAATTATATGTAACAGTAGCAGTCTCAACACTGTGTAACAGTAGCAGTTACAAGGATGTGTAACAGTAGCCGTTACAACAATGCGTCCAACAATATGTGACAGTAACAGTAAAAATGATGTGTAACGGTAGCAGTTCCAATAATGTGTAACAGTAGTAGTTACAATGATGTGTAACAGTAGTTGTTTCATTGCTGTGTAACAGTAGCAGTTACAATGTAACAGAGAGTAGCTAGCTTATCAATAGTGCATGACAATGAGGCACCTGCCATGCCACAACTCATAACTGGAGGCCACATCAATAAGAGAACACTTTGAAGGTCTGTCGTGGTAAATATGTGATGAGAGATGGGTCACCTGTGACTCATGCTCGGACATAATTAATTAGTCAGGTGTCTCAGGTAACCCATGTGCAGGTAAAGGGCTGTTATGGAAGGCATGAGTCACTCTGATCGAGAGCTCACTCCACGCTGGATCGATGTCTGTAAGTGAAGACTCCTCTGCTCACTGTCCTCCGATCTTCATTCCATAATTCTCTTTATAAATGATGCATCGGCTACTTATGCCCAAGTTATTGTATTTCAAGACCGCACTGAATCATCCCCAGTCATTTCTCAGATGTAATAGATTACATATCATTTGAAATTTATCGCCTATTATAGTGTAACTTGACTACTGGGGTGTGATCGGTTATGAGTGCAAAGTGGATGTAAGGAATTACTCACAGAGTCTTTAAAGGGGCAGTAGCACGTTTTAAGGGGGTATATAAGGTGATGTCAGGAAAATGAAAATTAATGGTTCCAATTGAAAGACAATATATCTAAGCTAAATGGAGCAGTAATAATTCAAATATATAACATTAAGTTAAGTCATGCGGTTCCTTTTTCTTGCACAAAATGAATTAAAGGTGTTCACATAAAATGGCCGCCAATGGATTTTATGTGAATCTTCATACTTTGTTCTCTGACTATGGATGATTGGCTTGTGTAATGAGATTTTTGACACTGTCAAAATAATACATTTAGCATTAACTTACAATTATCAGTGAAAAATTTAAAATCTAAAATTATCAAAAAACGTGCTACTGCCCCTTTAAGGAAGGGAAATGAATAACAACATTTAAGTGTCTTACTAATGGGTGTCTTGTGACTGGATTTCAAATCCCAAAGTGCAGGTTTGAAAGTAAATTGATGAATACATCTTACGGAAATACTTACATATTGATAGAGTGGTATGCATGATATCTGAATATGTTATACGTTAATATCAAATTGATAGGCATCATATCTTAATTATCCATAACAAATAAATTGAAATGTCAGTTAAAATATCTTATATACATGTTTATATATAAAAAATTGAGACATTTCTCAATTATTCATAACAAATATATTGAACTTTGTTATAATTCCTGATATAGAAAATAAACATGTGACTGAAAATAAGAGTATGGTTAAATTTCAGGACACTTTCAACAATTTTTTTATCATTTGACAAATGCTATTATTTTGTCGTGTTATGAACAAAGAATGTATCTTTAATCCTTCATCACTAGACTTTACCTGGCTGGCCAAGAACTAATTTAGCATATAGTCCAGCTCACATACCGAATGTAGCAGTGATTCTGCCTCACTTCCATGATAGAGATCAGCTCAATCTGGTCTGTTTCAGGCGGCCATGTTGATCCTGTCAGAGAGTTCTGTCAGGACTAATAGTTTGTGTACTGTTAGCTGACTTTCTAGCTTTCTATTGGTACCTTTGTACCTTGGTACCACATGTAGCTGCTTTCAAGCTTTCTATTGGTACCTTGGTACCATAGCTGAGTTCAAGTTTGATTGTGAGGTATCATATTTGTTCCCAATCTATTGAATGAAAGTGAATGAATGAAAGATTGCCATCATTCCCTGGATTGATACTGGAATGGATTGTTATTAGCAATGAATATTTTCCTTTTGTTTTTTCTTAAAAACGTGCAAATTCAAACAGTTATTGAAAGCATAAAGCATACAAAATCAAAGTTTCAGTGCATTATTGTTGATTCCGTAAGTAAAAGCTGTTGATTTGTAAGTCATGTGACCAAGAACATCTTAAGTCAATTTGTAAATGGCCACAGTTGTTTAGAGAATGTGAAATCAATAGATTCACAAATAAAATTCCTATATTAGTTTTCATATCCTCATTTAGCACTTTTATTACATATATATTATTCATTTTCATACTCTCTTTCAGCCAGGATATGATATCTATGGTATTAAATATCTCTTCTGTGAAGAAAACAAGACTGATTAATCAATAGGCATTATGAGTGTAGATATCACAAATAATCTAAACATTACACCGCAATCAAATTGTATAATACCTTCCTTCAAACATTCCATAGGCGATTAAACCCTTGTGTACATGTTTATTGACAAGGGGGGTCATCTTATGTACAGTTAGAGATAATTATAGGATAAGCCCTCAACTATAGGTAGATAAGCCTGATAAATCCCTGATGATGTATAATCTGTCCTGGCCTGTTGATAATGTTGATAGCAGCCATTAGTCAGTCCGTGAACAGCTGGTAACAGGGCAGGACTCAGACAGGTTAGTGGTTCTTGGTTCAAGGGGGGGGAGGCTTTAGGGGGGTTGACGGGAAGACATAGGGGAACAGGTGTTGAGAGGGACATCACTTACCTGGACAGGTGATCCGACAGGTACATCGTCAACTCAGTCCTCAGTTTACCTGCATTCCTCATAGGCTTCAGGTGCACCTGGGAGGTTCAAGGAGGACTTCATTCTGGATATATTCAGTGATCTTCACTTTGAGGTAGTGTAGATCTTCATTGGTGAAGGAACATTTCGATGATATACCAAGGGATATACTGTGAGGCTTTCTATATTGGTGAAGGACTAATTCAGTGATATAGTCAGTGATATATTCACTTTGAGGTAATTTGCATTGGTCAAGGACTAATTCAGTGATATGTTCATGATTCATTCAATATCTACATTGTTTGAGACCAATTCAGGGATGCATTCACTTTTGAGGTAGTTTTCATTGTTGGATGACCAATATAGTGTTTTTCTCCCTGCGAGGCAGTCTATACATATTGGTGAAAGGCTATTCTGCTTGTGTTCCATGGACTTTATCCAAACTTATGATTTTTGGATATTCAAAGTTTTACTGTGAGTTTTCAAATCATTTTGAGACAGTTGGATCAAGAACTATTCCATTTTGCAATTTTGAGGAAATTTTGTCGTTAATGGTTTTGCATGACAGCTTTGCAGTGTATTTGTTCTACTTACACAAATCTTCAGGTAAGATTGCTAAGCAGCTTAACCAACATAGAAAGTGTGACATTATGCATTTTCAATGTTTTCATTTCATTAATTGCCTAAGAAAAATTCGATTTATACCTGAATATTAAAGGACATGCTCAAAGATGTATACTACTAAATACTGTATCTAGAATTGCACACGCTTGAAAACTTTTAATGACCTATGAAAATGAAATAGTATGTCGCATTTATTTCATCAATAGTGCACCACATCTATTTCACTGATAATGAGGACGACAAAGGTCTGATGACACATTGGTGGTCAGGTGCTTGCAGAGATTTCCCCAACTTTACAATGAGTCCAGTCTGACCATCCGTCTTTCTGCGTTTCCGTGGTGACTCATGGCGGTCATCAGAATCCAAAGTGACCAATCGGACTGTCCACGATGTTGTTGTAGACTTGAGACACCAGGTGTCAGCACTAGGCTTATTGGTGTCAAGGGACTAGGGAGGGATCGGATTTCACTGGTCAGCTTCGAGGAGTGTTTGGGTCTCTTCTAATTGAGAGTTGGGGTCAACTTTAAGGGTCAGCTGTGACCCTTGGTCCTAAAACATGAAATAAATTAGATGTGTGTTGTGATTGTAAGAAGAGAGTACTAGGGTAACCCAGCAGTCTGAAGATATTACATTGTGAGTATGTCACTATTGATGGCTGTCCTTGTTTCCAAGAGTATTGGTTGAGGCATTATTCTTTTGAAAATGTTTATGATCATGTTTTTAAAGATATTCACATTTTTAAATGATGTTGGACAATATTGGTTTATGAGTGTATTTGTCATGAAAAATGAGATTAATAAGGTCAGCATTTAATTTTTTTAGTTACTGGTTATCAGATAACAGTTAAGGAATACAGATAACAGATAAGGAAGATGTTTGTCATTAAAAAAACATTTAATTAGTTACAATTTTGGTGACTGCATTTTTGCACTACTTACACAGACGTAACAGTTAAGTCTCATTAATTTAAAATTTGATTGTTTATGAAATGCTGAATCTGTTATGACAGGAAAGTATGAACAAGATGTATCTTCACATTGTTAATTCGATATCTCCTGAGAGAGTATGTACTTTTCAGAGTCTGTGTCAGCATCATGTTCCCGAGATTCTTTACTTTGATACAGCCAAGTTAGCTGAATAAAGATTTTGATAGATAAGTGTCCAATCGATACATAAATAGATCTTCCTCTTTGTCTGACCTTGGAAACATTGATGTCTGGTGTATAATCCATCATGTTTTATAGCTGAGCTTTGTAAGGATATAAGCTACCGTAATTTCTCTATTAATTCAACCCTCAAATTTTCAAAAGATTTTTAGAAAATGTCTTTGGTTGAATTTTTTTTCACTTTTGATTGCTTATTCAGCAATATGGTTGAAAAATTAGATTAATATCAAGAACTTAATCTAACATAGTTTTTTTTATACTGCATGATAATGGTAATGGCGTCATTATTAAGACATTTTAAATTGTTTTCTGTGCACAATTTAGATACTTACGCTTACTGATGATTTTTTTCAGCATATCAATCAATGATTTAAAGAAAAAGATCAATCAAAGGAGATCCACTTCAAATTTTTTTAACTAGGTTGAAATTTTAGAAGTGATTTGAATTTTCGACCTTGCAAAATATTATATGGTTGAATTATTGGAGAGGTTGAATTAATGGAGAAATTACGGTATAACTGTGGTGGGTGTTTAACGAGCTGTATCTACCAATGAAGGAGGGACTATTACACTTCTTAGTCCTCATATTTCACGCCTGCTTCAACGAGCTCATAAGTATCTCATATTTATCCCTAGCATACTAGAAAAGAAAATCTTAATCCAGCCTATGTATCACAAGAAATTCCTGACTGGATGTGTGATTATAATTCATGGAAGTGTTTTTGAGGATACTTCAAATTATATTCGCTTGTCTGGTGGAGTAAATATTCCTCGTAAGAATTCATCGTTTTTGCTTCTCGCATGTTATTCTGTAATATTATGCTATGGAATTTATAAAATGGTAAATATAATATCATTCAGTGGCGCTCTGCTAGGAACCTTTCTCTTCAGACGATATTTATCGGATCCAAAATGGTTATCTCGGCTTGACTTTATGAATAATGTGTTTAATGTTCCTCGATCCATGGCCTTGAATTGAAGCAGAGGGCTAGTGTGTATGAGACTCTTATCTTGTGTTTAGTCTGCAAGTCCTATATATACATTTATTACCATTAAAACACATCTTTGATGAAATATTCATGTTAATGTGAAATTCAACATTTGATAGGATCTTCATCTGGGTAATCGGACACTTGTAGCAAAATTGAAATAATCTTTTGAGGCCATTTTTATGTGTTATGAAACAGTGTTTCAATTATGCTAACTTGGAGGTTACAGAGATAACATCAGATTCTTAGTGGGAAAAGAAGTATATGTTTTGAAAAAGGTATCCTGCTATTACATAAAGATTATTTATTATAATTCTTTTTATTAAATAAGTTGCCTTGATCTCAATGAAGACTGAAGTTTCATGTTTCAGTGTTTAGCATAAATACTTTGTAAAATGATAGCTGAAGTTAGGTATTTATATCTTCATTTAAACTGTTATGAAAATAGTACTCATAAGTATTAAATCAAATGAAAAGGTTCGTCCTTCAGTTTACATCATTTAAGATTGAGAAGTTCTTAGAAAGTGATGTTAAATTTTCATAGCCTCATATTTGAATTGCTTGTAAACTTTTGAAATAATTCTTTTATATCAATAATTCAGGTTTTTGTATTATTTTTGAGCCCGAGTCTCATTACATACCTTGTACATAAGTAATAAAGCTTTCATTAGAATGATAAGAGATAAAGATTGCACAGTTCTGAAATAACTCTCAAATGTCATGACTTCAAGATCGGACCATTTTTAAGACAAGATTTTAAAATATACTTTGCCCTTATGCACAAGTCTGTATTCTCGATGAATAGACAAAGATTACACAGTTTTGAATAATTCTCAAATATCAAAACTTTATGCTCAGGACATTGTTTCAAGACAAGATATTATTACATACTGTATTATGCACAAAGTTGAGACCAGGATTTAAAGACAAAGATGGCCGACAGTGAAGGGATTAGAATTCACCTGTTTCCTGGCCGCCATCTTTGTTTATATCTACACGTAGGTCGAACTGAGGTTTCTACGAGGACAGCAGCTGGTTATAGACCATCCAGCTGCATTTCACAAATACTTCATTCTCCAAAGATAATTTTAGAATGCTTCTTATCGGAGAGAGGACATAGGGGATAGGGCATTCTGGGTAAAAGATGCTGTTGATCGTTGAAGGCAGACAGTGGAGTAATTGAACCCAGGTTTTATAAAATTGAGCACAAAATTTACTCATTGTGGATCCAGCATGAGAATAGTTTTTTTAAAAGAGGGCATTAAGTGAAATTGAGAGGGGAAGTTTGAATAATGATAAATCAGAATTGGAAATTATTTGACAGCCTTTCAATAACCAGAGCATTAGTGATGAGGCCATCTCTCAAGGAAAGTAATCTTTATGAGTTCTGGCATGATAGCTTTTGCCAAAAAATTCATAACATTTTTAATGATTATCTGTGAAATTGCAAATACAGATAAGCAATAAGAGAAACAAACTTTGCAGACTAAAAAGCTTCTGTAAAGGTGATAATGACTTTAACATATGGGGAAAGAAAGATTTTTTCCTTTACCTTTAGGTGCATGCATTCAGAGTTTAAGCTTATATGTGGAAATGTCAATATCAAGAAATCTAGAAATAATTTGAATTGATTTCACTTTCATATGTCAATATGATGGAGATGTGAAGAAAAAATTTGACATGTTTTGGAACATTTGGAAATTATTCTAGGAAATTCAGCATCAATGAAGTAGAATAGAATTGAACTAAACGGAGCCCAATAGCAAGGCTTCCCTTATTGAACTGTCCCCTCCCTAATAAGGAAGCATCTAAAGTCCTCAGGTCCTCAACAGCCAAACCCTTATTGATTCCGATCATCTCAAGGTTTAAAAATTCATTGCTTTCGAATTTCACAATTGTTGTTTTTGAAAAAAAATGCGGAAGTTAAAATTTTGAATAAGTGTGTATTCAGGCCTCAAATTGCCAAGATTGGTTAGCGGTTTGTCAAAGCAGCGCCTTTGTTGACACCACAAGCTCTAATTCGATATGAAATATCCATTACAAAAACTACGAATAACTTTGGTTTGTTTTAACCCCATGTGCTTTGAAAAAAAAGTTTAACATTATTAAGCGAGGACCCTGGAGACATTTGTCCATATTTTGCCGTTGGAAGGAAGCATGTTATCACTCCTATTGATTATGAAACCTGATGAAGTCGTGTTTTCACTTGGGCCACGATGCCACACCGCATGAGTGCAAGGCAACATGACATTGTTACAAGGGCCATGTGCTCTTTCCCTTAGGACCACAAACAACAACTCAACGTCTTCAGCTCTCTCTCCACCGCCAATCACATGAAAGGGAAATATTTATAAAGCTGATTACTTGGGTTACAGGTAACGAACCTTCCTCAGTTCTGATTAGAACAGATAGGCGTCCACAGGTTAAGCCTGATCAACTGACGATTGTTTGGCGGCCATTTTAGATGTCATTATATTCGCACCTTAATAAAAAATGGATGAGGAGCAGAAACCCGGGATAATAACCCTATAGCTGCAGAGCAAGGGACATAACGTCCCGAGGGCTCACTGACGACCTGGCAACAACAATTAGTTGGCATTGCTGCAGAGGCAGAAAGGACTTCACTGGCACTGCAGTGTGAGCTCTGTCTTGAGTCCTTGTTCAAGATATGGAATTAGCAATTTGATCATGACTTGGTGTGACTGTTGTAACTGAGGATGTCTTTTATATCCTGGACTTTGTGATGACATATAGCTGCTTGATGGGACTTCGGTAATTCTTGAAGAGTTAGGTTCTGAAGAGCAAGTGATCATAGCTGCTTGATGTGACAAGGGAAATGTTTTCAAGTCCAGAAGGAATCTGTGTGTAGCTCCTTTATCTGAACCTGAGGTAACTGAGTCCAGGAAATCTCAGGTGAAGAAGTGTTTGAGTCCATAATGAATTTTTGTCTTCTGGTAGTTACTTGTTGGGACATGGGAAATTCAAGATGTGTCAAGTCAAGGAAAAATCATATCTACCTTATTTGACTGAAGGAACTGAGAATGTGTTACAATTCAGAAGAATATAGAGATCATAGCTGGTTTATAGGACTAAGTATGTGTTAAATTCATGATTATAGCTGTTGATGTAACTGAGTTAGCTGAGGCTGTGCCGTGGTTCAAGCCAGTGAGATATCAGAACTTCCGTTATTGCAAGTCTCTTCACGTACCGAGAGCTCCAGGCAAGGGTTCATTTAATTTCTGATGGATTTGCTGTCTTTAGTTGGTAATGAGAACTTTTTGCTTTTCCTCTGTCTGTTACATGATGAATTGTGTTGAAGTTAAGTTAAAGTTTAATTCATGATAAGACAATTTGCCGTTTCAAAAGACTCACGCACAGTCTTAGTAGTCTTTGAGTCTTCTTCTCATTTACAGTTCTCAGTCTCTTATACCTGGTTCTATTATTATATTGAAAACAGTTTGCAGTATAGTCTCTCTGTCTTGTTCCAGTCTTGTTACAATTCTTAGTCTCCAAAGGTTTCTCACATTATGGGGACATTTTGCTGTTTAGTCTCACAGTCTTATAGTCCTTGTTGCAATCTCATTCACAATTACAGTGAATAGTCTCATACATGTTGGAGACATTTTGATGTTTAGTCTCACAGTCTTGAAGTCTCTGTTACAGTCTCATCCACAATTACAGTGAATAGTCTCAAACATGTTGGAGACATTTTGATGTTTAGTCTCACAGTCTCATAAACAATTATAGTACATAGTCTCGAGCTCATATATGTTGGAGACATTTTGCTCTTTAGTTTCACAGTCTTATAGTCCTTGTTACAGTCTCAACCACAATTACAGTTTTTAGTCTCCTGCTTACAACTACTGCTAGTGTCTCGAACACTAGCCAACTGGTCAAGTGCATTAGTCCACAATCAAAGAGAGTTGTTGGACTACTGGCAATTTCATGCTACTCTGACCATATGACGAGTGACCGGCTTGCATGTAATTGTGACAGAGTACTCAATACTAGAGTGTCATCGCTGGTTAGCTGCAGTCAATGAGAGAGAACTTGCCTTATGTGTATCACCTCGCTTTTTCTTTCTTCGCAAAATATATATTTTTCATTTGCGCATCACCTTTTTATAATTGTAATTGTCGATATATGTTATATGTAAACTGATTGTTCTTTTGATTTTTAAAAAAGAATAATTATGGCTTTGAATTAGTAAAGAGGTTATTTTTCCCATCTTTATAGAAATTTTTCAAACATTTCTGTCCAAAATTTGTTATTTTTTAACTTAAATCTTTTTAAGAATGTATATGTATTCTATAAACCGGTACTAAATTTTCAATATTATTTCAGGTGTGCAACAATTTTGTAAGACCATAACCTGATTAATTTAAATCCAATGCTTTTAAGAATGTAATTACCTTTGTATTTGCTTTATATACTAAATCTATTCCTTGATTACAGGTAAATGGGCAGGACTTGTCTCAGTCGAGCCATGAGGAGGCAGTAGAAGCGTTCCGCACTGCCAAGGAACCCATTGTGGTGGAAGTTTTACGCAGGGTTAACAAGAATAAGATGAAAAATCGTTCTCCGACAATGGTTTCAATCGGAACACAAACGGAGGAGGATTTCTACTGTTATAATCGGCCACCGACACCCCCGCCTGGATTTTACCCACTTCATGTCAGTGGGTGAGTAGAAATTTTCATTTTTAATTTTTTTGAAATTTTGAAATATATGCAACCACAAAAAATCTTAACATCAATTTTCTGAAAAGATGCTTGTAAAGATTAAGACTTTTGTCATTCATATTGTACAATCTTACTTAACCCACTTCAAAATTTTAATTGTTTAATTCCAATCTTTTGTGGTTTTGTATATTTCTTTTAAAACAATAATATTCAGATTTATTGCCCATTGGAATGTGTTTTGAATGACTGACTTCACATTATATTTGTCAAGTAAGGCAAATGCTGGTTATTAGATTTTCCCCCATGTGAAGTAGGTTAAAGTCTTATCATTTCAATGATTGAGTGAGCCCAAATTTCCTTTAGCTTGTGTTACAAATTACCGGATAGAATCTGGGTGTTCTTACTCCCCAATTCCTGCAAATTCTATATGCCTTTGAACTGGAAATTGGTAAATATTCAAGATTTTATCAGATTATTTTATTTACCTCTGACGTTAAGCTCAAGTACAGTGCAAAGACCTCATATTTCATTGGAGAAGTAGAAACTTATTTGAATTATAAGAACCATATGAACAGTTTGAGTTTTTCAGCTCTTAAAGCTCTGTGGCTGGCTGCCTTGTGTATATGTTGACATAATTGTTTAATTTCTCTCTCTCACATCAAAGCATGCCGCGGTTATAAACTCTCGGAGCAGGAATTCCTTCTCCAGAAAGTATTCTTGAGTTCTTGTGCAGGATGATGGATAAGGCTCTTATTTCTGACCTGAACTTTTTCTCTGAAATTCATTGCATCAAAGAAAATAATACTAGTGTCATTCAAGCTAATTTCATCATATCATGTTTAACAGCAAGCCGTACAAATTTCTGGGACTTATTTTTTTCTTTGAGGATGTTGACATGATCTGACATTTAGGGAGAATTGTTCCATTCTATAAAATAGTTTCATCTCTGGTAACTGCGTTGGTCCCAAATCGTGGCATTTGAACTGAAATAAACACCTAGACAGTGAGTGTTGAAAACATGGCAGCTCCGGACTGACTTGTTATGCAACACATGTACATCAACACAGGGTAGAAACATTGAAGAACCGAGATGGCAGGAATCATTTGAGATGGCAGGAATCATTTGGAAATGGTAAAGAAGAAAGATTTTGTAGGGAAGAGATAATTAGTCTGTTTAACAACCCCTGAAACAGAATATCTATACACACCCATGTAAGTTGACATGACTGTTGCAAGTCTAGATTACTGCAGTTTCTGAAAATGGACAGCTTCAATGGACTCCTTTCAATTTGAATACTAAAACGCTACATCTAAAATGAATTTTCATTTCTGAAACTAAAGTCTAAGAGATAGTGTGCCATATGCATCAAGGACAAGGATAGGGGATGTTCAAGAAAAAAATTCCTAGGGAGGTTGAACTTGAAATCTGGATAAATACAAGTTTGTTCTTAGGTACCAATGATAGAAGTTTTATGGAAGGTAATAAGATCACTAGGTCAATGGGACATCATACAGTAGGGACGATTTTTGTGAGGAAGAAAGATACCGTGGTGAACATTAGCTGCAAGGATAGGACAAGTTTTAGGAAGGTTGAACATGAATACTGGGTAAATGGGATTCAGTTCAGAGAGAATATTTTGTGGGTAAAAGAGATAGCTTGGTATGCATTAGCAGCAAAGATAATGGGTTTCAGGAAGGTTGAATGTGAAAACTTGGTCAATGATGGAAGACCCTTCCAAGAGATAAGATATGGCGAGTTTCTGAAGTTATGATGGGTAAGGAAGCTGTTCTATGAACCCATCAGCTGTAGAGGAAAGGAAATGTTGATTGAAACAAAAACTGGCTTTTGAAATTGAGATTTATTATATGACTTGAAACTTGAAGAGTAAGACTTAAAAAGTGAACTAGAGGTAGTATCGGGGGGATTTTTCTGATAAGATGGTTTTGGGAATAGGAATTGCAAAACTGTTGTTAGACAAAATCCTTGGAAGAAGTAGAGTTTGGTGAGCAGAGAAGAATTGTTATTAAGAGAAAGTCTAGAGAGAGAACCTAGAGGTTGATGTCTATGGAAAGTCCAGGGGAGACTGGAATAAGCACCAGGGAATCTGGGAGAGGGAGGGGAGGGATGTCAAGAATCCGATGTGAGGAAACTCGGGGAGGAGAAGATGTTTTTATAAATTTCTGTAAATACAGCAAACATTCTGACATTTGTATAGCAGAACCAGAATTTGGACCGCCAATGATGAGCATGTTTTTGAAATATGATTTTGCATCGTCCTTTCTGACAAGCCTTGCTGCATGCAGAACTAAGGAACCTTTCCCATCTCAGAACTCAGAAGATGGTTTCTTATCTGTTTTATAACCTGATCTATCTTGTTGGGTGTAACAGAAGTAGCAGAGGAAATGCCCCATTGATAAAGTTATGAAATGTGGGTCGATGGGAAGATGTAATCACAACTTCAAAGCTTCACTCAACCTCCTCCCAGCAAGTTTGTTTTATAAGAAAATAAAACTGGAATTACCTGCGATAGGTTTTAGTTTTTTGGACTGAGATAAGAACGGGTATCTTCATAGGCACTGAGGACAGGTTAGAGTGAGAGATGGATACTAATGACCACTTGGCTAGCTAGAGAACTGATAAGGAAACTCAACAGGTGAAATCACTGATTACCCATGGTGCATCAGTACGATTGGCGGCCATCTTAGCTAATTTCTGTCAAGAGGTAAGATATACTGTGTGTAGGAGGGGGATTGGACAAGAACACTTGTTTCTAGGTGTAAATTATGTCCAGAAGATACAGTGTATAATGTATAACTTGTGCAAAGAATTAGTGACCTCTAAATTGTCTTCATTGCTAGAATTCTTGCTATCCTTTCTTAAAAATGTCAATCTGGTTTCTTGAGTCAGCACATTTTCCTGATTCCAAACTTTTAAGCACCCTAAAGCTCAATTCTTTTGACCTTCTAGCGAACAGCATCAGAATAAACAGTGGTCTACCAAAAATATCTTGACCAAGTACTGTTACAAATTCCTATCTTAGTCATCACCCAGATATTACAACAAAGCTTGTCTGAGTTTCCCAAAACATCCGTCAGCTGTGTAACCCAAGCCATACATCAGCTACCTACTTATCTGTTCTTTATTTGATCACTACTTGACTTCCACATCAGGTTTCTTCTTGGAATAGGGTTTTCTTCAGAGTTGCCAGAACCATGTGGAATCGGGTCACTTAATGTATACTTCCATTATCTGCTCTACATATGTTCATCTAACCTCAGCTTTGATTCCACTGTTATGTCCAGAGTTGCTCGAAACATTGTTGTGAATAACAACCCTTTTAAATCAGGAGAATTTTCTTTCTACTTAACCTATATCTTGCTCTCTATAAGTAATTACGGTTTCTATGGCCCATCTTTTATGAAAACATTTCCGAAGACTTGGCCAAAACAGTGGATACTTGTGAAAGTCTGGCCCATATATTCTTTGTCCTAGTTATCAGAGCACCTTTAACAAAGCAACCTTTCTTAAGGCAAACCTTCACTTTGAACATTATACTAAGGTAACCTGAATGTCTTTGAATAAAAAGGAGTTCTTTGAGATAGCGGTCCATAGTTCATAATCAGTCAGTACTACACTGCTTTTACTCTCAAGGCACATAATAGTCATGAGTCATATATTTGGGATATCCCTAAAATATAAATTGTCTCTAGGTCAAAATGTTCATTTTGTGAGCAAAGGCTTCAAGTAAATTTGTCAGATTGATTTTTTGCTGTTTACACCACTCTACAGGTTCTTTGCCATGGAATCTATGTTCCTATCCCAATATGTTTGTTTTAAAAGTTCAAGAAGAGGATATTTAGGAGGAACATCAAGATACATGTGGGGTAGTTTTCTGTTGTATGGAAATCTACACCACTTCTTCATACAGTTACAGTTTTATCAAGAGGCTACCTCAACAATAATAGTCTTTGAAGTTCTTGGGAAGGATGTAGGTGCAGCTCTACAAATATCCTTGGCAAAGAGTTCTTCCTGAAGGGAAACCATGCCATTCCTGTCTAGGCAACATTGGTGCAAGACTTTGGTGCTCTGGTTGATGCAAGATGAAATACTCTTGTAGGAATTGGTATTGTGTTACATGGAAATAGCTTTAAAGTTCATTTGTGGAGTGGTCCTGAACAAATAGTAGGAAATCTTTAGCTGAAGAATAAAATGCCTTTCAGTGACTTCAAACTTTTCCAAAGGTCATATCAGGTGAGATTCCCTTGTAGAAGCGGTATAGTGTTAAAAGAGCTTCCTAACTCAGTTGTAGAGTGTTCTCTTATACAAATAGGTAAAAAAAACTCAATGTCATTCGAAGACTTCAAATGATCCACTGGGCTTCTTGTGGTTATGTTGACATGGAGAAATTTTCTTGTAGTCATTGATTGTTATTACACCTCAACACTCACCAACAGATCCTTCCATTTGAAGTCTTATTTCCATCACAACTTTGCAAGCTTTCTGTAAGGAAACCACACCACTCTAAAGTACCACTGATTTCAGTAGCTCCTAGTGGTTAGGTTGTTACAAGATGAGATGTTCCTGTTGGAGTAGACTAGTGTAATGTTACAGGTTCCAGTTCAATCTACCTTCCCTTTGATGTTCTCTAGTCAAGGAAACCACAATTCCTTCATACCTCCACAAGGTGTACCTTCTCATGACCTTGCTAATACCATGGTGGTTCCTTTTGTCTGGCAGTTGCTGTTTGGCTGAACACTCTTGGAATCAGTGAGGTATTACCTTACAACAGACTCGTGGTCAGACAATCCTGGTTTTACCTAGAAAATGTCCCTTTGATCCTCCGGTTGTGGAGCAGGTCCTGTTATACAAAGAGTGTAGATTCCTTCCTGTGAGGAAACACTCTTGTTCTTAGAGCTCACTCAGTACAGTACCCTTGTGATGGTCTCTGGGTTGGGTTCTTTGATGGAGTGGGTAAGGGATTGCATTACTTACCAATATCAATATCAGTTTTCTCTTGTATATACCTTTTTTCTTGCAGTCCTGTATGATATATTAATTCTTCTTTCCTTTTATTATATGGCAATATTTTGATGAGATGATATAAACCTGTCAAAATTAGGGATGGTGTATTTGTTTTAGTATAGATCATTTTCCCTGTTGTACCTTAGATTACTCTCTTTAGCATTTACAAATCTTGCTTTTTCACAGTACTCATGTTTGAACTATTCATATCAACACATGTCCGAATTTCCTTGAAACCTTCTGAAGAAAACAATAAAATCTCCAATAAGCTCAATATGGTGGTGTCAGATATTGATATAATTTCCAAGAATATTGATACAAGATTGAAAGTGTCTCAACTCCATTGTGCAGCATAGCATCAAGTGTCGACACACATACAGAATTGGACACATATCGATGATACACGGCCATACTAAACAGGGGTTCACCAATCTTTTCATAATAGTATCGATATGATTTGGAATAGCTTGCTCCTTATTCTGTATTAATACACTATTAATAGCTTTATCATTGATTGGGTATATTTTTACGACTTATTATATTGGTATGCTGATTCAGGTCCAATTGTTCCGTGATCAAATATTGATTTGATGTCATCGTTTCTTGCTCTTTGGCATATTTTAGACAAATATGAATGCCAAGCTTGTCAATGTTCTTCTAAATTAATGTAAATGCTTCAAAGTATTGAATCACATTTCATTGAAATTCATGTATGTTCAAAATATAAAGAAAACTGACAGTTATTCAGATTAAGGAATGTTTTGTGCCGAGTAGTTTCCTTTGATTCAGTACATCGCGGAACAATGAAATCAAAATTCAGGACATGTAACAAAGTGGAGAGGCTATCAAATTGCAGTTGATTTCAACATTGAAAAAAGGGCAAGGTACACGCCAGTATTTAGAAGATAATTTAAGTGTGAGAAGAGGGGGGTACTCAAATTGTTCAGGTGCTGAGATTATTAGCACTGTTGGATAGGGAGAGATTTATAATTACTGCCACAGATTTTGACGAGTTGGAAACGAGGGGATTGGGGTTCCTGTATAAACTGCAGCTAGGGCCATAAACTGTGCGACTTCAAATAGATCTCTGGGCGAACTAATAGCTGTTAATGGCGGTGAAGGCATGTGGGCACGCGACTAGGCTCGGAAGAGGAACGAGATGTTATTCTAACTCTCATAGACAGGTGCTGCATTGGGGATGAAAATATTTTGAATGTATCTGAAATTTTTATTTTAAATTTAATGAATTGGTCAAATTTTCATAATGGCTTTTCATGAAAAGGATCGGGCAATTTGTATAATGACAAGTTTGTTTGATAAGAAGTGTTTGTTAATGTCAATTTGTGCAATATTTTTTCTGAAATTTAATCTGAAACTGTGATCACTGAAGAGTAATTTGATTCTAAATCAAGAAAAGATTGATTTTTCTTGATTATTTTCCATCATGTCCTAGAATATTAAACAATGTTCTATTCAGAATATCATCATGAAATCCAATTTTTCCGCCTCTAATTACCTGTACTAACGAGAAGATGTATAAAGACAGCGATGTCAGGTACAATTACGCCCCGATCCAGCTTCTCCGTAGAAGTATATCACGGAGCGGAGAATCGCCTGAATAAGCTCCACTGATCAGATCTAGCCCCAACAAACACAACATTGATGAATTGGACCTGTCTGTTCAGGGTTATTACTGTTTCCAGAATTCTATCTCTGCCACTGACAGTATTATTGACTATGTCAGCTCAGTTACAACGTATTAAATCTGTTAGAGGAGCTGTGAGTTAATGCAGTTTTACATGGTAGATGTATGGAGGAAATGTGGCAATCTTGCAGCCTGTCAAATCCACAGAAGAGCAGTTTGTACCTTGATTGACATTGACGTCTGCTGCTGTCATTATCTCCTGTGACCTGAATGTCAAGGTCATTCTGAGTCAGTTCACAGAAACAACTGGTCATGTGACTATTCATAATATTGCAAATTTCAAGAGCATTTCATTCATAGAGCTCAATCAGCAATTTACCAAAATATTTTTTTTCATTGTGTCACTTTTATTCCATTGATACTTCATTAGCTCCATGGAATGTAAAAAACATGGAGCATGAACAAGGCTTGCAGAAGTGTGTCAGAAAGAAAATAAGGTGATGAGCACAGTGCTAGGATCACGTAGAGTAAGCCTAGCTACCTCTGTCTGATGTATGGCAGGTCAGTGCTGCCATCTGGTGGAGAAATCAGGCAGCACCTGCCGTCACAGCTCAAAGGCTGTGAGATGCACACAGTGAGCGGTGCCCCAGATGCAAATCTCATTGAGTTACAAGATGAAGCTACCTTTAGGCACAAGGGATAGAAGATGATCATGTTTTCCAAAACCTGAAAGAAGATCTCTTAGAAAAACAATGTCTGGTGCTTATGGATTTTCTTCCTGAATATGTCCTTGACATTTTAGACAATTTCAAGTTTCAAAAACAGTTAATTACTTACTTGCCATTCTTTCAATGTTTGAACATTGTAAATTTTTGTAGGCAATCCATTTCTGTAAATTAGATTTACGTTAGCGTAATTGGGTGACAAAAAGCGGCGGTTAGCGATCATTGAATCACAGCCCGAGCCGCCATCGGAAGAAGTCGAGTCAAATCTGCCAGAGCTTGCTGCTTGCTTTTTGACAGGTCGTGTTTTTTCCCGTGGTGAGATGGCAATAGGAGTAATGCTGATTAATTAAACTGTGATTTCCTGCTTGATTTAGCACTGTTGGAGTGGCAAGAAAGTGGGGGATGCTGGTGGGATGAGATCTTGTCATCAATCTCTCGGTGACACGCACACTCTCACTGGACCACCATGCGCACATGCAGTTGTTTTTAACCCTTGATGTGTTGCATCATAGTGAAAATAGCTAGCAGTGACACCCCCTGATTTGCACTTTTCTTTAACCCTTAATGTGTGGAATATTAGTTAAAAAGTTGGCTAGAAGTGACACCCTGACATGTAATTTTCTTTAACCCTTAATGTATGGAATATTAGTTAAAAAGTTGGCTAGCAGTGACACCCTGAAATGAAATTTTCTTTAACCCGTATGTGTGGAATATTAGTTAAAAAGTGCGCTAGCAGGTTTCAGTGACACAAACCTACGATTTTATCATGAACCCTTAATGTTTGGGATTTGATTTTTTTCAATTATCATCATTAATGTCAATCAGTATTGTATCATATTTATTAGTTAAACTGGTTGTGCTATTTTTCCTAGTATAAAACCTTCAAGGAAAGTGCAACTTATATAAACTTATCAACGAATACTTGAAAAAATGAAGTTGTAGAACTTATATATGGGCCACAGAAAAAAATGTGTTGATTTAACCTGTGGGGATAAAATATGTCTCTCTGATAAAAAAAATTCTTTCAGAAAAATTGGCTTTTCAGTGCCATAAGAACAGCTAGAATACTTTAATCATGTTGACATATTTTAAGATAAAAAAAGAAAAAAGAAATGTTTCAAGGCGAGACATCTTCAGAATTTTTCCTGTGTTTGTTTTTGGATTGTTAAGGTATTGATTAATGCCCTTGAGGCAGAGTAATTCCCTTTTGGAACTCTCTTGTCCAGGAGATTAATTAGTTTAGCTATGACTGTTGTGTTATTTTGCCTATGGTTATATTTATCTATATATCTGGACCATCTAGGTTGGAAATAATCAACGACCTTTCTTGCTTGAGGAAATACAACCAGATACTTCCTAGTGTGGATGTTGTTATATTATTAAAGCTGCAAATAATGAGTTCAGGCTGAACAAATTTGTTGTTTTTTTGTTGATTATATTAGTTTTATGATAAAGTGGGCAAACAGAAGGGATAAGGGGAGAAATTTCATTTATTTCTTTGAAAAAGGCAAATATCCCTGTAGATATGATTAATTGATTTTTTTATGAAACTTGAAACTGTATGTGCGAAAATTATTTTTATTGTTTGTATTGTTTTTTTCCAGATAAGTATTAAGTCCTTGCGTATGGAAGGCTTTCCTGACAAACATCAGTAATCTCATTTGAAAACATACTCTTAGCTTTACTTAGAAACATAATTTGTGAATGTTACTCTCCTAAAAACAATGATTACCTTCAACAATTACCTTTCTGATAAAGTATACAGAAATAGGTTTCTATAATGGCTCTCTTTGTAGTTTTTCCGAAGTTCAAGTGTAAAGCCAATCAAGAATGTTCCCATTAATCAATACATGTTATTATTGGGAGTAGTTACAGAGGCATCCTAGTCTGATGGGAAATTGCCAAGTCGGCGCAAATTGATGAAGAATGCAGCGGAAGTGTCAAATCTTGTTGGAAAGATTTTTCCCTTGGCATGCTTCATTAGCCACCTGTAATACTCAGCAATGATACTACACGTTAACATGAAGCATTTCCTTGTATTGCTTCCAACAGTCATTCTATAATGCACTTGTACGATATTAGCAATAATCCTAAGTGTTTGTTCGTAGCAATACTATCAAACCTGGAAATCTTTCTTTCCCTGGTTTCCTTGGTACAGGGAGCTCAGCTTAATGAGACGGAATATTTTTGAGAAATTGGCATTTTCCTGAAATTGGAATGGTCATGACTGCTTGAGTAAAGCTGATGAAATGAGCATCGAAGGATATTGAGGATTTTCCGATTTTGAGATTCTTCCCCCTAAAACAAGGAAAGTTAAAACCTTATGTGTGAAATGAGAGTTGAAGTGCATGGCTTTCCGATTTGAAAGTTAGTGCTTATTTGGCAAGTATTTGATGTTCTGCTCCGAGAAGCTACCTGCGCCTCAAACAACGCTCCGCAATCACTTTTCATTTCCCACAATCCTTTCAAGTCAAATAACGCTGTTTGAATCAGACCTTAACATTAATCCTCACCAATCTTTGCAGAATGGAGGAATTGAGTTGAAAATTGGATTTTTTTCTTGCAAATGCAACAGTATCCATTGATTAGAGCCATGCAACGGAGGTTCAGACCTTTTAGTACTAGTGTGGCCTGTAAATGAGAAATCTCATGTAATTTCACTATCCTCTTGCATTGGTAGGGTTTCTCAGAGAGAAAAAACATTTAGATAAAAAACGTTTTGAAAAGGTGATAAGAGTTAGGACCGTATTTCCTGTTGCACTCCCATTCTGAGCGGCCATTTTGGATTTGATTATTATATACGCTGGAGGTAATCAGAATCAAGCTATTTGCCTGAATAAGTGCGAGGAAGCGAGCGAATGGAGAGAGTAAATACTGAAGTAACCGTAGGGATTTAATTAGCGTCCTATTGTGCACCTTTCAACATCCTTTAATTCCTATTTTTCACTTCAGCGGTCTATTTTTCTTATTCATCTAAGCACGGATTGCCTCTCTTTAACAACATGTAAGGCTGTTAGTGGGAGGCTGTTCCTAACTGCAGCACTCTTGTGTTGTACAAATACCCAATGGAGAACTATTGTGATTACCTTTAATTTGAGAGATTGTAAATATTGTGTGTGTGGTCTTTATGGCGAGATGGCAATTTCTCATGTTATTTTCAATAACATGTCTTGAGAGATGTGGAGATGGTTTAATGAGAAATTTATGGTCTTATAATAGGAGATTAAATATTATGTTTGGATCATTGTTGATGATAATAATTTTGAATATTTAAGAAACACAATAAAAAACAATACCATATTTCATTTACTCATGTTAAAACTATAAAAATGATACAATATGATAGATTACCCTTGAGTAATTTCTTTTCCATACCAGTTATTCCTTTCCATTATAAAAAATTTCTTTCCCTCAAGAATTCTTCCTTTACCAAAACACAAACCAAATCCTCAAGATGAATTACTTGTAAAATATACACAGCATTTGGAGGCCATATAACATTGTTGTTGCCTGAAAAAGCCATAATTTTGCTCCATTATGTGGAAAAGAGGAATGGGATGGCTACTTAGAATTCTTGAGGGTCATGGATCCCCTATGTTATTGTGGAAGAGCCTGTGAGAGGTTCCTCTATTGGACACAGGTGCAGAACATGGGAGTTTCTAGTCTGTCATCGAGACCCAAGGGCAAAAATATTCAGTTGACGACCAACCCAGTCTAGAAAGGTATAGCAAGTCTAGATTGCTCAGCTCTAAAGTTAAAGCATCTTCTGGGCACCTTTTTGTTTGAAATTGAATTGTTTGAAAATGTGTCAATATTTGAAAAAAATACTTCTGAAACTAAATGTTATTAAATGAGTCTCTTCTGGTTTCTAATTGAGTAGATACATATCACATCATACCTCACAACCCTCAATTCATCCTCAAGATTACCCCATTGCTAAAACCGAGTTGTCTTTATTTGAAAATAAAATTTTACATCATGATGTAAAGCTGTTCACCCTTAATTGATAATCTACCCCATTTCTTTCACTGAATCTGTACTGGTGTTTTTATTTGAAAATTACATCATCTATTAACAAACATGAATCAAAACCTCAATTCCTTGCCTACCCAATTTTCAGTGTCTTCATTATTGTAATTCCTTCTGGTGAGGATTATGAAATAATGGTGTTTTTATTTAGCAGTCATTTTTACATCATAATGTGTTTATGAATTCGTCTCAAACCTTCACTTTCTCATTTACCAGCAATTCCCACCATTGATTTCTAACTGGAAGGTTTCTGAAATCCTTGTCCTTTCGTCAATGAATAGTGTTCAAACTGTCAATTCTTCATATACCCATTTCCCTGCACTGATTCAGAAATTGATATAATCAAAAAATTGGAAATTGAAAAATGGGTTGTCAAACAAGAGAACAATTTTCTTAAGGTAAAAGTAAACAATTTATTTACATTACAACTTTTCAACATACCCCAAGAGACAGGTATTGATGTGAGCATGGCAAAAATGTTTGAGGTTTTGGTCTCAAGTATGTGAAAGATCAATTTTCTTCCTGTTTTCGCTGTGAATATTTCATAACATGAGAGAAAAATGTTACAAGTTTCACCTGTTCTGTTATGAATTAGGGCCAGGGTTTGAGGAATGTTTTCAGTGTTAACAAACTATGTAACTAACCTATTGTTCTCTTGTCAAGGAACAATCTCAAACCTTTTCTATGCAAGTTTTCTCAGCCAACCTTGCTAACAACCATATTATCCAGTCCCTGTGATCCATGCCTCAGCCAATAGGACAACTATTTTCCCATTCATCATACTGACATATTTCATATTACATATCACCAATAATGTGGAAAAGATGGGCTAAGCCCTTTCTCAGTGAACATAATGAATGGAGGTAGACTTAGGTGAGAACCTTGCTGTACTCCTTTATCCATACTATGCATTTTATATCCTATTTCACAGTCCTAGCTTTCATTATGTGCAGGGAGATGTGTGTGGATGAATGAATTCATTCAGGGTTGTAATTATCAAGTTTACGGGTTAAATTTCTTCATAATAGAATTTTCAATTTGACAGGTGTTAATCTTTTTCCGCTTGATGAAATTTGAATTCTTTAGGGAGTTTTGAAAGGTCCTCTCTTCTATGCGTCTGGCTTTGCAAAAGTGTGATGATTTATTCATGATTTTAACAACCTGTCAACATGTGCTTTTATTTCTGCACAATTTTGTTGGACTCTTTAAATAATTGATCCATGGTATTTTAGGAGATTACTCCATAAATAGAAGTTTGTC
Organism: Steromphala cineraria; assembly: GCA_916613615.1. Taxonomy (NCBI): domain Eukaryota; kingdom Metazoa; phylum Mollusca; class Gastropoda; order Trochida; family Trochidae; genus Steromphala; species Steromphala cineraria. The sequence goes on from OU744726.1 coordinate 31,953,566, forward strand.
AAAAATCAACAGTGTTTTTACTCGAAGGACGACAGACTAAATATGTGCTATGGATAACATACCTTATTTGTAAGTAGCCTCTAGTTTTTCTTAACACTTTACAAAAAAGATAAGATTTTATGTGACACTTTACATTTTATGATTCTACATGTTTCCTATCAGGATGATAAAAAGGTTAGAATGATTGGCATCTATCAATATTCAATATTTTTGTTTGCTTATAGATTGTATGTTTGTCTTTAATGAAATGTCAAAATTTAAACTAATCTTCTCAATATTTCTGTTTTAGTTATTTCTTAAAAGTAATTCAGTAATATTTTCAACTTTGGTGCACATATTGTTATCAAAAGTAAACTTGAAACAGAATGTCAATGCAATGAAAAAATATGTTTTTCATGAGTAAGTCAATAACTAGATCACTTAAGCCATTATTTGCTTAACTTGACCAACATAAAATAAATCTGTTGTAATGCTTCCTAAATAATCTGTGCCATGAGTACATAACAGTAAATAGAGCGACCAACCCTTGCTCTACTTAGGAAATAAAATAGTCCTGTTTATTCTGGGGAAAGATCGTGTTCCAAACCATCTCTCCATGCCATTCGCATCCACGAGCATGAAATGCATTTGGCACGAAGCAATCATGGAATGAGATGTGCTCGCTTGGCAAAATGAGTGATTCTTCAAGAGATAGGCCAAACCCTCAGTGCTGCCTTCATGGAACCAAAAAGTCACCGAGCCCAATCTCGCATGATTATGTCCCGTAAAAGAACATTACAAAATGGCTGTTCATCACTGTCGCACTCTAAGGGCCTGCTCTCCTGACAAAAAGTCATTTTCAGCCTCTCTAAGACTGTTTTGGGATTACTGGCTGCCCATCTCCATGTACCATGTCACAACTGGGAGAAAAATGGCTGCTCCTTCTCCCGACAAAAGACGTTTTGGCGGGTCGGTTCCTGGCTTTTTGGAAGCCAATGAGAATCTGTCAGGATGGATTGAATGATGGGAAGAACGGACAGATTATTTGGTCATCAGGGCAAGACAACGCATCTGCCGCTGAAACCTTCACCTTTCAACTCTCCAACCATCTTGTCTGTATTTTTGTCAAAATATTTGAACAATCATGTGAAAAGTTCAAAGGACTTGGTCACTTCATTAATATCTGTTCCTGGGAAGAAAGACTCCATGTAATGCTGTGTTATTACATTTCTCCAGTTGTACAATTTGAACTTAATTATATGATTTTGACAAGGCAATTTGGCTTCAAAAATTGGATTTTTTATTTTCTTATGAGTTGATTGATTACAATGATTTTCTTGTTAAGCAATAAATCATCTTTCACTTGAACACCAAATTTCAAGTAAAATCACATTTATTATATAAATCTTAACTAGTGGCATTATTCTGCGGTTTCAGGTTCAGTTTCATCTACACTTATTATGTTAGAATCAAAAGTCAATGATATAATCCCTTACAGAGATGTAGGAACCGAGAATTGTATATATAACATTGCTATATCATCTCTCAAGAATAACAAAGATTCAATAATTAAAGATATGGCATGGCCAAATAAAAGTCAGTGTATTTGTTTTAACGAAATAAATAAGATAAAATGCAGCATGTACCACAATCTCATATTTTATTTATTTCATTCAGTCTACTGTATTTTCCAGGTGGAATAAAAACAGGTTTTATGTTCACGAAGTTTGCACCTCTTAAGATTGCACTGAATTGCTCTCAGGCTTGCCACTTTTTTTTCGCAGGAAGTCAGCAATATTAGCACGATACAGTTATTCATGTAATGGAATTCACTTAATTGGGAAAGTGGGAAGTATTTGGCTTGAGGGGCTATCTTAGGGTTCGTGGTAACAGTTGAGAAATTTGTGGTTCTAATTGAGGCTTTAATCATGGGCACAATGCCTTTAGGCAATAAATTTAACATTTTAGCACAACTAATTGAAATTGCAAGCTTACGAGAATTTCGGGAATTATTAATAATTTTCAAATTATCCTTTTTTGTTCGATCATGCTGTTTGCAAATGAGAAATTTGTGAATTGAAATTTTCAGGAATCAGTTTTTTCATGATATAAAACTAAAAAGAAAGAAAATTTCTTAAACCATCACAATTTCTTGTGTTTTGAGCATCTTTTTAAATTATATAACAAATGTGATATTTGCTGTACAAGAAATACACATTTTGAAAATAAAAATCAGAATAACATTTTAGCCACTTAACAACTGGTAGGCAAATTAAGGTAAACTTTGAACATATTTAAAAGAGTTTATTTAAGACTATTTGCAATCAAGCTTGATGTCTTGTCTGATAATCAAGGTTTCTGTGAATGCAACATTGGCCATGGCAGATCTTGTTTAGACATTCTTCTTTTAGACACACGTTGTATGCAATGCACATGCTTTACACACTGCACATGCATTTCCTGACACCCACAACACCGAGTACATAAGCATGTGACTTTATCTCTGTATATTCTAGTTGAGAGTGACTGCTCAGGTTAAAGGTATATCTAGACTTGCAATAGCCCTCTAGAACATTATTTCATCTTCAAGTTTTTTGTGTCCAAAATATTTTGAAATTTTAATATCAAGTCTATATTTCATCCAAATTCTGAAAAAATCAAGATCAGCAAAGACTCAAATTAGACTTGATAAATAATTAATGTTTAAGTGTTTAAGAGACTGTGAGTAAGTCAAGGGTAGATTCTGTGTCTGTTTAGGATAGCGATAGGAGATGATGGTACCAGAATGGATAGGGGGTCTGGTGTAGGTTCACAGAACTATTCTAATTGTCTGGAAGACTTGGAGTTGAAAATATTGTGTTGATTCATTCTGGAATTTCTGGAATTGGGCTTTTTTGGAGCTTTGATTGCCTTGTTGAGGATGTTACGGGCCTTCTGTCTGTGTGATGTTGACTTTACTAATGCTTTGTGACCATGTAGTTGTTAATCGGGAAGAGTTGATATCCCCCTTTCATGCTTTTGGTAGGTTTTGAAGAGCTTAGTTTTTAATTGCTGATTGCCAATAGAAATTAAAATTTATTTTGAATTATTCTATGAATGAAACTTAGTTTTCTAACCATTCATGAAAACTTTGCTTATATCCAAGCAGTGCATGTGATAAGATAAACAATTTATCAAGTGTGTTTTTAGCAATTTAAAATCAAAATTTCCTGAAAGAGTTAGAAGCCTTGACAGAAAAAAAAAGGTTCCAAGCTTTCAGATGCAGTCTCTCATACATTAATTCAAGTTTTGATTAGATGTGGAAGTAAAGTATAATTCTAATGTTTTCAATGAAATAGATAGAGGCCATTGACTTATCATTCCATTTTGATAAAATCCTATATATGTGAGCTCAGGAAGATTGTTGAGAGAAACTAAGCAGTTCTTGATTCTATGTAGTGAGAAATACCAAAGTGGCACTGACTGATCAGAGCTCAAGGGAACCGGAGGAATAAAGCAGTAGAATATAGGTTTTACTATCTGCAACAGAGATTCACCCTGACAGTTAGGAGGAACCAGGTATTCAGGCTTACCTCGGGAGGGGCAACCTGATACCCCTATAAACAATAGGTGGGCAATTCTGTGTCAGGGTAAGGAGTCTGTCCATATGTCTTTATCAGTTATGGAAACCGAACTCTTAACATCACTTTGATTTCATTTCAGAATCTGTTGTAAGCAATATAATTTTAACATTCTGTGTCAGTGTTAGGAGTTCGTCCATATGTCTGCATCAGTTGTGGAAACCAGACTCCTAACATCACTTTGACTTAGATTTTGATCTTGCTGTAAGCAAAGTCAGGATTTTATTGTAAGTGTAAGGAGTCTGTTCGTATGTCTAAATGTTATGGAAACTGAATTCTTAATATCACTTTGACATAACTTTACAATCTGTTTTAATCAATATGGGGCTTAATAATTTTGTTTGAAGAGTTGAATATTTATGTATCAATCATGGAAAAGGCAAACTCTCAACATAACAGCTGTAAGCAATAGATAGGACATTCTGTGTCAGGTGTTTGTCAATATGTTTTTATCAGTTTAAGAAAAGTCAAAACTGAAGGATAAGGAGTCCGTCCATGTGTCTGCATCAGTTGTGGAAACCAAACTCTTAACATCACTTTGACTTGAACTTAGGTTCTTGTTTCCTGATTGGGCATAACAGTAAGGTCTTTTCTTTGATGTATGTTGTTGCGTTGATAACTCCATGACCTCATCAGTATTCATGTGACCTCCACATGTTAAACTACATTGAGGTAGGGGATACAAAAGGATATTCTCTATGTGGGGCATACAGGCACATAACACAGATGGTTTAAATGTGAGGAAAGAAAACATTGAAATAAGCTACAGTATGTTTTAACTATTTTTTCTGTGATCTTGCCCTCCCTCGTTTCTTTGAAGTTGTTTACAAATATATGTACAAGTGAAAGAAAGATGTTAAAAAACTTTCATATCTTGTGACCATATCTCAGCGCCTAACAATTGGATAAACACTGTAGCAATGATAGTATCGCTGTAACAACACTGTGATGTGGTGATACCATCGTGATACTTTGGTGATACGTGTGATGCAACCGTAACCACACATACACCACACCCATATATTAATCACAACATCACAAATATTTACTTCTTCCTAGCTTTTGTTTTTGTGGTATCTTCTAAATATTTTGGTTTGTCCCAAAGTGAATTATCTCCCCTTGGCATCCATATTTACAGCAAACACCTGTGTGAAGTCCAGCCAAATCTTTTGATACGTGAAATATACTCAAGTTTCAGAAACACCTTTTGATAGGAATTAAAGAGTCGTGAAAAAGTTCATATTTATTTTATGACACCTTTCATGGGGTAATATTGAAATTATTCAATTCAATATTCTAGTGTCGCATCATAATACTGATGATTTAATGAAAATTAAAAGACTTGTCTTTTCTATTCCCTGGAATCTAACAAATATCTGAACTCTTAACACATTTTTGCCATGTTGTCAAGCATAAATGATTGCTGTCTGCCATTCTGTTAGGTAATTAGCGACACTGACAACTTCCTGCAAGTCTAAATGGAACACTCTGAATTTTTTCACGATGATTTACAAATGTCTATGTCGATATCATCAATTATGAGTCACTGGTTGCACAGAAAAAACAGTGTGTAAGTAAGAAATGGATCAATTATTCTGAAACTCCTTTATGGTAGTACTTTAAGTCCGATGTTACGTATATCGCTTCCTGATGATCTGACTCTGGCACGTGAGAATGAAATTACAGAGTGTTTGGTTTGATCGTTGACTTGGGATCTTGCCCTATTGTGTTTTTCAAGTCTGGGTTTGTTTATTGATAGTAGCGCCTTGTATTATGACTGTCAGATGACAGACCAACTCCGTTGGATAGAGCGATCGCAGTGTTTGACGGAGGTACGCGGAAGAAATAGACTTGTTTTTATACACTTCACAAGAAAAAGCTCTGTAATTTGTCTTGGGAGTTGTAAGAAGTGAGGCAGTGCCAGATAAAGAAATGACAACACAAAATTAGTCAGTTGGACGTGCGTAATAACATGGTTAAAGTTTGTTGTAGGGAAGTAGTATTCAGTATTCATCAGGTAAATGTTTTTGTCTGATTGTCCACTTTAAGTGAATTTTTTCAGGGTGTCTTGGCTAAATGTTTTCTCAGAAAATACTTTTTGTCAGTAGTTATTGATTTCTTTCTACTTTGGAATGATTTCAATGCCTTTTGGGATTGTTGTTATGTAAACATAGGAAAAATGGCTGATTTCCACTATTGACAATCTCTTTTTGTTTTAAGATTCAAAGGAAAACTCAATATGTTAGTACAATATTGTGAAAGATAATTATTTATCATGACAAATACTTTGTTGTCATTCAAGAATTATGAGGGTTTCAAAATTATTATACAATGTATTAATGTCAATGATACAATTTCGGATACGTGAAAAATTTCACAAGTGATATAATGTCATTGTTTACAATGTAAAAATACTATGCATCCCTCCTCAACAAAATGTGACAACAGTTAGTATATGAATTCCACCAACAAACTCTCGAACATGCCTCAAGTGATGCGTTCAGATGGAAATTATGGAAATTGAAAATTGATACCTCCCTCGTAAACACAGCTTCAGCAAGCAATAATTTGTCACCCTCTCCACTCCATAAATCCAAGATGGACAATTTATTGGTTTTGTGGACATAGATACCATTATAGGTGTGAACATGTAAACAGATCTTGTTTACTTTGTGGTTGTGATGTGATGAATAAAAGATCATGTTCTTCTGACCACAAGAGCTTTTCTATAAATGTAGATTTTTGAGTGTATGAGCTCCAATTATGATTTGTCTTTAATATCTAGCTGTGTTGGTTGCTTTAAGACATCAATAACTGTAGGCTGTATATTGATATTCTTGCTGCAAAAGAGGTGGTCAAAAACCTTGGGATAAGAGTCCTTAGTCTATACACAATCATTAAGCTGAGTCAACAGCTAATAGTACAGAGTTGTTACTAAGTTCTGAGATTAGCCAGATAGTATACAGCAATGAGGCCTAAGTTCTGAGCCTTAGCCAGATAGTATACAGCAATGAGGCCTTAGTTCTGAGTCTTAGCCTTATAGTATAAACCATGGAGTCCTTATTCCTGTAGTCTGTCATCCAGACCCTAGAGCAAAATATTCAAGAAACGACCAACCTAGTCTACAACGGTATAGCAAGTCTAGATCACTCAGCTTAGTTAAAAACATCTTCTATTATGTTATTATACATGAATTGTTTAAAAAAATATTGTCAATATTTAAAAAAATACTTCTGAGACTAAATGGTAGTCTACCATTCCTGAGCTTTAGCCTGATAGTATACTGTAAGGAATCCCAATCCTGAGCCCAAGCCTGATAGTACAGAGTATGGAGGCCCCAGTCCTGAGCGCAGGCCTGAGCTAGTGGTTGATCCCTGAGCGAGAGCGGGATGAGCAGCTCCCCAATTTCACATCAATATCTGGCATCAGCTGAGCCCCTGCTTGACAGACTGCAATGGTATCTCACTCTCTATCTGATTGCCTGCTTTGTGTAGCAGCCTCGGCCATGGGATGGTGAATAATATGCCACAATTTCATCCCCTTTTTAATCAGGAATGCTTAAAAATTACAAGTTGGTTTGATTGTCATTGTAATTAGGATGAGGTGAGATCGATTTTACAATGTTGAATTCTTATATTTCAGTTTGTACCAGCCATCGTCACGGCGACCTGTGGCCTTTTCACCAAGCGCTGACATGGGACTCACAGATATCGAGATGTCACACAATCTTGACTTTGATGATCCATACTTCGATGACAGGCCTTATGAGATGGAGTATGAAGTGAGTACACCAGTTTTCCATCGTTTGATTAAAATTTCATGATTCACATACAAGAACGTGATTCACAGAAGGACTAAGTTTTGAGGGGCTTTGTAAGGATTTGTCTATGGCAGCTAGTAGAATAGGCCCAATCTCATCTCATCTCTGCAGCCTCGAGATGTAACAAGCGTAGGAAACAGTCGTGTTCAATCAGAGGATCTTTGAGCACGCTCATATCCAGCTCAGAAATCCAATACATTATTAATAGAGAATGCCAATGATTAGGTAGGCTTTCATTTGCGTCCCTTCTCATGTGATGGCCCGCTGACGAGAACTCGTCTTAGAGAACAAGATGTTTGATCAACCGGTTGAAAAAAATGAGCGTGAGGTTTAGAGTATCGAGGCAGTTGCGGAATGTTTGATAACGACACGCCTTCCCGAGGCCGAGCCTGATACAATAGCGAACTCTCTAATCAGGAAGGGATTATTCTCAAACTCTGGCATGATCACCTGTAAAAAGAACAATTCTCGAATCGACCTGTCAGTCAATGAAACCTTTCATAGTAACAAATGTCGTTAGAAAGCGCTTGTACTCTCCGCTTCTCAACATTTTACGCTGTCAATCAATAAATTTGTTATAAATTGTCATCCCGAGCCAAAGGTGAATTCCTGCTAGGAAAAAGGGGAAATCAAGCAAATACTGTTTATGAATAATAATAGAATGAATATGTAAATTTTGGAATTTGAACAAAAATCATTTGGGATTAAAAAATTTAATTGAATTTAAGTAATTGAAAAATCAAATCATTTAGGAATAAATTGAATCAATTTATTACACATTTTTTTCTGTTTTTACAATGTTGAGAGTAATTCAATATTGCAATAATGGCATAAATCATTCGCACAAACTCACGACTCATGACAAATATGTGAATTATGTTTTTAATATGTATCGCACGATTAATGTAAATCAATATATTTGTATGGTGTCACCCAACAAGACTTACAGTAAAATACAGGTGGTATCAATTATTTTTCTCTCACCATGTGATAAGGCGATTATTGGAAACATTTCTCGATTTATGGCCCGTCAGGCTCGTATGTTGACATTCGGCACTAAACTGGGTGCTTACTGATGAGAAACTAGGACCATATAGCTTCAAGAGGACATAACTCTAATTGTAACAACTGGACAATAGTGTTACAAAGCATCCATTGTACAAACAAACTAATGGTAACGGCTATTTAACAAACAGTTTCCTTCTAAAACAAATACAATGGGGAGTGACCGCTACATGTAATGAAAGTGACCAGTAATTATTTCCCTACTAATGAGAGGCTTGACCATATAACATTCTAGTTGTATGACTGGACAATTATGTGACCAAAGCGTCTTGTATACAAGCACATTTCTTCTTAAACCAACACATTGATGCAAGCAATAGGGAGTGACCGGTTCAAGGAATTGAAGTGACCGATAATGATTTCACCCACTAACAGTAACGGCCACTCATTGATTGGACAATGGCCGGAGCCAATCAATAATCTAATTGGTAGTTTTCTCATTGACCGCTGCTCCTAAGTGACCACAACGGGTCATGCTGACATTGAGCTAACCATAGCATTCTAGCTTGTAAATTTGAATTCAGAACAAAACTCCTTCAATATTTTCAGGTTGGGAATGGGGCTATGAAGAGATTCAATTGCTTGAAGTATTTTGCTGATGCTGCTTTACTCTGGGTCAAATACTCTTTCTGATTCCTTTGCAAAGCTGTCCATAGATAAGTTTGATGAATACTGTAATAGCTGATTTATGGTTTGACTGTTTTTGATAAAGAGTCCAACATGAACCTTCCTTGGTTTAAGGTTGTTTGATGAACCTTTACATTTTAAAATATATCTTATTTGCTTGGGATATTAACAGTCTTACATTTATAGGCATTGCATCAAGTTTATTTGTTCTCTCTCATAAAGCCAGGCAGAAGAAATAAAGGGTATTTCATCTGTCACATTACTTACATTATGTATAAAGTTTTAGTGTTTGTCATCAGGTAATGCATTTACAAAGAAAGTCATTTAAAGGTAGATGGTGACACATTTATGTCTGATTGATGATGCACTCTCAGTACCTGTCAACAGCACTTGAAGATTGATCAGGGGGAGGATGATGTAACAGCAGGCAGGGGAGGGTGATGTAACAGCAAGGAGTGGGGTCATTGGGTGCACCTCCCAAGTTGTTTGAAGTAAATGTTATATAACTGTATATTCAGCTTATAGGATCAACTTCCATTAGATCTGTAGCTACATGAGTTGAACAAACACCCCACCCAGAAATACAACCAGTTGCTTTTGATCTTTGTTTCAACTTTGATTTCAATCTTTCATTTCTTTCCATCTTCCTTGTTGATATATTGTGGCACAAATCTTTGAATTGATATTGCTTTCAACTTCAAGTATTGTCTATGTACAATAGATAGTCTTTGTTTCTTGATTATAGCAAAACATTCAAGAAAACAACATTTTTGAAACCTTGGTTTTCTTTTGTTCACCATTTCGCTTCAAAAGTATTTATTCTAAATTTAATCACCTTGTAATGTTTGATATTGATGGTCACCCCCATTTACCCCCACACATTTAATTTGACCCCGATCCACCCACCCCTAAGTTAAGGATATTCTCCTATTACCCCCTGCTTTGAAGTGAGTAACTGTATTACATAAGCAGCGACTGTAAGACCTCTGTTTACTTTCTTTAGGTTGAGGAGTAGGGGATGTAAGGGGGTGTACATTTCGCATGTAAATTGAGAAATATCGTGTATTCCTGCCTGTTTGATGTTTGATTGTGATCATTATCTCAGAGTAAATAACACTGGAGTTTCAATACAATCCCCTTGATAAACCAGAGTTACCTCCACCTGGTTTGCCCTTGTAGTTTCCTGCACTAATCGCTCTTGGCATTTTCAAATTTCTGGCATTGCATGCTATCCAAAACTTCAATCACTTGCATTTTAAAAAATTATTTCTGTTAAATTAAATAACATAATGTGCCTGATTTTCAAATTGCATGATCCTGATTTGAAATTTTTCAAGTTCCGTCAAAATCGTTTTTTAATTTCAATTCCATGAAAGAAGTTGGAGATTTGCTTAGAGAGACTCTAATGGAAAATTAGCTGGAGGAAGAAGTGTAAGCTGACTTGTGAATCAAGTTTGAGTCTTATCAAGGAAGAAATCGGAGAAATCTACTTGAGTGTATTCCCTCAATTTGTCACGTTCGCGTAAGTCAGGATTCTCCCACATTAGCTGCCCGATGCCTCCACAAAAAGTAGTTCCGTATTAAGCAACTACGTGGAGCTGACAAAGTTGAGAATTAGATCCACGGAGATCGAGCGATGCAAGTAATCGCAACACAAGATCAATGAGGAAAATTAACCGGAAGTATTTTATCTAGTTGGCTGGAGGCAACCCCCTTCTTAGTGTCAGCGTTTTGATGGAACTGGAAAATAATGTTTTTGTTTCATGGCATGGAATCTTACCTCAATTTCTGCTAATGAGAGCAAAGTAAATATTGTGAGAGTAGAAACCAACACCTCCCTTTGTGTTGATTATAAACTTTATCTTAGTACTTTGCGAAATGCCATCTGTTACTTAGCAGCAAAAACTCGGAGGGTTGCTCATTTGATTGTTGTTAGCAATTGTTCAGTTTGTCTTCAATTGTTTGCCTTCTTTTTTTTATCTACAGTTTTCTAAATTTATCTTTTTAGAATTTGCCTGTGACATTAAGCCTAGTTGTTTTCTGGGTGTTTGATATAGGTCATATCATCACATTCTCTACCTAGATTTTTATCTGGCTCTGACTGCTATGTATTTACACATGGCCAGATGCTATAGTATATCTCCCTTTTCTCTCAGTTATATGAATAGTATTTTCTTTCCAAACTATGAATGTAGAGTTTTTAGAGAGTTACTTTTCAGTAGATGAAAGTAAACTCTCACAAATGTAGAACTTTCCTGTCTTCGAGTCAAATTTCTTAAAGTTATTCTCTAGTTGGTAGAGGTAAATTTCACACCAGTGCAGTCACTCTCCTATCTATGAAGGTAGATTTTTCACCAAGTTGTTCTCCAATTGATGGAGGTAGTTTTTTCACCTGGGAGCCAGCTGGCATGAAAGTTCATCATATTTGCGGGGTGTTGTAACATGACGACTGACACGATGTACGTTTCTCCACACTTAATGCCAACTCTGATGCATTGATTCACACGAGTCTGTTCCTACCGCCCATGCCGAACTAGTTGGATCTGAAGAGACAATAATCACGTACCAGGAATAGTCAAAAAAGATTATTACTCAATGATTATTCACTTAAAAAATCTGCCCAGTATGGTGTCTAATCAGTATCAGTGATTTTTATGCTATTATTGGCAAATGGATTATATCTGACAGGAGAATGGAGGATTTATAAGAGCAGTTGTGAGGAAGATCTTCTTCAAAATGAAGAAGAGTAGTTGTGAGGATTATAGCGTGTGTTTAGCTGTTTGTTCTGATCATTATCACCAAGATGTTGATCCGTTCTCTAACAGGACATAACATGATTCCCAATATGGCCTCTTATATTTAGGCTTGCACATGCACAGATTCAACAGTATTTTCTACTCCTTGATATTAAAAATTGGTATCGTTGCCTTCGCAATACTATTATTGATCTGTTCATAATCTTTTACAAGCTTGCTTGCATTAAATGATTTCAAATTTAAAAATTTAAAAAATATTCAAACCTGATGAAAATTTTTGCCTTTTAAGATGAAAATATTAAATCGCTAGGATGAATATAAAGTTTGTGATTCATCTGGAGATAATGCCATCACTTAAACCAAATAATCGACATCATGGAGTCTGAAGAATCAACTCCAAGAAAAGAGTTCCAAGCAATTACAGAATTTCCCCTTCCCTTAGCCTACAGAAAGCGTGGAAAAATTGTCACTTATATATCAATATTTCAACTCTTGACCCTAATTTCTGCGAATGTGCAAATCACCTTGACAAGTCTGGTGCCAATTAGTCGACTCATTCACACCTGTGGTTGACGAGATAATGCTGACCATTGCTATAATTTAATCTTTCAGCGTCCGTTTCCTGACTTTAAGTCACTAGAGATTCTCTCCAAACAACGCAAAATTGTTGACTGTTTAACCTTCACTTGCTACTAACTCGCGTTTAATTGGATTATTTGTCACCCAATAAAGTTTTCTGTCTCAAATAAACTGTCTACTGAAAGAAATGATTTTAAAAAATGCAAACAAATTTATAAGTTAGAGTAAAATTTTCATTTGTTTTCAAAGTTTATTGAAATTTGAATCATAAAAAATTAACAAACCTTATTATGTAACGTCCCTAAGGATCTCAATTGTGAACAAAGCTTCTTGTCTGTAAATGAAAACGTAAACTTGACATAAAAAGGCTAACAAGGGTTATATATAATCATTGATATTTCTCCTAGTTATTTTCCCCCATGGCCACATGCAGAGTATGCCTAATGAAAAATGGCTTTGTTTGTGAAGTGCTGACAAGGAATTGTGTAAATATTAACGTGTGAGCATATCTATGACCTTTAACCTGACATGACACCTGTTACCGTGGTGACACTGATGTAAATTTCCTTTTTATAATGAGAACAATATCATGTTTTCTCCAAGTTGATCGAATGATTATCATTTTAAACATTGTGAAAGTGATTTTTATGTTGCGTTTAATGTCAACTTAAATATCTGATCTTGTATCTACACCTACATCTATTTTATGTTTATTATTCATGGTATCATTGGTTTTGAAATTAAAAAAATAAACAAAGTTTAAGCATCAAGATTATTGATAATTTTCTGCATAAACATTTAAAATTCAGCTCACTATGGAAATATGGAAAGGTTGAAGTGTCATTTTACATTTTGATTGATACAATTTTGTTATCTTGAATTCAAACATGAAGTTCAACAAGATTTAGCATATATTTTTTTCAAATACCCAACTATTTATTGCTTTGCTGTATCAAATTGAACTGAAAAAAAACTTATCATGTCTTATATCGAGTACATGCAATACTTTTGAAAACTTGGCATGTTATATTGTCTGATAATACAGTTTTCTAAATTTGTTATCATGAAAGTGAATATTCATATCTTATTATCAGTCTGATATTTCATGGACTTTGTTTTAGAAACAAATTTTTAATCTTTGCCAGACAGAGATAATTTATGAAAAGAAGTCGAGATAATCAAAATAATTAAACATGATATTTGAAACTTGAGAATTGAAAGCATCTTTGCATTTATCATCCTTTAAAGGAGACCATTTATTTCTATTAGCATAAATATTCCGATTTTAGAGAAACTAATTTATTTTATTTAAGATGTCTGCTCCAGTTGAAATCATTGTTTCGTTGCGTGTGCGGCCTGGTTATCCAAATCCATGTTTCTTGTTTATGGGTCACAGTTAACAGTAATCCATGGGTACCAGGCCAGCCCACTAATAGAGCCATTTCTCTTGGATTCCGAAACAGAAAACCATTAACAACGTCTGAACAGGAGGGCCCTGAACAAATCTCACCCTTACAAATCAGCTTCAAGTCGGAGCAGGCTGTCATTTCACTACAATCAATGTCAACTTTCTCATAATTTTCTTCCAACTTGCCATTTTCATTTCATTATTTCATTACAAGAGCCAATAAAAGCGGACCGTTTGATTGGCTGGGATGACTTTCCCATCTGATTGGCTTGTTTGGCTGTCTCACAACTTCATCTAACTGCAGCTTGTCACATGATCAACAGAGATAATTTGATTGGCTCTCCCAGTTGGGGGAGATCATTGGGTGAATGTTCTTTATGTAATCTTCAATGATTGTTTTCAAAATGAACTCAAGCGCCTCATCAGCGAAGGTCAAATAAATAAATTCATTTTTCACTAATTCCAGTTTATTGGTTAAGCAAAGCAAAGTATGTTTAAGGTTTTGTTTGATAAGTTAAATATTTGTTTATTATCGCTGACAGGATCAGAGAATGTCAGGGGCGAGTAACTAGCGTGGGGACAGGTTATAAGTGGTAGCAGACCAGCCCACAGCAGAAGTGCAGTTTATAGCACATGGCAGCCATTAGTGTCAAATTCCAGGAAATGTCACTATGCATTGACAATTCTGCGTTTTGACCATGTTTAGCATTTATCAGTCTGTGGAATATGGAACATTGTGTGAGTGAGGAGTGAGTTGTGACCAGGAATGCTCTTGAACAGTCAAACATGTGGACTTAATGAGTGAATGCAGATATTCAACACCAGAAGTGCACAAACTTCCAGCTATCCCACACTCAGGTTGAAATATTCCCCATCTCTAGGTGTTGTTCCATATCAGAGGTGTTAATTGTTTTTGACTTCATGATATGAACTCAAATATTTAACACCAGAAGTGTACTTACTCCAGATACCTAACACAAGCAGTGCACCTAATTCAGCTTTCCCAAACTAAGGGTACATTCCCATGTCTTAGCTTCTTCAATTGAACTATGATCATTGACATGCTTTTGGTCTTATCCCATACTAGAACTAGAATAAAAACTAATATCAACCAACTGAGCTATATCCATTCCCACACCTGACTCGATATTCAAGAGTTTTCATACATGAAAGCAACTGAAATTAAAAATTGCATCACCCTATATTAGAGCAAAAACTACCACAATCAACAATGGCCATTTACCCGTTTCAAATGGTAAACAATACGAGAGCTTTTATACTTGAAATAACTGAAATAGAAATGTCCCACATCTAGGCGTTACCCCACACCATCATGCTAGTTATCATCCAACTTTAATTGTTATCACCCACTTCATGCCTGATAGAAAAATCCATTAGGCAGTTGATAATCATCACTTCAGCTGTGATACTGCTCAAGCATCTAAAAGATGACATCACTCATTATCTCCACCAAGAAGAGCATAATCGTCAATATCGGAGCCACTGAGTTGAATTTGTTCCTGTCAAAAAGCATATTACATCATCTCCTTGGAGACTGTCCAAGAGCCCTCAGCTATCAGTGCCAATATGGCCGCCAGTCTGTATCTGCCGTTTGGTCAAGTGCATATCTCGGGAGGAGTCCTAGAGTGTTATGTAAACCTGGACACTATCAGTCCAGCATGCACCAGCCTTCAAGGGCTTCAAGTCCTGTGCTTCAAGTACAAGTGGGTTATGGGGGTTATCTGACACCTAAGTGGTTAATATCTGCAGTTTGAGTGTCTAATGAGCCAATGTCCACTTCCGTAATGTCAGACGCTACAAGTGACATGTTCAGACTGAGCGATATCTCTTATATCACCTGGCTAATGTGTGATAATAGTTGGCATCTCAATGAGGAGTCTATGAAGATTTCATGAAGCTTAAAATGGCATAACTCAATAAAAACTTAATGTTATTTTAAGTATTTGTACTTGATAAGAAGGATGTTATCTGCAAAAGAGTACATTCATGAATTACTTGGTTTGTGATCAAACCTCTGTGTATTTGGTTCGTTACCGATTTTTTTATGTCCTGAGAAACCCCATGATTATCGAGTTGTTGCCAAGTCCAATTCCCAGGTGATAAATGTTATACCTGCACCAGGTAGGGACGGGATCTCTTATCTTGATTGGCTTGAATATGACAGGAATCGGTGCAGGTGCCTTATCACACACTGATAACAACTGGCTGGGATGTATGTAACTCATAAAACATACATAGAGAAGATACTGTGGCTCCGTGCTGATTATGATATGATTCCACTGTGCTCGCTGTCTGATACAGATCCCACATTCACCACCTTTCTGCTGGAATATGGCTCGATGCCAGAAGAGATAGCTTCTAAAACTTTTTATCTTCGTTTGGTGTTATCTTGGCCTTTAAATTTTAAAATACAATCAGACATTTCAATTGCTCACAAGTAAGCTGCTGCTCACTGGATAAGATAATTTGTTTTTCTTCTGTTGTTGGGCGCATGACACTTGCTGAATGAAATACCATTTCTGACATCATCATCATCATCATCATCATCATCATCATCATCATCATCGTCATTATTTCAAGTGATTTCACTCTCATGTAATGTCATTAACAATTACAAAGGGTCATTTATGTCAACTGTTAGTAATTCAAGCAAGAATTGCATGTCAATGAAAACATGCTATCAATTAAGAAGAGTTTGATTGCACTTTGGTATGTTTTTCTCTTGTCACAAACATGACACTTGTTGAATGACACATTTTCTTACATCATCATTATTTCAAAGCGATGCCAATCACATGTAATGTCATCACCATCTTCCAAAGGTCATTAAGGACAACTGTAAGGAAATACAAGCAAGAATGGCATGTTGATGTTAACATTATGCTATCACTTCAGTAGAATTTAAGACTTGTTGAATGAGACTTGATGAGGATTACATACTTGTACCAGTTGCCTCTTTAACTCCTGCCCAGATGTCCTGTATTCTGGTGTCCTTCCTACAAGATCTGGTAGTCTCCTCATCTCTTCTGCAGGAATGTCATCCTGTCAGCTCCCTGTGGTCCCGCCCTAGACTTGGTTCCTCTCTGGCCCAAGGATGTTTCTTCGATTTGCAGATTTTGACCATTAGCCCTTAAATATCTCTCATGATCATGAAAATTAGAATTAATAGGTCTTCTATTGTTCCTACAGTGCACTGACACTTGTTGCTGGTTAGACATTCAGTGTTCATTTTAAAAGTGTTAACTATCCTAAAGTCACCACTGGTCTTGTCAATAATCTGAGTAATTTTTGAGCGACTCATGTTAGGACTTCACTGTTTCTGTAGCTTATTGACACTTGTTGGTTGTTCATTTCTCAATATCCAAAATATTCCTATCCATGTGTCCACAATTGACAATTTTCACCTCGTTACATGTTTTCTTTTAGCCAATATTAGACAATATGTTTGTTTCAAAGAATTCACTTATGGCCAATGGCCTAATTATTGCCTTAGCACCGTTAGGCACTAACTCACTCACTCAAAAAATTTAACTTTATTAATGAGGTCATTTTTAACCATTGACTTTCAAGTTTAATCAAAGAAGTTGTTTTGAGGACTGAAGTGTAGAGGACATATCTAGTGAGGACTGGTCCCCAGTCTATGAGAGGAGCCTGGTAATGTCCTCAGCCTATGAAGGAATGTGATCTGGCTTGCATGTCCTTACAATCCAGATGATGGTCGCTTTGACAGATGGACACAAAAACAGACTCCCTTAAAATGTCATTTATGAAAGGAGATGGCTGATTTGACATGTTTGCAAAATTCCTCAAATATTCGGCCAAGGCTGGAATCAATGTAGGCAGGAAACCCAGACTATTAATGGGGGAATCACAGAGGAGGTAAGCACCGCCAGTGTCACAGAGTCTCCACACAGGATGTTTACTGTTAGCATGGGTGACTTGTAGGATGGACTCCCAGGATGATTTGGAACCAGGATGACTTGTCAAGAGGACTTTCAGTGACATTTTATGATGAATTGATGACTTCAGGATGATTTGTATTATGAGGACTTTGTCAAAGGAACAATTGCATTTCAGAACTGCTCTGCAGCCTATCTAAATATAATACGTACAAGAGTATGGATCAACCATTTCAAACAATGCCAACCTTTTAATTAAAAGATAAAAAGATTGTTACTACAAAAATGTAAAAAAAATCATTTGGTGTGACTGTTGTTTGACATATTGATGTTATTGATTAGGAATCACTTCAAATTCTTGTTTTTGTCTTTTTATCAAATTCTGTCATATTGACAAATTTTGTTTACTATTCATTCTAAAATTTCAAATTCTAATGCCTGATGTCAACTTTGAAAAGAAATAATTATGTATATATCTGTATAGGTATTGGTCTTTCCTTTGACCTAAATATTATAACCTTCCACCATGCCTCAGAAGACGAGTCATCGGGTCTGAACCCAGGAACATTGTCTGGCTCCAGATCAACAATTCCTCCTCCTCTTAGAACCGACTATTCCTCCCCTCTCTGTAACCAAACACACCTGTATGACCTACTGTCGGCATACCTGTCCCTTCGTTAGCACCTGTAGCTGCCTATTGTTCTAGAACAGAGGAACGCAGGTAGATGTTGATTTACTGAATACTTGTACACCGGAATGATAACATTGTGATTTATCCATTTTCCTTGTCAGTGTTTGAATAAACATTACGATTTTCTCGGTTTTATTTTAAGAGTGTAAGATGGCCTTTTGATAAAGATATATATATCCGCTAGAAAATAAGCTGTTGTGTAAATGTTGGATGATTTCCAGAGAAAAGCTAAAATTGAATATCACATTTGGTTTATTTTGCATCATAATTTGATTTATAATTGTATTTTTTGTGTTTGATTTACAGTTCAGTCAGATACTATAAGATATTTATTTTTCAATTATATTTTTTATAGCTTGACTATTTTATCATTTTACTGAAATTGCTTTTTGAGGAAAAAGAAATTGCTATCAAGTTTTATTTGATCATAGGTCAATTCAACTTTAGGTCTCAAGAAAATCCACATCAATTCCAAAAATACTTTATTGGAATTTTTTGGGGTCGTCTATTTAAGTGAAAAAGGCATAAATGGAATTGTTGTTGTAATATACTTAACTTTAAAAGATTTGAGTTAAAATTTAATAGATCATAGATGTGTGTTTTTTACAAAAAGCTATTTGATTGTTCCCACACACTACAAAAAACATCATTTATAACAAGATAATGGACATTACTTCCCAAAATAAATCAAAATGATTTGTTGCGTGTAAACCTTGAAAGCAAGGAACAAATAAATAACGAAGCACTTACAAAATTAATGTGTTTACAAACTCAAGTAAAGGAACAATAAACTTGAAAACTTTTGTAGATCAGTATTAATCCATACTCTTTGTAAATGGTTTGCAAAGGGACAATAGGTATACAATCTTTTCGTATATCAAGTTGTAGGGTAAAATTGCGATTTGATGTGAAAAATACTGTATCCTTTCTGAATTTAGTGTCCTCCAACTCCTCCTCCCTCCTCCCTCCTCCCCCTCTCCTCTCCTCCCTTCAGTCCCCCTTGTTGTGAGGGGGTGGTTAAATGTCTGGAAAGAAAAATGGATGATATGCTGTGTTCAATAAAGGCAGAGAGTCTGAACATTATCCGCTAGGAAGAATGGAAGATTATATGCCTTCAAGGCCAATTTATGAGAAAACATGGCAAGTTTAACACCAAACTTTATTAATCATGTCTTAAGATGGTGTTTTGAGTGTGGGATTAAATCCTAAACATAGGAATAGTCTGATTTATGTCATATAACACTCTCATAGTGATGTCAAACAAAATTGCTATAAAATATGGATTTTTTCGAAACCATTTATTTTCCTGTCTCCTTGAAAAATCTATAGAAACTTGTATTTTGTTGTGGCTTCTCTCAGTTGAATAAAAAAGACTTGAATAGAGTTTCTAAGGAGGTAAAACTACCTATCTTAAAAGTGTAAACTGATCTAAGGTTTGAATGATGAAGGAGAGTATTTCCAAAGGGACGTAATCCATTACTTAGAATGATCAAATCAACCACTAGAAAAAAACTTCAACAAAAACTGTATTAAACATTCAGACCCCATTCTCGTTACTCTTCTTGCAAAAAATCTTTGTAAAAATCTTCACAAAAAATCCTCTTTTCTCATGAAACTAGTCTCTTTTTTGGCTTCGCCTCACAGTATTTGTCCTGTCACCAGAAATCTTGTAGCCGAGGTATCTGAGAAACCTTTCATGAACAGCTCTGGATGTGTAATTCCTTCAATACTTACAACATTCTGCTTTTACTTGCTCCTATTTCTAGAGTCTCCCACTTAGGTCCAGCGTGTTGTGCCTGGCGTAGGATCGTACTAAGAGATCTGTCTATTGATTCTTGCGCTGATAAATAGCTTTGTATATTGAAAAGTTTTATCTTTCTCATCAATTAGAAATAAAGCCTTGTAAAGCATGAATTCGACATTTGCTGTAGACCTTTGGTCTTTGAAATGTTCGGGAAAAAAAAGAAATTTTTTTGTTTGTTAGGGAAAGTCGTATTGAATAATGAATTGAAAGACAAATAGATGGCCTTAAGGAGTATACAGGAATTGATCTTCTCTTTTATTCATTTGTAGGAATTGCTTTTCCAGAAAGACAAAATACTAATCATTTTTCAAAATACCGAATGGATCATCCACATGAATCATTTATTTTCTACGAAGTTCCTTTCAATTTTTTCTTTAAAAAAAGAAGTCATAGAGTTGTAAAGTTAGAGCAACTTCAAAAGTTCTTCGTTAAAAAGAAAGTTTTTTTGTAGAAACAAAAGGCAATTTAAAGCTAAAAACATGTACTAATAAATAAAAGGTTTAGTTATGGAAACAAACAACATTTTTAAAAATATTTCCAGACATTCAATCAATTAAATGATGGAACACCAGTGTAAGAAGACTGATTGGAATTAAGTGAAATAAAACAAATCGAACAATTAAATCAGGAAAACATGAGTGAACAAAGAATGTATAGGTTAATTACTTCAGTTCACAAACAAAAATACATTCATTTTTTATCTTCAACAAAATGATAAAAGGTTATGAAAACACAAGTGAAATAAAAAGATGTTTCCAATTTCTTCTGAAATGATTTGTCCAGGCAACAACACAATCAATTCTGTTCATTACTTTACAGATAATGATATACTTCTCATGCAAACAGGGTTACCAGGGATATGCACATGTGCAGATATGGAAAATATTCATCATATTGGTAATAAATAGTCATAATACTGCATGGAGACTCTTATATGACTCAATATTCATAGGGCCATATAAACATGACAAATGATGATATTAATGCATTGTACCATCTTTACATGTTACATGTGTCCGTATCTAATGGCCGATGACATACAAGGTGTTATTTACTGTTGTACGGCACACTCCCCCTGGACCTGAATGGCCGCCAGTTGACCTGACACACTGCTGATGCAGGTCATGTTGTGCTATCAGGTCGACATGTTTATGTCAAAACCCTCTTCTGCTATTTCCCATAAGGCTGTGTCAGTGTTGAATTGAAGAAAGAGGTGTCCCTCTATTGGATTTGATTTCATCCACTATAACAATCCCTTTTAACAATATCATCCAAATTGTTGCAAAATTATTGGACCTTGAAAATATCAAGTTGAAAAATGTGTTGAAAAAATTTATTGGATTTTATTCCATACTCGCAGGAAGTGTCCTTGAAACTGTTCCATTTTTTAAAAATTTATTGAAAATCAACATGAAATTGCTCTGCTATTGTTAAGCCGGTTCTCTATTTGATTTGACATGAAATTATGTACATTACTGATGCACATATTGAATATAACCCAAGGCCCATTGCACTGCAGACAGAAAACCTTGTTGATTCTAGTGCCTTGGAGCGTTCTTCATTCTTCTTCCTACATGCCATGGCATGTTGCCGCGGCGATAACAATAGACCCTTGGCGCTACAGACCAATCTCTAAGGATTTTTGACATCCTGAAAAAAACATGAAATACAATAAAGGAAGATATGTTTAGAGAAATCATTAATAGTCCGGTTATCATGATTCTGCCATTTTGATAAATCAAGCAAGAATTTTGTCCTAAAAGAAGATTTCAAGAAATTTGAAAAAAAACTTTTGACATGATATTTTTCAATTCCAATTTTTCAAAAACCTTTTTGATATAAAGAATTTCTATAGATTTGTAGATTTTATAAATAACAAAATATGAAACCAACAAAGAACACTGTCTCTCTTAAAACAACATTGTCTAACCTTAACATGATGGTGCCCGTAGACTATTTATTTTGAAGGTTTTTCAGGTTTTACATTTGACATTTACTAAATGGTTCCACAGCCTGTGACAAATAGCCCTAGGGGGAAATTGATATTTTTATCCTTTAAAATCAATTCTAGATGCATAAAAGCAGGTTTGCATTACATTGTTGATATTTGACAAATCAGCTACGTTTTATGTTAGAATGGTGCCTACAATGCAAAATCATTTCCTTAGAGAATATCAAAGGTTAAAATTGTAACTTAACAGCGTATTGTTTTCAAGATATAAACTACACAATTAGATAAAGTATGCTTTATTGATCCATTATGAACCAGTTCATGTTTCAACCATTTGCAGAAAACATTATTCACAACCTCGGAACAAGTCAACTTTGCAATTATTCCGTCAAATAAACGGCAAAACAATGTAATGTTATAGTCCATATATAAGTTTGTCTTTGTTAGAATGTATAGGTTCTGTCAAATGGTAACATTTTCCTTGATGATTTATTGTCTTCTGACATGCATATTCACATTTTGTAACTACCATAGAGCTTATGTTGTCACAAAAAAGTTGGAAAGGTGGTTATCTTCGAAGGCTCGCATTAATATTTGTCAAAAAAGTCTATTATTTTTCTAATGTGACCAGAAAAACAGTTACAAGAGCTGTGTAAGCAATTACTTGCAAATGCTGATAATGGCTTTGATTGAAGTTTCTTTCTTATCTCATTTTTTTGGTGACTCAGCAGAAAAATTATTATTTATGATAAAAAAGTCCATTAGAGCATTTGTATGTGATGTAGTATTTCACTGAAATAAAAAGTAAGATAATATCTATTTAGATTGAATATGAACAGCATATAGACAGTTAACATATTAATTATAAAAATTTTAGATTATAAGCATGAGATAATTGGTATCAATTCTTGATAGATGAAAATAATTTATTGATGATTTCAAGTTCAATTCAAAAGTTTATCAAGTGTAAATGTAACTTTACCTGAAGGTCCCAGACAAGGTTACATTTTCTGCCCTATTCTTTTAATGTATTTACCAGAGAAGAAATGCACTTTATCTCTACAGTTCTGTTAACACTCACACACAGTTCACATTCTGTTAGAGTTCATCTGGTAAGTCACCAGAATATTTTTGTCACTTTAGAGTGAGAATGAACTTATCACAACAATATCTCAGGTAAAGGTAAAGAGCTGGAGGTTTTATAAGCTTACTTTCTGTCTTTCTCAAGTAGATCCGCATGGGAAATATGTTTATTGGCCATTTTGTTAAGCCTAGCTGTGTTTAGAGAAGCACTGCATCAACAGCTAACAGCAAGAAGAACATGGAAAAGCAATACAGATCGGTTGGAAGGGTATCTCTATGGTTAGTGAAGACTGCGTGTGGTGTTTAGTGTGCTGCATTTATTAGACTCACACTATTATTTTGTACTTTACTGTTAAGCAAACAAGATGCCTTGCTTCCAAGGAACACCTGCAGCAGTTTGGTAACTTAGGCCTCGATATTTCATGCATTATTTGCTATATATCATCTGGTATAGAGATGATTATGAAATGTATTCCCTGCCTGATGCTAAATTTATCTGTTTTACCTATGTGAAAATGAATTTCTCCCTTGGGATTCAAACTCCATCAGGTTAAGATTATTGAAATACTTTCTTCTTGTATTTTAGCTTACCTACAAAGTAAGTATTAAAAAATATAGCAAATTATATGTATCAATTGTGTTAGTTTGATTTGAGTGAAATATGATTATTCACTCTCCAAAAGATTCAAACTCAGAAAAGTTGGCCTTGTCAAACATCATTAGCAGCCCCGTCTAAGGACGGGGCTGCTATCAGTTTTTGTGAAGTTTCCATCGCCGCCGCCGCCGCCGCGTCCGCCGCCGCCGCCGCACTCGTACTACTAGCTATAACTTTTTTCCCCTAAGCTTTCCAGAACTCTTATTCATACCTTACTCCTCATACCTCGGGGGAACGATTTTGACTTGTTCACTTTCAAGGTCAAAGGTCAAGGTCACGAGCTATGTATTCACACTAAGAATTCCTTGTAAACGCGATAACTTGAAAAGTTTTTGTGCTATGAAGCTCTAACTTGGTATATATCATCCTTGGAAAAGTAAAAAATTTTGAAAAGGTTTTGGCTACAATCCGTCAAAGGTCAAGGTCACAGCAAGGTCATGACGTAAGCATGTTTTAGCCAAAATGCTTTATTTTAACTATGAACACTTTTAATCAATACATGATTGTTATACTCAAAAAAAAGTGTTCAATGATTGTGTGACCTTGAAGGTCAAAGGTCAAGGTCATGAGATATGAGTTATTACAAAATGCACTAAATTGGGGTATAACTTTATCCCATTTAGCTTTTCAGAACTCATGAACATGTCTAAATGTTAATACTTCCAGGGAATCATTATGACATGTTCACTTTCAAGTTCAAAGGTCAAGGTCACGAGTTATAAAATCACCACAAAATTCTTTGTAAACACGGTAACTTGAAAAGTTTTTGTGCTATGAAGCTCTAACTTGGTATATATCATCCTTGGAAAAGTAAAATTTTTTGAAAAGGTTTCGGCTACAATCTGTCAAAGGTCAAGGTCACAGCAAGGTCATGACTTAAGCATGGTTTAGCGAAAATGCTTAATTTTAACTATGATCACTTTTAATCAATACATGATTGTTATACTCAATAAAAAGTGTTCAATTATTGTGTGACCTTGAAGGTCAAAGGTCAAGGTCATGAGATATGAGTTATTGCAATTCCTTGTAAACACAATAACTTGAAAAGTTTTTGTGCTATGAAGTTTAGATTTTGTATATATTATCTCTTGAGAAGTTCAACATTTTCAAAAAGTTTTGGGTACTAACTGTCGAAGGTCAAGGTCACAGCAAGGTCAACATATATGGAGAAAATGGATTAATTGTATTTTTAACACTTTATTTCATTACAATAATGTTATACTCAATGAAATGTGTTCATTGATTGTGTGACCTTGAGTGTCAAAGGTCAAGGTCACGAGAAAATTCCCAATTTGGTGAGGCCTGTAAAAGGCGGAACAGGGTAAGGCGAAACCCAAAGTTCCGGGGCTGCTCTGCTTTTGCGGTATCCCGCAAACGCTAATCTAGTTTAGACAGTTTTTCCTTATGTTGAAACTCTGCTTGAGAACGACACAAGGATCTGTGTCAAAACATCCCATACAATGAACAAAGAAGTTGTCATCCATATATTCCTCAGCATTATTGTCATTCCAACTTCTAAAATGCCTCTCAAAGAAGTTGAAACTCTAGCCAGACCTACACAGTTTTACTTATATTACTTTCATTGTAAGTATAGCAAACCAAATGTATCAACTGTAAGGGTAATCCCTCATTAAGGGATGAGTATCACTGGCTATTTGTAGATGTCGGTTAAGTTTGTTGGAATGCCTGGCAGACAATATTACTTGTCAGCTACTTCTGTCTGTCACATATACACAGCATCTTCTCAGCTGGGTGTCTTCTACCATTACCATTATATATATACCCATCTGGATGAGATATGGAGAGTTATTTGTGCACAGCATCATTGATTATTGAATAAATCTAACATCAACGCCATTGCTTAGTTATGAATTCTTATCTCTGACATCATTGGTTATTGAGTAATACTAATCAAACATCATTGCTTATTGATAAATAGTTATGCAACTTCATTGCTTATTGATAAAATCTTATTTCATTGCTTATTGAATTTAAACAAATCCGAAGCTTATTGATTCAATCTTCAATCAAATGAGGTTGGTGGCAGGCAATGTGCTGATAAAGTGTATAAGACTGTCTCAAGAAGTGTCAATGGCAGACATCGTTTTCCACAAGTGCTGCCCAAACCTCTGGTCCAATTGTCCCTTCAGACACTCTCCATACCATCTACTCTGTCTAATTCAATGAATAGCAAGCTTTTCACAAATTAATTCTTAAAATCACTTTTTTGGAATATCAAGAGTCTGTTTCCAAACAAAATAACTCTCCAGTGTAAAATTTATGTTTTTATTGCAGAGCTGTGAAAGGAGTAGAAGTTGTAAAACCACAATACATCTTGTAAAAGTTGTTTGTAACTTGTTCAATAGCAGACTTGCAATAGTAACCTTTTCTGCAGAGATTTAAGTGTTACCAGTTAATGCCAGGTTTGATTAAATCATACCCAGTGTAAGATCAGCCCAGTGCAGTCATTAATTTGTGGAGTTGTCTCTCACTCCCTAGTGATCAAGCTTATCGGGATGCTGATATCCACACAACTACTCTCCACTAATGGATCACCTATCTTGCGCAGTCCTCTGTTGGAATCTGGGGCCATGCTTGCCTCAACGTGATCAAAGCCATTGTTATCTGGTAATGGCAGCATTGGTCGGCCACCCCAGTGCCAACTGGCCGCTTTGATTATAGGTAAAGATGAGTTCTTAGGGAAATAATGGTCATTCTGCAGCCACAGGTTTCTTTCTTCTGGGTTGTCTCCCTTTGTGCCAGGTTAAATCTGTGCTTCAAAGGGATCTTTGCATTCTCCCTGTATCTTGTTTTACACTGATGGGCCTTTAATGTGGAGACTCAATGCTGGATGTTGGGACTCGCTGAACAAACTATTAGGAAAACTAACAGTGATTGATGGAATCCGTGGCAAATCTTGAATTAAATGGCATTTACAGTGTCTGGTACTTTGACTGTTATAGATTTATGGTGCTTTCTATCAAGTCTAGATTTTGATTTACATGTTGACTCTAGAATTTTATCTAAAGACTTATGCAGCTTACTATTAAATCTAGATTTAGATTAACATGTCCATTTCTGAATTAATGCTTAATTTCTATCAATGAATTTACATTTACTATGGTAAAATTTCATAAATTTCTGAATATGTAATAGATAGTAGGATTATTTATGAAGTTATGCATTGTGTTTTCAATGAACTTCCCGAAGGGAGTTTGGCCCATCACCAAGAGCAGCTTGACTTTCTCTGTATATAATCAAAGACATACCATCAATACCGAACTAAGAGTAACTGTACTGCCTTCACAATGATATTTGTTTAAAAAGCCCCAACCACCTTCCAAACCAATACTTGGGCAATCTGCTTGCTCTTACGGCCAGTGTTCTCTGGAACCTGGACCCCATCACGTAAATGTCTTCTCTGACCCCGGGGACCGGCCTAGCGGAGAAATTTGACCCCTGACCTATCTGTAACTTTTTCATAACAAGAAGAAGTCGTCAGGAGAATGGTAGCACTTGCTGTCCATCGGCCCCGAAGGTTATGAGAGGTCGGGAGGGAAATCACTTGTTGTAATTACTGTGTTGCTCTTTGAAGTAATCTCAGAGTACCTTGTTGGACGGAGATATTCAGGTCTGGTATTCATAGCGATACCTGGTGCCAACCCTTTTACCTACTTCTCAAGTAGGGAAACAATGCTTTGTAAGCTTATACAAGGCTTTGATGGCCAATAACGCCATAATGGGCACAGGCCAAAATAATTTGGCTAATATCACCGGTAATAATCTCCTGCCACAAAGGGTAGTTTAGCAGATACATGTGAATGTTTGTTCAAGTTATTAAATGCTGGGTCCATTAGCAACTGAGGACACTCAGACCTCCTGGTGAGGTTATGAAGAATGTCATTGGAAGAGATTTATAGCTTCCTTTAGACAGAAACCATAGCTGAGGGACTGTCCACAGTTAATATGGAGGTTATCTATGGCTGTCCTGTACTGGTCATTTGATGGCTTTGTTCCATCAGCTTATTAATGTGACCAGCTTGTCTCATCTTCCTTGATAATTAACCTATCATATTCCATGTTTCATTGGTATTGAAAGGTTTGATGGATTATTATATTCTGGTGAACCTTTGGAGATATGTGTCAATCAAATGTATTTCTTACTAAAATATATTTATAATATACTTTCTATGGTTATTTTGGAGTAATACAACAGATGTGAACATGTTGTGGGGTAATCTGTCTAAAATGTGGAGCATCTATTGTGAAAATGCCCATGAGCCGGTATGCCAGGTATGAAGCCCAAAGGGCCACCATATTGTTATACAGAAGTGGACCAGATATTTGTGGTAGATTCACCTTCCAACAGAAGCTCTGCTCCCATGATTTCTGCTACCTAACTTATTTCTTTACTTCCTTGCTTTGGCCAGATGGACAAGACAGGTTCAGAAACTGTTTGTACCAAATTCATGGTGTTTTTGTCAGAAACAACTCTACCTATGATTTGGACATTTTTATCTCTTCCAAACCTCACTAAATTCCTGATGGCATTCTGCAAGCCTGTAAACAATTTCAAGCTGTATGCCTCCAAAGCTAGGTGCGTAATGTATGCAAGATGCTCTTTCCATTAGGGGAAAGGGCAAAAGTAAGCTACCTGGTGCCTTATACTGGAGCTCCACCAGACAAATTAGACATTATTCTGTGGATTTAGGTGCCAGTCTTCCACCCTAGCCAGCTTGGTCAACAAATCGGAATAAAAACTGGAACCGTTGATGTCGTCAGGGTTCTCTTCTACCTCCCTGAGTGTTAATATTGCTTGCAATTATCTTCTTTAGAACCCACACATGCAAATGGTTTATAAGTTATTCCCGTCATCAAAGTTGTGAACTTATTTGTCTAAACCCTCTCCTGGGTACCTTTATCAATAGCATTTTAATGTTTTACATGTTCCTCTCTTTAGAAATACTGATAGATGGAGGTGTTTTTATAAATGGAAGGTTATTTGAAATTTGAGAAGGATGTAAGAAAAATGTAATATTCATTAGTGTGATTGATATGGCACTTATTTAAGCTCATTAAAATCAAATGATTTAAATTCATAAAAAGGATAATCTACCTTCATGATATTATGATGAGCTTGAAAAAATGATATTGAAAATAGCTTTGAGACTCTTTATGATGTGATATATGACAAACAGAATAATTAAAATTAACGATTAATGTTAATGGAGGATTTAATGTTGAAAAGGTATCAACTGTAGCATTTAGCAAAACGAACCATTATTTTAATTTCTAAATTTGATGATAATGAAATATCATTGAAATGTTAAGAGTAGTAAACAATATTAGTGATATGCTAAGTTACTTCATTTTTTTAGGAGGAGTGAATGTATTATCTGGTTTGATATGCCAAGTATAAATAGCAATTATGAATAAAAAGGAACTTATGTCAAATATCAGTGGATATTCTAAATAAATACACATTTTCCCATGGAATTCTAAATTTGCTCATAAATGACAGATTCAAAGCATTGTGAATTAATTGTTGCTTATGAATGGTGCATATTCTATTATTGGCTCAAAAAAGAATTCATTCATATTTTATAAATGATCTTTTGTACCATATGCTCTGAATATACTTTACCAACAAAATGAATCTCTGTGAATGGTGTACCTTGTGAACATAACTTCTATCTCTGTGTAAGAATCAGCAAAGCCAGCAAGATGCATGAGAAGGAAAGAGTCTAAAGGTATGGGAGTCACAGTCTGTGGTTCTCAGTGGGGACCATGTGTACACTAGTGTTTCTGCTTGATTCACCAAGATGAAGGGATAGAGACGTCAAATACTCTCATCAGCAAGCTTTAAGCCCCTCATCTCGCTCAAAAACACATAAAACACAATGGGCATATGCTCGGGCCGTAGCTCAGTCAAATAGCATGGAGATGGGACAGTGTTGGCTTTGTGAGGTCGTATTAGCAGGGATGGTTGAGAAAGAAGAACTATTATATGCTTGAGACTTCATTGAAAGCATAATCACCAGATTCATTCAGCCCTTTAATTTCCCTGACAAAAATGTCGGTTCATCTAAGAATGATTGTCAGTGTTCCAAAGCTAAAGGTTTTTATAGGACACTCACTATATCAGTTTCTAACTACCAGTTTTCACTTGTCAGTGAAATATTACCCTTTCTAATAATACTGGTGAACTGATAATTGAACAGGGATTATCAATAAACAATAGTGTTGAAGCTTAATATTGATTTTTCTTGAATGAACAATGACTAAATATTAAATATTAGATGACAAAGTTGTATTCATATTAATTCACTTTAAACATTTATTGTTGTGTATTGAAATGTGACTTTGACTTATTCGTATGATCTTACTCATATTCTTTTTATGATCTTACCCAAATTCTTCATATGATCTTACTCAAATTCTTATGTGGCATCTAATATATTTACCTGTAACTTATAGATATTGTTTGGAATTTCAAAGCTCGTTTAAAACAACTGCCATAATATACAGGTAGACAGATAACCACTATCACTCCGAACATTAACAGTTTACAAAGTTCAACAATGTATCAAAATCTACTTTATCTCTGTTTGTAGATTACCACTTAACCCTCCCTAAATCTTTAAACTCTTTGACTCAAGAAGGGCTGTAGGGGATATTTCATAACCCAAGTTAGTGGCAGGTTAATGGCAAGTGTACAAACCCCTGTAAAGTGTTAGTCCAATCTTAGTCAAGGGTTATTCGATTCCCTGGAGAGCCTTCCTGAAGGGTCAGACTGATACAGTAGCTTTCACCCTCTGTGCAGTGTTTATACAGTATATCTACCCTCTTGGGGTGATTACAGGTGTATATCTACCTGGTTTATATCTACGTGTCAATCACCCTTGAAATTGTCAGGGACAACATTTTTCAGCTGTTTTCAGTCGGTCCTGATTGTAGCTTTATTCATAGATACCATCCTGGCAGCTTTATTTCATGCTTTTTAGCTGTTTGGAAAAAATCCATTCACATCCTTGAATCTTGTTGGTTAACATTGATTTCTCTCACAGTACATTTACATTTTGGTTGAAATTCAAGTCTGATTATCTCTTATAATTATTTGAATAATATATAAAGTAGTTTCCTTTGAAAATTAAATTTTAAAGAGGTGTTTAACAAAATTAATTTTTTGCAAGTATTTTCTACATGAGCATCAACCATTGAAAGTTCATCATTCTACAATCTTCATAAAGATCATATTTTTTCTTATTTATTATTAATTCTCAAACTAATTAATTGATTGTTAATTGCAGGAGGTGACACTTCACAGAGTGACAAGCGAGGAGAAACTTGGACTTACTTTGTGCTATGGATCTCTGGAGGATGAAGTGACGGACATATTTATTAGTGAGGTAAGTTGATCTTGATGTTGTATGCAGATGATTTCAATATCGATACGCACCTTCAATGTTGTATACACACCCTAATGTTGAGTATTGACACTGGAACATACATACAGCAAAAATGCCTTGGCATCACATACAGAAGAAGAAACTCAACAATTAAGTATTTGTCTAACGTCTAATTTGAAATAAAATCTACATTTTAACCAACACGCCTTGGTTATGCTGAGAACACATCTTATAAACTCATTTTAACAAGAATCACTACTCATGCATTTATATGATAAGTAATACAAATAATATGGATATATAACTTCTTTATTGCAAAGAGATGCGACGTTTCTGGTGTAGATACAGAAAACAGTGTTAGTATCTACACCGAAACATCACATTTCTTTGCAATAAAGAAGTTGTAGATCTGTATAATTTGTATTTCTTCACCATATTAACTTCTTAAATGCCCCTGAAAGAATTCATTCATTTAAGTTTCTTTCTTGATATAATTATTCTGGATTTGCTGAAGACCGAAGAGAATATTTAGGAACCTGCAGCTAAAGAGTTGTGGTTTAGAAAGGAACAAACACTAGAACAGACTAAACTATCATTCAAAACTTTGACTCTACAAAACCACATCAATATAAATCCACTATACAGTAGGAGACAACTAAAAGGGACAGATCTCACTTTCCTTTATTCCCTGTAAGCCTCTTCCCCTGGTTTGTACTTGATGAATGAGTTCTGTCTGTAGATGTTGACTTATGTCCCCTGGTAGTCTACACCTGAGTTTAACACCTGAAGTTTACTCCATCGTTAACCCACACAGGGACTATGATATTGGGTAATAGTCTACATCATATGTCTTATTACTGTATAAATGATGAGGTTTTATATCAGGGGTGTTTCTATATGCTTTATTATCACCTAGAAATCTGGTTAATTCTACACATGGGAAAATTGTATATATTTACTTTCATGTTATCACACAGACTTGTAGTTGTACATTGTTTGACATCGTTGTGTTGCTACAGGGTTTAGCATACCTCAGTGAGTTTGAATGCTGGTTAAAGAAGCAAGTAATATAAACAGATTAAGAAAACATATCTATTCATATTATACACAGTTTAAGGTCATAAAACGAGCATCAAATTTGTTTAATGGCCATAGACGGTTGAACATGATTTACTCTGTTAAGACATGTGTCGGGTGAAAGAATAACATGGTAATTCTTATATGATAGATATTGTTATAAAGTAAATAAATATTTGCCTAGGGGATAGACATGGGTGACATGGTATTTATTCCACACAAAAGGGGTAGAAAATGATGGTATTAGATTATAAGCATATTGGTATAAGCTGACACCTTTAGATACCTGTACTATCTGTGTTACCTATTGTGATATACATCTTTTACCTGAGGCCAAGATGATTATCTTACCTGTAAAGTAATTACTTACCTTTGAGGTATGATGATAGAATCACACCTTTATTAAAGGTACATTTGCACTAGATGTTCACCCTTTAGGCTTTTAAATGATGGTTTTTATGTATCATTATTAGCGCCAGGTAGATAAAATATCCCATTAAATTCAATCACCCTCTGTTTTGTGAGTTTTATTGCAATGCTATCTCAAACTGTTTAGTTTTTCCTTCTTGTGTAGGGTTTCAGGTCATTGACAAAGAGATTTGTGTTTTTATGATTGGTTTTACTTTGATGGTGGTTGGACCCTGGTCCATAGATCCAGATTTCTTCAAGGTGGTCCATGAGCCTACATTCCCCATACTTTATCCAGAGGAGGAGTTTTATAGCTAACATCACCCCCAACATATTTTACGGATTTGAAATGGCTCTATTTCCTGATATCCAGTTTCGGAAGGGTCGTGTTCGCTACTAAATGCCAGAAGGGATTGTTAGAGAGGCTTTCAGTCAACTACCTGTAATAATTAACCTTAAGTAAGGTTTTTTAATGTTAGTTTTTGTCACCTTCTGACAGGTTTAAACAGTTTGTGAACAGATAGGGTTTGAGGATCGTATTTGAAGTTTGGGCTGAGGAAGATCAGGAAGAGTTTTATGACTCCCAAGCTGTGTGGCTTCTCAAACTAATGTCAGCTAATCACAGTTTACTTCTACTTGGTCTTTGTAGCAGAATTTCATAGATAACTTCTTTAGATATATGTCCTGTAAAAACATAGATCCAATTTCATACTCACTTGTTTTATCAAATAATATTGTATTCTCCACATTTGGTATTTATCCTTTCACACAGTTTCCGATGTTTTCCATACTTAACGCAAATATTAGCTCTTTGATAAACTTTATGAGGGATATTTATATAGGAGATGGTATCATATTTGCTTGTCAAGAGTTAACCTTTCTTGAAAGGGGAGATAACCCTCATCAAAATAAACACATCTCACTGCGACCTATTCCAGAAATGGCTCTAAATCATGAAAATGGTGTTTGTTTACATACTATAAACTATACTTAGGATATAAGAAGATTAGCAGACATTGAATAAAGGAAGTTAATCCCCAGCTCGTGTGTATATCAGGCAGAAGACAGATTGTTATCACTGTAAGACCTACATGCAGTTTATGGGCAAATATTTCCAGCTCACTGCCATAGGTAATCCTGAAATATGGATGTTACGTTTCCACGGAAACTCATATTCTGGAAACTTTATTGAGGTAGAAGGTAAAAGGATAATTTGATTTGGAAGTCAGTTAGGCGTATGATGAGGTTGAAGCAGAGGAAGAATTGACATCTTGGAACATAACGGCGCGTCTGCTTCCACATTCGACTTATTGGATTGTTGTGCAACCGGTTTCAAACAGCCAATTCTGTTCCGTAAATATTTCAATTTGAAAAATTAAATGAGTATGCATTTCATTGATTTGTTTAAGAAAAAAATGAATCTTACAAAATTTTGCATCAGAAGGGATTTGTATAAATGAAACTTCAAATGTGTACTTGCTTTAAGGTCAAGCGTTTTTAGATAAAATAATTGGATTTGTTGATAATGCTACCAGATAAACAGTGTATCAAAGGGTTTAAGCCTGCAACCAAAGGAATTTTGTATGATAATGTGAAATTTGTTCTGCATCGCGTCTCAAATCCATTTAGAAATCTTTTAAAACAAAACAGCAACACAGTATCAATTTCACAATCAAATTTCACTGAAATTTTGTCCAAAATGTTTTATTGATTCACGTTTTCAAGTCCAATTAAGAGATTTAAAATTTTCAAATCTTATGTAAAAATTAATGTATATCATGTAGCTGATAAAACGTGTCTTAAAATCTTAATTAGATTTTTTTAAATCTGATTAAATAGAAATTCAACATTCACAAGAACTGTTATATTGTAAGGATACCAAGACAATGAAAGCACATTTTTAAATTTCTTTCAAAAATAAATTTTAAGGTAAGGTTAGCAAAATTTAAAAATAATATACAACAACTGTCCAAGTTGCTACTGTGTCAATCTTCTAGTTTCTGGTTTACCTTATCAATCAAAACTTTAAGTTGAGTAATATCTTCTTATGAATTTTACCAACACAGCAAATGGGTATGTCAATTCCTCTGCAAAGAAGCGTTACCTCGTTATCATATAAATCAAAAACACAGATATCCTGAGATTTTCTTTAACACATGGATAGTATCTATCCCTAACCTTAGATCAATCTGCATGTAACCAAACCTTGCAGTTTTATCCTTAGGTGTCACATTTGAGACCTTTTTATCTTAAATTGTTTGTCTAGCCTGGAGATTACAAAGGATATCTGTAATTGGCCGACTGTGCAGTGTATATCCTGAGAAACAGGAACTAAGCTAAACTTGCGATAGTTACGTTAGACAACAATGCCGAAAGACTGCAATCACTCAAATTGTTCATTTTGTCTGTCTGAAGCTCCAGGTTAAATCTTTTACTGTGTGTAACGTATACTGCCGTTTTATGAAATCAAATTATTGGTGTAATTGCTTCCTTTGTAACCTTTTTATTGCTATTTTTGTCCATTAATGAGTTGTTATTGACATTTTATTGACTTTTATTTAATTTGGTGTCAGATGCACTATAGATGTATCTCTTACCGAATAATATCCACAATGCTGCGATATATGAATATGAAATATGAGTCATATGTAAGATTTTTAAAAATGAAATATTAATCATATGTCAGCCTTTTTACCTTTCATAAAAGATAACCCTTAGATATGAGATTTTCATATTCCTCAAAATCAGAGGGAAAAGAATAATGAGCTTAAAATTTGTTTTATATGAAATAATTATGCCAACCAGTTCTATGAAGTTTATTATATAACATGTGAACAGGTTTTGATTTAAATCTACATTTTCCTTTAATTCACACAAGACAAGCACTAATACAAATGCTTATATAATGCGAGTACAGGGAGACTTCTCACACGTGATTGTAGTTTGATGTGGGGAAAAGGTATGCTCCCCAATTAGTAAGGCGGGAGGGAGGGACGAGGAAATGTGCCGTGTTATGATTCCCCTCAGATTATTGTAATACATCTTCGTGTAAACAGAATATATGCAGACACGACAGAGGAAAGCGAGAAATTCTCACTCTCTCGGAATGTCAGCCATGTTATTTGTGAAACATCTAACAGCTTGTTACCCTCTTGCATATTGGGGACATATTACGTGCATATGTAGATGTTACCTCATCCTTCTGTTAGTTCTTGTATGTTCATCAACAACGTTGTTCGAGTTGTTCTTGGGGATTGTATATTAATCAAGACATGGTTTCAGGCCTTCAAAACCGTGTCATTTCTCTCACTTTCATGTTGTTTGTTATGTTTGGACGTTTGTTTTCCCTTTTTGCTATGAACAAATATCATTTGTGCTGCAGGAAGCTCATTATGATCTTTCCCTTTCATCCATTTACAACATTCACACGCAGTTGTCTCCCTTTAGCATGTGTTTTGGTGCACAAATATTTGCACTTAGGGGTGTAAAAATCTTGTAAGTGGGAAAGGGTTTTTCTATCAGCATGTTAAAAGGTTTTGGTAGAGGGAAGCTGATGACAAGAAAAGATGAAGATAGGAAAAGATTTTTGTCTGAGTTCAAGGTGAAGGTAATAATTAGAGGTCAGTTTGTTATGGTTAGTTGATGGTCAGCAGATATAGAATTCCAAGTGTCATGGTGACAGACTGACGGGAATGTAAACTTCCATGTCTGCCAATTATACTTAGAATAAATAAAAGTATTTCTTGCAGATATGTTATAGTGATAATAGATTTTCTTTTCAGGCCATCTACCAAAATATCTAATGATCTTCTTACAATGATCTTTTTTTAAAAACACTTTCAAAATAAATATTACCACATATATACAAAGATCGTATATAAGAAATAAAGTTTTTCTTGCGCAACTTACAAATACAATTTTGTCAGTATAGATAATTACCTCATAACAGACTTTGGGTAAAGTACAAATGAATTATAACAACAAGAAACATAAGTCAATGTAGGTGTCATATTAAATCAAATACTTTTTGCATTACTTGCCAGAGGTGATACCAGTTCATATCACTAAAACTGGTTCCAGGCTGGAGTTATGATATACGGGAGAGCGTGATACAATCAGTATAGTACGGTGTGATACGGGGCGTGATACGGGCTGGGTGATATCAGCGTGGAGGGAGTACAGTAATGGAAGTTCACTGCTACTGGCTGCATAAAAGTCTGGATTTCGGAGATAAAAACACATATTGACTAGATAGGTGTGGATGCAACTGTGTATCTCCATAACAGCGCTGTTGGAGTTGAAAAGCAGCAGTGCTGTAGTCCGATCTATCCTCAGGTGGAGCCATACTGCAGATTACTTATGACTAACTCATGATGCCATAATTTGAGAGGCTCCCAGCCTTTTTTAGCTCATCAGGACTGTAAGGCCGATGGGCTTATGGCTTTGCATGGTGTCCGGCGTCTCTCTGTCACTTTGTCCTTCCGTCCTACTGTCTGTAAACTTTGTGCATTTTCAACTTCTTCTCTAGTTGCATTAGGCCTAGAAAACTGAAATTTTGTGTACAGCCTCCTTGACTTATGAGGATTATTATTTATTAAATTTTTCTGGCATATAAACTTTTTCTGAACTGTTTGTGGAAAAGGTTAAAAAGTAGTCAGCCCAAAACTGGTATTTAGTGAATTTTAGAATTAAAATTCAAGAAAAACCTCAAATAGTTACCAGCCTAGACCAATGGCAACCTGTTTCAGGGAAAATTTAAGAAATAGTCACTAACTGATAATTGTCTATCCTTGAATAATCTTGGAACCTTACATTGAATAACTGGTAATGCTCCTTGAGTCAAATGTTTGTTTCCTTTACAATCATATGTTTGGTAATAAATGATGAAACAGATTACATCACTTTCTTTCCTGCGGCAAACAGAGGGTTAAACATTTCAAATTCATGAAGTTGTTGAAGCGTTAAAACATTTCAAAACTAATCAATATGTTCGGAATATTTGGGGATAGTTTATTTCTTGTATTTGAAAATTATGTAATAAATTCAAATATTTTTCCAATGATTTCAGTTTGGAGTGGTGTCTGGATCCACTCTTAAAATTACCAGAATCGTCCATTAAAATATTCCCAATTTATGAGTCGGCGAGGCGGAAAAATATTTCACAACAAAATCAATACAACGAAGAAAATCATTTCATATTTCAACCGACATATTAGAAAACATTTACCCATGTTTAGTCAGTAGCGTAAGACCAAACTAAGGGCTGCTTCATGAGTGAGCGAGGATGAGGAAATAAGCTCTATTATCGTAAAGTAGATCAGCAAAATTGCGTTTATTTCGTTTATTTCGGAGATTGGGATGCAGACCGAGATTGATAGTCTCTGGCGAGAGATTTGAATTGATCTAGTTCTTCTAGGCTTGCTAGGCTCCAACTAGCCGACCAGCCGACATGGCAGTGTGATTTACGAGTTTGACTATTTATCTAGTTGCAGAAGCTCAATTAAATTCCTATCACACTGTGAGAGATCTTTAGGAATGTTCGGTCTCATTGCCACATAGATATAGATTGAACAAGGCCTTGAGAAAACACACATCTAATAGCTTATGGGCTTTGACTTGATGGGACATTTGCTTGCACTCGACCCATGAAAGTGAGGTATTCGCAGATGCAACAAAGGAATTCTATGCAGTATGAAGCAATATTTGTTCAGTGTTGAATCGGCCGTAAATGAGGACGTCTTCGATTTGATTTGCACCAACTCATTTCCACGCTGTCGGGGAGCGGTGATTTACACCTAATATTACATTCACTTCTATTGTTGAGTTGCATAGAATATGCAACTGACAATTTCCCTCGGTAATAAATCTTGGTTGAGATCTCAATCAACTTGTTTACATGGCAACTGAAATATTAAATGTCTGCATAAAAGCAAACATTATTTTTGGAGAGAATTGACATATACCTGAAATGAAATGTAAATAAGGCTGGTTTTATTTGTAAATTAATTCCTGTAAGGTTATTTATGAAAGGTAATAAATATTGATAAGAATTCTATTCAGCGTTAAACCTTGACTTATTAAACAAATACTATTTATTTATTTGCTTACAAAACAATTAATGACTGAATTAGATATTAATAACATAATATAATTCCTTACAAAAAAAAAAGATCTTTATTTTTATGTGAAATACAAGATAGGATATGTTTGTTAACCATAAAATTATCTCTAATATTCTGTTTTTGCTCTTTTATATAATTACATTCCTGGAAGGAGTCTGTTAGCACTGATATCTGAGAGTCAATATTGGTCGGAGCTCAAGTCTTTATTTCTATTAAGGAAACAGGTTTTATCAGTCACCTAGCTACAACCTGTGAATATGATTTCCAGAAAAGCAGTCTGCAGGGAATAAACGAAAAGTAAATGAAAATTACTTCCAAACAGTTAGAAGCAATCATGAAAAGACCTCCGGGGATATTGTCCGAGTTTTACTGTTGTTTCGGCTCCAATATCCGTCGTTGCCAAGCCCGAAAGAGATTTTGTTATCAATATCCTAACCCGTGGCCATTACAGCCAGGATCAGGCTGATTCTTCCCTCAGGAAATCTCAGATTAATCTCGTGGACAGATTTGCAAAATGACGATACAATTCAAGCAATCTGCAGAAATGGTGGGCCCTCCATTGACAGAAATCTCGGTCGTCGTGTCACAAAGACGCGTGTGAATAATCCTGATAGATTTCTGCTTCTTCATTTCCTCTAATCCACCTTGTGGTGTGGCTACTGTGTTGGTTGACCATTTGTGGTATTAGAGAGGGTTATAGTAGATTGATTTAACCCTTACCCTGCCAGGTCTGGATGGGTCTTCCGAAATATTGCATTTCATATATGGTATAAATATGTATGTATAAGTGCCAGCCTTTGATACTTAAAGCCCTTGAGTGTAAAGATACTTATGTACCAATATTCATATATTGTACATTTGTGCCAGTCTTAATGTTCAAGTGAATAGGGCACCATTAGAACATTAACAAATACTTTTTAAAAAAATCTGATCCATTTCTGCATTGGAATTTGTGCTACCCACAACTTAAGGGCATTTGAAAACTTGATTTAAATTCATTTTGAGTTTTGTTATGCTATGACATAAACAAAAAATACTTCCCCATGAGAAAAAATTCTGCCTATTTCTTCTTAACAGACAATATCAACACAATTATTTTTTATAGTTTTGAAATTAATTAACCCATTTTTCTGCAATTAAAAAGAGTAATGAGATTAAGAGCTCGTCCAGAGATTAAATCCTGCGTTAGCCAGTGCAGTCCATCTCTGATTCAGACAAGAGAAACAAACCCGAGCTATAAAATATTTTACGGGACGGTTGTTGTAATATCGTGTGATGGCAGGCTAGCAGATGATGAGCAATAGCCCACCGACTCCTGATTGCCCCATCATTAAGCATTAGGAGAAAATAATAGCGTTTAATTGGCAAGCACGATATTTCTGGCCCGTCCATCCAACAGCCTTACAGTTGATAGAAGGACCAACCCTGTCTTCATAATCGGGATGGTTCTGAGAGGCTTGTGCCATATTCCTGGTTATTCCTGGTTTATTCCTCACATATGGCAGGTCTGAACCTCCTCAAGGAATTATACTGGGCTGCATGTAATATCATAATTGTGGCCATAAAACCTGACAGGAAAGTAAAGACGTGGAAAGCATATGGCTGAAGTAGATTCCTGCAGTAATGGACTGAAACATTTTGGTGCATGTTTTGTCTTTTATGAGAAGATATAAACCATGACATTTTTTTGAGAATATTTAGACTTTATTTTGGTGTTTACAACTATTTGAGTTGGGTATTGACAACAGACCTGATGTTGACCTCTGTTGGGTGTTGACATGACCTGGCCAGAGCTTTGTTTTGATTTTATCTTGCCCATGTGCCTCTAGTTGTTAACAGCTTATAATTAGTTCCTCATTTCAACCACTTCGCTGGCATTCCAACAGGTCCATCTACCAACCCTCTCACAGTCTCTCAACTTGCATACATATAATTTTTAACTAAATTCTTGAACTCTTAACACCATAGGTTTCTTTCCAAATAAACATACAAATATTTATCATAGTACATTGACAGACATGGAAATATTCATCATAGAACATTGGCAGAAATACAAATATTCATCATAGTTCAGAGGTAGACGTACAAGTATTCAACAAGTTTTCTTTAAAGTATGTTTACTCTTTTCTTTGAATCTTTTCCTTACCCCCCCCCCCTTTTCTCCTTCCCCCACCACCTTTCCAAATGTGATTGACTTGATAATTTTGTCTGGAAAAGCTGTTTCAACAATCTCATCTTTAAGTGAATCTCAAAGAAATTTCCTCTAGACTAGAATTTGGGTTTATTATCAATATTTTTTAGCTTTCTATTACCTCCTAAATTCTTTACCTGATAGAACTTCAAAGATAAGTAATGAAAATATCAAACCAGCATTTGGAGTTTGACAGTTTGTTGCTCTTCAGTTTTACAAGTTTAATGTTTACTGTTATCTGTTTCTTTCACTAAAAAAAACTGCTGAAATTGCAGATCTAATTCCAAAACTTTTTGTAGATGTTTTACAGGTATTATGTCTCTGCATCCGTGAAATGTAATTCTCTGTATAATTATATCTCTACTTTTAGACCTTTATTAGTTTCTAATTCCAAACTTCATTTAATCAACCATTGGTTTTTATTTATATTTAGTGTTGATTTAATCAGTTATTGTTGAAGAGCTATCTCATGCAGTTATTTGAATAAATAAGCAATCTTTATGGCCAATTTTAGCTTTATTTTGATGAAAGATTCCAAATCAACATTCATTTGAAAATCAGAAATATATCTCATTTGGTTTTATAGATAATGTCCTGTTTCTTTCTCTTGCACCCTATTGCTATGAGTAATTGATCTTTTCAGAACATAATGCTGCATTCAATCGTCTTTCTTAAATTTCAACCCAAATCATTGTATGTTTTCTATTCCAATTCATTGATTAGATATATTTTTACCCACTTATCAAAACAATCTTCTGCTATCTGTAGTCTTTCTTAAAACCCAAAATCGTCGGATCCTGTCTTTCTAATCTTGAACATTCTAAGGTCAACTGTTGGTAATGTTTTTGACATCAATTATGTATTGTAGGCCTCGAATCTGACTGTTGTGAACTCACAGTGAGTAATTAAGAGTCCGATTCATTCGACTTCTTCCAGTCAATCAAGAAAGAAAAACTTGCTCTTCTGTGTGGAGGGAGGAAATATTCACTCTTCTGTGTTGAGGAAAGAATGTTGCTCAAATCCAAAGTAGAATTACATCATCGCTAAATTAATTAGTCCAGATAAGCGTGCAAACATTGCAGTGTCCAAATGTCATGGGGTCGAAGAATTAACTAACTTTCAGTCGTTAAAAGTTTTCAACGTCAGTTCTTGAGAAAATTGAAACGAAATCAATTCTGTTTATGGGATTTTCTCTACGTCTGATTCAAATTGCACATTGTTTAAAACTGGTGCAGTCTTGCTGATAGAAAAAAAGTGTTATCAAAATGTTTTGTTATACACAGTTTCCTTTATGTGAAGAGTTTTAAAAATGCATGGAAGGTTGATTACAGAAATTCTGTTTCAACAACCAGCCAATAAATTCTGTTTTTAAAACCTGCCAAAGGGTCTTTTGGTTTAATCAGGACTAAGATATTAATCTGAGTTCAAAATGGAGAAAGATTTAAATAGCAAATAAGAGATAGATACCCATAAGTATTGTTACATATATACAAGCCTACATATATATATTCTCACCTGGTATTCAGGTGTGCAAGGTGTGACCCAGGTGATTGTAACTGATGAAACACCTGCATGTATACCGCCCTAATCAGTCAGTAACCAATCAGATACCTCTGTCTTCATTCTACATCATCTACTTCTCACTTGAAAACACCTGCATAGGCTAGCAGGTTCACCAATATGTAGATGTGTAGATAGCTACATGGCAGTAGAGTAGTGGTCAGAATGCTCTTTAACCCAAGGTCTATGTTTGAATCCCTGTGCTGTGACCATGCGCAGATCACTTCACAAGTTCACCAATATGTAGTTGCGTAGATAGCTACATGG
The DNA here is from genome assembly GCA_916613615.1 of Steromphala cineraria. Lineage (NCBI taxonomy): Eukaryota > Metazoa > Mollusca > Gastropoda > Trochida > Trochidae > Steromphala > Steromphala cineraria. Next base: position 31,996,558 of record OU744726.1, read on the forward strand.
CAGTAGAGAAGTGGTCAGAATACTGGCCTCTCTAGCCCAAGGTCCATGTTTGAATCCCTATGGTGTGTCCATTGGCAGATCACTTCACAATGTTCACCAATATGTAGATACGTAGATACGCTATATGGTTGTAAAGTAGTGGTCAGAATGCTCTCTAGCCCAAGTTCTATGTTTGAATCCCTGTGCTGTGACCATTGGCAGATCACTTCACAAGATCACCAATATGTAGATATGTAGGTAGCTACATGGGTGTAGAGAAGTGGTTATTATTCTGGCCTCTCTAGCCCAAAGTCCATGTTTGAATCCCTGTGCTGTGTCAGTGGGCTTGACACTTCATCAACATTGCCATCAGTCAACACAGCTGTACAATTGTGTATCATAACATAGGCAAACATATATCTATATAAATAATATATATAAAATAAATTTTCATAATCATTTTCTTCTGTTTTCAAATCACTTTCAATGTCTCTTATACTTTTGATTGCTAATTCTTGATGTGATATCACAAGTCATCAGAATTGATAAAAATGTTCTTCTATAGACCTCGGTATCTAAATTCTGAGATGCACACTGACATTGTAAATTAACTTTATTTCACGTAAAAAAAAATTATCTTTAATTTTGATATTTGGTTTTCTTGTCATTGGATGCTTCTGTGGTACTCTTGGTTCCAAGCCGATCTCCCTGAGTTCCAGACCAGACAACGCCAATAATAACATGGCGCTCTGTTGTGTATTACTCTGAGAGTTCTTTGTTTGTGGTGTTTGGCAGCAGTTCTTCAATTAGTGAAACCAGGAATAGAAGTAATAAGTGAAGATTACTATCATGATGTCCTAGTTATAAGTCAGGATTTCTTTCATAACATACTAGTTATAAGTGGAGATTACTTTCATTGCAAACAAGTTCTAGGTAATGGTTACTTTCATGATGTTTTTTTATGAGTAAATATGACTTTAATGATAATTTTGTTACCAATTAAAATTACTTTCATGATGTTCTTGTTATAAGAAAATATTACTTTCATGATGTTCTTGTTATGAATAATGATTACTGTCATTGTTATAAGTAAAAAATAACTTTCAAAATGTTCTTTTTATTATTTGAAATGTACTTTCATGATGTTCTTGTTATAAGAAAATATTACTTTCATTGTAATAAGTAATAATTAACTTTCAAAATGTTCTTTTTATGATTTAAAATGTACTTTCATGATGTTGTTGTTGTAAGAAAATATTACTTTCATGATAATCTTGTTATAAATAATGAATACTTTCATGATAATCTTGTTATGCGTAAATATCAAATTATGATGTTCTTGTCATAAGTAAATATTACAATCATGCCAAAACAAGCCCTCATGTTGTTCCAGTTTTGCCCTCCACATCTGAATCTCCTTGCCCTAGTTCTTTCTACTCAAACCGCTGCCCACAAAGAAGTTTGGAAATATTAGAGGACAAACAGTTGTGCATTATAGAGAAAATGAAAATGGCAATTCAATCACTTATTTCCGACAGGATCAGGTGTTATAACTCAAATCCACCATATATAATACCTCACACGTGAAATATAAAGTTTAGCAACATTGTTTTCAAGTTCAAATCTGATACAGTATATATAGCCCCATGTGTGATAAAGGTGTATGTTATCGCTTATAGCAACTATTTGAAACGCAAGCCTGGTTTGTGTTGTGGATATTGGACAACATCACTTACTAGCTGCAGGCTATTACATTATAGTACATCTCCCTTCGTGGGATATACACCCATGTTGTTCCAATAGTTCTCTGGAGGGGCCAGATTGCTCTCAATATATCCTCTTCCCTCCTCTTACATAAAACCTCCATTAGTTCCAGGATAGTTCCATTATCTTTGGACTCTTGGACAGGTAGGTTAGAAAGTCAGGAACCATTGTAGTGGATCTACATTGTAGCAGTGTACTCAGTTGATATTCATTGTTAGTCTTTGAACGGTTTTGGAGTGATTCTGATAATGGTTTCTTTATTGTGATCATACAGTATTTCTAATAAGGTTTTGTGTGATGAAGCTGTGGTTTATGTACTCTGGGATTTCTGATTGTTGATTTCATTGTTAGGTATTTGATGACTTAATTGATGTTCTTGTGACTTGCTTGATGTAAAGGGATAATGAACTTCGTCTATAGTGATGAGAGCAAAACATATAGTTTTATATTTTGGTAAGTCCTTTGTTGAAACTAGGGATGATCTTTGAAAAAACTGAAATCAGTAATCCTAATCTATGCACTGTTTTTATGCTGATAAAATATAATATTGTCAAGAAAAGTCTTCGAAAAAAATTCCAGAGAACTTCTCTTGTTTAGGTACCTTGTTATAGGATGATTGTAAAATCACTCCCCTCAATTCAATTAATGGATCTTTGTATTGTTTTAGCAATTCCTGGTCTTATAATTGTGTATCATGCAGCTTGATAATTCCTAGCCAGCAGGGAGGGACCGTTATTGGGTTCATGATCAGCCTTTGATTAACGTGTAACGGAATTTGGAAAAATCAATAATATGGCGTGAATAGGAAAGTATCAAATTACAAAATCATTGAATTAGACATTGCATACAATCTCCAGAAGAAAAAGGGACATGTGATTTGTGGGTATTATACAAGGTAAACTGTGGGGGAAAGATGATATCTGACAACTCTAGAATTGGATTTGTCGCATCGGAATAAACGCTGGCAATTTTCACGGAGATGTATGATAGAAGAAATTCCTATTGGCACATGTTGATCTCAGGGGTCTGAGTGCATTTCCTCTCTCTACACAGGTCAAATATGACTGGACAGAAATCATTGGGCAGGGTTGAACAACCATGATGCTCATGTGATAGGGAAATTGGGAAGTCACTCAGCATTTTCAACAATTATATTAAGAAATTGAAACTTGCATGGAATCAATCTGCAACAGTAGGATGAGTGGACTTCGTAAATGTGTGATATTATTTATTCAATTGAGCTACAATAAAGTTTCTTCACCATAAATGGAAAAGAAGTTCTGTAGTTCTTGGTGACGTTATTTACAGACCAATTGTATTTGGTAATTGTTATGAGAATAAGAGAATATGAGAAATTGACAGGATGACATTATTTTACATTTTTATATGCAGCCCTATCCGTCACAAGAATTATACCTATTACAACTACAATCACTCACAATTCTCTCCACATTCCCATCAATATATATTTGTCTTTTTAAAGCATAGAGATTGCTTATCTATAAAACTTTTGTAGACAAATTATTATGTCATACAAATGATTTTTTTTTAAATTGGATTAACAAATGCATTCTGATTGAGTCTTTCTCAACACTTCTATGAAGGGGTATGCTGTTGAAGTGCTGCAATCTAAATATTGTCACTGAGATATTTAATATGATATTTTTCTTATAATGTGACTTAAATAAATTGATTTTGTATTTCAGATTGAGACTTCGAGCATAGCTGGTAAAGATTCCCGGTTGAGGGAAGGTGATCAGATCTTACAGGTGGGTGATCTCACGCATGATTAATAATTCTCCATTTTCTTGTTTAAAGATATATTCAAGTTATATCTTGTGTTTGTCATTCTTTGCAAGAAATTAAATATATTACAACTAGTATTGTATAGGTCAATGCTTGACGTGTTTCAATAAAGAAAAGCAAGTTTATTGATAGTCAACTTCTTTATATCAATAAATGTGATATTTCAGTAAAGATACACCATTATCAAGCAGGGGATCATTATTTGCTTGAAAGCAGTGTATATACAGCAAAGTGTCGCATTTATTGCAATAAAGAATAATGACAAATAATTTCATGTTTTGGGAGGGTTTTTCACTTCTCCAACAGTGATACCCCGCCTCTGTATCCCTAAGTGGATCCGCATGCTGCTACCACGATTTAACCGCTTCTAGACAGGTCGTTTAGTGCCACTTCAAACTTAGTTTTTGCAATAAAGACGTTGACTATCCATAAACTTGCATAAACCCACTCTTATAAATAATGTTTTAGAATGTCTCTAATACTATCAAATCAGTATCCATATTCAACATGTTTTGAGAACGTCTCTAATTCCATTACAACTTCTGTCTCTGTCTACCCATTAGCGTCACACTTCAAGGAGCTGTAAGTTCCTCCAAGATACAACTCCCAGAGTATTAAGTCAACACATGTAGAAACCGATGGCCTATTGATTACTCCACTGTTGGTCTCCCTCGCTACCAATGATCACTTACTTATTTACTTAGACTAAAGCCGTAAATACACTCTTGACGATTTGACATTCCCTGCCATGCTTTTATGAATAATTGACGTAAAGAAAAACTTTCCAGGACTTATAACAACCTAGATACCTTTTTTCACACTTTGTGATACGTTTCTGTCAGTTAGATGTGTATTTCAAGCAAAAATTTGAAAAAAATCCTCGTTTGAGAAATATATTTTGTGATCAGAGCCCATTATCGCTGACACTTGCAGTACAGTGACATTATAATACTTAAGACAACATGCAAAAAACACATTAAGATGTGAAATGTTTAGTTTATTCAATCCCTAATGGTGGAAACGTTCTTGCACTGTCATACATTGCCATTAGACTACAGAAAATAGACTTTCTTTTGCAAATCGGAAACTAAACTAAGCATTTATGTGCTTTTCAAAGTTCTTTTTATATTTTTTCATTATAAAACTTTTTATGCATTTCTTTGGTTGTGTTTTTATACTTTGAATGATTAGTTTTTCAGATTTTATCCTTTTTTAAGCACCTGAATCATTTGTGCTGGATGTTTTGCAAGTTCATGTGTATATAACTATTTGCCAGACAAGTTTTATTATTTAAAGAAACGTTTAAGATGTTGTTGATTTACTTGATTTACAACAATGATCTTTGTTCTGGATACAAAATAAGTGAATACAAATTCTAACAACATTTGTCACAAGTAATCACAATAGTTTGTCAATTAATAAATTAATAGTGACTGACCAGAGCGTCCAGGTGACATATTGTCATGTCCAGTTCTACTTCACTGACCAATTAGTTAATTAGTTGTCCTGACGAGTTTATCTTATTCCAGATAAACGGAGTTGATGTCCACAACCGTGACCAGACCATCAAACTGTTCTCAGATCAGGGAGCTGACATCACATTATTGGTGGCTCGGCCCATGTTACAGGTATGTTAACCCTTAATTTAGTTTTAGGGTGAATTCACACTTTGAAACACTTATAGTCAATACTCAATGGGACAAATACGAAGTAAGCTGACATCACATTATTGCTGGCATAGCCCCATGGCAGTTACAGGTATGTTAACCTAAATGTACAGGATTTTAGTTTTGGGGTGAATATGCAATTGAAACCCTTATATAATGCAGGTATGACAATACTAAGGGGACATATACGCAGTAAGCTGACATCACATTATTGGTGGTCGGGCCCCAGTTACTGGTATGTAAACCCCTTATAAACAGGATTTTGTTGGTTTGGGGTGAATATGCTCTTTGAACCACTTATATCATATATAGAGATTATTACCTGAGGAAGTGTGTCATATGACTTTTGCGAAACGAGTGTGAATTTTTGTATTACCCGAGCGAGAGCGAGGGTTACACAAATTTGCACGAGTTTCGTAAAAGTCATATGACACACTTTCGCGATAATAATTTCTTTATTACCGATTCTATTTCATTTTACCATCTTAGAAATATCAAAGAAACTTGCCGCTTCCCTTGCGACGGCCGGCTACAGTGATGACACGAACAATGATGTTATGACGTCACAGGCGAAAATATACGAGAACTTGCGCTACAACAATAGTTGCTAGGCAAAAGTGATATGTGCACTAGTGCTTATATTGAAAATATGTCACCACTTATTTTCAACCATATGGGTAATAAATACAGGTATGACAATAGTCAAGGGGACAAATAAACAGTAAGCTGACATCACAATATTGGCGGCACAACCCCTGTTCTGGGGATGTTAACCCTTAATAGACAGGATTCTTTTTGTCATTGCCACGACACAAAACCGAATGCTTGAGATCATTTGAAATGTCTCAGGTGTTCTTCCCCACAAAAAAAACCTACAAATGACAAAAATTTTATCAATGAAATTTGAAATGTTGCATTTTTGAAGACTTAAACCATTTTAGAAAATAATGCCAATTCCAAAGCCAATTACTCAAAGCTTGTAACTTTTGATCCAGGCTTATTATTTCAGGGAATGACTTTTTGCAATCCAATTGACACAGCTGCAGTAATTTGGACTTAATACTTTTCAAGCTTATTTGCACATCATTTAAATGTTTTCCTTTGTTAACTGCAGGGTCAAGGGAAAAAGTGCTAAGAAAATATAATCAAATCGAAATATTTTCTAAATAAACATGAGGTTTAATAAAGCCAGATATAGTTTCAAAATGAAAGAAATTGTCTACAAAGGCGATTTTAAGAAGTTATGAGAATAAAGATATTTTAGTGATCATTTACATCAAACAACTGATGATAATGATATCATGTAACAGTTAGCATTTATACTCTGAATAGCACAATTCAACATGGGAGAACAAATTTCAAAAAAAGGAAAAAAACATGAAAGAAGTTATTTGAACCTAATTCGAAACATTCTCAGTCTCAAAGACAATTGCTGTTTTTGATAAGAAACTCTATCCCAAGTTTAACTACCAAATCTTGAAGATAGGAATCCAAAAGTATTCTCCATTGGTCTTGATACAGAACTTCTGACAAAACAGGCTTCCCCAACAACATTGATGATAAACAACAAAATCTCTTTGAAGTCGGGGATCCTGTCCCCCCCTCCCCCTTTTGACATGCAGGGGGAACAAGGGGGGTTTGTCTGTCTGATATCACTGAATCATCACCACAACCATTTCTTTAGATGTAGAATTACCTTATTGTTTAGATTTTATCTCACAAACCTTGAATCATCTTTTACCTTTTGTGATTCATTGCAAACTCGAATTTATATCTCTCTGACTCAAGATGTTTGCAAAATTGGCTAAGTATCCTCCCAAGTGATTAAAACATAAAATTTAGTCAAAATTAATTTTTTTCTGAAATAGGATAAATAATATGATTAAAAAGAAACATAAAAAAACATCTCTATGATAAACTCATATCTTTCAAAACACACCTGTCAATGATAAGGACTATTTGAAAAATAAATTTGATTCCAAAACTGAAATGTATAGGTAATATTTCTTATCATTGACCAGCATTCAGAGCTGTGTATAAACATCCCCTACGTTCTTTGCATACTATCTTCCTACAACACGTGTGATAGAAGCAGCGAAGCACCCTGGGTACCAAAGCATCCTACAACTTCCTGTCAAATGTAGGATGTGAATCATATATGTAAATCTTGGAACCATTTTGCAAGGTTCTCTTCACTTTGAAAAGGAAGAAATGTGTAAGTGGATGGTGGATGAGGAAATTTTGAAACGGATAAGATGTTTATGTTAGAGCACTATATAACTGTCAGGGGTGGATGAAGATGTTTTTAATGGGATTGGGGATGTGATCACCTATTTGAAAGGGAAATTCGGGAGGTTCATCTTTTAACAGGTGATTCTCACAAAATCTTCAAGAGGAGGAAACCAGAATCTTGAACTTTTCCAGATGCACAATTGATTGGGAAACATTCATTCAGAGAGCTGAATGTGAAATAAACATTTTAAATAGCAAGTATTTTTTCTAAGAAATTACCATGGGAATAGGGGGTTTTGATGATTTTGTCAATCCATGCTTATCAGGAGCAATCAATAAGTTTGATTAGCCTCTCTGGCAAATAATAAGCATTTCAAATACAGTAACATTTGGCAGAAACATAAAGGAAGAAAGTGAGGGGCGGTGGTGGTCCTTTGGTAGTAAATGATAAGCATATTTCATACAGTATTTTGGGTCAGAAACATAAAAATGGAAAGGGAGAGCATGGGGGTTGGGATTTGAGGGGTTTGGGATCCTTGGGTTCCAATACAGTGTTATGGGGCAGAAGCATAAATGGGGAGAGGTTTAAGCGGTTAGAAGTTTGGTCGTAAATGGTTATCATTTTTCATACAGTAATATGGGGCAGAAACATAATGGGGGAACGTTATGGGAGGGTGCTTCAGGGGGGATTTTATTTTCCAATGGGGGCTTCTCCCCCAGCAGGAAGGGACTTTTGTTTGTTGCTCTAAGATATGGAGGCAGGTCTTCCCATTTGCTAAGATCAATGGTGTGTTGGATTTCACCCCGATATACTTTCTTGTGCCATTTCTGACATTTTTCTCAGGCTTATGTTTCTTTGTTTTACACACGGCAGGTGTAGGTTTAGGGGATGATTTTGATTTGATTGTGGATGTTGTGATTCTTGATTTTCTAAAGATAACAGGCAAATTGTAATCTCACCTGGTTGTTATGACAACAGGCTTTGCCAGGTAAATGCTAGAAAAGTTTCATGGGAAATAACTTTGAATTGGAGGCACATAAAAAATCTTGGAATTTTTATTCGTGGTCTCTTTGCAACTGGCATCCTTTAGATTCTCCTAAATAAATAATTCTTTTAGCAGAAGAAATAAATGCAGAAATAGATTCTGTTTTATGTTTGAACCAAAGCTTAAAGAGTGTGTCCATCAATAAATCTTCCTCAATGAATAATTTTAGATGCATTGTGGTGATTATATAAAACAGAATTGTTGAAAATTCCAAATCAGTATAATAAAAAAAATTTAAGTTCAAGATTACTAGAATAATTGTAAATAAAGAATGTAAAAAAATATGTTGTTAGTTGTCCAAATCATAAGTTCTTACAAAAATCTACAAGAGTTTTTTAAACAAAATTGCTTGAAACAGAAGATAAAAATATGTTTTCATGAATATCAAAAATAAAAACATTGGACATTTCAAGGTCAATTTCAGTATTTGAAATAATCTCCAAGTTAACCATTTTGAAGGCTATTTCCTCTTGAAGCACCAGTTGAGTTTGATGAATCTCTCCTATCTTCTTCTAGTAGCCTGTGAACCCAGCCTCGAGATGTATTACAAAGGGCATCACGTAAACGTCTTTCTTATCTTGCTCAGGAACAAAGACATAGTGCTTTGGTTTCGGCCCTGATACAGGTCTAGTGATAGAGGGGGTTACATTACACGCGTGCATATGAACAAATTTGTTGAGAGCAAAAAGTCAAATTTAGAAATGATAGGAAAAGAAATGTCAAGCGATACGGCCTACTTAAGCTGTCAAACATTAACACAAACATATTACACAATTTCTCTATTTTGAACAGATTTAGGTTGTTTAAAATTTCTTTGAAAATGCTTTGAGATTATGTATCGGCCACATGGGACATTAAATGTTCACAAGTGCAAACATGGTGTAAATCATTCGTTTCTGGAAGCAGGAAATTTTTTTAAAACAGCAAAGCGTAATAATTCTGCAATGAGTGTCTGAAGGTTCTTTATTATCTTCGGATAATGGAACCAGGGATGAATGTGTCAAAGTCGCTAATATGACTTTAAGTCATTGACAATTTACAGCTGAAAATAACTGAAATAAGAACCCCCCAGGGGCTGAGACTGTATGCCCGTCTTAGTTGAACTTTCGCCTTGACCAGCTTGCGTAAAAAATGCAATAATTGTTGCTTCCAGTCATTTACCTCTCTCAAGCCATTCCCCCTGGTTCCTCTCAAGCTGTACCAAATAACAAGCTCATTTTCCCCATGACATAACTACTTACAGGCTAACAAATGTCAGTTCCACTGGATCTTCTGGAAGGTTCATGGGGGTCTCTGGGCATTATGGAGTTAATTTTTCAATAAGCCTCATTTGAGGCATCGCATGAGCTCCAAACACTGCCAGCATGGCTGTAAGGAGTCTTGCTGAGTATCCTTCATGTCAGGCGGCCATCTTGCATCAGCCATGACATTGTTATGGTTACCAGACTGTGTCCAACAGTTGTGGAATCAGCACTCAAAGGTGACGAATGTCAGACTCAAAGAACTTGAGGTTAACCCTCACTCAGTATCCCAGACACCTTCGCCTGACAGAGAAGCTGTTTTCTACAGCAGGGCCAGACTGTATTCAGAGTTTCGTGTCTGTTTCATAAGATCCTACAGTGGCTGTGATAGACAGAGTGCAGGAAAAATTAGTGATAATTGCCTGTTGCTCGCTTGAATGAGTTTCAAAGTAATCTTCTGAAGATCGGAGCGAGGGTGAAAGTTCCCAGACTGCTCCTGCTAATTGACAAGCAGATACTACATGCATGAAACTTCTTATTCAAAGACGAGAGATTACACGTCAGATGAACGCTGAGAGAAACCCACTCATTAGCAAAACTTTGCAATGAGAATGTCCTCTTCTCCTTATTCCCAGTCTTATTCTCATCTTTTCTGTTTGTTCCCCTGAGAAAACTATTGTATATGAGTAAGTTATGTCTATTGGATTACATTGTTTTCCCATGACAATCCTAATTGTTTTTAAAATGAAATATTAGTCCACTATTTGGTATTGGTCATTCCGCTTGTCATTTATGATTAATTACATTGTGAGGTTAATTAGATTATTGGTGTTTTCTCACTTACTTTCCAAATGAATATAGATGTAAATCATTTAACCTAGAATAATTAAATAAGCAGAGAAGAGGATATGATCAAACTGTCATCCTCCTGGAAAAGCAAGACTTGTTTATGAATCACTCTATTCCTAAGGGAACATACAAAAAAGTTGACTTTCTACAACATATACAAATAATCTATTGTTACTACACTGTACTACCACTTATACCGGTATTTAATTCAGAAATGGAACATTATCAACAATTTTCAAAAAATTACTGTTCAAAAGATACTGCTCAACTATTTGATATGTGTTGGATATCCATATATCTTAGGATTGGAATTGTCCACTTCTGATGTCATTCTTTGTTTTTTTGAGAATACAGCTTTGGCTTAAATTCCCTTCCCTCTTTCATTATCTTCAATTTTCTACCCTCCTAGCAATATCTTCATCTTTCTTATCCTCCTAGTGAGATGTCCATCTTCCCTTTTAGCAATATGTTCATTTTCCCTCCTATAAAAGTGTTCCTATTTGGTTCCCACCATGCAACATGTTCATCTGCCATCCTAGGAATATGTTCATCTCTCCTCCTTGCAATAATATTCATCCCCCCAAACCAAAATGTTCATCCCATCACTGAAAGAATTTACAGACATGGGTGCGAGAACCCTGTAAGTTACCTGAGTCTGAAGTAAGAGAAGCACCTAATACCAGCCTTTGATCAGCTAGTTCCTCATGTATCGAGACGGAACCACTGTTTCTGCCAAGTCTACTACCTGAGGAATTCTTCCCAAAGCCTTGAGTACGGAGTCTTATACCACTTGACATGTTTGCTTCAGTGTATTTGTTATGTATGGCGCGATCCGGTTCCACGTGCGAGCCTGGTTTTGATTCCGTGGAACTCTTTGATCTTACTTCGCCATTACAGGAGATTTCTCTGTTCCTCTGCTACCTGTGCTTAAAAACAAACTACTCTTGGTTTTGCTTGTTTTGTTCAAAGACAATGTTTCAAATTTTGAAAAATTATTTCATTCGGTTTGAAGGGGTTTCAAATTGATGGACCTTTGAATGGAATTATGAAAGGAGAACTAGTTTATTTACAGTTCTTTTTTTATTATTACAGCAAATTTTGAAAGGAGATTTATAAAAGATGTCTTCTTTTGTTTTTAAGTTGATGAATTCTTGACAGCTCTTAAAGTTAACTTGATAACTTTGATGAATTTTCTCCCAATGTCATGCCAATAGCAATACTTGAGGATTAACATCAAAGGGAAATTAAATTTCAATTCATTTCAACTTTTGGAAAGTCATAAAGTACAAACTTCTTGAAATGCAATGCATGAACAATTCTATCATTCCAGCATTCTCTGAAATTAATTCTTTTGTCTAAAAAATGAAATCTTTCTCAGTAATATGAATCGAAAGTCACCAACCATATTCATATATAGTCATCATATACAAATAAGAATTATTGCTAGTTTGATATGAATCTATTTATAATTTCATTACCAAACCATTCCAATGTTGCTTAATTAAGGGTTTAATAATTGAAGCAATATGAAAGTCATCCAGGTTTATGTAGAAGACACACCTCAATGTTTTTCAACTTTCTTTTTCTCCGATGCCATAAATTAGCAATTCATCCTCTCTAGTCTTTGAGTTCCCTGCTAGTTATCTCATTAGGCTGATTAAAAAGTCTAATCTATTCCCCCAGCTGTCACTCGAATCAACAGAAGCCCATAGCTGTTTTCACTGTAAATATAAGTAGTTGCATCTCATCCCTACCAACGTTATCTACTAGAGAACTTCAGTTCAATGAAGGAGAAAAGGATGCTTTGGACCAATCAATTAGCTTTATAAAGTCAATCCTACAAAAAGTAATCAGATTTTCAAGCTACCTTGATCCAAATTTATTTGGCTAGCACTTATTTTGTAGATCCATAAAAGTTGGTCTGAGACAGAAAGTAACCGAACAAACATAAATAGTTAGTGATATTAAGCAAATCTTTATATAGTGTAGCAATCAAATAGTATTCTGTGTATTGGCATTCCGCGCCGAACGTTTTCAAAGGGAGATAATTTCCTCTAGTGAATCTGTAATGTAAACACAAGGAAATGAGGCAAAACATGTGTTATTGACTTGAGCAATGATTAAGTGCTAATGTTTATCTCATTAGTGGAGTCATTGTTAATGAAGTGTTTAATTACCTCCTCACGTTACCATTTCATCCATAAATATTTGTACCATAAATACTGAATCACTATGCCTTGCTATGTCTAAAGCATTGTGAATTAGGTTGCTGTTGAAAAATCATTATGCCAAAACACTGCACTTGATAGTACCAACAGATGAGAATTAAAACTATGACATAAGAGACAATGGGTGGTTTAATTAGTTAATGGACCAAATATTTAATATTCAAGGCATGTGTCTGGTTAATGTATATTTAAGTGGTAAGAGTTTCTTGTAAACTCATTATGTTTAGATAATAATCAAGATTACGTTTAGATAGAACGATCAAATTTCAAAATATATTTGAAAAGTTCAAAGTTGCTGAGTCGACAATTATCTGAGGGGGATGTTTTTCCTATCATGTAAAGTTTGTTAAGGTGCCAAGACCCGGCAATATGAAACATGAAAAGCATTTGTTAAGTTCATCACTACACATAGACGTTCAAGAGAGAACCAATGGATTGTCTTACTAGTTGTCAGGATGGTAGTTTCTTCACCAACCAGATATCGCAAGGGGAAGATAATCCCACTTGGCTTACATGAAAGGTTCTTCCAGATGATGTTGCCTCACTTATCATGTGTTAGTTGTCTTACCAGAGAAATATTGCTTTACCCTCAACTACTTATTATGATTTACTACAACTTTTTTCCTGATGACTGTTTTCAACGGCAAAAAAAACATGTTTTTGAAGGCTACTTTTTTAAGTTGAAACAAGTTTTTGACAATAACTATTTTTATGTTTTCTTCCATTTGCATTTTCCAAGTCATAACTGTCTAAATGAGTGGTGGTTTATGACTGAAGTTCTATGTAAACAATAAGGTGACTGAAAAAGTTTTCCCAACCACTTTTACAAACTCTGGCATAAATAGAAATAGAACGTTAGAACATTGATGATGTACACAGGAAAACTAGTTTCAGCAAAGGTTTTCGACATTGAACAGACTTAAAAATTTTGAATTTCAAATGTTTCCAGTTCAAAATTCTGAATCCAAAGAGGATAATTATTACTTTGAGATCCATGATGTCATCAAATAATGATATTTTATAGGACGATTCTTTAGGTATTTGTAGAATCTTTATCAAGTATGAGAACATTGTACTTAAATATAGATGACTCTTAATTGTTGGAACTTGTAAAAAATTATTCATGTTTCCATGGTAACCTGATTTAGAATCTTCATATCTTCTTGCACTATGAAGTGATGTCTCACTTTTGCTACAAATAAGAAAACATCACTGTCAGCTGTGGCTATAAAGATAACATTATCTGTCTAAGTTTGACAAACTAACCATTATGATAAGATATTTTCAATATGATAAGATTTTCTTCGTGATGTTGCATAAGGTTGTTGCTAAAATGGCATTTAAGAAGAAATTATAATAGCCATTAATTTATATAATTTTTAAAAGCAGTATTTGAAATGTTGCCAACTTTCGTTTAAAGAGTTTTAAATTTGAATTTATTTTGTTAAAAGGAATCTGACAGTCTGTGATAGGGAATATAAAAAAATTTTTTTTTTATTAAAATCTCGTATTTTAATATCTGTTTCAGTGTGATGATGGATTTATGGATGAACACAATATGGTTTTGGATGATCTGCATATGGATTTACTTGAGAAACATCACCATGACAACATGGCTTACATGGCTCACATGCTAGCAAGGGTGAGTAACTCATGTTCAAAGAAATCTGTGCAACCGCTAAACAAATTCAACTTCAAATGTTGTATTTTGTGTCTGTGTTGAATGAAAAGTGCCACTGAAAATAAGACCACTTTATAACAGAAATAGAGGATTGCCTTACAAATAATCAGTTACAAGATCTACTTAAATGTTATATCCAATTTGAAAGCACAAATACCACTAAACGTTTTGTTCATTTTGAAGAAAATTACCGCTGAAAATGTGACCTCCTTGAAGTCAAAATTACAGAATTGTTTAACACAATGGTTCAATCGGTACGCTTTTTAGGTTTTGATGTCACTCTTTGGTTCAGACAGTATAATATTTTGTATTTTGATGATCTCAAAGATTAAAGACATTTTTTCGATAATCAGGGCTAACAAATATTTCAGTCACACATGGGGTCTGTCACATGTCCAGTAACTAACACAAAGTGATCGTTTGACCTCATCAGTGTCATTCTGACCGACAAATTTATTCAAATTAAATATGAAGGATTAATGCTTGGACAGACATTGTGCAATTACAGCAGCTCCAACCATTTCATTTATAATTCCTCATGACACTGACAAACTGTTTGATGGGGATAACAAGGAAACGGTTTTAGTGATTTGGGTCTGTGAAGGGATTCCCTCAAAGCGCCAACGGTCTATTCTGAGAGTTGGCTCTTTGGTGCCATGTGTCATGCCTCCTCCGAACCACGCCATTAACACCTGTGAATGTTACCATTAGGAACAAGATTAAATGGCATCAATCAGTCTTAAAACACCTTCCATTTAGACATAACACACCTTCTTGCTTAATTCCGATATATTTTTAGCTTTAAATGCTTCAGGTGGAAGCTGATTTCCTGAATAGAAAATCTTGTTTTAGTTAATTGGTTGCTGAAATAGAACTTGATAAAAAAATTCATTGAAAAACATGCTTTTTGTTTTGCAAAATCCACGTTATTTATTGTTGTAAAACGGCTCAAGTGTTTTTTAAAACCAAAATAATTTATCAGCAATCAGCTTGTGACTCATGCTCTTAACAATCAAAGACAAAAGACGGGTAATTCTCTTGTGGAAAATAAGAATTCTAAAGATTTTTAACGAGGGTTTGCAATGGCAGGTGCTTGTTTGTAGGTAGTTGATATGCTGGCCTGAAGAAAGAGGCAAGAGATTCTTCAAGGGTGATGTCAGGTATACCCACAATGTTGAGGCTAATCTTGGACTCGCTTTCTTTATAAAGGGAAAACAACTGCAGGTGTCTTTCTATATAGTTCCTGGCAATGAAACACAACTCTTTTATAGAAGGATGTATACCTCTAAGCCTTAGTACATGTAAAACACTGAGACTGTAGTTACTGGTAATTTGACATTCACATAACATCTTGAAAAGCAAGTCTAGATCTGAAATGTTTGGAACAAATTCTCTCAGGCTCCTTTCTTATAATTGGGCTTTTTTTAGAGACTGAATATTTTTTCAAAAATTCATTTTGAAACAGTTTTGTAACATAGATTTTGAATAAGGAAATCTATTTTCATGATAATGTAGCTGTCGATAAGAGATTAGGGGCTTAAATAGAGATGGACTCACCACTCAAGTGTTTACATATGATATTTAGAGAATAAAAAAATTTCTATTACCCTACCCGCTCAATACCATATGGGAAAAATAAGTAAAGACAAAAAAAGTACTCTTATATAGAAGATTCAGATATAAATGACTTGATTCACTGATAATGATTAAAAACATAACCAATCACAAAACTCTGAATATAATTGCTAAGGAAAAGCATCATCTATTCTCCCATACAACAAGAAGATACTAATTTCCTCACAACTACCAACTCTCCTTTGAGACTTAAGAGATGTTATCTTCCTGACAACTAGTCATATAAACTTGCAATAAGCCTCTGTACGCTTACATCACTCACGGGAGAAGAAAGCCCCTTCAAACATCATTCCATCCTCAAAGAAGAAAGAAGCTTATAATCTGGTGTGATGGCAGAAGACAATTTGTATGAGGCAGACACATGTTTTGCTGCAAGCAGACGCACATAAACCACCTGATTCTGTGGCGATGTCACGCCTTATCCTTGTCACTGTCAGAGATACAGAAATAATACCACAGGTTCAGAAGACAGCGCTCCATATTTAGTTCTGCAGTCACACGCTGTGACATTAAACCTTAGATTGTCTCCATGTTAGTATTACCTTGTCGACAGATTCAAATACTTCCTTCCAAGCTGAAGAGTTCCCTAGTTTCTTGGTGTGATTTACGCTGATGATCACCTTGCTGTGATTCTTGAAGATGAAGGAGGTCCTGAGACAGAATCCATTGTGACTTCATCTGTTCTTCATCAAGAGAACTAAACTGTGATCTTTATTTGGAGTCCTTGTTTATTCTGGCCAAGTCAGACACTATTAATTTTAATTAAAATGGTTTAATCATTTTCAACACGGAACTGTCTGAGTCGAACATATTTCTCATGCAGTAATCAAATCAGAATGTAATTTGATTCAACTTTCATTTGCTTAACTTTAAATATCGTTTGTTAAGCACTTGACAAACACAGTCAATTTAAAAACCAATTTTGAACAAAATTTAACTAAACTAGTTGTAAATAAACAAAATAAGGCTCACTTAAGATAATCAAACATCTAAAATGTTAGGCTGACTGGCATAAAAAAATTATTATTGTAAAAACAAAATTCATAAAATTCATCAACAACCTAAAAGAAAATTCAATAAAAGAATAGGCTCAGCCTATTTAGCCTTTATCTCCAAAGTTAACCCAATTTCACCAGTTCATACAAAAGAATAATTTCTCACTTTAACACTTAATTTTCTTATTCAAGAACCACAAAGAGTATCTAATCTTATGAATAGTACATTGCTCGAGCTGTTCTCTCAAAGACTCACCACCCCCCTCCCCTCCCCAAACCAACACTCATACAACCCCACCCCACCCCCAAGACCCCATTCATAGCCCCAGCCACCCATCACCTTCACCCCCATGATTAGCACTTAACAGGCACCCTCACAGCATGGAACAAGCACTTGCTAAATGACATGAAAAACCCTCATGAACAATCATTAAAAACTCCCCACGTTAAGTGATTATCTCTTCCACCCTCCATATGTTAAAGCAGCTATTAAAGAGGATTTAGAGGCGTGTGATTGAGGTAACTATTAAGTCTTTAAGTCACTTCCAGTACCCATATGTTACAGGACAGGTGGAATCGGTGTGAACCATTATTTATGAAATTGGTTGGGGGTTGGGGAATAGGAGATAGGGGTGGGGTCATATTTAATTGAGGCACATCTTGATGGCTATTTGTGCTTTGACAAGGTTCTCTGTTTACTGTGTATTTGTTCTCAATATATGTTGAAAGTCGGTCAGCTTTTGTTATACCTTTATCTGGGATGAATATCCGTTGGGAGAAATAAATCTTATTTTTCAATTTTGTATCATTAAAACTAAAAAAGATTTTGTCAACAAAATATTCAACTATCTGTGAAAAATATAAGGTTTTTATGATTTTCTCTTATATTTCCACGCATATTCCAAATGAAATTAACGTTTCACTGCTGATCGAGTAAGTCAGATGGATGAACAAAGTTGTATGGAGTTTTTATGCCAGTCTTGAGGTAACGAGTGCTAAGCGTTGAAAAAGTTGGTAGAACTCCACACACCATCAAAGAGGAAGTGTGATGAAAGGAGCTTCTATCTGTCTCTGCATCAGAGATTTAAGAGAAGCAAGTAACATTTACTGCACTTCTTAGAAGTCAACACCTTGTGGTAATAACAAGCGCTACGTTACATTTCAAACCCTACTATTACCTCCTCGCCAAACCGTTATTTCCTAACTTCTGGAATAGAAAATACTAGCTCAGTTCATAGGAAGCGATTTTAAACTTTTTAAAAGTAAAATCTTGAAAATTTATGTTTTTTATGATACGAAATTTAGCTATTGATTTTGAAATAAGTTTATTTAGACGACAAATCAAAATTTTCTTTTTTATCATATTAAAAGTAAAACTATTGATTTTAACTTTTAAAGTTAATCAAGCATAATTTCAAAACTATTTGACTGACAACTACCAATGAGATTTTGAAAACATCTTTCAAAATAAAAACCTTGTGAACATTAATCATTCAGGCTGAATTTGTCAGTTTATCTACACAAACATCTTTCATGACATTATTTCCACATCTTCACTTCAACTTGCATGTACCACAGAATCTTGGAAACCTAATATAGCAGAACTAAGAACTTCATTTCCCTCAGATCCTTTATTATGAAATTTTATAGGAAGACTTAATAAAATTTCTGTCAGTCATTTCAACCCTGAACGTAGACATAGCCGTGCTTTGATGTTTGTCATCTTTACGCTGTTTGAGTGACGATGAAATCTAGCCTTCAGCCACTGAAGAGTTCCAAAGGGGGGCTTATTTGTCATGAATACCTTTATATCTGGCCAGCCATGCTTGTAATTGAGGATCTTGTGAAGAAAAAAGATGTATTCATTTAATATGATGTATGTAGGTTGAGAGGGGAAGCTCGATGACTGTCTGAAGTCCAACAAAGAGATGTCGGCTTTAAGATTGACCGACCTAGTGTATTAATTAGTAGCACCTCTGCTCTGTCCAAACATAGAGAATTGACAGTTTTGTTATAATTACAGAAAAGATTAGAAAAGAAATGGGTTGGTAAAAGACCTTTCATGTCAGTGAAGGGTTAGAGGACAACCGAATCTAGCCCATCTTTAAAGAGGAGATAAAAAATGAAAGAATCTTGTTAAGAGGGACATAGATGTGTAAGAAGTGGGTCAGCAGGGATGAAACGGAGGGATATAGGTCTTATAAAGGGATTTGACATGTTTACAAATCACATCAACAGCAGTTTGAAGCTTAGAGCTCTTTGAAGAATCACCCCAGATAGAAGTTTACTGGAAACCGAAGACAAATTGGCTGGGTAACAGTTTGATTGGTTTTAAAGTGAGGGAAGATAAACTGATAAAAAGGATGTAGAGAGTTCTGGAGATGTCTGATGAAGTCCCTTTAGTGTCATTAGGCGATGCTGTCGTTTTAATTCCTCATGTTGGAATTATCCATCAGAAAGCATGTTGTCTGCCACTTTAAACTTGGATGGTATAATGAGATTTGAGAGGCAAAGGTTTGTTTGATGTAGTATGACAGAAGGCAGAAGAAACTGGCCTGTAGAAGATAGCAAGACTCATTAGCTATTGTAGAGACTCCTTACAGCTCTATAGGCTTGATTCGTGGTGGGCTCTCTCCCTTGTGTCCTGACCTAGCGATATCCAGAGCTTTGAAGTTAATCTTAAGTATGTTTTGTACACATATATATAATAACAGGTGCTTGGAATCCCTGCAAGGGAGATGGGATGTCCCCGGATTACATTATGGATATTGATAAGTTCCGTCACTTTATCCTCACACTGGGTTTGCCTGACATATATGTTAGGGTTATTGAGTTACTTAGTGTTTGAAATGGAAGCTTCGCTCAAAATATAGGATTTAACAACACTTATAACACCCTAATATGTCGCAGCTGTGAAGACAATAATGGTTTTTTGTTATCTTGCATTCTACAAGATGACATCAAAGGCCCTTTAAAGCTTTGATTTTCTTTTATCATTAACTGAATGATCTCATATTGTCAACTTGAAAGATGGTTGAATTAGCAATAACGTGTATTATTGTCTATGTTTCGCCTATTAATACACAAACTTTATATATTTGTACAACATCGTCTTTGATCAACGGCATTGTTCAAGTGTTTGACAGAAGGAAATTTCTTTGATGGGTGATTGTATGTGAATCATGTTTGGCTAATGGTCGAATATCTTTGCAGCGCCATCTAGATGAGGAGGGAGGCACTACAGACACTGCTACGACGGAAAACTCAAATAAACATGAAAAGGACAGCGGAGTCGGTCGAACAGACGAAAGTACTCGTAATGATGAAAGCTCAGAACAGGTGACTTTATTTTTTAACTTTCTTTGAATTAATTTTTTCATTTTATTTTGTGCTGAAAATATAACCTGAAATAGGCATGTCAAAATTGATTTGGTTGAATTAAGTTTAGAAAATAAAATGTTTGTTTAAAGTAAAAGGCTTGTATTTGAATAATCAGAAATGTCACTCTTTTGAAGAGAATTTGACATGGAATATATCATATCTGCGAAACAATTTCAAATTTAATTCGAATGTACCAGGATTCAAGTTCATGCACTCAGAATCATTACGTTCAAGACAATGCAATGAACAAGGCTGTTAACATTTTGATTGTTTTTGGCGAAAACTACTCTCTTGACACTCAACTATATTTGGAGCGGCAGGCCTAAAGGCGCCATCAACATTAGACAATTATTGTAAGTTAGGACACATTGAGAACATTAACTCAGCAAATCAATGGAGTTCTAATAGGCAACCAGACAGGTTACTTTCTAGACGAGCGAATTTGACCGGTCATTGGGACTTGATTTAAGATTTGTTCTCAGGAAGCTAGTATTAGGTGGCCATATTGGTCTTGGACTGCCCTTTTAAGTATTAATGTGTGACTGGTTTCTCTGGGTAGTATTTAGGAGTTGAGGTCGCCTTATTATAAACAGCAGCTTCCGAGGCATAATAACCCAACTCTCCTAGCAAATTGGAGCCATATTCTGCAAATCTTCAAGAGTAGGCTATAGAATTCCGATTATGGGACATGAACCACAAATGTTGTAAATATTTTGAAAATAAGTGGCCTATTAAATGTTTTCACTTCGCAAGTATAGAAAATGTTTACATCAATTTTTTAAAATTAAAGTAAGGTTTATAAGTCAGACTTATAGTTATCTACCGGTATGTGCTGTTATACTGTCAATGATTTTCAATTTCAATGTCTATCGAACCAAAAACATTTTTTTATAAAAAAAGAAAAGGTCCTAGTAATATATTTACTTCAAGTTATCTTAATTCAGCTGTATTCTACATACCTTTGCATAGCTTGTCTAGACACAAGCTCAACGCACACATCGGTGAATTTTTCTGATTATCAGTGTGCAGTAAATTTAAGTGTTTATCTACATGTTGAAGGATCTACAATGTCTATGAGAGCTATCAGTTTAAGGAAGTGATTGAATGTATGGAGAGTTGACAGGGCTATTATCTCTCTAGCTCCCCATGGAAGTCTTATTGCTTGATAAGCATGCATTTATGGCAATAAAAGATATCCGTACTAAAATAACTCCCAATCAGTATTTCTAGAAACTACTTGTTTTCTGATATATGTCATTTTATATTGAATTTCACTTACATATTTGATAAGAACATGGGTCCTGAAGTGATTATATTTAGTAACAGTATCTAATGATAGCTCAGACACCAGTTGTAGCCAAAGAATATATCTAGGTTGTTTATTTTTCTAACCTTGATTTATGGCAGCAGTTTCTGATAATGTTTCTTTCATTGGCCTCACAAATTCTTTGGTCATTGAACTTTGGTCAATGACTCATCAAAACATAACTCTCTTTCTTTGAATTGAAAGAATGAACAAAATTGTAAAATTAACTTGTTGTTGAACTCTTATGCCAGGGTAGATAACTGTGATTTTCAAAACATGCATACCACTTAAAAACCTTTAATAAGTTTTGTTATCCAACCATTTTATTATTGGATAACAGTTTTCTGATGTTATTGTTAATGTTTATATATATATAAATCATGATCATCAAAAACTTTCTCTGAATCGACTGCTAATTTGAGATAATCTTTTTACAGGAAACATTTGACATCGAGTGTTTGACTCCGCCTACTCATCTGAAGTTCAAGCCAGATTGCAACCTGAATCGTGAGGACATCCACCACAGTAACGAGAGCTTCACATCTCTTGACCCTGAACACACCAGCAATGACATTTCGGCAGAGGCTTGTGATAAGTTCCGGGAAGTGCTAGAACATCGGTGTGTCAAGGGTGAAGGGTCACCCAAAAAGGAAGGAAAACGCAAAAACTCTGAAAGCAGCCTTGAGCGGGAGCTTCACCTTCTCAATCGAGAGATGGAGGAGATAAATCTTGAGTGTCAGGAGATTGTGGACTCTCATGTAAAAGATCAGTCTCGGCTTGATCAGCACCGAGAAATCTTTAAGATCGAGCCACAGAAAAGTCCTCGCATTGTGCCCCGTATGGGGACAAGACTTGAATACCTGAAACATGTGCAATCTTTGGATCCAGCAGAGTTCCTCATTCGGAGAAGTGCTCCTTCCATGAAGATGGGTCAGCAGAACATGAAGAGTTCGGAACGTGAGAAGGACACGTCGACTACGAGTGCATACAACACCGGGGAGAGTTGCCGCAGCACTCCCCTCACCCTGGAACTGAACCAGGCGAGTGATGAGGGCGAGAAGGGCTTCAAGAACTCCATGTTGTGTTTAGCTCCTGGGCCCGCAATACCGTCCTCCAGTGATACTGAGAAACAGACTCAAACGCCCACCAAGTCACGCGACTACTCGAGCGATGACTCTGGTCACGGCTACAAAGGCCTCATGCCTCCTCCACCCATGAACTCTAAGACTCCTGGGGGCCTCAAGGAGCATATTGGTATGGGGGAGTCCCTCCAGGACTTGTATATTCAGTATGCAGATGTCATGTACACCAATCATGCAAATCTTGAGCATACAATTGCAATCCAACAAAAACTTTTCCAGCAACAGCTAGATCAGAAACATCGCACCCGGCCACCAAAACCATCCAGTAGCAACAAGCATGGCTCAGGTGATTCCAGCAAGTCTGGAAAGGAGGCTAAAGACGCTACCCAATCTGAGAGTGGAGCAATGGAGTGGGTTGTGAAACGTCGACCAGATGGAACAAGGTACATCACCAGACGTCCCGTCAGGAATAAGATCCTGAAGGAACGTGCCAAAAAGATCTCGGAGGAACGGTGTGGGATGACAACAGATGATGACGCAATGAGCGAGATGAAGACGGGGAGATACTGGACAAAGGAGGAGAGAAAACGCCATCTTGAAAAGGCAAAGGATTATAAGAAGAAGAAGGAACTGATGATGAAGGCAAGGATGGAGACTCTGAAGGAAGCGGAGGAGAAGAAGGAGGCAAATATTGTGGAACTGAGTCATCGTAAGATGAACAAACACAAGGGCAAGAAGGTCCTTGACAACTTTGTAACTGTGCAGGAGATGCTAGCCCATGGGAGTCGAGTTCCTGAGGGCAAGACCTACAACCCTCTCCTCTCGGTCACCACTGTATGATATCCCGGGACAACTGTGTGTTCAGAAAAACTGAGGTTTCTGGGCTGTGTTCGGTAAACTGTTTATGCCATGGTAAGCTCTGGACTAAAGATGCCTGAGTGAGCATATGCTATAGTCCCTGGTGACGTTGGGACGTTGTGTCTATATCTGAATCCTGGCTGTGCAAAGTGTAATGGTTGACTGCCAAACATTGTGAAGTGAAGTAACGTATTATACACAGAAATATTGTCACCGTCAAGCTGGGTGGTTGTGTATTGGCTTGACTGTTTGTTGAATGGAGACATTTTGTACGTGCTAACTGTGAAATTGTTCAAGAAACACTTTCAGTGCTTTAAGTTTTGATCGGTTTATTTCGTGATCATGAATGTGAAACTCTCATTACACCAAAGAATGATTTTGTTGTATTACTTTTTAAGTTTATTACATAAAAGACAAAATTAACAAAGAAATTTAAATTCAGTTAAAATCATAAAAAAAATAATTTTTAGTGCCAGGTTTTTTTATTTTGTTAACACATTTTGCTTGTGATAATCAACTTACATCACTCAAAATCATCACATGCACTTTTTAGCTCATCAGGACTGAAAGTCCAGATGGGCTTATGGCATGGCCCGTCGTCCGGCGTCCGTCCGTCGTCCGTCCGTCGTCCGTCGTCTGTCCGTAAACTTTTGACACTTTCGACTTCTCCTCATGAACCATACACATTAGAGAGCTGAAATTTTGTGGACAAGTACCTTAGCATATGGAGATTCTAATTTGTAACTTTGGTGACCCTGTGACCCCAAATAGGGTCACAGGGGTCACAACCTTAAAAACTTATTTTCATCTTCTTCTCCAGTTCCAGAAAGACTAGAGAGTTAAAAATGATATGTGCAGACTCCTTGGCCACTGGGGATTCTAATTTGTAACTTTGGTGACCCTATGACCCCAAATAGGGTCACAGGGGTCACAACCTTAAATACCTATTTTCATCTTCTTCTCCAGTTCCAAAAGGAGTAGAGAGTTAAAAATTATATGTGCAGACTCCTTGGACAATGGAGATTCTAATTTGTAACTTTGGTGACCCTGTGACCCCAAATCGGGTCACAGGGGTCACAACCTTAAAAACCTATTTTCATCTTCTTCTCCAGTTCTAAAAGGTACTAGAGAGTTAAAAACGATATGTGCAGACTCCTTGGCCAATGGGGATTCTAAATTGTAGATTTCGTGACCCCATGACCCCAAATAGGGTCACAGGGGTCACAACCTTAAAAACCTATTTTCATCTTCTTCTCCAGTTCTAAAAGGACTAGAGAGTTGAAAGTGATATGTACAGACTCCTTGGACAATGTGGATTCTAATTTGTAACTTTGGTGAACCTGTGACCCCAAATAGGGTCACAGGGGTCACAACCTTAAAAACCTATTTTCATCTTCTTCTCCAGTTCTAAAAGGACTAGAGAGTTAAAAACGATATGTGCAGACTCCTTTGCCAATAGGGATTCTAACTTGTAACTTTGTTGACCATGTGACCCCAAATAGGGTCACAGGGGTCACAACCTTAAAAACCTATTTTCATCTTCTTCTCCAGTTCTAAAAGGACTAGAGAGTTGAAAGTGATATGTGCAGACTCCTTGGACAATGTGGATTCTAATTTGTAACTTTGGTGAACCTGTGACCCCAAAGAGGGTCACAGGGGTCACAACCTTAAAAACCTATTTTCATCTTCTTCTCCAGTTCTAAAAGGACTAGAGAGTTG
Organism: Steromphala cineraria; assembly: GCA_916613615.1. NCBI lineage: Eukaryota > Metazoa > Mollusca > Gastropoda > Trochida > Trochidae > Steromphala > Steromphala cineraria. The sequence goes on from OU744726.1 coordinate 32,022,027, forward strand.
AAAGTGATATGTGCAGACTCCTTGGCCAATGGGGATTCTAAATTGTAACTTTGGTGACCCTGTGACCCCAAATAGGGTCACAGGGGTCACAACCTTAAATACCTATTTTCATCTTCTTTTCCAGTTCTAAAAGGACTAGAGAGTTAAAAACGATATGTGCAGACTCCTTTGCCAATAGGGATTCTAACTTGTAACTTTGTTGACCATGTGACCCCAAATAGGGTCACAGGGGTCACAACCTTAAATACCTATTTTCATCTTCTTCTCCAGTTCCAAAAGGAGTAGAGAGTTAAAAATTATATGTACAGACTCCTTGGCCAATGGGGATTCTAAATTATAGATTTCGTGACCCCATGACCCCAAATAGGGTCACAGGGGTCACAACCTTAAAAACCTATTTTCATCTTCTTCTCCAGTTCTAAAAGGACTAGAGAGTTGAAAGTGATATGTACAGACTCCTTGGACAATGTGGATTCTAATTTGTAACTTTGGTGAACCTGTGACCCCAAATAGGGTCACAGGGGTCACAACCTTAAAAACCTATTTTCATCTTCTTCTCCAGTTCTAAAAGGACTAGAGAGTTGAAAGTGATATGTGCAGACTCCTTGGCCAATGGGGATTCTAATTTGTAACTTTGGTGACCCTGTGACCCCAAATAGGGTCACAGGGGTCACAACCTTAAATACCTATTTTCATCTTCTTCTCCAGTTCCAAAAGGAGTAGAGAGTTAAAAATTATATGTGCAGACTCCTTGGACAATGGAGATTCTAATTTGTAACTTTGGTGACCCTGTGACCCCAAATCGGGTCACAGGGGTCACAACCTTAAAAACCTATTTTCATCTTCTTCTCCAGTTCTAAAAGGTACTAGAGAGTTAAAAACGATATGTGCAGACTCCTTGGCCAATGGGGATTCTAAATTGTAGATTTCGTGACCCCATGACCCCAAATAGGGTCACAGGGGTCACAACCTTAAAAACCTATTTTCATCTTCTTCTCCAGTTCTAAAAGGACTAGAGAGTTGAAAGTGATATGTGCAGACTCCTTGGACAATGTGGATTCTAATTTGTAACTTTGGTGAACCTGTGACCCCAAATAGGGTCACAGGGGTCACAACCTTAAAAACCTATTTTCATCTTCTTCTCCAGTTCTAAAAGGACTAGAGAGTTGAAAGTGATATGTGCAGACTCCTTGGCCAATGGGGATTCTAAATTGTAACTTTGGTGACCCTGTGACCCCAAATAGGGTCACAGGGGTCACAACCTTAAATACCTATTTTCATCTTCTTTTCCAGTTCTAAAAGGACTAGAGAGTTAAAAACGATATGTGCAGACTCCTTTGCCAATAGGGATTCTAACTTGTAACTTTGTTGACCATGTGATCCCAAATAGGGTCACAGGGGTCACAACCTTAAATACCTATTTTCATCTTCTTCTCCAGTTCCAAAAGGAGTAGAGAGTTAAAAATTATATGTGCAGACTCCTTGGCCAATGGGGATTCTAAATTATAGATTTCGTGACCCCATGACCCCAAATAGGGTCACAGGGGTCACAACCTTAAAAACCTATTTTCATCATCATTTTTAGCTCCTAAAGGTCTATTGAGCTGAAAGACTGCATGTAGACTCCTTGACCAATTGGGATTCTAAACTGTAGGTTTTGTGACCCCATGACCCCAAATATGGTCACAGGGGTCACAATCTTAAAAACCTATTTTTCTCCATTAGATGACAGTCTTTAACAAATTTATTTCTCCTTGGATATTTTAGTGTGGACTTGTTTCACTGTCTGATATTGGCGATCTAGAAAGTGTTGAATAATAATACATTTGTTTTGTAATTTTTTTATAGGTTTTCTTGTAATAGGTAACATCAGTTTCATTTTTAGCTCATCTCGCTGTATAAAGCAAACTTAATATGATGCCTGATGAGCTACAGAGCCAATGGCTCTATTTTTTGTAATCACATTGGTTAATTTCACTTCTAACTTTCCCCTTCATTATCAAAATTCAATTTTTTTAACTTATAAATATCTTTTTTTTTACATCACATCAAATTTCAACCATCAAGAATGTTTAGTTCATTTTAGGTTTAAATTCAGTTTTTTAATGAAGTGACATAAAATCATTAGGCCATAAATGTCATGAAGAAGGGATGTTTGGAGGGCGAGACCAAGTTTGATATACCTCAATCCACAATATAACATCAACACCACTCCATGACATCATCAGTGCCTCAGAGTTGAAATCAAAGACACAAACATCAAGTATTCATCTTCACAGAGCGGTGGAACTCTGTTTATTGTAATTATTAATAAATCTATAATTTCACAAACAGTTACCAGATGTGCAATATGTAATATACGAAACATACAGACATTATTTACTCATTTGATGCTACGCAGAAATTATATATATATATATCATTGAATATGATTTTTGCAATTTCGTCATGACATGTCAAATAATTATCCTTTTTCTGTTAAAATGATGACAGAAGTAATTGTTTATTTCATTTTTTGTACATTATAAGTAAAATTTTATAATAGTGTAAATTGTTCCCATGTTGGGAAAATGAATCTAACTTATTCCTGTACAGTGTATCCGAATATATTCATGTCCACTTGTACGCCATGCTGTGTATCGAGCTGTATATTTGTACATTTTGTATGATTTTGTCTTCATAGATTTGCATAGCCCAGAATATGAGGATACAATATGATTACAAAGTTTCCTTTTTGAAGGTGTTTGATTAATATACCATATTGTTGAGGTCACCTTGTTTATAAGATGATCTAAATTCAGTATTGAGTTATAGTGCCCCCTCCCTATAACGCTCTGATGTCCTCACTATAACACTGATATCCTCTCTATAACACTTTGACATCCTCATTATAACGCCAATCTAGCCATAATACTTTGATCTGAAGTTTTATCAAATTGAATAAGTAGAATCTTATTTCATCTTTTTTTATTGTGACTTTAATTCTTACATTCAAAATTTTGGATTATGAAATTTGGTATTTAAAAAAATTGGGCTCAAAAATAAAAATTTCATTTTAATAAGAGTATGTTATTAAGGGGGGAGCATTGTAGTTTGTGAGCAAGATTGCACACCGTGTGCCTAGTTGTGCCCAATTCAGATAATACGGCCATCGGAGGCATCAAAGCCTTGCCATTTTGCCTGTTGGGGTACAAAAGTTCATACATTCAATAGTGTGAAAGCTGGGAGACTGGATACCATTTTCCTACCAACTGTATACAGGTGTAGTGGTTGTGTATGGACGTCAGCTGAACTAAATGTACATGAATGGATTTTTATTATATCTGAAAATTGTGCAATGTTTTGTTTTTTTACGCCAAAATTCATTTTTCCATTCATGCAGCAATGTCAAGTTATAAATCCACCTATCAGAGCATATCTCGGCTAAATATATCCGCAAATGCGTTGATTGACAGTTGGCCTTTAAAAACGATGAGTTCAACTTCAAAACCCGCAGGTGACAGATGTCTTCACTTCAGTGCTGAATAAAGCTATCTTGTTGTAAATGTCATCTATTTAAAACTTTGTTGCACTCTGTGAAACCAGGAAATATTCTGTAGCATTTCATCATGTTATTTCTAAGCTTAAATTATGATTCAGGGCTCTGTGATGTTGCTATTGTACCCTAAACATGTATAAGTTAATACTGACATGTCTATTGACTGTTTCTGAGGTGATTGTATTCTTGAGGATCTTCAAATATGACAGGTGAACATACGTTAGAAATTATTTTCAAATTATCAAAATTTGTGAAAATAAATCTTATGAATGCATCATTTGAGTCCTTTATAAAAAGAATTAGTAAATTTTGAGAACTTTACTACAGAAAACGTGCATTGATTTCGGAAAACTGTCATATTTGACCTTCACCCTGCCTGATTGCTTGGCAACTTAATCTGTCTTCAGCAGTGGTAGGGTTAAGTTGATCTTATTCATTGGTACCTAGAGATGCATGCAGTGACTGGCTATACAGCTTTAACATGGGTAAACATTGATCTATTACAGTTCTAACATGGGTAAATGTTGATATATTATAGTTTTAAGTTTTAATTGCATTGTTGTACAAATTATTAAAGAATGAAGTGTTTATATATTATATATTATATATATATAGCATGTACTACTCTGTAGTATACTTATAGCTTATTGTGTTCATTGTCTTGCGTCTCTGATACCACGGTAACCATATCAACCTCATCATCATCTCCTAATATGGACAATCAAAGCCTCAGATTCAGTCATTGACTTTGTGCGTAGTCATGGCAACAAAATTTCTGAAAAAAATGATTTAAGGTAACATTACCATTTTTAGCTCATCAGGACTGAAAGTCCAGATGGGCTTATGGCATGGCCCGTCGTCCGGCGTCCGTCCGTCCGTCGTCCGTCGTCCGTCCGTCGTCCGTCCGTAAACTTTTGACACTTTCGACTTCTCCTCATGAACCATACATATTAGAGAGCTGAAATTTTGTGTATAAGTACCTTAGCATATAGAGATTCAAATTTGTAACTTTGGTGACCCTGTGACCCCAAATAGGGTCACAGGGGTCACAACTTTAAAAACCTATTATCATCTTCTTCTCCAGTTTCAAAAGGAGTAGAGAGTTAAAAATGATATGTTCAGACTCCTTGGCCAATGGGGATTCTAATTTGTAACTTTGGTGACCCAGTGATCCCAAATAGGGTCACAGGGGTCACAACCTTAAATACCTATTTTCATCTTCTTCTCCAGTTCCAAAAGGAGTAGAGAGTTAAAAATTATATGTGCAGACTCCTTGGACAATGAAGATTCTAATTTGTAACTTTGGTGACCCTGTGACCCCAAATAGGGTCACAGGGGTCACAACCTTAAAAACCTTTTTTCATCTTCTTCTCCAGTTCTAAAAGGACTAGAGAGTTAAAAATGATATGTGCAGACTCCTTGGACAATGGAGATTCTAATTTGTAACTTTGGTGACCCTGTGACCCCAAATAGGGTCACAGGGGTCACAACCTTAAAAACCTATTTTCATCTTCTTCTCCATTTCTAAAAGGACTAGAGAGTTAAAAATTATATGTTCAGACTCCTTGGCCAATGGGGATTCTAATTTGTAACTTTGGTGACCCCGTGATCCCAAATAGGGTCACAGGGGTCACAACCTTAAAAACCTATTTTCATCTTCTTCTCCAGTTCTAAAAGGACTAGAGAGTTGAAAGTGACATGTGCAGACTCCTTGGACAATGGGGATTCTAATTTGTAACTTTGGTGAACCTGTGACCCCAAATAGGGTCACAGGGGTCACAACCTTATAAACCTATTTTCATCTTCTTCTCCAGTACTAAAAGGACTATAGAGTTAAAAATGATATGTGCAGACTCCTTGGCCAATTGGGATTCTTAATTGTAGATTTTGTGACCCCATGACCCCAAATAGGGTCACAGGGGTCACAACCTTAAAAACCAATTCTCATCTTCTTCTCCAGTTCCAAAAGGACTAGAGAGTTCAAAATGATATGTGCAGACTCCTTGGACAATGGGGATTCTAATTTGTAACTTTGTTGACCCAATGACCCCACATTAGATGACAGTCTATGGCAAATTTATGTCTCCTTGGATATTTTAGTGTGGACTTCTTTCACTGTCTGATATTGGCGATCTAGAAAGTGTTGAATAATAATACATTTGTTTTGTAATTTTTGTATAGGTTTTCTTGCAATAGGTAACATCCGTTTCATTTTTAGCTCATCTTGCCTGTATAAAGCAAACTTGATATGATGCCTGATGAGCTACAGAGCCAATGGCTCTATTTTTTCTTTTTGTACTTTCATACTTGTATGATAGAAAACTAGAAAGCGTTTTGACTTTAGGTTCTGAAATATTAATGGAAATATCTAAGAAATATTTTGTTGCCATTTCTTCTCACAGGTCAATGGGTATCTCACCTAGCTGGTCTCGCTAATCAACAGGTGTGACTGTAGGTAATTAATTACTTATATCTGATAAAAGCATCCATGGATGTAACATTTTTTTCTGTGAGTGATAAAATGGAGACTTGAATAAATTATTGTTTTGTATTTAAAAAATGAATTTTGTTTTCTCTTTAATGTTGTATCTTGGAAGACAAATTTTATGGAGGCGACTTCTGACAGACTACTTATTTATTGCAATGAATGTAGCCATATTGGTTGAAAGCTTCTCCAATTATAATTTTCAAGAGTGCTTATTGCAATTAAGAAGTTGACTTACTGTAAGGCTTTTTAAGAACTTGTCATAGTTAACTAGTTAACAGCATAGTTAACAAATTGGATATGGTCATTTCTATATACTCCACAGGAGAGATAAAACAACTTTCTATGCATTTTGCATACTTGTCGTTCTTTATAACTACACTAACTATTACTACACTAGTTAAAAGGTTTTGGATGGATGACTACCTACCTTGAAGAAAACTTTATTATGGTTCAGCTCATGAGGAAAATGGATACAGATATTGTCATGAAATGGTTTGATTGATATCCTTCAACTTTAATGTCAAGTGGTCTTGTTCTTGTGTAGGACATTTGCAAAGTTTTATCACTGTGTATAACCGTACACCGGAACTAGCGAGGTGTACGGCGGATAAATGTTGCTAGCGAGGAGCCGAAATCGAAAGTTAGGTAATATTTTACTTCATAACCTTCAAATAATCAACATCATGAGGTAATTTTAGCACACATACTTAGTTAAATGTATGTGCTTGTCATTCTGTATCCAAGGGACAGTAACAATGACAGTTGCGAGTAATGCTGTTGTTAGTAACATATTTGCTATCTCTGACTATGAACAGGATATGACATTAAATAGTTATGTCTCGAAAGCTATTGACATGATAATAACATAGAAAAAGTTGATGAAACAGCGATGATTGCTTTTTAAGTGGTCCCGTTTGCGATCACGCTCCTCGCTAGCAACATTTCTCCGCCGTACACCTCGCTAGTTCCCGTGTACGGTTATACACAGTGTTTATGATGTTTGTCACCATTGGAACCTTGTTCTATTGATATTCTTTAAACTCAAACAATGATGAATGATGAACAAAGCCCTTGGCTTTATTTTCCTTTAGAAAGTAGTAATATAAGGAAGCTTAAAGAGAACTCAAAACATATATGATATTTGAGAGTAACTCTGTGAGATACTTAAATGACAGTCTAAAAGTTGTAGGGTAAATGTACAACATTTTATGGATATTCAACTTCTTTATTCATAGAATATTTGGCAGAGATGCTTATCTTCTTTTCATACATCCGTAAAATCTTGCCCTTTTTAAATTTAAGGGAAATGTGACATTGAAATTCAATACGATATTCTTAAAGGATCACCCTCTAAAATCAATTGTTTAACTTTTGAACTGCTGAAGTTCTGATAAGATAAACCTGACAATTAATTGCAACCATTAGGTACTGCCAATCTTGGATAAGAAATCATGAAACCAGATGAGCTACAGATCCAATGGGTTCTAAAAGTTATTCTGAAAAGTCAAACAATACCTAATTATATAAGGTACAATAATATAAAAAGACAAAGTTAAATTGGTTAAGGCACTTTTATGAAACATTAAAAAAGTAAAATTGAACATAAATAATTAAAATTTCATTCTTTAAACCATTTTACATTATCCAATTTTGTCTTTTTATTTTAACTGAAGAAAGTCTAATCAAACTTTCCCACCTGGTGTTAAAATCTATGAGGAAAATAATTGATATGTGATTTTTAATTTTTTTTTTTAGAATATTGAAAATTATTAAAAGTAGAATAACCCTTAGTGCTCAAGTTAACACAACAAGGCATACATAATAAAGGATTGGCCAATGCAGTCATTCAGTAAGAATTTCAAAGCACTTTTGCTCCATCAATGCAAAGTTTATATATCGTCATTCTGCAAAACTTAGATCGATGATACTATCCTATCGATGATACAACAGTATGACCTCATGTAACAGAATGTTTTACTTGATTGATTAATTATTTTCTGCTTCTATTCATATGTTAATTCAAACACGTTCTATGTTTGTAAGAGCTTTGTGAGATGTGACAATTAAATCAAATGTAAGCGTATTTTCTTGCGTATTTGATACGCTAACAATTAAAAGTCGAAGCGTATTAGATGAAATTACCAGGTATTAATGCAGATTCGCAAGAACTTTGAATTATTACTCTTAATCAGTCTTATTATTAGTTAGTTGTAAATTGTGGATCTAATACAATTCTGGGCTACTAGGTGTTTTCAAATGTGAATGTCATAATAGGACAATACAAGACAATGGAATGACGACTCTCCCGAATTGCATAAACATATAAAACAAATGTATTCAATGATTGATATAAGTTTGACACAGAGAAGAATTAAATTAGAAGGAAACGATGACAAAATATTACAGTGATTAATAGCCAGTTACAAGTGTATGATAGAATCCATGTCTCCATGATTAAATCTGTTTAATTCAATTCAACAATATAAGATTGTTCAGAATGGTAATCCAGTCTTACGTTGATTTAATTTCATTATCAAACAAGTAATAACGACATGTGGACATATACCATTACATCTTGTTTGAACTACACTTGCTATCGTGAAAAGTTTAACATAGATAACAAAGCCTTAACTTTAAAGAAAACAACGTGAAAACATACATTCAATGTCGTGTTCAGTTCTCTAGAAGTTATGATAAATACAGCATTGGTGATAAGAACATCATAAAAGACCTCATACGGTCATTTGGTGCCGCATTGTTCGAATGCTCTCATACAAAAGTTTTTTTGTTGTTGTTTTCTTTTTGCTTTTCCGTGGCAGGCAGTTTGTTTACTTAAGCATTTGCTACTGTTTTCTATATCTTAATACAATGTAGTTGCACTTTAAATCCGATTATAGCCTTTTGTAGCCATAAAACCAATAACACCAATTGCATTTTAATGGTTATATTAACAAAAAACAGTCAACCTCGTTTCCCCTTGTTTTGGCAACATGTACACGCACTTACAGAAAGTCTGATATCACAGTTTCATGAAGCTTCTGTCATAAAACTACAACTTTCTTCTGTAGGATATAAGTACTCAGTAGTTGTCTGTTATCAAGTTGTTTTCATCTGGTCCTGACAAATAGTATACAAATATATGAAATCTCTAACTTCATCAATATCTTTAAAAGTTTGTACTTAAAAATAACAAGCAAAACCATGTACATTTTTAAAAATACATCGGCACGATCTGTTTCAGAGGCATTCGCCAACGGTAATTTGGAGATTAAATTTCGAGATGTCAAGTTATTCATTATCTCTAACGCTTTTGTGCAATCTAATCGAACTTACTTTTATTACCTATAACATTATTAATTTGTCTGAACTACATGTATCTTGTTTTGGGGTTTTCTGAGAAGGCTGATCATCCATAAAACCCTTGTCGATCAAAAGAGTTGACCCATGTACAATATAATATTACAATCAAACATGTCTCAAAGCCGCATTGAAAGATCGAGTTCATATATAGCAGATTTGTGTTTTGTGTGTATTGGGTTTAGATCTCTCTGTTGAAGAACAAAAACTGTAATAAGGATAGATGGCAGCGATTAGAATTGTGATTAATGATGCGACGTTATTTTGTTGAAAAACCCGTATAAAAGCCGACATTTGTTAAATTAGTTTCGGGCGAGAAAAAGGTATGTCGCCTCATAGTCGGAAATAACAAATTACATCGAGAGTTTTTAAAATGCTTGCTGGAGACGACAAACTGCAGCGTAATTGACAAGTAATTGAACCTATTTTCTATTTTAACGGGGAAATAATCCTTCTCAATAACGCTGACATAATTAACTTTTCTGTTCCAACATAAAACACTCAAAATTCAGATTGAAATTTAAATGCACTTTAAAAACTGAACATGCGTCTAAACGAATCTGTCATGATTGAAGCGCTGAAGCGCACATAAAAGTTTCCTAGAGATGAACGGCTGAATTGTAAAGCTCGGGAATGGATTGCTTAATTAAACTTGTATGCTCATAAGCAAAGTCCAACCTTTCTCCTTCTAGACAATTTCTATGCCTTTGAAATATATAAATGACAATTTCTAAAGGAGAAATCCTGGTAAAATGGGTTTAGTATATCCTGACGGGAAAAACTCGCCAGGCATATTCAAACACGAGTGCGACGTCCAATCTCCTAAGAAATATCAAGCTCAAAACAAGCGTTATGCCAACCAATCTCAATGCTATCAGGCCTATATGAGTTTGGTATGTCTATAAACATGCGACATGCGTTTTTCGTGAACAATTTAAACAAAAAATGATTACTACCTTGATCATGATGCTCTCAAATAAAATTTTGTCATAGTCAGCTTAACAATCTTGAAAGAGGAAGAACAATTTCGTTATTGCAGGGCTGTTCCACAGAGAGGAAAGCACAGAGAAATGGTCATACCTTTAGTGTGGAACTACCCTGCCCATCATCTACCTACCAAGGCATTGAACAATGCCAGTAAGAAAAATAGATTTAACTCTTAAATTCTTTTGAGAAGTATATGATTTTTTTGTAAACAATGAATTAAAAGGAAACAAGTTGTCGAAAGAATCATATGACTTACGAGACCAAATTGCCCTGAAAACCCGTTCTCGTAATAGACCCAAACCAAATCTCTGCTGGGAAGGATATTAATGCATAAAAAAACGGTTACACAAATACACTGGACCTATCTTCTTGTATGAGTTTTGTAATAATTTCAAATATGAGACTATTCATTGAAGGTCTAATTTACATGATCAGGTAGATAATCTTTGAAACACGATATCAGTTTCCATGAAAAAATATTTTCAGACGTATGATTTTATGCCAACGGAAAATTGGTCTGTTCTAGTACTTCAACAACTTGCTTCGAGTGAATTATACACCTGGGAAACAGTATGCAATACCTGTTTTTATAATGTGTTGTGAAAAAAATTATATACGATTGATTGATAAGGGCATTCATGGGGTTTTGTTTCCTTCAGCAATGTCTTTCGGTTTTTGAAACCAACACAGTCTTTTGTAATTACCCAGTCTATCAATTAAAAACAATAGCCGTAAAACATTCTCCATATTTCCCTGTCGAAAATGTTTTAGAATGACAGCAATGTACGATCAGTAGACATGGACATTTATTGACACAGACTGATTACTGAGGACGCAATCCAAAAAGGTAAGTTTTCGGTGTAAAACAATGAGCAAAAACGTAACTGGTTGCCTCAAAACGTTTTCTTTTTTCTGCAAAAGAGTTGTCTGTGTGGACATTGGTTAAATTCCGTCTTGCCTCTAAGGCACGATGGGCCACGTCCACGTCCTTCAAACCTATTTTCATCTTCTTTAGAAGCATGAGGCCTAGAAAGCTGAAACCTTGTGTTAAGACTCCTTGACTAGTGAGGGTTATAATCTATAGCTTTTGTGGCCCCTAGTAAGAGTCACAGGGGCCACGCCCTTAAAACCTATTTTTATCTTCTTCTCCAGAAGCATAAGACCTAGAAAGCTGCAACCCTGTGGCCCCTCATGAGGGCCATACCCTTGGAACCTTTTTTATTTTCTTCTCCAGAAGCAAAATGCCTAGAAGGCTGAAACTTTGTATACAGGCCCTACCATTGAGGATTATAATTGACAGTGTTGGTGACACTACGTCCCCTGCAAAGGGCCTGGGGAACCGTTGCATCCTATACCCTAAATTATCAATTGAATATTTGAGCAGTTCTCATTTCTGAATTAATTACAGGTATCTGAAATCACATCGCCTATATACCTAATTCTAGGATTTGAAACCCTGTGGCCCCTACAAAGGGGGAAACCACATTGGCAACTATACAGCAAAATTAGATATGAACCGTGATGAGCTACAGAGCCAATAGCTAATTTTTTCTTAAACAAAATGAATTAAAGGTGTTCACAGAAATATGGCCGCCAATGGACGAGATGTGAATTTTATAATTTGTTCTCTGACTATGGATGATTGGTTTGCGTAATGAGAATTTAACATCATCAAACAATAGACAAATTAAGACCAAGGTTTATAATGTACTAAACACTACACATTACAGCATGATAGTATATACTTCCTAACCACGAGAGTATACCATTCTGACTTTATTACATAACAGCTTGACTGGTTTCCTCTGGAGGCGACTGTTCACACCATACGTGTCGAGTTGATCGGAATAGAGTCAGCTCCTCACAGCGATGTGGCGTGTTTTGTCAAATACAACATGCAAATGTGTTATTAATAACGTGCGACTTCTGTGGGGAGCTTCGACCCGGATTTTAATTACATCATCAATCATATCGTAAAAATCGTCAGGATTGATCGGTAACGTGTTGGCTTGAATGAAAAGTCTTTGGTATAAATTGTTAATAGAGCGGATTGTTATGTTCTATGTTTTATGACTGCTATTAAACCGTCTGTGGTCTGACCCAACTCAGTCTCCACTGCTCCGGTCCACGACAGGCTGGCTGGGAGCTGAAACCTGGAACCGATGAACGTCTAATGCCATATCATTTCAACCCATTTGTGTATATACCTTGTGTTGAGCTAAAAGGTAGCAATTTCTCAAGATTTAGTCATTAACAGAAACTCTAAGCTGTTGCACTTTCCAATATCATTCCAATCATTCTGGATTGGGATCCATTAATTGATTTATAACTAAGAAGAACTACAAGTTACAGTTTTTTAACTTTCCTTTGCAACTTCAGCCTTAGCTTAGCAATAGGCCTATGCAAGTATTGAAGATTTCGTTTGCTTTGTGTCCATATGGTGGGTCATTGAAATGAATATCACAAAAGAATCATTAACCCAATGATAATGTAACAACACATGGTTGATCAGCAACCATGCTTCAATCAAATGAGTAATCTTAAATGTTACACCCATGAATATGTAAATCTTCGCTTATATATATTCTTGCAGAACGAAACGTAGATAGATAGAGATATGACACTTTGATTCAACCTAAAAAATTCAATGTATTACGTTTTTACATATATTTTTAGTGTTGTTTCTAAACATATTTCATACAGTTAATAAAGGTTTGGGGACAAGCTATCAAACTTTAGTTACCTTCTCCCTAGGTTTGGTGTCCCTTAGATTTTTTAGAAGAACATCTTTAACATTGTAACGTACAGATTTGACTAAAACATCACTCCGCTCCCCCACCTCCCATTTGCTCACCTTGGAATGGTTTAAGACCAATTTCAAACTTTAGGACCAACGTGAACACTTTTATGAAGGAGTACGAAACCTCTTGTCATTGTTAAAAAAGAAGTTGACTTTCCCAAACTTCTCAAACAAACAAAATCGTTGGTCACATCTTCAGAAAAGCTTCCATGTATATTCTATTTTCCCACACTCATAAAGCATTTCAAAAACGGAATAGAATGACTCAAAGAATATACACAAATAAATCAGTTTAATGCGTTTTTTCGACACTAATTGCTTGGTTGTTTCACCCTTTTTAATTGAATCGTACCAAAAGTAACAGTTGGTATCAAGCAAGGCTCCATAACACCGACTGACCACCCTACTGTTAAAGACGTTCCGCTGTGCATGTTTCGTCCCAGTCGAAGCTGTTTCATTTTCGGAATGGCGACAGACAGATGTGATGGTCAATAAAAAGGGAAAAGTGACAAGTTTTAATGCATTTATGAAATATTAATCCAACTATGCACTTTGTTCCCCTAGAATGAACCGCCAGCCTCTTCCTGGGATGCAATTAGCCTCGTTTTGACATGTCAGGGGGCAGGTCAACGTTCAATGGGCATTAGTCGAGCAAAATTCGCTCTTATATCCAGCTGAAAGATAGGTAAAGAAATAAATTCAATATTTTTATCAAACGTTTGAATAGTAAACCAAAATGGTAAGATTACTTAGTATCATATTTAGTCGGTGTTGATATTTCTCTATTCAAAATGATAGTCGTAAAAGAAAATTGAATTTGTTCGTTGCCAATGACAGTCTGATATAAACATCCATGATTATTATGATGAAATGAGTACAACATTGCAGATCAAATATATGAATGGCAAGAGTGGCCCATATTTAATAGTTGTCTGTTTGCCTGTGTAATTTTGGAATGCCCCATTGAACAAAATGTGTTTAGACATCATGCAAAAAGAAATAAAAGATTTAAAGAACTAAAACATGTGCTAAAATATCTTTAGTCAGCTTCATTGCATGATTTTCATTTTACAGAATCACTTCATCGCCATATGACTAACGCCAAAGACAATCCCATAAAATGACCATCAAACACTGAATAAACATTGTAATAGTTAAGCGGGTATGGTGCCGAAACGATAGACCTAATACCGTGTGGCTCTAATCACTACCCGCCGTGAACCATGGACTGGTCATTCTAGATCTGACTGAGTCACCTGAGAACTTCATAAAATAAATTTAAACGATCTAAGAACAGTCTGACAACCCTGGTGTGGTCACAGCGACCTCTAGCGTCACATAAAATATCATCAAAGAGTTTCAAATCGGGATCGTAGTAACACAGCGGACGCCATCTTTGATCACAGCTTCACGCGCCGTCAGCCTCGGTTTGGATGTCGCGCAATATGGCGGGGGCTGGGCGTAATGACGTGTTTTATTAGTGTCGAGAGACCGATTTCAGGGTAAATATGGCTACATGAACTTCATCGCAATAGTCTTCATCGTCCCTTGAATTAATACTATCGAAATTACTTGTTTATACGTGTTTGCACTTGATTGTAGTAAATTCTCTTTGATAGGATTCCATTTCTCAAAATGCAGTAAAGACGTTATATCAAAAGTAAACGTTATAAGTGACAATCCCTTTTGAGATTCATATAATTACTGTATTTTTGATATGTTTATATTGAACTTTTACAGAAACCGTCAGTTTGCATATCAATTTGTCTTAAAACTAACAAAACTGTCATTACCTTAAAGACACTATTCGAGCGCCTTTTTTGTCGTACCAGCTTGCACGGCTAATTGAGTTATTTTTAGATACAGCACATATAATGCGCGTCACCCTGTTCACAAAAAATACCCCGCTCGAAGGGTCCCTTTAAAATCAAAATAAATTCCAGATGTGGAATGGCGGAAATACTTAGTGCATGTTGCACAACCTTCTAAGAATACATTTTATATAAATATTTCATGTCACTATTAATAAGATCCAAAAGGCTTGTGAGTTATTGTTCTTATACGCTTATATGAAAAGTCATGTTGGTTGGGATACTATGCTTTGTTGATGGATCCAGGGGCAGAATATTTCTCATTGTTATGACAAGAAACATACTTACCACTTCTCGCAACATAGACATCAAAGGACGCCGCCGACACGGAGGTAACGTGACCCAAGAAAGACAACACGGTCACTTCAGTAGATCGTTAAAAGGCTGAACTGGAACTAAAACGAAATGACAGGGTATACCACCTACATTGTCACATTCATAATGTCACCACATCTTACTTTAGAACTATGTAATCAGAAGAAGTATCTTGAAAGCTTGATATTCGGAAATCATATTAACAAGGGAATAAAATGTTGAGATATCAAAATGACATTGAATGGACATTGTTGGACTGTTTGAAAGACATACAAATAAAAATCCTTTTTTTTAGGATTCAGTATTTTGGTCATTTTAAATTATTTTTAAGTCACTTTGGACAATGACTACTTGAGTGCCATTCTTGAAATATACCAAGTAGTACTTACAAGTAAAATATTTTATTTAGATTGAAAAATTATTTTCAATGAAGACGAGTGTTGATATAATAGATCCTTGCACTTACTGTTTTGATCATTTTATTCATGACGTTGTGGACATCGCTGTGACAGATCCCAATAGCCTTGGTTTAAACATATTTTATTGACAAAAAGTCAAATGGAGCGGGCAAAAGTGAAGACACTTACTGGGCCCTCTCCTATGTCCTTGTGAAGGAAAGGTTTTGTTTCTTTGCTAAAGAGACATTGCTGTTGCCAACATTAAAGAGTCTTCATTTCTAATCGGCAACTTTTCTGAAATTCTTTCATAATCGATGTGATTCACACACCAACCCTTTAACGATCTTCTCTATTATACAGATGTTCTTCTGCAAAATAAAAAGCTCTCCTATCATATCAATAAAACGAAACACAAATCTAAACTTCAAATAATGAAGTGCTTATAATAGTATATAATAACATTTAATAGCAAACATCTTTGATCTTGTTTCCATATCTTTGTTTCTTGCAATTGGTGTCCGAAAAACTTTGATATGATCATAAAAGGGTTCTACACATCTTTTCCCAACCAGACGATGTAAGTAAAGATGTACCTTTTATCTACATCTGTTTCAGACATATATCTATAACGCTTATATCAGATTTCTAGATTTGTTATTCTTTCATCTGTCTGTCTGTATGTCCGATCCGTCTATGTATCTATGTCGGATCCATTATCTAGATAGATGTTCTTTGTATTCACTTCAAAAGAAATTCTGTTCTTTCATGTTCTTCATGGGATGTAGCCCAGTGACGCCACCTAGTGGCCACCAGGGACACTACAGTACTTCAAGATGTCATATGAGACACAATAGTTACATTGGAAATAAGTATATATACACAGTGGTATTACTTACAGAAGATTGTATCCAATGATCTTTGCTATGATTCGTGGTTTCAAATGCAAGGCCAAAGAAAACAAATTTTAAGAATAGAACACATGATAAAAGAATAGAACACATGACAAAAATGTCTCAAAAACTTATATACCTACATACGAACAATCTCTTTAATCAAATTAAATTTTCTTTTAAAATGAGGTGACCTGACGTGATATGGGGTTTATCGCCGCTTTCAAGAATATTTTACTTATATCGCGGCTGATAGTATTATTGCAAGGAGAAAGCCCGTAACACCATCTCTATTAAAATGAATATCAAGACATTGATAAATTGACCGTTTAAAGATAACGACTCCAACATTCAGGAATATTCAAGGGTAAACAACAAATGAACCTCATAGAGTGTTTAGAAAACAAGACCCGCCGCTAATGGCTGAAATATTGCCCAAGCGGCGTTAAGCACCAACTAAATAACTAACTCACTAACTAGAAAACACGATCTTGAATGTACAACACATTTCGGAGTATGTAGGTCTTCTTTGTTATAGTCTTACAGTCAGACTGTAGTTATTGATAGTTTTATATTTCCTTAACTTCTTGCAAAACATGTCTACGTATGAAGTGAACTAAAATTGACAATTCTCTGCGACTCCTTCATTATTTTCAATAAGATAATCTGATAGAATTGTTTCCAGAGACTGAATACTTGTCTAGCCTTGTCCCTGTATCAAATCAATACAAAGAACCTTCAACCAATGAAATTAATGCATTTTTGAAGAGAATATATTAAGTTAACTTTACAATTAATATAATTAATGATTTATATCTTCAATTTTCGTTAAGAGCTTTAGGAGAATATCAAAAAGGCAGGAGACAAATGCTCTAAAATACTAGTTATTAACAATAAGTGCATTGTTTAGAAATCATAATATGCCTTTTCTTTAAGTTTTCACAATTGTTGTCCATGAAAGAACACATACATACGTCAGTAGTAAAGAGGTTCGGATATATTCATTTTAAATAAATTGTCCTTTTGTATATTTTTGAAAAAATTATGCCATAAGGAGATTTCTTCGTGTTAAGATTTTTCAAAAGATGGTCATGTGTTTTAGAAATGACAATTAAATGAACTTGTTTATCCGTTTATGATTTTTCACAAACTAAGAAAACCAACAGTAATACATGACGTTATGAACAGAAAATATATATATTATATTATTACGATTGATTTCATTTTCATATAACGACTTCTTGCATGATACTGCAGGTAATATAGCAATGCATCTAAGTGGTGGAACTGCAGGAAAAAACATCCCAATCTACCGGAATGTGCCACCGTTTGTTTGCAGAATGAATGAGAGATGCAGTTATGTTTATTTATTATCTCAAATATCGCTCCCATGGGTAAGTATTTCGTGTCGTGCATTGCTCGAGTGCACGTGTAAATGTCGTGTATTTACCAAATCAAAGCCGGCATGTCCGGATTGCACAGGTCGTTTATTACCTTAATAAAACACACACCTCGTCATTTCAAACAGTGACATGCGAGGAATCGTGCATTCTATCATTATATTACTTCACAAGGAGTAAGATGAATAGTTAAATGACCTGATGCATAAATAATAATTTTCTTTTTTCATTTACGAAATAACATTTTCCTGGATAAAGATCTATCAATTCTGAACAAGCCTGGTTTAAGAATCCATGTTTTACTCCTTCATTAGATTGGTTGCAATGTAATGGGTTCAAAATATATTAGTGTTCAAATTTATGTTCACAGTAAAAAGTTTAACAATGAATAAGTTTTCATGTGTTCTTTAACAATAACGTATTTTGTTGACAATAAAGACGTTTTCATGTTTATATTTACAGTGAAAACGTATCCATATATTTTTCACAATAAAGGCGTTTTCTTCTTTATTGTCAAATTAAAGAAGTTTTTATTTAAAATGAGGATAAGACATTTAATGTATTAAGAAAATAAGCTAATGTAGATGTTCACATTAAAAAGGTTTTCATGAAAAGTGTCACAATTTAAACATTTTCTTCTATATTTTTTAAAAGTAGTTATGCCGAGTTATGTGCAACAAACACTAAGTATTTTAATGACAGCGTATATCAGTTACGTACAAAGGTAATTATACCATGGAACTAACTGGTGACAGTTTTCCCCTTTCCTAAAGGTTTATTTAAAGGACTGAAGGACGACTATAACTCCGTTTTCCAACTGGTATTAGTGTATAGACAGGAACACCCTAAATGTTTTCTAGATTACTTCGACCCTCACATTTATAACCACAAAGCGAAGAACCGTTGACAGGTATGTTACATTGTGTGCATTATTTGCAAATTATTTCTTTTTCTTAGTTTTCAAATTGCAAAATCAATAAAGAGTTCCTATTTTCTTCTGTAAAACTATTTATTATTAGTGTTGACAAATTAACGCCTTTATGAGTTTATTTTGCAAACTTGCGCTTTTTCTTATTTTCTAAACAGCAAAATCAATAGATATCTTGCTATTTTCTTCTGTAAAACCATTAATTGTTAACATTGTTCATACCTGTAAATACATACCTACATTCTGGCGTCTTGTTCTGTCAGCGTTCTATTATACCTGTTCTCACCTGAAGTTTACACCTGGAATTCCTCCAAAAATTCAGGTGAGTTGTTTTGAAACAAGCGTCCCTAGTCAGGTAATCTTACGTAAACAAGCTCTTGGATGAGTTAAGAATATGCGAACAGTTGGAAGATCACAGAGAATGCAGAAGTAAATAGCTGAACATTTCAAAGAAGAAAATCGAGGTGTAAATCGGTTTAGCAGCTAAAGCAAAACATATAATTAAGTTACAAAAGCACTGAGGGTAGTGCTAAAGCACCAAGGACGTTTTCCATCTCTATAACCCTATGGTAACTACCCAAGTACAATATACAATCAAGTTCCACTGGCAGTTATGTAAACTTATAATTAGTCTCTGAAAAAAGTAGTTCTCAAAAACTATTATTAATTTTATCAAATAAAAGAAATGAGTCTCACAGAATTGACAATTTCAGATGTAGCTCATTACGGATCAAGACTAGCTGTTCAAGAGGTTGTGTAAATGGCGATTCCAATCTCATTAAAATAAGATTGATGTTATAATGTTATTAACAACAGTCTGTTGGTCAGCCTACCCGTTGTGATACAAACGTATCTAATAAGACTCATTTATGTAAGTGACATATACCAATAAGTACCAAAATGTAGTTGTACTTCCATTCATTTCTTGATGTTCTGTGCAAAGTATCACATAAGCAAGACATGTAATGAAATTTCACATACACTTCATGAAATACACGTAAATTGCAAAACGTGTAGTGCACACCAATTGTTGCTATTCAGTAATGAACGTTGTCGTTTTAGCTTGCTATGTCCATCGAAAAGCTTTGCGGGAGACATAATATTTTCAGTTACGTCCGTAATTCCGTAAATCCTTAATTCCGTAATTCCGTGGTTCCGCAAAGCTTTCGTTCCGGACTGGTACCTTTTACTATTTTGGTTATTTTGAATTTGTATTATTTTCTGGTTTCCATGGAAAAAGTTTGAAGTTAGTGAATATAGGGGGAAGGGTCTGTCTCCGGGCCATAACTCAAACACCATTCAATATTTTTTTTACAAAATTTGGTATGAGGTTAAATCTAGTGGTGGAGTGGTCCCTTTTGCTACCTTGGTTATTCTGAATTTTTGTTTTATCTGGGTTTTCATCGAAACAATGTGAACTTAGTACATATTGGGGTTAGGGTCATTTTCTGATTTAAATTTGGGACGGGGCCATCACAGTGTATCACATGCACATATTTCTAGTAAGTTTGTGTTTTTGGTGCCCATATCAAAATGTGGTCTTGACTTACTGGAATTCACAGGTAAGTAGGATGATTACATGGTTATGTATTTCAGAAATCCTGCTTTGAAAGATATGATTTCTTCAATGACTATACAGAACAGTTTTGTACTTATAGTCTATAGATAGGGCATGTTATACGGTGTAAGTGTTGGGACAATGAAAGGTGAAAGGTTTTGATATCAACTCTATGACATTGACATTTGGTAATCCATACATCTCGATATGAACTCATGTCTTCTATGACATTACAGAACAATTTTATGAATAGTATATTATACTCTGTGAAGGTGCAATTGAGGACAAATTATAAGAAAAAACTATTAATATGTGACTGCTTGAAGGGTTATTCAACTTTTCCCCAGAAGAAAGGTGGTGCTAATCGGAATTTGTCTTTTACTGTGAAAACTGGTAAAGAACGGATCTTGAGTCAGGGCAATACTGAGAACAAAACATGATCAATGACGTTTTATTTCGGCACATTTGTTTTGGTACATACGCAGACAATTCTTGGTCTTGTTAAGCAGATCAGGAATTCCATAAACAAGGGAGGTAACCGTAATCATCAAAGCTTGACCCTTTTCAAATAAATACATACGTGGTTGGGTATATGAACTCATCAAGGAAACGTTTCCTGGTAACTGAATCCGAATGGCACAATATTGACATTGGCAAAGCTCAAAAGGATAGGATGGTCGTTTCTTTGCATCGAAGTTCTTTTCAAGTTAATTATGTAAAATATAAAACGTATCCATCTTCACATTCTATCAATTCATAACAAGCAGTGTTTTGTATCGGAATGCTGTTTAACGGTATTCTGTACGAGAAACTATATTTCCTTATAACTATTTTCATCGATACTTTATAGTCGCAGTTATGCATTTAAATTTATATCGAACGTGTAGCCCAAGCACATCTCTGTTTCAAATATCATGGTAAGCACATATCTTATGAATTTGTCAAAATACCATATGTTCACATATTGACAACCGTTTTACGTACGTATCTCACATGCAATTAACAGTCTTATCATTGAGGATATCTGACATGTATTAAGAGAAAACAGTATCAAAGTTTTGATATCATAGCAATATAGCATATGGAATCTTTTTTCATACCTTTTAACACTGTTGCAAGCACTTAAACGCATTGTGAACCATGGGATAGTTTCGAACCCATCCTTAATGTCTTACTACAAATAATAATAATCAACGATATCTTCAAAAAATTTGGAACGTATATAAAAGGGAGATTCTGTTATTTGTTTACAATCCCATTTATGCAAAATTCTTTTGAACCTATATCAGAGGTATAATTTATTTGTTCAACATCGAATCATCATATGAACGAAATGCTTTTCAACTTGTATCAAAGTATCCTGTCTGTGTACCTTCTCTCAAGCCCGGATCTGATACTGTTGTATCCCTATTTGACACCTGTTTAAACCTGGTATACCATCACTGCAGGTGATGCAATATGTATCTTTGCAGAAATGATATCTATATTATATTTTTCTAATCATAATTATCTCATACAGTTATCATATATTTGGTTAATGACATTTCTTTCCGAATAGTATATTATAATAAATGTGATATCAACAGAAAACACCTGTTAAGACTTGTATTTACCTTATTTGACATTTAAAGGCTATTTGGTTTCATAGAAGGTTAAGAAAGTGCTCTCAATGCTTTGTGGAATAATGCAACTTCATCAGTTGATGGTAGTATCAGGTCCCAATGTTTCTTTTTTAATTCAAGCTGACAATTCCCGTTTTATGCATACTTTCATGTTTATGTAGGTAATGTAACTTTTTATATATACATAAGATAATTGTCAGGTAAATCTGATAATATGGCAGACCTTAATCATTAGATGATTAATTCAGAGTGACATAATCAAATTATATCAAATAAAACCAATAAACGATTCTTAAATAAATCATTGAATATTGGAAAGACGAACTTATGCAGCTTCAAGAAACGATAAGATTATAAAGCCACATTAAAAGATTTCAAACATTGTTAAATCAATAAAATCCGTTATAAATGAAAGTTCAATAGAATTATATTCCAAATAATTGTGTTGCAAACAACTAGTTATGCCATTCTAATTTGATATTTTACCCCTTCTTAACATCAAACACACCAGAGTTTGCATTTGTTTATGTTGAAAATTCAATAGAAACTATATTAATTAATTATTAGGTATATAAGGTATAATTAGGTATATTATTTGATGGTTAACACTGCCTTACCACCAAACATACCAGAAATTGTTTATGTAGATGTACTTATATCTCCACCTATGTTATCCAGCTTTAAGTAAACAACTCCCTTGGTGAAATATTGCTATGTCTGAACTACACGCCAGGATCAACAATAAGGTGTTGCCTGACGGAACGTTTCATCTTCTCGCCTTGAATCATCTGGTAATATAACACATGCATTTCTCGGTTCATTTGAATGTCCGGAATGATTTTTACATATACACCATTTCTAGGGATGTACTGAGTAGTTAGATACTATAAGGCTTGTCGTTAAAGCGTATAACTTTTCATCTCGAATAACTTATGTTGAAGCACACATAAAATATTCCAAAGATGGATCTCCTTGTGCAAATTATTTGAATATCTGGGATAAGACATTCTCTCACAACAGGGGCAGATCACGTCATGAAATGTCGTCCGCCCCTCTGTTCTTCTTCGCCGAGTTTGTGGTCTAGAATTGGAGATGCCTGATTGGAGGCAATCAAAGTTAGTTGTGGAATCAACGACGCTGTTCTAAAATCATCATTTTGGCTACTGAATCATGGCAAAAGCATTGTGATATGAACCATCCTTTCCCTGAGAGAAAGGTATTGGGGAAAATTCGACATAAATAACTTAACACGATATTCAGATAAGATACGATAGAATGGTGAATTCTATAACAATGGATTGATGGATTGATGTTCGTTGAGCATTTGAATAACTAGTGCAAGATGTTGACATGATTCAAACACTTTTAAAGTTTCATCGAGGGTAGACCTGCCCAGTAGTACTTTTACCAGTAAATGCATAGGAAGAATATAAATTACAGAATAAAATGAAGCATTTACTAAAGCCATTTATTCGCACCCAAAAAACATTATGTAAACGTTTGCTTAAAATAACACCACCTATGTTTATTTAAATGGGGTTTTTTCAAATATCACTTTATTGATGTATTACAAAATTTATTTCAACCGTTTTTTTAACTCATTGATTTTTTCTAAAAGTGATTAATCCTTCATCGTTCACAGTTTCTTTCAAACTTATATTTTACATATCCATATGTAAACAATTAATCACCTTCCATTATTTAACAAACAAAGCTATTGTAGTGATCCGGTTTCACAAATAACTACCAACATAAGATGTATACCTGTCAGTTCACAAATACTTTCCAGCAGATGCGGCTTACTTGTCAGTTATGCAATTTGCACCTGTCGGTATTACTTGCATTTTTACCTGTATGTATTACGGGGTTGTTGAAAAGTATACAAAACCATTCCATGTACAACAGGCGCGTATGTCAGTTAACAGTATAAAACCAAAGTAAGTGCAAGTTAATCCTGGAGAGTATTGTAATGGTAGCTGATTATATAAACATCCGTGATCTACTTTGATAATGTTCTCGAGTTATAAGATGTGTCCGAAACATACTTATTACAGAAGGTATTTACATAGTTCATGAACCTATTGAATCTTCATTTGATTAAAATGAAAATATTTAAGAAAATCGTTTCACTTCAAGTGAAATTTAAAGGGGCAGTAGCACGTTTTTTGACAATTTTATATTTTACAATTTTTACTGATAATTGGACATTAATGCTAAATGTATTATTTTGATAGTGTCAAAAATCTCTTTACGCAAACCAATCATCCATAGTATGAGAACGAATTATAAAGATTTACTTGAAATCCATTGGCGGCCGTGTAAGAAAAAGGAATGGCATGACTGAACTTTATACTGATTTATTTAGTTTATTTTTATTTGATTTGATTTGATTTATTACATACATTTGATTTATTTACATATTTATTTACATATTTTGATTTGATTTATTACATACATTTGATTTATTACTGAACCATTTATTTTCATTTTCCTGACATCACCTTATATTCCCCCTAAAAACGTGCTACTGCCCCTTTAATGTATCCTCTAATTTCTTCTGGCACTATAATTGGCTTAAATGTGTCGATGAAGATTGTTTGGCTAATTAAGTGAGAGCTGCAGTTATGAAATAAATACGTTTTTTCCTTAAGCACCTTTGTAAAAATGGACAAAACAATTGCATATGGGCCTAATAAGAAGAAATTGTAAATCTATAGAAAACCGTGGATCACTGTTTATGAAGATACACCAACAGCTTAAAACCCATTACTGCCTCGTCAGAAATTCTCCGATGTTGTTTTACAGGTGAATAATATCTTAGGCTATGCCAGTAAACAATTGCTTTCTTCTGCTAAAGAAGAATAACCTTCAACTAAAGTGTACTGTTACTAAACGGATTGAAAACTAGACAAATATGCAGGTAGAAAACATTACTTTGATTGACAGCAAGGGGTACGTGTGACAATCAGTGGGAACATTCATTGTAGTTGATGTGGTTTGCAGGTAAGTTATCGTACTGTATGAAAGAGAAGGGGCACAAGAAATGTTCATTAGGACACTCTATGGAAGGTAAGGAATCAATTCGTACACGTAAAATGTATATGTAAAAGACAGCGAACCATTAAGAGTGTGTTTTAATTATATAAACCGACACCCAATCAGTTTATTCAGATATTCCTTTTTATAAACTTGATGGAAACTTATCAAATATGATGAATTACGAAAACCTAAAAAGATTTTTATTCACTATATGAAGTTTGTGTCTAGCAGAGGTTTCATTAGTCACATGTATGTTTTTGATAATAAGGCGACATAATTATATGGATGCAATTTTTGTGATTTACGAATTTCGACACAGATTCATGTTTCGTTATCAATCAGATGAAAAAATGTCTTGACAAATGACAGTCGGACTGATAAATATACCTGTACATGAATAAACCGTGATGATGTATATATCCATACAGACACGATGAATTACACCCTAAAGAATCTATGAATTTCATTTAATGTAAAAATATTTCAGATAATAACTGTTTGATGAAAAATATTTGCGTGAACTTTACTGTTCAACATTGCCTAGAATCACATCCCAGGCTTTTTGCTGTTTATTTCTATAAATACGATGCAATTGTTAGTATGAACCAAATTTAATGGAGGTACAAGAATAATAACAAAAAGAAAGCTTCGAAAGAAAAACATGAAGAATGAAAGAGTAGAATTTCCTCAGACAAATGTCAATTATTCTTAAACATTAACGGAACAGTCATGTTTATGTTTGTTTCAAATTACAGCATTCTACACATGTAACAGTAATTAAAGCAAAATAGTCATCATTGGATGTCAAAACACTTTTACTTTCTCCATGCAATTATTATACCCTTTCTTCTGTTCTATGCTTATGGTTTCGTCTTTAAAAAACCCTTCACAGTAGATCGTCCCTCTTCGTTTTTCAATTATCTATTTCAAAAACTATTACTCAGGTTACATTTCTTACCACAAAATAGTCTTAGAAAGGTCCGGTTTCAAAAGTACCTTCCAACACATGGCGTACCTGTCAGAAATGCAATTTGCACCTGTATGTATTACCTTTGTGTTTTACCTGAATGTTTTGTTGAAAACAATACAAAGCCATTCCTGTAAGTAGGTGTATATGTCAGTAAAACAGATGAAGGTAAATACTTTACAACGATTGGAGTGGAGTATAAGATGTGTATAGTTCCTTCAGTTATATTGGTTTTACCATTTTTTAAACCAGCTGAATGCATACAGTCCTTTCTAGAATCTTGACCTTGTCTTTTTCTCAAATGAAAGACCCCCGAGTTTCACCAACAGTTCTTTCGCATTTATCAATGAACTTTCTCAAAAAAATATAAGGTTTAGTTAATATCAGAAGTTACGAAATCTATATTTATAAATGCAACCTTAGTTATAATTATGTTAGTGACATTCTAGGTTAGGTAGGGCATAGAAGACAAGAAGTAGACAAATAACAAATTGTCTTCCGAAAGCATTTCATTTTGAAAAATGAAGAAAAAGTTGTGATAATGATAAAAGTTGGATCTCATACATTACAACAATCCATTTGGTGACTATTTGAAGTACATGTTTCATTATTCATCAACTGGTGATTGAACCTTACACC
This sequence comes from Steromphala cineraria, assembly GCA_916613615.1. Lineage (NCBI taxonomy): Eukaryota > Metazoa > Mollusca > Gastropoda > Trochida > Trochidae > Steromphala > Steromphala cineraria. Next base: position 32,048,824 of record OU744726.1, read on the forward strand.
AATTATACTGTTAATAATTACTCCTAACGAACTCTGTATGACCCTAACAGCAAAAATAATTTTGCTGTACATATTACCTTCCATCGACTTTCTATGCTCCTTTAATACACTAATATATCAGAAAGGCATTAACACATTACACATTACTTTTTCAAAATATACATGTATGACCTCCCTATGTCAATGATACCGGCACAACACGATGATCTAGAGTTGAAGACCCGATGTCTTCACATTGGTGGAGCTAATATGTCCATAAGACATGTAATGTAATGTAATTTGGTCGTGTATAATTACTGTCTAATGATCTTTATTAATAAATGGTTAAAGTCACGTTTCTTGGTTTCATGTTTCAACTCTGTGGGTGTACGTAAACTATATCATTATATATCAAAATGCACATGCCTTCTTGAACGCTGGCTTATAAATATAGTCCTCGTGACAGTGAAATATTTCTCCTTTGAGGGGCATTTTAGAAGTTGGAATGACAATAATGCTGAGGAATATATGGATGACAACTTCTTTGTTCATTGTATGCGACGTAACGACACAAGAATCTGTGTCGAAACGTCGCATACAATGAACACAGAAGTTGTCATCCATATATTCCTCAGCATTACAGTGAAATATGTCAATCCAATTCTGGTCACTACTTACAGAATCATCACATTGAAGTGAGACACACATTGGTATAATCCGTCTTATCATTTATATCAACACATCAAAGGTGATATTTTCATGTCAAAATAGAATTATACATCATCGCCTTTGACATAGGTTAACATAAAGGGTCTATATTGCTCCATTACCTATATTTATTAAGATGTGCAAGTGTCAATCTATCAAAGGTCTCACACACCATCCACTTGAAGATTGATATAGGTTCACTTCTATGTTTAATACCCTCCCTCTCTTTATCCGCGTACATTCATATGTCAATGATGTCAGAAGGCCAACTAAAACATTTCATGATATGTACAACCTTCACAAAGATGTTGGTTATGTTTATGCATATGTTTTCATGTCTATCTCTCAACAAAATCAGCTACAAGTGGTTGTATGAAGTGGCAATATGCTTGATGTCAACTGTAACTAAATTCCCCCTCGCCCCTCTCTTTGACTAAATATTGCTATGTCTGCAGCCACTGCCAGTGTCAATACAGACTCGTTACCTGATGTACGACGTGAGGTGAGAACAAAGATGAAGAAAGGTGAACGTTTATAACACAGGTGGGAACAAAGGTGAACCTTTATAATCATATTTACATCTTTATACAAAATGTGAAAAATGAGTGCGTTTAGAGAGATGGTGGGGAAGTTAGCCTGATAACAATGGTGATGCCATCCTGCTACATCAGCGTATATGTCTCCGCTAACGCTACAACCTATCCCCTGATATCCTCCTATGGTTTTCTGTCGTATCGCTATATATAGCAAGCCAATCAAATGATGCCCTTTCAGCGATAGCGGCAAACTAGTTTCTTGGCTTCGTTCCGCGTGCTCACCTCGTGATTCAAATTAACCAATAGGAGTGCTATTAGATAATAAATCTGATTCTCACTGCAGTCTCCCGCTAAGCTCCATATCACGCGCTCTTAGATTTCCACGTGCGACATCACTAGACAACAGTGTATGGAGTTCGAAATAGTTTGACTGAAAACAGATAGGCTATAAATAGCGCTGAGCAACCACCCGTCAGCGATACGACAAAAACCATAGGAGGATATCAGGGGATAGGTTGTAGCGTTAGCGGAGACATATACGCTGATGTAGCAGGATGTGGTGATGCCCGATTTAAGTAAATATAGATCGACAGTTCAATGTTGATACACGGTTTAATTATATATAGATCGACAGTTCCATATTGATGTCCGATTTAAGTAAATATAGATCGACAGTTCAATATTGATGTCCGATTTAAGTGAATTTGGATCGACAGTTCAATATTGATGCCCGATTTAAGAAAATATAGATCGACAGTTCCATATTGATGCCCGATTTAAGTATATATAGATCGACAGTTCCATATTGATGTCCGATTTAAGTAAATTTAGATCGACAGTTCCATATTGATGCACGGTTTAAGTATATATAGATCGACAGTTCCATATTGATGCACGGTTTAAGTAAATTTCGATCGACAGTTCAATATTGATTTCCGATTTAAGTAAATTCAGATCGACAGTTCAATATTGATGCCCGATTTAAGTATATATAGATCGACAGTTCCTTTTTGATGCCCGATTTAAGTAAATATAGATCGACAGTTCAATATTGATGCGCGGTTTAAGTATATATAGATCGACAGTTCCATATTGATGTCCGATTTAAGTAAATTCAGATCGACAGTTCAATATTGATGCACGGTTTAAGTATAAATAGATCGACAGTTCCATATTGATGCACGGTTTAAGTAAATATAGATCGACAGTTCAATATTGATTTCCGATTTAAGTAAATATAGATCGACAGTTCTATATTGATTTTCCATTTAAGTAAAATTAGATAGACAGTTCCATATTGATGTCCGATTTAAGTAAATATAGATCGACAGTTCCATATTGATGCCCGATTTAAGAAAAATTAGATCAACAGTTCAATATTGATGCCCGATTTAAGTAAATATAGATAGACAGTTCCATATTGATGCCCGATTTAAGTATATATAGATCGACAGTTCCATATTGATGCCCGATTTAAGTAAATATAGATCGACAGTTCAATATTGATTTCCGATTTTAGTAAATATAGATCGACAGTTCAATATTGATGCACGGTTTAAGTAAATATAGATCGACAGTTCAATATTGATTTCCGATTTTAGTAAATATAGATCGACAGTTCCACATTGATGCCCGATTTAAGTAAATATAGATCGACAGTTCAATATTGATTTCCGATTTTAGTATATATAGATCGACAGTTCCACATTGATGCCCGATTTAAGTAAATATAGATCGACAGTTCAATATTGATTTCCGATTTTAGTAAATATAGATCGACAGTTCAATATTGATGCACGGTTTAAGTATATATAGATCGACAGTTCCTTATTGATGCCCGATTTAAGTAAATATAGGTCGACAGTTCAATATTGATGCACGGTTATAGTATATATAGATCGACAGTTCCATATTGATGTCCGATTTAAGTAAATTTAGATCGACAGTTCCATATTGATGCACGGTTTAAGTATATATAGATCGACAGTTCCATATTGATGCACGGTTTAAGTAAATTAAGATCGACAGTTCCATATTGATGTCCGATTTAAGTAAATATAGATCGACAGTTCAATATTGATTTCCGATTTAAGTAAATATAGATCGACAGTTCTATATTGATTCTCGATTTAAGTAAAATTAGATAGACAGTTCCATATTGTTGTCCGATTTAAGTAAATATAGATCGACAGTTCCATATTTATGCCCGATCTAAGTAAAATTAGATCGACAGTTCAATAATAATGCCCGATTTAAGTAAATATAGATCGACAGTTCAATATTGATGCACGGTTTAAGTATATATAGATCGACAGTTCCATATTGATGTCCGATTTAAGTAAATTTAGATCGACAGTTCCATATTGATGTCCGATTTAAGTAAATTTAGATCGACAGTTCAATATTGATGCACGGTTTAAGTATATATAGATCGACAGTTCCATGTTGATGCACGGTTTAAGTATATATAGATCGACAGTTCCATATTGATGCACGGTTTAAGTAAATTTAGATCGACAGTTCCATATTGATGTCCGATTTAAGTAAATATAGATCGACAGTTCAATATTGATTTCCGATTTAAATAAATATAGATCGACAGTTCTATATTGACTTGATTTAAGTAAAATTAGATCGACAGTTCCATATTGATGTCCGATTTAAGTAAATATAGATCGACAGTTCAATATTGATGCCCGATTTAAGTAAATATAGATACACAGTTCAATATTGATTCATTTAGATTGACAGTTCCATAGTTCTGATGGCCTTTGGATTGGTTGATGCAAACAGAAAATTGTATTTCTCAAATGGAATTTGAAATTACGTTTTTGACATTGGTAACTCGCTTTAGTATGAAATATTACTTTGTTGTAAATATAAAGATCTGTGAACCATGCATATTTTGATATGTTTTTTCTACAACCCCAGGAAAAAGATTGTTATACTATTCGCAAAATAAGTGTGAATATCATGTATTTAGGTTTTCACTTTCGTCCGATTATAACTACCTTGTTTCTGTCAAAACCCATGAAATTTGGCCAGATTGTATACTGAAATCATAATTCTATCACATATGAATTTTCCTTCCAAAACTCATTTGAAATGGATTTGTGAAACACTAACCTCCAAAATAAATTCAAATTCTTCTTACAAACTTGTCAGAGTATTCTATGGTATTTATATACATGTCATTACGGTACTGATATATGTTATTATCTCGACATTTTGCCGACATTGTTTTATCAACAGTTTGGTGCCAGAAATAGAGGAATCTGAAAATATTTAATTTTGAGCCCATGACTCTTTGTGTCTATACCAGAACTGCACATGCATAAATAGTGTAGTCGTTTAGTGTATTGATAAGATTCAAACTTGAAGACAAGTTTATATTTCGCTTAGTATTTCATTGAACGTCGATAAAAACTGTTTTATGAGATAATTGAAGCATATGGGTGTTTGCAAGTCAGTTAGTTAGGGTTTCAGTGGCAAATTACATGCATTATGTATTGATAGTATCCACTCTCTCATACAGTAATGTTTGACGTATTTTTCAATTTCTATGAAGTACCATTAAAACTTTTGTTAGAACTTTTCTCAAGACATTTCTGCAAATCAAATTATATTGCAAGTGATTGTCATCTGCCCACCTTGCTGTCAATCAAAGAAATGTTTTCTACCTGAGTATTTGCTTTGTTTGCAGTTAAACTATTAACGAGATTCGTCAGGTAAACTTAGTCTGGTTTATGAGTGTGAGATATTGTTCACCTGTACCATAACACAAATCTGTTTTTGCTGACGAGGCTGTAATAGGTCTGAGACTGGTGGTGGGTCAATATGTTTTTGTCCTCGGCTTTTCTGAAGATATACACCTCCTTATTAGAACGTCATGCAACTTTGCTATTATGAAAAAGATAAAAACATATTTCTCGCTGTGTTTTATGAGAATGACATTCTAATGACTACAACAATGATTTCATGATCTCATCACATTGTTGTTTTGTAATCTACTGATTTATTCAAAATATGTTTGCAGTGGAGGTGAATTGCTGTTGTATATGTATTTAATAACTTAAACTGTTTGCGTTATTATATACACAGGGACATGTGTCGATTAAAACAGCGTTAGAAAGACATATGCACTATGTATATATTATGGTATGGTATGGTATGGTATGGTATGGTATGGTATGGTATGGTATGGTATGGTATATATATCTTAGAGTAGATATATCTTACTAATGCTTTTTTGAAGCGATACATGTCCCTGTGTCACCCTCTGATATAAGATTTCTATTACATTAGTTTCTTAATTTGATATTTTCATAATTAACTATATTTCTGTCCTCTTCTATTTTACATTCATCTTTTTAGGAAAAAGAGCCATTGGCTCTGTAGCTCATCAGGCTTCATATTCAATCATGCTGTGTGTGGCCATTGTGGTTCCTCCTTTGTAGGGCCAAAGGATCGCCAATCCTAAAATTAAATATATAGGTTGCAATTTTCTAGGCCTTATACTTCTGGAAAAGAAGATGAAAATAATTTTAAGGGTGTGGCCACTGTTGTCCTTAATACATTTTATTCAATCCTCACTAGTCAAGGAGTATGTGCACAAAGTTTCAGCTTTCTTGGCCTTATGCTTCTGTAGAAGAAGATGAAATAAGTTTTTAAAGGTGTGACCCCTGTGACCCTTTTAGGGACCACAGGGCCATGAAAGCTACAATTGATAATCCTCACTAGTCAAGGACTCTGTACACAAAGTTCAGCTTTCTATTATGCTTCTGGAGAAGAAGATGACAATGTACAAAGTTTACGGACGGATGGGCGGACAGACGGATGGGCGGACGCCGGATATCATGCCATGTCATGCGCCAATCGGGCCTTACAAGCCAGATGAGCTTAAAAGTAAGTTACCGACCGTTACCGCTATTAAGCTCTTGTCTTTCCAGGAACACAAGGGACCATATATTAAAGACAACACAGATTTAGCATCCGAATTTTTCACTAAGCTTCAGGTATTCCTCATCCAAGGTAGAGAAATGTTTTATGCAACACAAATACACGTGCTCGAGCGTGCATGTTGCTTGTGTAACGCTACACCTGCGCTTAATGTCTGTTTTTATATATCTGCAGACAAAGACACAGGTGCGTTCACTACTCAACAATTAACAACTAATTTCAGGTGCAAATACATTCATTGGTGGCACGCCGTACCGAGCTTTGGAAATGTTTTTCTGACACTGACTTTTTTCTCATGAGAGATTTTGTATTTGTTTCTTTCATTAGTTCCCAGCGCTTAGATAGTTACATACATATGACATAGCCAAATTGATAGAGAAAGTTCAAAACGGCTCCTTCAAAAGAAATCATAATTCGTTGTTGAATAATTAATAATTGGATGAGTGGCAATCTTTTTTTTTTCAATGTCCTCATTCCTTTTTTAAATAAGTCTTCATCCAGAAATATGGCTCATGTAAAAATTGATGTTCGTTTTGCCTCTTATTTCAATATGTTGCTATAATTCTTGGAAAAAATTGTTCTGCAAATTGTTTTGTTGCTGAGTTGATGACGTTTCGGAGAAGTATTTGCTAGAGAGATAACAGTTAAGATAATACTTTGATACCCGAAAGGGAATTCTTTTTACATTCACAGAGTCATAAAATTAACAAATACACAACATTAAAGAACACAACGCACATACAATACATGTGGTGCCTTAATGAATTCATTGATACTATTTACGATTTATATTTCAATTTATTTACGCCTTCATTTTCCAACTCGCAGGTGTTCAGTTTTGTTTTCCTTTCTATCCTCATCTGAAGGTTAATGAGCGTTATTGTAGATTTCAACAGGAAATGCACAAAATCTATTACATAAACAATACACCTGCTCTTACGCCTGAAATTCGTTGTAGCAAGTGATAATTTAGACAAAACTTCTTTACCATCACATGTGAGCTAATTAATCCAGGTAAATCGTGTAAACTCGGTTCAGGTGCATTACCTATATAGCAAGAGAGACGATATGTAAACGTCTTTTTATAGTTTATGTTTAAGTTTTGATGTACGTAAAGTTTTCTCTGCATAATTGGACATTGAGTCATGTTCACCAATAACTTGATAAGGTGCAACCGTGAAAAAGAACAGTTTCCCTGTGAACCAATAAGCTCGATATAAACCATAATCAGGTTTGTTCCACAAAAACGCATTTATCCTAATGATGTGTTTTGTATTCAAAATAATGATTTTTTTAAAAAGGAATCTGTTAATTTAGAAATGTAAATTTTGTTTCAAAAGGTGGTCGTTGAAGTCAGACCAAAATTATCAGACATCAGGCTATATGTGATACAAGATCAGTTTACTTGATATCAATCTAAACTGTTAGGCTTGTTATTTGCTTCAAATAATCGCAGCTGCTTCATTCATATGGTCGTGAAGAAGCAGAGAGATTGACGCTTTGTGGGTGTTACGCAATATGTCAACTGCAGCATATTGTTCTTACTGGCACCAAACATCACAAAAGTTTCTTTTTAGTTCCTTTCTATAATATGTTGATGTATAAACAGTATCAGTGAGGAAGCAATAGCCAGTTTAAAATAATGACTGCTTCTAGTGCGGCTGAGTTTGAAATAATCATAAACAAAGCTACAAAATCTGCCTTTCATGATGATAAACTATTGCAATAGATTTCCCCAAAAGATTTTTGTTATTGCAATAGTAACTCACAAATGACTATTGCTATTGCGATAGTCCCTTAGGGCTCAATAGTCACCCAATCTAAATTATAACAATTTTACATGAAAATATTATAAAAACGTAATAAATGGAGTAACTGTCAAATAAAAGTGAGAACAAAACACCACAACAATGTCTTAATACTTTAATCATTCATAAATCATTAATATACACATATTAAAAACATAATGTAAGTTTCATTCAAGGCAGCTGCATTTCTGTGAAGAAAAAATAAGTAACAAAGACGTGAAGTGGAGATAGAACTGATTGAAGCTTTCATAAAATATCAAAACCTTGTCGGAAACTTAACTGTGTTGTAATCTACCAATTTCTCCTAGTTCAGAGAGGGTTAATATTCATTTAACAAGAGTTGAGTTACCTCTGTGGTGAAAATAAATGGAAAGTAGGGCTTATAAATTAGCATATCATATACTCTACTTATATATTCCGGTCATAATTGTATACGAGTATATTTCAGGCCTAAGAATAACAAATATATTGTTTATTTGTATTTTATTTAACTAATTATTCATTTGGGTATTTTGGCTCTACATTGATAATAATTTGCTGATAAATAGTAACTATGTATTACAATTTCAAAGATATGCTTAAACAGGATGAAAATATTGCTTTTATAAAGAAAATGGTCAATTCCTGAATAATCAATAAATGCATCAATCATATAATATCCTTGTTGTTAATACCATTATCATATTGCAGTATACTCTGAGAAAACTACTGTAATGAAAATGACAACTTTCAGTAATAATGATGAGAATATGAATTATACAATAAGGGCAAATCACTCTAAAGGAAATTGCATACATATCATTATATTATGTTTCTATGATATCAGAATCAGAAATGAAATAAATTAGTCTTTTAAAAGCAAACGTGTATTGGAATGAAGATTAAAAGTGAAGAAATCATGTAAAAGTGAGAATTGAGAAATCAATTAGATAAAACATAAGACTTGGTGAGATTTAAAATAAAATTCTAAAACTTTTAGATGATGTGAATAATAAAGATTCTTAGTATCAAGAATTTTTTTTCAAAAACAAAGATAACATATACAAATGACAATCATTCCTCAATAGCTTACGTATATGGATATAAATCACATTATTGTGTATTTTTAACAAAAATAATAGAGTAGAATTTATCAAGAGCCCAAACATTTTCTTTCTATTTGCTTGGCCTTATCAAGATAGATACCTATATCTATCATCATGTTTGTTCCATTGATCAGAGACAAACTATCAAGAAAGTTTTATAAGAATAATTTAAATCATTTTCAATTCTTGAGTATCTAATAAAAAATATTCATTCACAAGAAAGATAAAAAGAAATGTAGGTGAAAGTATCTTCAGTTCTTACAATCAGTAATCAGCTCCTGATGTCGTCTTCAGTCTACTTTACAGTGAATGCATTTGGTAAAACTCCCTTTTCTTTTCTGAGCAACAGATATTGTACAACTTGTACTATGGTCACTATCTAATATTCACATATGATTCTGTATCAGTCACTAATTCCAGAATACATTCACAACAAATACACATACAAAATAAAAATGCTTATTCACAGATATACAAAATAATAATGTACAATTCTACAGTATATGAGAATAAAAACAGTGTAAAACAATCATCATAAATATGTAAAATAAATCATACAGATAAAAATACACATCTTGGAATGCACTTTTAGATGAATAATGTAATAAACTTAATTGCAACATTGCAAGTTGAATAAAAGTTATCAAAATATTTCTAGGAATGCATTACACGGTATGTGGTAAATTCAGTGGTTAATGCTGAGTAGACATAATCTATAATCGTGTATAGATCTTTTCAAATTAGCTCCCTTGGAATATGTACAATCTGTCCTCACAAAAATCATACATTGATGGAATTAACTCCTATAATAATAAGTTATGGATAAAACATGGTCCACAGGCATTATTAAGAATAAAAGATAGTAGCGGGATTTTGCCCACAGGCAAATCATGAGAGCATTAAACATGCTTTTTTTCTTATTAATTGCCATGCCTTTTTTTCTTATTAATTGGACCATGTCTTATCGAATTCATGAACCGTGATGTCACTTCAGGTTAATAATGATAAAGAATATATGATGATGATTATCCAACAAAACTGCTGATCACTTTAACCAAACTAACATGCAACATACATGGCCAGATAATACATCATATACCATAATAGACGCCAAGGGTTGTGTTCATTTTTCACTCACAACAAGTAAAACTAAACTACTAACATGTGATAGACTCCTTGTGCAGTGCTACTCTCATTAATAATCATTTCTATTTATAAACCTCAAGTTGTTCTGAAAAGAATATTAAAATCATTAATGCATATATTGCTATATTTATATAAATCTAAGACCACACATATCAAATTGCAGCTACTACATGTTTTTACAATTTACAGCTACTATACAATCTTATTGTATAAACACCAGAGGTCAAATATACAACAATCTTAGAGCAAAGTGACTGAAGAAATAAGCACTTGGCTAATTAATCTCTAGAGCTATTTGTGCAAGATATTTAAGATAATTTCTCATCTTTTTTTTTCACTGCAAATATAAGCTAAATGTCCTGAATAAGCACCAGACTTTATTTAAAGGAGTTGAGGTCATATTGGGTTTCATGCCGCTTTCAAGAACGTTTCACTTTTATTGTGCCTGCTAGCATCATTGCAGGGGGAAAGACTGCAACACTAGTGTGGCTATGCATTGCGGTGAAACCTACAAGCAGTATCTAGAACATGGAGTTTGTAGGGATGCTTATATTCGGAACAATATACTATACAGAGTATGAGACATTGAAATGAAAGACAATAAGAAGACACTACCTATATATACAAACGTACTGCATTTACTATACTGATGAAATACATACACAAGGCAACTATATACTATATGAAACTGTACAGTGTATCTTCTAGTATTGCATATTTCTTAACTAGAGGATATTTCTGGTCGAATACCATAGACAACATAGAGGAAATTCAATATTTTCTACTTCCATAGTATTAGACGAGTTATGTCAAAGGTTCTATTTATCACATTTCATAAAACAATCATAATGTGATCTTATGAAAAGGAAATTCAGACCGCCTCTTGTAACGTCAATATGTGTGATTTTATTTGTTATTTCACTGAGTGAAAATACAGATTATATTTTCAACAATAGCTTGTGTATTTATGACTAAAACCCTTTTATTTTGTGTACATCATGAAAAAGTTTATCATGTGCTTGAATAATTTGGCATTTTCATATATCTACCGGTAATATGAATAATAGACCGGGAACGTAGCTCAGTGGTAGAGTGTCCGCTCGTCACCCGGAAGACGATTCCCAATCGTGTCATACCAAAAGACGTTAAAAGTTGGAGTTGTTGCTGTCTTGCATGACACTCAGCATTGTAAAGGCAGAACAACGATTTAACTGGCGCTGCACCGTGGCTGCCGGGTGCCTAGGCACGAAACAAATTTCCAAAATGTACTTGTACTGAGGACAATAAAGTGTTATCATTATTATTATTAATATCCCTTTCCCGGTAACATGAAGACATTGGCTTCTATTTGTTTGTAAAGTGAGTCATGTTATTTCTAAAAGCATGTTTATGTACAAAATGGCTTTATAGTCAGTCATAAAAATGTCTACGTTACTCTACTTCTCTACTGTACTTTAATGTACAAGTTTAGTAGAAATGTCAGCTATCAAAAATGCTACAGGTATATATTTGATTTGACATGGGTATTTGTCTTATTTTCTATAAGCATCTTAATGTACAAGTTTGGTTGTATCGTCAGTCATAAGATTTTCTTTAAGCATCTTAATGTACAAGTTTGGTTGTATCGTCAGTCATAAGATTTTCTATAAGCATCTTAATGTACAAGTTTGGTTGTATCGTCAGTCATAAGATTTTCTATAAGCATCTTAATGTACAAGTTTGTTTGTACAGTCTGTCATCTAGTTTTCTAAAAGCATCTTAATGTACAAGTTTGGTTGTATAGTCCATCTAATTTTTTTTACAAGCATCTTAATGTACAAGTTTGGTTGTATAGTCCATCTAATTTTTTTTACAAGCATCTTAATGTACAAGTTTGGTTGTATAGTCCATCTAATTTTCTACAAGCATTTTAATGTACAAGTTTGGTTGTATTGTCAGTCATAAGATTTTCCATAAGCATCATAATGTACAAGTTTGGTTGTATAGTTCATCTAATTTTCTATAAGATTGTAATATACAAAATGGGTTTTAAGGCAAATCATCCAAGCACTCCTCCTTACTTCTTTCCATTCTTATCTTTCCTCACTGCATCAATCTCTCTCCTCGTATAAATAATAAATAACACAAGTCATAAATCTCACCCATGACATCATTCCATATGAACACTTTCATCAATGTCAAACACAATCGTTTTCTTCTTCTTCTTCTTGGTTTAAGAGACAGCCAACGTTCAACATGTTTGTACAAAACATCAACAACAACAGTCTCACCATGCATATTGATGCCACTAAAGTTTCTTTATAAAAACGCAAGATAGGAAGCAACACTCAATCTGATTGAAGTATTATACAGAAATTTTGACATTACGGAAGTGACGTGATTTGGGGTTTAACACTGCTTTCCAGAGTATTTCACTGCTACTAGTATTATAGGAGGGAGAAAACCCTCAAAACTAAGCCGTGCGGTGAAACCTGCAAGCATAGGCTGGAACTAGCCAACCATGCGTGGTACTGCACTGATATTCAGTGTGGCATTACACCCAAAACTTAGTGTGTGTTGAACAGTTCTCTATTGCAGATAAAGTTGCTGAAGCCCCTGGCGGGATTTGAACCCCAGACCTGTTGATCTGAAGCCTTATGCGCTAACCATTGCCCTTTCCTGCATTAGTAAAATCATTACAGGTACCATAGTAATTACAGGTAACATGTTATATAATATTGCTGTTCAGACATCTTAGTTTGCTCATACAATGATTGCATATCAATATTTTTAGTTTCATTCCTTGATATTGATGCGTAACGTTTTGAATAGCCATGGAAAGCAAATTATACATGTACAACTAAATATTAATAAAATTTAGATTTCTGAAATTTTCGTTCAGTAAGTACATATGAACTATGTCTGTTGAAGTTGCTAAGATGATGAACATTTCAAACTGCAGATTCAAGATGATGGAGCGTTCCATTTCCGCAGGGCCTTGACCCCCGTGCTGTTCCATTCGTCACGGGATATGCACATGTGCTCGAACTCTGACATCTGGGCCACCGCACATGCTCCGATATATGCTGCATGGTATCTATTCGGTGAAGTGTGGACCTTGAAACAGAAAATAAAAGATATATCTAAAAAATTATTGGTCATAAAAACAGGAACTGGGAAACCTAACCTAGATGATCAGTTTTTGAACTGATGAACTGACAATGTTATGCACAGGTAAAATTAGACAAGGGAAGAAAAACTAATTCATATACTGCTGCCAAGGTTAGCACAAAATGTTTTTTTTACCCTTTTGATGTCAAAGTAATTGACATTAATAATTAAGAGTTCTCCTTGTTAAGAGAAAATCATGAATTTTGCTTGCGAATACAAAGTTCTGTCAGCTTCAAGTTCCGCAAGATTCTTTCCTTACCTCCACTGGGACACTAGGTGGCGCTAGTTTGACAAGCTCTTCATGGAGTCTCTCTGGGAACCCTGGGATAGTTGTCACTCCTCCACTCAGGTATACAGCTCTGCAAGTAAGAGGAGGTAACTCAATCAAAAATGCTGTACCCTTATATTTAGAGATGTTTTTACATTATATTCAATGGTGTCATGTCAAGCCGATTTCTCTCAAATTGTATTACACCTGTATCTGTTTGACTAAGACTTGAATTTTACTGTCTTACACCTGTAATTGATTGTCTTACGTCTGATTATGATTGTACCTTATTGTTTTAAACCTGCATGTGATTTTCTAACACCTGATCTGATTGTGTAAGAATTAAATTTGATTGTTTTACACTTGTATCTGTTTGTCTTACACCTTTTCTGACTTACACCTTATCTGATTGTCTTACATGTGTACCTGATTGTTTAACACCTGTATTTGATTGTCAAATACCTGTATCTGATTGTCTAACACCTGTATCTGATTGTCTAACACCTGTATTTGATTGTCAAATACCTGTATTAGATTGTCTAACACCTGTATCTGATTTTCTAACACCTGTATTTGATTGTCTAACACCTTTTCTTGATTGTCTTACACCTGAATACAGTATGTATACACCTACATCTGATGGTCTTATACTGATTGTCTAACTATTTGATTGTCTTATATCTGTATTTGAATGTCTTACTCCTGTACCTGATGGTTTTACACCTATACATACCTGATGATTATACACCTGTACCTGATTGTTATACACTTGTATCTGATTATCTTACACCTGATCTGATTGTCTACACCAATATTGGGTTGCCAAATACCTGTATCAGATTGTTTAACACCTGTTGATTGTTTTGCATCTGCCTCTCACCTGAACATCCTCCTGCGACTGTCCATGGGGCAGGTCTGTATGGCCTGGTAGACGAGCTTGTGTAGTTTAGGGAAGTCCATCTCCCACATGTCTGTATCAAACAGACCCTCGGGGCTCTTGAAGCGACTCTCATCGTGGCTCACTCTCCTTCAGAGAAAACATGAAATGTGAAAAATTGTTAAAAATTTGGATCACACTATCTTCAATAGTACAGATTCTTGAACTTTTTTGGGGTGTACTTATGCAGGATTTGAACCCACACCCTCAGATTCAGGCAACACTGACAGCAATGACCATACCACCAACTAACCAACTCAACCGGTACACCATTTACTCATGCTTTTTATTGATAAAGACGTTGAGAATAACACATGCTTAGTTTTCTTTATGAAGGCATGACAAATTAAATGATTCGAGGACCATTTGTTTTACCGTACATGAGGATGTATTAGGGGATGAGTATAAATGTATCCTTCAAACAAAACTCACTTTTCACTAAGAACTAAGACACATTTGTTTTGTTAACATAGGTTAAGCATAAAAGGGCAAGGTTGATCAAATAATTATACTTTACAACAAAAATTTGAGAAAATGATTACATGCCCCTGTCAGAAAAACAGTCAATTTAAGATAAATTCAGCCTAAGATGAATTGTCTAAAGTCTTCGTTTCATTTTACAGAATAATATAAGCCACAACACAACTCACTGATATGCCTCAGCAGGCAGGTCGAAGGAGTCTATATTGACCGTGGAGGAGACAGCTGATTGGTTGGTTCCACATCGCTGTAACTCAGCCTTGTAGTCTAGTGCCACGTAGCAGCTCTGGAAGAGATATTGGGGATACTTAACAACCTACCATTTCATAACATTCTTATTTCAAGAGTTAATGATTTAGTTTCAAACGAGTTTATGATACAAAGATCACCACATACATCTATTCACATAAAGCGTTCATATGCTTTCAATAATCATATCGCAAATCTAGTCTAGTGCCACGTAGCAGCTCTGTAAGAGAAATTGAGGATACTTAACGACCTACCATTAACCTTATTTCATGATTTAGTATTAAATGAATTTATGATTAAAAGATCAAAACATACATCTATTTACATAAAGGTTTATATGCTTTCAATAACCAAGCTGTTGTTCTGTGTTGTGTCCATGGGCAATACACTTCATCCACATTGCACTCAGTTCACCCAGCTGTACAAATGGGTACCTGAACAAGGGGGAAGTATGGACCTATACAGTCGCGCGGAGTGCATGTTAATCGGCGGCACCGAAAATACTATCCCTCCAGGGTAATAATACTGATGGCGCTTTGAGCATGCTTTGTCATGGATATATGCGCGGTATAAGAAAGCTATTATTATTATTATCATAAGCTCCGACTGACCTTCTCCATGATGTACCTGACGAGGAGGTGTTCCACCTCAGTAGAGAACTGGTAGTTGTTGGCCAGCAGGGAGAGCTGCAGAGTGTCCTGGATCTTCTGGGCTCCGTACGGGAGACGCGCCATCCCTCCCTCTATCAGCACTCCTGCAACCAGGGACACGTGACAACATTTTCATTATAGCCATAGCCAAGAAAAAAAATAATAGACTTTTTTCTAGCACATATGTATGAAGGACTTGTGACTTTAATCTACATGTTTGAGTGAGAGAGTTAATGGTTAACACAGCTTTGACAATATTTCAGCCATTAGAGGCGGTCTACATGTTTAAACATGAATGCGTAAACAATGATGTAAGGAACGCTTAAATATTCCATTCGACCCTAATAATGAAACACTGTCTGGGTTATGAAAGGGTCTGAATGACATAAAATAAATGTGCATTTTCAATGACACCCATGGACATCTCCTGAGCATTCAACAGTTGTTTATCAGATCATAATCCTCATTTTCAAGACACTTTGGTATTTTTTGATAAGGCTTGTGCAATCATTATTCAGTTTTTCAATGTCCGCCAATGCTACAACGATACAGTCTCATTTATAGTTTTGGTGTTGAAATGGCTATTCATTTGGAAGGCCCTACTATTTCAAAGCAAAAGTCGATGACTTTGTAATACTTTGCTCTTTAAACACTCTTTGTGCAAATAAGGAAAAATAGTGAATACAAAAATCCTCAAAATGCCAGCATGCATGTGGAACATTTCTTTTCCTTTTATATTTTCAAGGTAAACCTGTCAAACTGTATTGTACCATCAAATATAGGGAGTATCTCAATGCGCTGGCCGATGTCGACGATGATGCCGGAGGTAGCGTTGTAGGAGTAAAGAGCGAGCAGGGCCTGCTGGACCATACACACTCCCGCCACCTGGAGTCGACCCACCAGCAGCTCCATCAGGGACTTCTTCAAGTTGTCTCCCAGAGACTGCGGGGTGCTCAACATCACCTAGAGGAGGGATTAACTATTTTTGAAATCATCAAAAACAGAACAGCATAATCTGCCTTTCTTTTATTGATAAACAATTGCAATAGTTTTCGCAAAAGTATCCAGTAATACAATATCGCTATTGCAATAGTTTCTCACAATAGACTATCGCTATCACAATAGTCCCTTTGGGGTCAATAGTCACCCCTACGTCCAAGCATTGTTTATGACATGACATTACAATTGAAAAGCAACATTTAGCCCTAGGGTGTGGTGTTTTCACCACGAACAAACATAAAACACAACTTGAAGTTATGGTGGGCGGAAGTGAACAATTTAATTCCACGGGATACAACTCGTTTATGCATAATAGTAAGATCGAGGGTAGTTGAACATTACGTCACGTGGTTGTCATGTGACTATACATATAATCTAAATATACCACAGTTCCTCCCTACTAAAATTAGAACTTCTCAAGGGAATACAATCTGTTAAAACAAAGTCAAGGACTCCATCTGCTTGGTACTTGGTTCATCCAGTCAACTTAAATGTCAATGTTCTTCAACATTATATAAACACTTTAACAGTTCTTAAACAGTTCAATACAAATTAAAGTGTAACACTTCTTGAAACAAATAATGAACTACTGTGAGTGGTCACTCGAGTTGTAACCAAACACGTGGTGAATTGGGGATTATTGTGCCCGATGAACACTATCACCACTTTAACATTAAACTTTAAAATGTTAACTTGAACTTTAATGTTAATAGTTTCACAGGTCAAGCTTCTTAGGAGCTCGACGGATTCGACTGGAACGTCGAACCTCTGGTTGTGGTTGTGGAGGTAGCTTGACCTCCTCTGTGAATCGCTTAGCTGGAGTGTTCTCACTTGGGGTTGTCATGACAACTTCTGAGGTATTTTCATTAGATGGAACCTCCGACTTTTGTGACATGTTTGAATTCCTGAGTTGGTCAACATGTCTTCTCCAGTGCGTTGTAGGACCAACTTCAACTTCATACGACAGCGGACCTTTCCTGGCTATTACAACACCAGGTACCCACTTATGGTCGTTTCTATACTCCCTAGCTGCGACAGCTTGTCCAACCTCAAACTCTCGAAGTACTCCAGTCCCCGAGTCTTGTTTTGCTTGTCTGCTTTCAACAGTGCGTCTCACACTTGGCTTCACCAGGTCAAGACGCGTTCGCAAGTTCCTGTTCATCATCAGCATAGCTGGAGACTCATTTGTAGTGCAGTGGGGTGTATTTAAGAATTGAATGTCAGTTTGTGTGTTTGCACTGGAAAATGAACGATGTCAAAGCTACATTCAAACTCGTGTGAACCCAGCGAGCTTGCGAGCGGGTTCACATGAGAGTTTGAATGTAGCTTTGACATCGTTCATTTTCCAGTGCAAACACACAAACTGACATTCAATTCTTATAATTTCGCACCATATATGGAATGGAACGGCGGATTGATATAAACCTTTTTTGTCCCTTAAACGAGTAACACTGCGACATGCGACAAGAAATAATCCCAATTTGGAAACAATCTGAATGTTATCGGAATTTGTCAATGTTATGTTATGCTAAATGAAGCGCACACTATGATAAAATCTCTTCGCGGAAGGACAGGAGATCAGAGTTATCTGCCTTCTGCATAGCGTCGTGTCATGCTGGCCGCCATTTGCAGGGGTATCTTCGTCAAAATATGTAAACAAAAGTGGTATTTTGATTATAATAACTGCTCTATCGGCACACTTTCGTGTTTGGTGTATACATCGTGAGCATATGGTTGTCTTTGTTACGGCGTACAGAACCCTATATTGATCGTATTGTCAGGGACACTAGATCTACAGTATAGGCCTATAGAACACGTAGCCTGCATTAATGCCTCTGATCAGATTTATTGTTCATCAATATGTTTAGCTTATTATTAAAAGCAAATGATACGATGAATGTTTTTACATCAAACATTCAAAATACATTACTTGGGCAAAAATGATATGATTAAAATCATTATAATTCCATTGGTAAAAATATTGATAACATTTGATTTGGTGTTGGACGAAGAATTAAAGTAGTTCCGGTGAACGTTCACACAAGTATGAACACTTTTTTTGTGAGTTCATGGGAAATGAATCGATGAAACTTAGATCACATGACCATGCCCTTGACCAATCAACGTTCGGGAATATACGTGTAAACTTCAGAGTGTGAAATTATTCCTATATGTCAACAGGAATCTTGACAGTTTTGTCTGAACGTCCCCTTTCTCCTCCTTCATTGCACGAAGAGCTTGCTTGAATGTATGAACAAATCGTTCGGCCAGTCCATTTGTTGCTGGGTGGTACGGTGCACTTGTTGTGTGACGAATCCCGTTCACTTTCAGAAATTCTCTGAACTCAGCACTGACAAATTGTGGGCCATTGTCAGAGATTAGCTGTTCAGGTAGACCAGTCCTTGCAAATATTGTTCTCAACATGAGAATGGTTCTCTCAGAAGAGGTAGACTTTGTCATGATTACTTCGGGCCACTTGGAATGTGCATCTACCACTACGAGGAACATATGTCCGAAGAATGGACCTGCGTAGTCAACGTGTATACGTTGCCATGGTGTGGATGGTCACTCCCAGGGGTGAAGGGGTGCCTGCTTGGGCATATTCTTGCACATTTCACATCCATTACAGTGTTTGGCTAACTGTTCAATATCAGAGTCTATGCCTGGCCACCAAAAGTAACTTCGGCTCATAGCCTTCATTTTCACAACTCCCAGGTGCCCTGTGTGGAGTTCCTGTAACATCTGGTGCTGCAATTTCTGTGGAATCACAACCCTAACTCCCCACATAACACATCCTTGATGCACAGAGAGTTCATGTCTTCTGTTGTGGAAAGCAGTCAATCCCTCTGGAGATTTGTCAGGCCAGCCTTGCATAGTAGTCTCATAAACCCGACTCAAAATAGGGTCTGTTCTTGTTGCAGTTTTTACCATCTCACTGGTCACTGGTAAGGGTTCAAATTGTTCCATATGGAATATCTCAACTGAATCCACAAGAGCTTCATTCCCTTGTTCCAGAGGAAGACGTGAGAGTCCATCTGCGTTACAGTGTTTCTTTGTGTTCTTGTACACAATTGTGTAGTCGTGAGCTGCCAGGTAAAGAGCGTAACGTTGCATTCTTGCTGCCGCCATTGCTGGAATACTCTTGTCTGGACTGAGAATTGACGTGAGAGGTTGATGATCCGTAAGGATCGTGAATTTCCGTCCATATACATATTGGTGAAACTTCTTCACACCCCACACCAGTCCAAGAGCTTCTTTATCAATTTGGGAGTAGTTTCTTTCAGCCTTCGTCAAGCTGCGGGAAGCAAATGCAATTGGTTTCTCCGATCCATCAGGCATGATGTGAGAAAGGACAGCTCCTAATCCATACGGTGATGCATCACAAGCTACTTTAAGCTCCATATTTGGGTCATAGTGCGTAAGCACAAGATCAGATGTGACAAGTTCTTTAGCTTTCTTGAAAGCATCTTCACAGGATGTTGACCATTTCCATTTCTTGTCTTTCTCAAGAAGTTCATTGAGTGGTCTCAGTACTGTAGCCAGGTCCGGTAGAAACCGATGATAATAGTTGACAAGACCCAAGAATGCACGTAGTTCTGACACATTTTCAGGTGCTGGAGCATTAGCCATAGCTTTTGTCTTCTCTGGCATTTTGTGCAGTCCGTGTTTGTCAATCACATGGCCACAGTATTCTATCTTGTCTTGAAAGAAGGCACACTTTCCAACATTTACACGGAGATTCTTCTCCTGTAATCTTTTCAAGACCATTTCAAGATTGGACAGGTGATCATTTGCACTGTTTCCGGATATGATGATGTCATCAAGAATCACTTCAGTGCGTGGAATGCCTTGCAAAATCTGGTCAATAGTGCGCTGCCAAATGGAAGGTGCTGTTTTGATGCCGAAGGGTAGTCTGTTGTACTGATAAAGTCCTTTAGACGTATTAACAGTCACATATTTCTTCGAGTCTTCCTCTACTTCCATCTGTAGGTATGCAGATGTTAAGTCAATCTTGGTGAATTGTTGACCACCAGCTAGCTTAGCAAAAATGTCCTCTATCCTGGGCAAGGGATATGTGACATCCTGAATCACTGGATTTACGGTTACTTTAAAGTCACCACAGATTCGCACTGAACCATTTCCCTTGAGTATCGGAACAATGGGTGCTGCCCATTCACTGTACTCAACCTTGGAAATTACACCAGTTTGTTCAAGTCTATCCAACTCTGCATCCACCTTTGATCCAAGAGCATAAGGTACATTCCTAGCCTTGAAGAACTTTGGTGCTGTATCTGCAGGAATCACCAACTTTGCCTTGATATCCTTAAGGGTTCCTAGCCCTTCTTCAAACAAACTTGGATATTTGTTCAATAATGTTCTAAGTTCAGTATTGGAACTCACAGGCCTGTCAATTTTGTTAACAGCCTCACCAAGGCTATGTAATTCAGCCCAGTCTAGTTGAATGTTGCGGAACCATTCTCGCCCAAAAAGAATCTGCTGTCCCTCTGGCACAACATAAAGATCAAGTTTCTTGTTCTGTGACTTGTATTTCACATCTACCTTTATAACACCTTTTGGTATTAACTTCTCACCCGTGTATGTCTTCATACGAACTGGGGTGTCTCCCAATTTCACATGGGCAAATACATCCTTGTAAACACCACAAGGAATAACTGAATATGCTGAACCTGTATCTAGTTCCATTTTGAGCACTTTCCCTTCCACTTCCGGATTGACCCAAAATGATTCAGTGTTTGTGTCCCCCAAAGCATGTAAAGAACCAATCAAAAAGTCATCATCATGATTTTCAAGATCTTCAGAAATATTGTGAATTTTCTTTGTTTTCCAGTTTTTCTCTGCTTGTTTAGGTTTTGTAGAATGACTTGAAGAGGGCTTAGCATGACATGCAGGGCTGATATGACCTACTTTCTTGCATTTATGACAGACAGCACGTTTATACTTGCAATCGTCCGGGGAATGTGGACCTTTCTCACACCTGTAGCAGTTACTTGTGTGACTTGCTGTTGGTCGCTTGTGGAAATGTCTCTTTCCCTGAAGTCGGTTTACACTAGCTGCATGTGAATCTGTATTCTTGCCCTGTAATTCAGACATATCCCTAGATGCTGTTTCATCTAACTTTGCGGTCGTTACAGCTACTTCAAATGTCAACTTGCTATCTTTCAACATTCTCTGTTGTACTCTCTCATTCCTCAACCCAAATACAAATTGATCTCTCAGGGCAGTTGTCAAATTATTACCAAATCCACAATGTATTGACAATTTTCTCAGATGAGCAACATAATCAGCAATAGACTCGCCTTCATGTTGATGACGTTTAGAAAAAACGAAAACGCTCTCCTATTTCTGTAGGTCTAGGGTCTAAATGTTCATTCAAAATTGCTACAATTCTGTCAAAACTGAGATCAGATGGCTTATCAGGTGAACACAAATTCTTCAATAATCCGTACGTTTCAATACCCATAGAACTGAGAAAAGACGGTACTTTGGTTTCTGTTGAAACATTATTTGCAATGAAAAACAGTTCAGCACGTTCAACATACGTTGACCACGGTTCCTTAGACGGGTCAAATACATCGAGTGAACCAATAAGTCCTGCCATTGTCGAGTGAGAATCAGTCCTAAAGTCAGTAACAACACCGGGCGCCCAACACGCTGCAGTGGTCTGAATCCGGTCAGAATTCGCGAACATCGACTCGCAACCTCAAAAGTTCATTGGTACATATTTTCAAACATACCGGAACACTTTTTCCGTTTCCGTAGGCGAAGATTTCGCCATCCTCGTCGCCAATTGTGGTGTTTTCACCACGAACAAACATAAAACACAACTTGAAGTTATGGTGGGCGGAAGTGAACAATTTAATTCCACGGGATACAACTCGTTTATGCATAATAGTAAGATCGAGGGTAGTTGAACATTACGTCACGTGGTTGTCATGTGACTATACATATAATCTAAATATACCACATAGGGCATGAAATGAAATAAATAAAATTAACTCTGATATGGTTGCCCTTGTAGCTAGTAAGTCAATATTTTAGCTATTCGCAACCTATATGTACGGTATTTAACTATCATTTATCTCACCAGATATTCAGATGGATTTATCCCGAGGTCTCTGAATACTTTCTCAAACACTGCAGGCATCTGCTTGTTGTCAATATTGAACTGAAACAAATACAGCAAAATATCTTCAGTTCATGAAAACATTTCATATTCAAGTGAACGTATGGAATATTTCTGTTAATTCATATTGATAAAAAATTCTATATATGATTTTACTAAAAGCTGTATATAAAATATTTATGCAGACTTTACAAGTATATATATATATGTAATTCTATTTCAATATTTTATATTGATATAGACATTATTCATAAGCTGGCCATTCAAGCAAGCCTTAAAGATGCAAATGGTAAATACCATGCATGCAGTATGATTATTTTCATGATTATGATAATATGAAATTATAAGCATCGATAAAATCTTTCTTGCTGTAGCCTGGCAATGCAAAATAGAACATATATAAAAGAAAACGAAAATAACATGGCCCCATGCTTTCATATATATTTAACCAATGCAACCTAATCTTCTCCCAAATACAGTTTCAACATTGTTGTTGAGAAATATTTTGAGAGTCAATAGATAGAGATTATTACCAAACGAAGGGTGTCATATGACATTTAGAAAAGTGTGAACTTTTGTAATACCTGAGCAAAGCATGTATAATACACAAATTTGCACAACTTTCGCAACAGTCAGAAGACAAAATTTCTTCATCACCGATTCTTTTCAATTTCATCTTCTTAGAAATAGACAGAAAATGGCTTTTATTGGCCGTCTTCAATGATATTGTAAAAATGTTTCTTTTCTTATGTCACAAGCGAAAAAGTTATGGGAAGTTGCAATAAAATAGTCGTTCGCAAAAGGAGAAGGTTTTGCTGTTACATGTCATAAACCCTTGTTTAAACTCAGTCTTAAATAGATATAAAAACTGTATTTGCTAGAAGAGATTTAAGAGTCTTATCATGATATGGAGATTGACCAGGAAGGGAGACAATGATGATGAAGGTACAGCATGCGACTTACAGGGAGCACATTGTGGTCCTACAAACAAACACAAACAAACAAATAAACAACAGAGCTAAAAACACTACAACACTGTCTTGTCAAATTATTCAATGAATTTTAGTAAAATTTAATAAACAAAAATCTATAAAAAGGTGGTAAAAATAAATTTTACCTTTATAAAAACATGACTACTAGAAATAGAATGTTGAAATAAATCTCTTTATTATTTATATCATATTTTTTTAACATTTTTGTATAAACATTTCAACAACAAAATTTAAAAACTGTATTAAATGTCCCTTAGTATATTGTGAAATAATACATATTTTTCAAGAGGTGCTTTTAAAAAAGGAATTATTAAGATTTGTGCAAAATCCTTCTGCCATTAATAATTTTTCCAAATACATAAATACATTTACAGACAAGACAATGATTACTACAACGGTAAACAACATGTTATTTCTGTTATGAAAACAAAAAAATCTATGAAACAAAACAAAGAAACTTTTACAAAAAATCAAACTAAAAATACAACATTAATCAAACAATCAGAATAAAGGCATGCTAGTCTTAATTGATATCTTTTAGGTTACCCAAAAATTTTTTATTGCTAAATCTTAATTTTATTATGATATATTTTTATTTCGATCTTTCATCATTTTTTCAAATTTACTTCAGGGTTGATTCTATAAGCATGCACTAATAATGAGTGAATGTGAAAATGAACATAAAAGACTAAATATCGACTGTGATATTAAGTGTTCTTGTGATATATCTATGAAATTAGTGTGAAATATAAATGAGAATACAAATGATATGTGAATCAGTAAATGAATGAATATAATGAGGCAAAGGCACCAATAAGAGCAAATATATTGTTAGAGATCTAAAATAAATATCATTTAATCATAATTTGTATGTAAGAACAAAGATTATACAATTTTTATTTGGCATTAATTTTGTCAAAGATATCAACACTAAACAAAATCATTGAATATAACTGCATTGATAATTATAATACCAAAGAAAATGCAAAATTTAAAGATATATCAGAAAATATTATTATTTCAAGGAAATTTGTTTCGACCATTAACAAAATGAAAAATTGAAGGATTTGTTCTATCTTATTTCACCTATCAATATCAAACTATTTGGTAGGCAATATTTCAACCTTGTTTCAAATATATCTGCCATTAAGTAACAGCCCTGAATCATCAAGCCTTGAACCTTGCACTACATTATCCAGGCTTGTAATTTTTGTAGGATTTTCATTTTTCAACTTTATAATTTACTTTACAAAATGCAACTTCAGGGCTGGCTATTTTCATGCTTATGTCATTATCTGCCTTTACATCATTTTCATTACATTTAATAATATTAAAGAATTTCACAACACCAAACTGACAACAAATTGACCAACCCCTACAATGACACGTCAAGTATCGGCCTACCTTGTCCACTTTATTGGAGGGACTGATGGGATGAGCGAGGATAGATTGATGTCGGACTTCAGGCTTGTAGGCGTCGATTCCGACAACAAGCTCATCTGTTTTCTTGTTGACTGCGACAACACTCGGGAAGAAAACGCTTGGTAGACATGCTGAAGAGAAAAAATCATCAAAAACTTTCAAAACAAAGTGAAAAATAATTACAATGAAATGATTTTTGGAAATGTTGTTGTGACATCAGTCTTGCTGAAGCTGTAAATGGTATGAAACTTCACATGCTTATGGAAATTTTGTTTTTATACAGGAATAATTCTACATAATGATTTTGGTTGAATTGTCTCCCTTGGTCTGTTGGACAAGTTTTGTTTGAAAGGTTTATTGGCATTTTATATTTTAGAAGAACTAGAAAATTGCACAATTATGTTTTTATAAAAACTTATAAACTACTTAAAATTACAGGCTCCCTCAGTGGTGGAAGCAAATATAAATGAATCAATTTTAAATTAAATCAGTTTAAAATAAGAATCAAACACAGACCTATTAAAGGAAACATACGGTTAAAAGAACGAGGAAACATCACTGATAAACGGTTATGACTGAAAACTATGTCTTTATCTGAAGGAATATTGTCAGATTCAAAGAAACATCTGTAATTCCGCAAATTTTTGGTTGACACCTGAATGTTTTTGCTGGTAGCGTCCATTTCGAGTTGTGGAAAATTAACAGTGGTATTATTTTGAAACCTCTTCAAGGTTTATTATAATGGAATAGTTTTTCAAAGGCATTTCTCACTTTGCTGGGTTAAGAAAAGCTCTTATGGTTCTTATCAGATCAACACCAGGTTGGTAATAATAACTCCATGATGTTGTAGGATATCTCACCTTGGTCGCCCAGGATCCCTGCTCTTACTGACGTACTGCCCAGATCTATGATCACAACCTTCTGCAACAGAGAAATGTACTCAATAAGAACAGATCAAATATTGGAGATAGTTAAACAGGTCTTAAAATTCAACTGTTGATTCACATTTTCTAATTAGAGATCTTTATAGAGTATATATGGACTTTAAATGTCCACAAATGATATTGTTTTCAAGGAAAAAAGAGATGTTTTGAAAATACATACAGAACTATTATAACTTTGTGAGATAACTTAAGAAAAAACAAACTGAAATTCTATAATTGCAACTCGGTGATTCTCTATCATTTACCTCATTATCCAGCAGGACTCTATAATAAGGTTACCAATGTTATAATGCAAAATTGCCTCAGCTTCAAGCTCTCGTAAAATCTCCAAACTACCGGTAAGAGAGTACCCTGTACTTGCTAGACATCTATATGACATAGCAAGCACCATCTTCCCTCCTTATGGTTTAATCATTGGATGAAGCATCCATAAAATCTCAAAATTTAGCAAGCAATTGTATGTTTGTGTAAGAAAGGATATTCAAGAAATCACAACCTTCTGTGGGTGAGGGTTGGTCCTGAGTGCAGGTCTGATGTAGACTGCCCGTGTGTTGTCAGCTATCTGAGACTCTAGCGCCAACTTCCACTGGCCGTGTTCTCGCTCTGTAGGACACCGCACCATCAGGAACTTGCCTCTCTGTAGACCGTCAAATTGTTACATACATAGGTATATTCTGATGATTACCATATAAACATCTTTAAGCAGTGTATGAAATAAGCTACCTGTGGACCGTAAAATTGTTACAAATTCTTTGGTTCCTTGGAGTTCGTTATATTCTACTGTAGTTATATTCAGACAATTACCTTATAAACATCTTCAAGCAGTTTTTGAAAAAAAAGCCTTAAAAGAAGCCTGTCCAAAGCTGTATTTTGAACATTTTAATGTTTTAATTGAAGAAAAACCTTTAAAAATAACCAGCCCGGACCAAAAGTAACCAGGTACCAGACTGCCGGACGAGCCTTATTTCATACACTAAGAAATGGCAATTAATGGAATGTTTGATTAAGAGATGTGATTTCTGTTGATCATTCTCTTAAAATCTTATCAATTGAACAAAGAGTTTATTCATCTGTGTCTTTTTGTGAGATTACTCAATCTTCACATTATATGAGGTTACCCCATCATCGATTCCAAGGATCCTGTTGCCCATGTCATCAATATGGCCGCCCATGAGCTGAACTGTGTCACTTGGTTTGTCACGGTTGCTTGACTGAAAGAAGAAACACAAGAATAAAAATAAACAAAACCATGCTTTTTGATATTTATCCATGTTCTTGAATATTCAAAGCTTTCCTAAATAAATCTGATGCTGTTTCATTTTGTTTATCCCTGTAAAGTTTTTCTGAGAAAAGAATTATTCATTTGGTGATAAAGATGAACATTCATCACATATAGTCATACTAGTAAAATAATTAAAACATTGTTTACTTTACCATACAAAAAATCAGTTTACTGAACAGGTCGTACAGAAAAGTAAGCCCATATTCTTCAAGGGTTTTCACCCATGATATCAAATCTAAATAAAGCCACCACCATCTCTATATACCTCAACTGAAGCAAAATCCCAAACTATGTCCATTGTAAACTTCATTTGATTTACATTTTTAACCTTCTAAATTTACTTGCTTCTAGTGTAAAATTTCTTTTTGGCTAACAAGGGTTATCAAATCCCAAAAGAGCCTTAAGCTACCACCCACTGAGTGGATGGATAAGTAAGCTTAATTTATGGGTATATCATTATTATCAGTATTACCTCATAGTAGTAGAGCCAGCCATTGACAGCCTTGAAGAATCTTCTCTTCCAGGTCTTCAGCAGTGTAGATTTCTTCTTGTTCATGGGCAGTTTCTCCATGTAGCCCTCCATTGCTATATACTGGTGCGAGATGTCCTCGGCATTCTGTTAAAATCACAATTATTAATTTAGAATTTTTTTTATTTCTTTTAGGGATGCATTGAATACATTGTTGTGGTTCAGTTCATGATACGGCACACAGACAGTTAACGATACACGGCTAACAACCAACTTAAAAGGCTTTTCTGAAAATTATAATGTGGAAACTATACTGATACAAGAGCTTGCAACAATTTTGAGTTTCTGTCTGATTTAAATTGTTTATTCAAGGCAAATAAACACTTTTGAGCAAATTATTTTTAAGCTAAACTGCAGTACTAAATGAAAGTTTTTCTTTCAACATGATTTCCACTGGTGTTTTAAGGTGATGGTAATTTTTTCGAATTATCTCCCCTTGACCAGAGAAAAATAGCATAGAGAATTGAAATAAATGCAGAAAAGAACTACTCAGTGAATTTGGTAAAAATAGAATGAATGATACAGTAGAATAAGAATGATTTGATCTATTTACAAAGCTGGGCAAAATAAATATTTAAGAGATACAAAATAACCTTTGCATGAAAGACAACCTTTTGTTCTATGATCAATGCATTTCATCCATGGTCTACTCATCATAGTACATGTAACACCCTTTTAGAAAGGTACTTGGATATTGGTTGTATGCATACATCTACTTTGGTTTTTACTAAATCAAATATTAAGTACTTCTTATTGACCTTAGTATGGAAAGTGATTGGTGAGTTGCATTCTAATAAATATTTCTATTTTGATTAATAAATAGATAATTACTCACATCTTCATGCAGCTTGACAGTATACAGATCTCTCAATACTCGCCTCTAGAAACAGGAGAAAGAAAATAAGTTATGAACACATAACATTATTAACTGGACAAAACAACATGAAACATGAAAACATACTGGAAAACATGATTGACAGGCCTGAAATCATTTCAAGCAAAACCAGTATAATTGTTGAAAAAAATCATTGTTAAAGATATTACTATATTATATCAAACCCAAGTTCATCATGG
Organism: Steromphala cineraria; assembly: GCA_916613615.1. Classification (NCBI taxonomy): domain Eukaryota; kingdom Metazoa; phylum Mollusca; class Gastropoda; order Trochida; family Trochidae; genus Steromphala; species Steromphala cineraria. Next base: position 32,078,166 of record OU744726.1, read on the forward strand.
ATTACTCCATCACAATATAAGGTACATTTTAAGAAAAACAGTGTTGCACATATGAGTACTATGACTGACCGGGTCCCAGGCGCGGAGGTTAATCTTTAGAGGTTGGATCTCTTCTACGTCTTCGTCACCTGACAACTTCGTCCTGGTGTTAGACACATGGGCGGCGCCATCCCAACTGTCTGTAGCTGAAATATTTATACCAAAATATAGCCTGTAGAATTGAGAATGCATGTAGGTACTCTATGGGCTTGGGAGTGGAGACATGACGAGCACTTGTGGGGTTTGGTGGATGGATTTATTGACCAAAATGATTGAAAAAGATCATGGCACATGTAACAAGTGTGACTGTTGGTGTCACCTGAGCAAAAGCAAAGGCTGCAAACAAATTTCTTCAAGTTTCATAACAGTTGTGTATGGCACTCTTTGGAATGTAAAATGTCTTTATTACATATAATATATTGTATTTTAATGACACTGAGATATGTAACACAGTCTGCTTAATCAAAAATTACCTGTTGAATTGATATCTCAATATGATTAGTTTAGGGTGTCACAGATGACAAAATAAGGTGCCACAAACTGACGATTGTTACTTTGCAAAAATGATATGTGCACATGTGCACATATGATAAATATGTCACTAAAAGCGTTCAATCATATGAAAACGATAAATAGAATAGTGTATCTTGACAAATAAACATAACATCAAGTGTTACAAATTATAAAAGCATTATTTTAACATCTCACAAAATAAACATATCATCACTTACGTGTTTCAGAAATGGGTTGTCTCCCCTTGTCCACCAGGTTCTGAGAGTCAGGCCGAGACTTCCTAGCTGGTTTCTCGGGGGCACTGGTGGTTCCATTCCTCTTGATGATGACAGGGACGTAGGGCTGGGGCTTGCTGGGGGCTCCTGCAATATAAACCGGTGAATTGTTGATATTGACATAATTATTGAATATATGATATGAGAGTGCAAATTTGGAAAGATTTTTTTTGTCATCAACGTGTGATTGATTTCGTACTTGTTGTATTTGTATATGATGTGGCTTATTCAAAATGATGTTAATTTGAGGTTGCTTGAACATGTGAGGGGATTGTTGCAAAATGTACAGCATTCACTTGTCAAAAACAAGGCTATGTGGATCAGAACAGAAACCACAATGAAGCACATGTTTTTTTAATCTTTTCAAGAACAAGGCTTTGTGGATTAAACAGTACCACAATGAAGCACATGGGCTTTTTTTACTGTGATGGTCGAGCAAACTTTGGAAGGGAGCATGATGCAAAACCATTTCATGAAGATACCCATTTTGTAAATTACTGTTGCGTATTTTGACAACAAGTTTCAACAGAATTGTTTTGATTGCGGTTGGCTGTGTGTTAAATTGTTAAATTGAATTGTGGTTCAGAGTAATAGTTGAATTTCTTAATTCTGAAATTATCATTTTAATATTTATCTATTTCACGTTAAACTATTGTCTATCCTTTAAATACAAAATTCATTTTGGTATTATATTTGTATCAACAAATAATCAAACTAATTGCTTTAATAATTCAATTCCCAAATATTTGCCCACTCTATGATATTGCTCTAGACACCGACTCTGTTACTGCCGATTACAAACTCCCTGATGTCATTAAAATGAAATAAACAATCAAATTAACTGTCACTGGTGATAAATAAACCAAGCAATAACATTAACAATCTGTGATCTTGTTCCATTCCATGCTAATCCATCAGTCCCCAGACACTCCACAACTGATCCATATTTCTGTCAGTATCAATATCATACAAATATTAACCCAGCATAACTCTTCGCATTAATCTTTACTACTGCAAATACTAGCATCACATTAACATTGATTCTTGATCCGTTTTCTTGTTATTTCCTCTTATTTATAAATGTTTTCGTATAGACCCAAAATAAACCATTGGTTGTTTTATCAAAATATGTTGACAAGATTTTCACAAATTTTTGGGGATCATGCTTCTCAGGATCCCCTTGAATAAAAATTGTTGCCAAATTTACCCAGGTGAAAAACAAAGAGGTCAATTTGGATATTTTTATCTATTTATGTACATATTTTGCATCCCTCAAACATTTCAGAATTATTTTTTATTCTAAATGAGAACAAATTTGCTTCTTTAAAAAATCAAGTAATTAATTTTATCATGCCTCAATATGATAATAAAATCTTTTCTTATTTATCAAGATGTTTTTGTTTCTATTTTGAATATAATCCAGCATCACTAATACTTCAATTCCTGATATCTATAAACACTAGAATAACTTATTATTTCGTTATTTAAATATTTGCTTTATATTTTTAATTCATTTCCAATTTTTCCCCTATTTCTTTTAACTTTGAAAGGACAAATAAAATTGATAGAAACCATTATTTTTATAAAATTTGGCACACTTTCTTTATCGGTTAAAAGAGACATCAACATATATATTCATATAAACCTAAAAGCCCTATATAAGCTTTAAATGTGTACCTTAATTCTTCCTCATCATTTCACATTTCCTTTTCATCTAAAACTAATCCATAATGATCAACAGCTAAACCCTTGACTCTACAACTGATCCTCATATCAGGGGATATCGATATCACATACATATTAACCCGACAATCCTGAGATAATACTCCAACGATCCATATCTTGCTCTCTTTGTGGTAGGAGCATGTATCATTGTGTACCGACACACATCTCCCGACCCAGCCAACCGTATTCATTTACAAGCCCATATCGATCCGGCTGGTCAATATTTCATTTCTTCCCTCGCCCTTTGTGTTTTGTGTTGGATCATTTACATTCTTTGACACCAGGGAAATAAACACAGCAGGAAACAAAGACAATGATAAATCAGTTATCCCTATGACGAGGAGTCAATTCCGAGGTCATGTTACGATTATCCACTGGTCACACAAACCGAGCATTATCATTGGACGATGGCTAGTAATCTTCTCCCAGCAGGATTATTAGTATTGATCCAAGATGAAATAATTTCACTAACGAATAATTACTTGTAGGATGTCAGAAATAGTCTTGCAATTAGGAAAGAATTATCTGGGAGAGTCCATTTTGGACTGATCTGACTAAGTGGGTGTTGGTTCTAGCATAATACAGTCTTCCTTATTCTGTTGATGTTATTGTTATGTGTGCCACCCAAAACAGATGTTGGAGATATCAGTTTTAGAGGAGGTTCTCATATTGTTTGGTATATACATCCTTGTTCTTCCTATGGCTCTAATATCAGTCAATATCATGCGTTTAATATACTGAACACAAAAGTCTAGTGATAGATGAAGCTTCAGAAATTATCAATATTATATAAATATAGTTCTTCATTGACCATCTCACGGTCCATCTGTTGAAATACTAATCACAGAATTATGACTTTCCTAAGTTATGAAAAACAGCAGCCATCTTGACCCTAAATTGTTTCAATCATGCAGAGTTCTTACACCATTGTACACCTGCGAAATGAATCTTTATCCATTCAAAAAATTTAGGAATTCTTGTAAAAATGTATTATAAGTCATAATCTTTAACCTGAAATAAGGTGAAAGCTTCAATAAAAGGGTCTTTGCAATAGACACAATATTGACATTAAGAGTTTCCATATCTCCCCATTTCGACATTTTCTTGAAATTTGTGTGAAACAATCTTGTGACTATAAATCCTTGTTTTCAAATCTACTAATGACCTAGAATAATCAAAACCAACATTGTGTTATGTCCTCATGTTTTATGTTATATTCTAAATCTTTTCTATCATTTTTCTGTGTCTGAGTGTCATTTTCTTGATATCTTAATTCCAAAAGCTTTCATGACTAAACACACTTCGTCTTGGGAACGACACAAGAACCTGTGTCGAATCATCACATACAATGAACAAAGAAGTTCTAACTTCTAAATTGCCTCTCAAAGAAGTTATGATAAACAGAAATCTTCAAAGCATAAAATTTAGCGGACATTCCAGTAACAACTAGAGCGTGTAATTGTTTTCTTTCCTTTCACAAGTCAAGCATAACAAGTCATTGACAAGGATCTCATCAGGATGAAAAATTTGATTTATCTCAAAATCCCTTAATATCAAGATTCCATTACACAGAATCCATAATGTCATCAATCTGAAATTGAGTTACTTAAGAAAATCCCTTGTAATGAGATGATGTGACTTTGAGCGACATTAAAGCTCTTAAAATAATTCATGTTCAAACTAGTATAAGGTTGTCTATTTGGTGAATGAGAAAATATGGTATCGCTATAGCCTGTTTTATAAAAAAAAATTGTAAATTGTTGTTATATATGGTTTAAATTCTCATTATTGATAATTCCTTAATGTTCTCATTGCTCTTAAGTTTATTCATAAACTTTAAATGTCCACATTGCACTTGAACTTCTAAAGTATATAAATCATTAATGTCTACTACTGCACATAAAGCATTAATGGTAATGATAAGTGTTTTAGAACTTATAAAGGCTTATCGTATGAAAACACTTTTAATGGAAATTAGTGCACTTATATCAATGCATGAATCAACAAGAGGAAACATGTTGAAATGATGATGTTTATGACAACTCTTAACATGTTCACTTTTTCAAATGTCTCATTATGATTTAGACAATTGTATTCATGGATAAATTGTATATCAAAATCTTGCTTTCTTTAAGTCACTATAGAATATTTGCTGGTGAATTGAGTGTTGATGATAAGGCATTGTCTTTCATGTATGAATAAACAGAATTATCATTATTCTTCATATTTGGCATATTAAATCATAAATGTTTCATGCACTATTGATTTGTGTAAAAATTTAAGGCTAAATTGGTTTAATGAAATTCCTTAATCTTCATATTTCACTTTTGTACTCAATTTAACATAGACAACAGATTAGTGTACCAACTAAAGGCTAAATATTTTTACTTAAGTAAATTGCATAATTTTCCCAAAATTTTTTTAATCCAACTCATATTTGTGCATAGTTTATTCTTGAAGGAAGTTATAATTTTAATAAACCAGTGAGTCATGCTATTATAAGCATCATTATGATACACAATCCCCTGGACCATATTTCATTATCATATCACATTCCAGCAACAATTTATAATCCATCTGTTCACATTTCAGGAAATTAATATTCCACAACTAGTCCAGTCAATTTATCAAGAAAAACACTTAACCTGGAACAAATTGCAAAAGAAATGATTTTTACTGTATCAAAAGCTTCAAAGCTCTGGGAATAACATATCAAAAATGTAGAAAAATCGGATGAGTGGAACATTTTAATTTTTCATGATAAAATACACCCTATGACAGCTGTCTGAGGTCACAAATAATGAAATAGTAAGGGCATGTTAACTAGAAAACTGCATCAATTGAGCCCATTTCCCCCATAATCATATATTCTTGTATTAATTATGAAAGTAAATCATTTAATTAATTAACACAAATTTGTTAGAACAATTTGATTGGATAACGGCAACTCTTTTATCCAGACGAACTGTCTGGATAACTGAATCCTTCAGAAAAAGTACAAGTTTCTCAGGTTAAACAGTTAAACTGTTAAACAGTTGACAGTATCTTACTAATACTGGTGAGGAATAAGGTATTGTTTGTCTTTTTTACTCACATATTCAATTGTCACCATTAACCACGTCAGTCAGGATACACATGGCATTACTGCAAGCAACACCCCTGCATTGTCCACACGCCACCGAACATTCCAAACCATGTCTTCTGCAGATACACCTTCTGCTGTCACACTCAGTCTTGCAGTTGCAGCGGATTACTCTCAGTAGTGTGTCTGGAGCTGGAGGTTTGTCTGTTGTGCGTGGTTCAAGTTTGTCTCCTGTTTTGATCCATCCCCAATCTTCAGGGTCCAGCGAGGTACCCATCCATTCCTTGATCTGGAGATAGACCCGGGCATTGTGGTAGCGTGCAGATGCTGATGTGGGAGGCAGTGAGTGAACCTGAACATAGGAAGAGCTGGTTGCAACTTTTTCAGAGAAGCGACGATACCTCAGACTATCTAGAGATTCACCAGGTAGTCCATTGTACAGACAAACAATGATTGCCTCTCCGGCTGTCATGATGTTTTCTCTTGTCTGGTCGGTACAGAACAGATGAACCTTTTGCCTGAAATAGCTATCATTGAGGAGTTTCTTCAGAACAACACCTTTCCCTATCCCGAATAGTCTTGATGTGGTGTCACATCCTCCAACTGCATGCACAAAGGGCAGGTAGTTACAAATGTCACTGCCTAAGTTCACCTTCAGTTGAGTTATATTCCATATCCTTTGTTTCTTGATCATCGTTTTACCCTCCGATTTGAAGTAGAGTCCAAGTGATGTTAGTTCAGCATGAAAGCACAAGAGAACCAGGAGATCAGTGTCCTCACCAATGACTGTGGTTGGTCGACTTGATGCACTCTCAACTGCAGTCTGGACAATGAGAAGATCTGCATCACCTCCGGCGTGGACGGTCTTGTAATTCTTTTCTTCAAGTTTCTTGCTGAGCATGTTGATAAATCTCTGCTTGTTTGAAGGGTTGGCCAGGAAATGATCTTTCCGTGTTGCAATTGGCATATCTTCAACGAATATGACTTCTGGAGCAATCATACCCTTTGAGCGTTTCATGTGAGCAACATCTTTTGTTGATGGGCCAGTGTCATATCCATCAAATACTATGATTGGATTCGGGAATTTCTGTGAAACATAGTCAATGTACATTTTGAGTATTGCAGAAAATGTAACATTTCTTGGCCAGGGGATTTTATGGAGGAGAGATCCACCATCCAGAACATGAACCATGGTTTCATCTTGTGGTAGCAACACTTCAGACCCCTTTCCTGCTTTCCATAAAGCGTCAGCTAGTGCAGGCTTGTTTGCCGCTCTCAACACTCCAGATGGCTCAAAAAGAGAGGAAGGAAGAGTACTGAGTTCATACTCAAAGATTCCAGAAATGTCTTCTGTATTCCTCTGGGCTGCTGTCACTAACCGCTGGAAAAGCAACTGGGAGTCAACATTAATTACATCACCATCGATCTTAACTGACGATTTATTATCCATTGTGATGACTTGATCCTTTTTCTTGAAGGAATGTTCAAATACTTGTTTACCCACCATGGATTTAAGGATGGAGTTTCCAACTTCAAGACCTCTGTCAGCATTTACAGTGTTCCCTGCTGTAACTCCTGTTGTGATGTTGTGAAGTGGCATGTCAGAGGTGAATGGATCACGTTCTTGCAGGAAAGTCAAGAGCTTGTATGTGTCGTTGTCATCACGTTTCTGTCTTGCAATTGTCATGTCCTTGTGTTGGTCACTTGTTACGTAGCTGGTACCAGTAAACTCCTGCATTGCATCGTTGATGTCTGCACAGGCTGGCATTGAAAATAGCCACTGAGTTCTCTGTGAATCAGACATCCCCCGTCCTCTTGTCAACCCACCACTTGTTTTCATGTTTCTCATCAGTGTTTGCTCTATGACTAAATCTGATGACAATCCAGCCCAAAATCTGTCACTGCGGCGAATAACATGGAAGCCAGATTCAAACATAGCATATACCTCTGGGTGTCTTTCCTCAAGGTGCAGCATTTCTTGTAAGTAGATGTGTACGGACTTGGCATACAAGTTGTGTCCTGTGGCAGCAAAGAATGGGAGCATCCTTCTCAAAGTACAAAGGTGAAGAAGCCAGTGTCCTGTCCTTTCAGATTTGATGAAGATACGAAGCAAATCAACCATCTCCATGTACTGCAACCAAAGTGTAGCTGTTCTTGAGGAGGATAGAGCTGACATCTGATCTTGAAGTTTGATATGTACCCTGTTGAGAGCTTCATCCTGGCATATATCATCACATGAGGCTTCATCATGCAGTAGTTGGTCGAAAAGGCTGAGAGTCTTTCCCAAGTCACAGTCCAACTCCTCAGTGTGACTTTCCTCTTGGTCGAGTGATGGATGTTGAGTGGCCGATTCAGTTGTAGCAATTTCGTCTGATTGGCACATCTGTTCAGCATCAGCTTCTGAAGTAAGGTCCTGTTTTGAAACTGTATGGTGAGAAGAGAAAGCCTTTTGTACCAATAGGGCATTAAGTGCAGAATTGACCAGGAAATGTCCTCTTACTGCCCTTGAGAGTGCCTTTCCACTGAGCATGTGCATAACTGTGTTTGGTGCATACACAACTTCCATCAGTTCCTGTAAACCCGAACCTCTCATAATGTGTCCAATACACCCAAGGTAGCTCATCTCTGTGTGAAAACCTCCAAGACGTAGGACAATGTTCTTGAGTTCACTGTTACTTGGTTCATTCTGAATGATGATTTGAGCCTTCCACCACAATGGTTGATCAAATGTTAAAATGGGAGTCACATTTTGAGCCCGTGCCTGTTTACAAACGAAGTGAAGTGTGGAAAAAACACAACTCATGTCTGTAGCCTTCATATCCATCATTGGCATGTATGCGATTGATGATTTTCCAGGATATTTTCCTTTTGCTACTGTTTGCATCAATCCTGTCCAGCCAGGTCTAGGCGAACGCAAAGGCCACACAACTTTCCACATAAGGTCCATCTTCCATGTGGGATCATCACAACTGAGGTCACCAAGATCGTGGTATGTCAAGGGTAGATTCGCAAGAGGGGATGATTTGAAGAATTTGATATCTATTTTGCCTAATTCTGCAATTTCCTCATTTGATGCAACGTCTCTTGAAATGTGTAGCTTGCCTTTGATACCTGGAGTGATTGCAGCAATGATTCCCATGCCATGAAATGTGTTGTATCCATCAATGGTGTTTACATTGTGGTCAGCATTATCAGCAATGTACTGGACAAAATGACCTGCTTGAAGACCTGGTATGTCTGTGCCTTGTGTCTTTGCAGCACACACTTCAAACCTCTTCACTTCAGAGTATGATGCACAAAAACCTTGACTGTGCAAAGTATCAATGAGGAATTTTGAAGCAAACTGGTGATGCATTTGTACTGCTAAACCAATCTGGAGTGGAGCAAGAATAACCCTTGGGCGTGTAGCTTGAATAATTGCCTGACCAATTGAAGCTATCTTGATGTCAGCATTTTTTTCTGTAAACATGGTCCTTAGGAGACGGTACAGAGAATCTGGAAGCATTAGTATGTTGCTATCAACACATGAAATGTCCTCTGAGTTTGGATATGTCTGCTTTGATGTATCTAATGATTTTATGTCATTCTTGATCAGGTTTGCAACAGTTCTCACCATTCTTAATTTTTCCTCTTCAGAGTCATTCTGTTTTGGAGAATCATAAAACTCAGTCAGAACTGCTGAAGCAGTCTTCTTGAATGTCACAACACTTGATTTCCCATTGATGTTTGTAATAATGACATCCTTTCCAAAATGTTCTTCTATCTTCTTTCTCATGTACTTAACGCTGTACGGATCACTGCAGCCAAACTCCTTCATTTTCTGAACAAGATCACTGACTGTGTTCTGCTCATTGTCATTTTCTGATAGATAGTCCATAACTTTCAAAAATGTGATTTCCCTCAGGTTATCTTTTGGTCTTCCAGGCGATAATGCATCATGAGGTTGAAATGACAGAGGAATCTGTTTACCTGTGCGGAAGTTGATGTTACATACTTGATGATATACTGCATCTGCTGCATGTAAATCATTGGCAAAGTCAATCCTAGAGATCACTTTCTGCGACCAGTCATCGCCACGATCAATGCAGATTTGACGCACTGTTCTCTGGAAATCACTGGTTCTAACCGGGAAAACATCATATCCTCTCTTCTTCCCACTTATCTTCGCTGAATTTGCACAAAAAAGACAATGTTCGCTGAACTGAAACACAGGTTGTTCTGATCGAAGTGTTGGATGAGAGATAGATGAGTCATTTAACTTGCATTCTTTCTTCAGATCTTTGACAATAACATTTTTGTTACAATATTGCTGACGGCAATCAAGATGAACAGACTGTCCTGGTTTTGTTATGATATTGTCTTTTCGTAAGGCACTGGCTTTATTTATGCCACAACTTCCTTTCTCCCGTAGTACAACCGTCTTCTGTCCATTCGTAAGTGATGTGTTACAGATGACACAGACATCCATGATGGTTCAACTAAAAAAAATAAAAACCGAATTTCAGTGAAAATGGCTTTCATATTATTTTAGTTAATATAGTAATGTGCTCATTTGTGTAAATCTATATTTAACTCAATTGAGTATAAACACAAATGCAACAGTAGCTGTACACACATATGTATTTGAAGTTTCATTCTCAGACATCATTTAGTGGTTCAATCACATATTCCACTGACATTAGAGCTATAAAAATTGGTACAGATATGAATAGAGTGAAAAAACATAAACCAAAGTAGAAAACAATAAGTTAACAATAAGAAAAACCTTTGCATTTATCGTCATATCGACGCAAGGAGCTATTTTGTCGCAAAAAATGGGATAAAACATAAAATGTAGATGACCCGAAAAGGTTTCCATACATTTAAAAATCCTTGAAATGGGGAGACTGTTATGAATGTCCATTCAAATAATTAAACGTCTTTTTTTGGATTTACTGATATTGAATGACGTTTCATAACAGAAAGCTTTGCCAAGATGATTAAATACGGCAAAGAAGCATAAAAACAGTACCTGAATAGCAAGGAATGCTGACGTCATTCAAACGTCTCAACAGATTCTAAAATAATTATATCTTCAAAATTTCATTATAGTTTTTATGTATTGCGTTCGTTATCTCATGCTTAGACATGTAAACAGTCATATACTCACTGTGGAAATGATTCCATTTCGATGAACTAGGCTTGATTTTCAATTTTTCGTGAGCAAGGTCAACGTCAATCTTCGTTGTTGATATTGCGAGTTGTCTCCCTTTGCGTCTACGGAGGCCTTCACGGGACATTGTCTTTGCGCTTGTTTGTTAATTAATTTAAAGTTAAAAAAATCAATGTTGCACCATTTACATTTTTCTACATTTTTGATATGTTGTTTAACTAGTATTAATCTTTCATTTCCAGCAAAAAACGTTTCTTTTGCAATTTGTTCTAGGTCAAACCTTAGATTGACTGGACTAAACCGGTTGCGACTTAAACAATAACGAAGAACACATGCTGTGTCACCTATATCTCCGGGAAATATAGATTTTCTTGGTGAATTACCTTTCATCAACCTGTTGAAAGCAATTAATTCATTCGGTTTTCATTTCTATTGTTGATATTATTAATTATGAATATGAAGCAGGTGACTCATCCAACACAACAAAAAGTTTGGAGATCTTTGTTCTCTTGTCCTGGATGCTCGGTCTATGAATAAATGGCTTAAATTCTTTCAGACAGCCTTGACTTGCTTTTCATTAAATTCCCGATTTTTCACCAAAAAAAATGAATTGAGCATTTTATAAAAGTCGTAGTCAATTGACATTTGTTTCTTTCATCTATATAATTCATCATAATTTCTTTACATATGAAAAGCTTCTTGTACAGCTGTTTTAGAGTTCAATAGATCATTTTATATATTAAAAAACTCACATATATATTGCAGAGGAATAAATTTAAAATAATTTAGTTCAATCTTTTGAAATATTGTGCCATTTAAAAAAAAAATCATTTGTTCTTCACATGGAATAAGCTTTAAAAGGTTGACAATTAATTTAATGGCAAATTAAACATTTTGTGTTGAAATAATTCCTAGTTCCTAGTCCAAAGAGCAGAGCTTAGACTGAGTGGGTGTGTATGAGAGCTTATGATAGAGGTCAGAGTTCAAGTATGTTAAAGGGGGTCTCCAACTTCTAATTTTAAACTTCCAGTGTTTTATTAGCGAGGCCCTCTCCGACCCTCTCGGGGCCTCGCCAATAAAACACTGGAAGTTAAAAAAATAAAGGGGGTTTCCAACTTCTAATTTTTAACGTCCAGTGTTTTATTAGCGTGGCCCTCTCCGACCCTCTCGGGGCCTCGCTAATAAAACTCTGGAAGTTAAAAATTAGAAGTTGGAGACCCCCTTTAAGTTATTCATTTCAGAAAGAATGCACTTAAAACATTGGGTTGTATGTTTTAACCATGTTTCCATCTCTTTTTTAGATAGGTATTTTGATTTCAGCCCAATTAAGAGGTCGCATATAGACATCAAACACATTCTTTTCCTCTGTATATTTTACTTTGGCTTGCATTTGGTTGCATATATGTGAAACAACAAATATGCAATAAAGATAAGCAATTACCATAGGCTAAAGCCTTTTCTGATTTTACTCAATTAAATGCATAATGTTTTTCTCTGAAACAAATGTAGATAGTATGATAAATGACATAGATTTGAAAAATGTCATGTTTTCATTCCCAAACGGGGATTGTATGATAAATTCTAGTTTGTCATCCTGACCCTAAAGCAAAAATATTCTCTTGACAACCAACCAAGGCTACTAAAGTATAGCAAGTCAAGATCACTCAACTTTAGGTCTGAAGTTAAAGCAACTTCTGGGCTCCATTTTGTTATAATACATAAATTGTTTAAAAATATTGTCAATATTGATAATAATACTTCTGATAATACTTCTAATAATTGGTTTAGTCTAGATGAATTCTTGTTTTCAATGAAAATCTTATACAGTCATATATGTTCGTGGAAGCCAAATTCACACGTCCAATTTATACACATACCCTTGTGTTAGTTATATAACCATTCAAACATTATCAACCTGTTATTGTCATTCCGAATGCTTTACAAAATTTTCCGAAAATGTCTTTCATTGATTGATGTGTGTCATTGTTCATGTTTTTGATCATAATCATGACTTCAAACCTTCCTAATATTAGTGTTCAACATCTATTGGTTCTAAAATAATACTTTCCTACAACAGTTGATACTTCTTGATCAAATGACACTATGAGTGCTGGTTTCTTAGGAATGACAGGGTTTTTGTTATAAATCACCTTACTTTCTACTCCTTAATCAAATGACAACTTTAGTATCAGAAAATACCATATAATCTCCATATACTACAACAGAATCAGAAAGTTATATTATAATGACAATTTATTCATCAAATGACATCATCAGTAAACATATAGTGCACTTACTCTAGAGGTATATGATAAAGGCAATTTTACAACCTGTGGAATACAAACTTTCAACCAATCATCTAAGACCGTATTGGTGAATATCAAACAACAGCCAATCAAGCGACAGGACATTAACAACATTTACACCAGAAACATATATTGTAAATAATTGGTACAATTTGTGCAGGCACAGTTTATCATTTGTATCTATAAACTCACATGATACACAAATATGGTGTAGTTTAAATTGAAAATGGGAGATCAAAAATAGTTTTGGTTGATATATATTTTATAATACAGACTTCGGTTTTATTTAGTAAGGCATTATTGGTCTATGTTGTTTACTGGTAATGCTGTAATTCATCACTTCAAAATGGTCTAATAATTGATATTGATTAAAATGCAAAAGATTAATCACTGGTACTAAAACTGAGACATTTGCTAAAGATCAAATTTGGGAATGTACAGATAATTATTAAAATAATCCAATAACATGACATAATAACCTATTCTCATGTACTTACAAACTTAATCTATTCCTTATATACAATACATTACAAATACATCTTAATGCAACTCAAATACGGATAATAGATATGTTATAAATGATAATTCTTGGTTACATGAAATCAAACTTAAAAGACTTTGTGCTAAAATTCATTTTATGATTCTAAAATCTGAGATAAAATTCCTTGTTTGCATATAAAACAAGGGTATGAAAAAGACAAGCAAATCAAACCTAATTAAGGATAACAGTTTTTGCTACAAAACTATTCGAAAGATGAGATACAATACACAAGAAGTGAAATACAATTCATATCCAGGAAGCATCTGACGTTCAAGTAGGTCATAAATATAAACAAAAGTCATATTCAACATTTAATGTAATATATTCCACCCAAGCTATTATACACCTGACATTTATGATATGATTTATGATATTCTAAGAATTCATATAAACTGAGACATACTGGCAAAATTCAATCATATCTTACAAATACACAAATATTTGAATTTTCGAATCCCAAATTCAAATTCAAATTACTCATTTTCACATATTAATCAATTCAAATTTCATAATTTGCAAAACATTGACATACTGACACAATTTCATCACATCAGACCAATGTTGGTTTTTTTAAGGTGCAAAATCAAAAAAAAAATATTCAAATTGTCAACATCCAAATATCCCATATCAATATTTTTAAAAAACACATTTCAAAATAGCACACCTGTCAAATCTCCAAGAATATACACCAGAGGACACAATTCTCAGGTGAAAGTGACACGACCATGACATTGTGGACTTGCATACTAACGAGGGGCAGGCCCAGGTGAACAGATTTATCTACATAATTACCTACATCCATCTCCTACACTCGTGTGCACTTCAAAATCGTGCTTGGAATTCATGCATTGTTTAACATGGACAAGTGTGCCTAGAGAAAGATTCTACAAATTAACTTGGCTTGTTGAGGTTATAGTCAGATAATTAAATAGATGAGGACAGGATTTGTGGTCACTGAGGTTAATTATAAGGTTTGCCCTGTAATTGTAGTTTATCCTGAGAAAACAATACAGTTGATAGAGGATCATGTTGATTTACATTTTTAAAGAATTTTCAAATTCATATATCAATTTGAAAATATTTCATTTGTGGTAAACCACATTCATACAATAAAATACATTAATTTCACAGGTGTTTTTTTTAACAACTTCTTAGTTAATAGCACCATTATAATTCAGTATAGAGACTTCCACCGGTTTTCTATCAATGTTTGTATGCCAGTTAATAATCATATAAAAAAAACTTTAAATCAGAATTTCAAAAAAACTTTAAAATATACCAAACCACCAAATGTCCACAATATCAAGTCTGCGGCAGACAGTATGAAAATATGTTTGTCTATATGATCAATATTCTTGAAAACGAATCAGTTTCACAAACAACAATATCTCATTTCTTGCAATGCAACATCACCAAAAGTCAAATCTAAAAAAAACCCAAGAACATTTAGACAGAAAATACCAAAACCATGTCTTTACTTTCATCACACCAACCAAGAGAAATAGTGGTATACTCATTATTGAAAGACAGCGTCTAATAATGATAAAGATAGGCTATTGTCTGAGAGCTTTGCCTGATGTTGGAGTCAGCCGGGCTAAGATGATAGATCTCTTTGATGTTCATAATTGAAGACCAGGAATAATTATTAGCTGTGGAAATATCTATCCAGCAAAATGAGTCTTGAAGTGAAAGACAAGTGTTATAGAGCTAAAAGCAAAAATAATGGACTGGTACTTAGAATCAACAAGATATGAAATTGTAATTACTGTTTATCGTCGAATATTCTTATTATTGTTATTCTGTATACTAGAATAACCTTGATAATATTCTTATTCTTCTTAGCTTTGAATTGATTTAAAGTTTTTACTTAGAATACTATTTTGAAAGATGCACAAGAAATAGCATTTAATCAAAAATAAATAAAGAAATTAGTTTTGGGTGGAAAACTTAATTTTCAATTGTTTGCATCTTATATTTGAATAAGTATATAATTTTTTGTCTTAAAAATGGAAAATATTAATACAAGATCATTAAAAAAACAATTAAGTAAAAAACATTATTTGAATGGCCATTATCTATTTTGAATAATTATCCTTTTGAAACACAGAACCATTTATGAAACATAATTTTCTTTAAAAAAAATTCATTCAAAACTTTTTGCAAACGTGTTAAATGAATGCACTAATGTAACACGAAGGACAAAATATTATAAACTACAGTCTGGATCTTAGACTATATTCTCTCAAGCAGGGCATACATTACCAACAGGTGGCAACATTCGTCAGTAACGTTTATCAAGCGTGATGGCCTCTTTAAGATAAGCGTCTCTAGAGTGCATACTCTAATCTCCACACAGTTCTGATACATTTAGTGCATCGATGATATATAGTCTCTAAAATACAGTTATTCTTTCCAATGCAAAAGTCATTAAAATCCATGCATAATTTTAACAATATCTGAATTTCCTAAAATTTCAGTTAGTTAAATTTCAATTTTTTAAGAAGTTATTTTATTCCAAATATTTTTTATGCCAAAGTTCCATTTTTATAGCCTGGCCTACATAGTCTAACTCAAGTTTCCATTATTAGTATTATTGAATAATAGGAAAATAAATATTAAATTAAATACCTAGGAAATCTCGACTTGTTTAAAGGGGCAGTAGCACGTTTTTTGATAATTTTATATTTTAAAATTTTCACTGATAATTGTAAGTTAATGTTAAATGTATTATTTTGACAGTGTAAAAAATCTCATCACACAAGTCAATCACCCCTAGTCAGAGGACAAAGTATGAAGATTTACACAAAAACCATTGGCGGCCATTTTTGTGTGAACACCTTTAATTCATTTTGTGTAAGAAAAAGGAATCGCATGGCTGAACTTTACATTTTATATTTGAATTATTACTGCTCCATTTAGTTTAAATACATTACCTTTCATTTGGAACCATTAATTTTCATTTTCATGACATCACCTTATATTCCCCCTAAAAACGTGCTACTGCCCCTTTAAGTGGTAGAAATGAATGTTTTTGATAATTTGACAATCAAAGATTAAAGAAACCTAAGTAAACAAATCTTTAAAAAAATCATTTATTCTAAGTTCAAGGACCATAAACTAGCCAAAATTACCTAGACCTGATAAAGCTCCTTTGCAAATTTGGGAGAAAGAATAAACACCCGAAACCTTGAAGTGACACCCAAAATTTCACTGTATAAACACTACATTCAACAAGTGGCATAACAATACTGACAGAATATCCATCACATATGATGTAACACTAGCTCTGTTACAGTTACAGGAGAATTTCCTCAACCACTACTCATCTTCCATACATTATGGCGCAGTTTCAGCGAACTAGATAATTTGTTGACAAGCTGCCAGGCCTAACTCCTAGAGTTTTTTTCTTATCATCTGCAAACATCCATTAAAGAGCGCTAAGATTGGCAAGGGGTTCGACATGTAGTTTCCATCTTGGTGGGAAAAAGCATGTCAATTTAAAGGAGATTATATTTCTGTTTGATGTTGAGGCAACGCTGATGAAACTATTTTTACTTCAGAAACAAGTTATTTTGAACAAACTAATGTTTTACAGACTTGGGATATATTCTCTTTTTAATAGGTGACATTTTTAATTAATTCTACTAATTTTTTCAAAATTGAGGATAAAACTTCTGACGACAAAACATTATGCCAAATTTTTTTAAAACCCATTTCATTTGGTTTTAACTACATAAACTATATTTAATATTTTTACAGTGAGTTTAATTATGAGGATAAATAAATTTAATTGAGAAAGAGTTAATAGTTTTCTAGTTTACAATTTGAATGTGTTTTGAGGAAAAAGGAACCAATTGTGAACAGATAAGGGATCAACAAGGGATCAACTTTTGAATTTATCTAAAAGGAAAAGGATGTCATAAAGGGTTACCATACTAAAATACTCTATGCAAATTCTGATTTATAATGTCAAATACAGGAAACTTAGTTCAAAGCAATCTGTCAAATCTATCATAAGGTTTTTCATTTGCATATAAGCAAGTTGATAGGACCTGCCATAAATATCTTTCGGTTTGAAATAGCAGTGAAATTAGTTTGAAAAAACCCCCAAAAAAGTAAACAGTTGTGAGATAACTAATTTAAAAAAACTTTTTTTAGTGAAGATGATAGCAAAAAAAGAGCACACTATAAATATTGACTAAAAAACCAAAAGTTTCTTTCAGGTTATATTTATAAGTTTTTTGAATTACATAATAAGCATTTCCTTAAATATTATGTCAAATTTTACCAAACATAATTCATACTTTGACTAAATTAGTAACACTATGAAAAATATCTCAACTAAGGATCTTAAAAACTAATACCATCTTGACCTTAAATATTTCCATTATCTTGACCTACAATTTTTCAGTTGTCTAAAGATGAAAGCCCTCAGTGTTGAACAGAGATCTAGGCTAATCCACAAAACAGGGACTGGTGATGTTTTTATGCATGCGAACAACCCGCTATGCTTTGTAGAAAAACGCCCTCTTGTGCCAAATTACAGGAGCTGTTAGCAGCTGATGCTTTCTGGGTAATCAAAACAAACCGTGTTTTTCATTACTGTCAGTAAATAGTCAGTGGTAATGAACAGCCTGGCTGACTCCAAAATAATCTATTTCATTTTCTTGAGTGTATTTTCAGTAAACTGGTAGACAACCTCTGGTCCTTACTGTGAAGTATTTGTAACTGAAAGTTATCTTTTTCATCAATTGGAAAAAGTTGATTTTATATTAGTAACAAAATATATATCCTTTTTCTAAAATTCTATTCTGGTCATAATTAGCTATAGTGGTTATTATACAAAATAGGTCTACATCAAACATCTTTCTATCAAAAAAATATTTTCTCACTCATAACAAGAATAACAAAATTATGATTTAAATAAAAGAAAATATTTTTTAGAACCTATTTACCATAATGCCTACAACTTTCAATTTTACCAATATAATTTTCAAGATACATCGTTCAGATTAATCTATTTTTACAAAATATGTAAAATCAACCTTTGTTTTAACTTCTAATAAAACCTAATGTAGTGATACAGCAAGGGAATTATATACCATTAATTACTTAAATACATAGCTATCAATTAATTGTGCTGTTATCAAGTACATTGGCAGGTTATCATCCTTTGATGCACATTTTCTGCATTCCTGATAAACTTAATACACATGTTCTACATTCCCTCCTTACATCTCTCTTTTATCAAACATTCCTAGCATAATGCAATAATAACCATGTAACTATGATTCAATATAACTTTGTTAAAGATAATTGTTTTGTCTTTTTCTCTTTTTCCCTCAATAAAGAAAAAATTCAAGAAACTGTTATCTTCCATTCTATCTTAAATCATTAAAAGAAAGAAGGTTTGACGTTCTTATCAAACATTTCAAATGAGATTTTTCTACAACATAAATAGGGATATTATTGACATCACCAAACAAACTAAGGTGAATTAACAAGAAAATTGTAATATCCATTTATGAAACATATTATCAGTTAGTGAAATGAAGAGACATATTTCACATCCTTGACCAAAACTGAAATATCAGTCAATACAATGAGATAAACCAGAGATATAAGAGATTCAAACAAGAAACTGAGTCCACATTAACAAACACACAACATCTTTCATATTCTACATATCAGTCCATAAATCGTTCATCCTCTTCCTCTTCATAGATAGTTTCAGTCCGAACAGTTCTCCTCACGCCCTTTCTGTCCACCTGCATGTAGGGGTTGAACCGTATGAACTTACTCCGATAGTGTCTCAGCCCTCGAAGTAACACATCGTCAAGAATATCCGAGTTGTCACCCCGACTCAAATCTCGAAGTCGCTTTGACAACATTATTGTTGGGTCAGAGAGGTCACCCTGGCAGATATACTGCAGGCTGTCACAAGAGTTACCTTCTCCTGAATCGAAGGAGTTATCTCCCTTCATATCACTGGTACTAGTATCCACAGCTCCACCCTGCTGTAAGAATCGGTTGAACTGAGGTTTGGCAACTGGTTGGAAGGAGACAAGCGAGGGGTGGATGCTCGTCGTGTGACACGTGGGGAGAGAGACACTTGCACAATCACTGAACGACACGATTCTCTCCTCCGGGATGTCGCACAATGGCGCCAGAGACTGCTTTCTCTTGGAGTGCCACAGCCGCTTTAAATCCTTGGTAAATCCCCTCAGGAAGTATTTCTGCATTTTGCGCTGTTTGAGGTAGGTGTCAGTGTACAGCACAGTACATATATGATTCTGACACCTCTCCACATCCTCAATTAGCAACAGTGGGTACAATTTCTCAAACTGATCAACGACATCGGTCTGATTTTCAACCGATTTCTGGAAGACGAATGTAAATAGATGAGGGGCAAGGTTCCCTTGCCAGGAGAACTCGTCAAAGCTGTGGTAAAGCTTCTCAAACATCTTCCATTTCTTGCTGAGGTTGACACTGACAGAAGATGAGAAGTATCCATGAGACTTCTTGAGCAGTTCGTCCTTCACCTTCTCGCTCATGGACTCAGGGACATTCTCGTAGGTTTCTGTATCCCTGCTAGACATGATGGTATGTTGTGAATGTTCACTAGACACTGAGGTCCGACTTTGGAAAGAGTGGGTTTGGGATCTCGATTGATCACTCATTGATGAAGATGTTGTCGAATATCCCGGAGTGATATGACCACCTTGACCAATCTGTTGCCTTCTTTCTTCAGACGACAGGTTTCCAGCAATGATCCCACCATATTGAATCTCAGTATTTTGACTGGTGAATGTTTGACTGAATTGAGTGGACTGCCCACTAATCTGAGCTGTCTGCCTGTTAATCTGTCCACCCCTTGGATCTACAGCATGGAACTGCCTCAGTAGACTTTGATCTCCAGCTCTCTCAGTGTACACTGTCTGGTCTCCCTGAGCCCGACTCCATGTTGGAATTTCGGTCCCACCCTGTTCAAACTGGCTTGTCATGTGATCTGATGAGCTATATTTCTGTGAGGTGCTCACCTGGGTTTGATCAGTACCAGTGACAGCCTCACTGTCAACTCTTGAACTAGTGGTGGTATTACCAGTTATGTGGTGTTCTCTATCTTCAGAGGAAGGAATCTGAGCATCTTGGAATTGTCTTGGTTCTAAATCTCTCACACCGGAACTTGTGTATCCACTTTGTTGAATATTTTCAGTCACAAACCTAACACCGCTCCTGTTTTCTGAATGTACTGACCTATGAACATCGCTACCGTCTACCACCCTGATTGAGCCACCTATTTCTCTGATTTGATGGGTTGTGCTACTTACTGAAGTGGTAGCAGTTTTCTGATCGGACAAATTGTGAATTTGAGTCTCACCACCACCTATAACTCTCACAGATGAATGTACCTCCCCATATTTCTGTGTCTGACCACTGATTGAGGTAGTCACAAATCTATTGTCTGGCATATTGTGTGTTTGATTGTCAGTTTCATCATGGGATAGATTCACACTCAGATTCTCCAGTTCCATAAGTGAATTGTTCAGTGTGTCTTCAATCTCGTCAAATGTGGATGGTGAGAGTTTCTGCACATCACTCGAAGGGCTATATTTCAATTCACCGGTCATCTGATCACTTATAAACGAGTGATATCCCTCGCTCGAAGTTGATGAATAATGTCTATATGCATCCGAGGAAACATTCAATCGGAGCTCTCCTGTCATCTGCTCACTAGCTGACGAGAAATATCCGTCACTTGAAGTAGACGACAACAATCTGGACTTACCGTCAGGCAAATCTCTGATTTCTCCGAACATATGTTCACTGAGTGACAGAGACTGGTCATCTAGCGATGTAGGAGACATACTTCTCTGATCACCTCTCAGTTCACAAGTCACAGTGGCAGAATATTGAGACCCTGACGTATCCAGATCAGAATTGTCAGAATCATCGGCATAAGAAGCATCCATTTCCTTCTCATAGTTATTATTTTCCTCCAATTCACCATCCACCTGCCCTGTGACGAGGACAGAAACTCTCGAAGATTTGGTCTGCCATGTGCTGGGGTCATCAGTGTGAACCAAGCTACCTAACCGCTCAAGAAGATCGAAGCTTGTGTCAGAATCTTTGCTCCGATTTATCTCGTCAGACGATGTAATATCACCCATTCTCACCGCTGAGAAGTCCCCATGCAATCTCAGTCCATCGTCTGTGGATTTGTTGAATTGGATTTGCTCTTGCGCAGCCTCACTCCTGGTCCAATCGTCGTAATCTAAATGCGACATTTCACTTGAATATTCAATTTCTTCAGTCTGAGTGTCCGTCACACTTGTAAGCCTTCCTCTCGCTTCATCTATCGACTCATACCGCTGCTTCAGATGTAATGGCAAGTCTTCAAGGGAGAATTTTATGAAAGCCCCCTTAAATTCCTCAATTTTGTTGTCCCTGTTGTTATCTGATGATTCATTGTCCGATGCTCCAATATTGGCATGTGCGTCTCTGCTAACGTCCAATTCTCCCCTCACTGTCACAGCTCTCTCTAGATCTGTCTCACGTCTGCTACTGCCACCAAATGTCTCTGCTTCTTTATAAATTGCGTTTTCATTCCCATCAAATTCCCTCGTCACATTTGCATATTTCTGATCGTCTGCGTGTTGCTCCACTAAACTCCGACCATTAATCAGCATTCCATCATTAACTGCAGCTGATTCAAGACTGCTGCTATTCAGCCCGCTTGTTCCAGCATTTAACTTTCCCACCTCTGAGCTCTCTGAATAGGCCAATCCGCTTGTAATGCTGGAAGAGTCCACTTGAGCTGAAGGGGCGGACAGGCTGCCTTGTTGATCATCAATACTATCACCTGTTTCAACAGCCTTGTATTCAGTCCGTGACCCGTGAATCTGTGTCCTCCATTCACCAGAGGATGTAAACACACGCTGCTCAGCAATTACTGGAGCATGACTGTCACTGATATCCTCCGACACACTTGTGTTATCATCTCGTATTATATCCCCTATATCACCTGGTTTATCATTCCCGCCACTCGTATTCCCTTCCTGTTGGGAAATATTGCTGTCATTATCACCTCGTATGTCACACCTAGCCGAGTGCGTGCTAAACTGTGAAGTGTGAGTCGGGTGGCTGGCCTTGGCACTCGAGGAATCTCTCAAGTCTGTGGACTCAGTACCTCTGAACAAACTGTCTCTATTTGTCTCCCGACCGCTTGACAAATCTTCTCCCTCCTCCCTCTGTGCACAACTTGTATCAGGGTATGATCCCTGGGCGGACACAAGCTCTTTGTCACCTCTCAGACTTGACCTGTCAGTCTTTCCTTCACTCAGAGTCTCACTAGACTCTTGCTCATTAACTGAGTCTCGTCTGTCTCTAGGGTCTGACAGCTTCAGGTTCAAATGTGATTCAGATATGTCAGTCTCTGCATTCTTCACATAAATCTGAGTTTCTGTTGTTTGAACATTCAAAGTTTTACTGGTTCTATCAATCCATCTAGATTCATGAAGTGAAGTGAGTTTATTATTGTTATTTGTTTCATCACTTTCATCATCACCCTCCTCTCCGCTTGTTATCGTTTCCCTCTCAGATGATTCCACGACCCTCTCACTTTCTGCTATTTCACTTGCAGACTCAATATCAATGTCATCGTGCTTTTCCTCACTGACAGTAACTTTTATTGATTGAGAATTTTCATCTTCTCTGGAAAAGTCACTTAGATGCCCAATTCCAATTTGACTTGAAAATTGTCCTTTAACAACCTGTACTGAATTGTCCCCAGTTTCAAATCTTATAAATTGTTCAGTTCTTTCAATTTCATGCTCAGTCAAGCCACCACCTAAAAAAATGCTGTAATTTTCTCCATCATCACCATAAGTCTCTCTTTCAGTAAGCGAGGTATAATCTGTGTCAGGAAACTTCATAACATCCTCAACATCAGCTGTATCGGGTAACTGATCCAAGCTCCTCACATCGCCATGCACTGTCAGGCCTTGTTTACTATCACTCGCACTGGGTAAACTCCGTACACTGGTCTCGCTCACATGTGCTTCTCTCGGCTCTGTTTCATTCATGTTTTCATCACTGCTGTACATCTCTGATGTATGGGAGATACTCGTTACCTTTAGAGTACTCTGCTGTCCGCTGGCTTCTCCTGATAGGATATTTGACAATACTTGGTTGAAACTGTCCTCATCAAAATTGAAAGAATTTTCATTATTTTGACTTTTCTGTATATTATTATTGTCATTGATTTCAGTATAAACTTCAGTGGTGACAGTTACATGGTCTTTTCTGTCACTGTAACTTCTAATATTTTGAGTGGTAATTTCTTTTGTCTGCCCATTACTTGACTGTTTGATATCAGTTGTTTCAGTTTTCACTTCATTATCAATTTGTTGAATTTCTTCCTTTTCACTGTTTTCGACATCAGATTCATCAGCAAAGCGCTGCTCATTCACTTCACTGTCGCTGACAGATGACAATCCAAGGGAGGCAACTCCAGTCTGTATATCTTCATCAACCTGTCCAGTCTGAGTGGTCAGTGGGGTGAGACTGGACAAATTAAATGTCCAGAGCGGCTTTGCAGCTTGAGGTTTGACAGTCTTCTTAGAAGGGAGTTTGACAAATGATTCTAACCTCTCTGTGGCTCTAGGGAGGTGAATGTTGTCCTCTAGAATGTACAGGGCACTGTCATCTGCTGTGGTCACATCCCTCACAGTTTCCTCGTACAGAGTGCAGATTAATTTGTCATCTGTGAAACTTCGCTCTGCACTCCATCTATGTCGTCTCACTGTCACTGGTGATAGAGATTTGGGAGAGATGAATATTTCGATCCGGTCGGTGTGAGTAGGAGGTGAACCTCTCTCGTCTCTTAGCTCAGATGTACTTCTATTTTCAATTTCTGTACATTCACTTCTGATGATTTCAGAATTTGCTGACGCATCTGCCCTTTCACCTTCCTGTCTGTCCTTGTCTGGTTCATTTTTATCAGGTGTTTGTGATTTGCTGGTGCTGTTGGCTGTTACAGAACTTCTAGCCTCCAGATTTATCGAACGATTCCTGGAGTCATCAATCAATTCCTCTGTCTGGGACCCTGGTGGAGATTTTCCAGCCTCTTCATTAGCTTCTGTGTCTCCTGTTACTTCAATGTGCTCCAGGTGTTTGATTTCAGCTTCACTCGAGCCAATACTCTCCTCAATGTGAACACCACCAGTGAACTCTGATACATGTATGGCAGGTGAATTGTCAATCCCTCTCTGCATCATTGGCCCTGAGGTTCTTGAAGATTGTGCATTATCAGCCTCTGGTCCACACAATGCCAGGATATCCTCTGTGGACTCTCCATGTATTGCCTGCATCCCAACTGGTATTTCACCTGCATAGCTGGTTTCAAAGTGAGCAGACGGCAACTGTCGGCCATCTTTTTCTTGAGTTTTATCAAAAGTTGCCTTATATGCAATCTGACACCTTTCCTCAAGAGGTTCATCTTTATCAAGGGATTCAGTTGAACTCCAAACTTTCTGACTCACAACTGTCAACTGCTCCACCTTTTGTAAATGTTCATGTTCAACTGCATCACCTGTCGTCTTCTTTTTAACTTTCTTGACATCCACGTCAGTTTTGGTGACCATTTTTGTCAGCTTCTTTACCCTATACTGAACCCTCGTCTTGATTATTGCCTTTGTCTCCAGTGGTAATGTTGTTTCAGTTCTGTCTATGAACCTTGTAAGCTCGTCCCCAAAACCTGCATCCTCGTTTGCATAAGGCGATGTCATTTCCAGATCCGTCCCCTCCGTCACAGATGAGGTATCTGCCATTTTGTGCTGAGTTACAGAATCTACACTGGATATGAGATCAGGCTGAGGTGATTTGTGAATTTGCTGCATGCAGACATTATCCCCTTGAACAATTGCTTGTTTATGCAGTGAGCCACCTGTCACATTCAATATGTCAACTTGTTCGAGCGAGTGCTCAATAGATGCCGTCACTGGCTCAACATTTGTTGCTTGACGATTCTCCAAATTGGGCTTCACATAATGTATTTGAGTTATATCGCCTGTCAAATTTCTTTCACTTTCACCTATTAATGTCCCAACACTTTCAGTCACATTTGAATGAGTTTGTATAGTCCCAGATTCACCTGAATGTGCAAGTGTTGTTAATGCACATTTAACTGTCGGCTCGGCTTGATTTGATGATACAAGCCTGTCACTCAATTCTGCCCCACTTAGAGTCTGCACACATTCAACATGGTCGTTAACTGTCACTTCAGTGGATACCACTGCAATATTTGAATTTCTACTTGTAAGTTGGCCTTCACCATCTTTGATTCCACCATCTAATAATGTCTCTTCACTTTCTAATAATTCCTCAGATGAATCTCCTAGATTCAGGTTTTCATTGATATATCCAAATGAATGAGTCCCTTCACTTGATTTACTAGTCTTTTGAGAAGTTTCACCAACTTCAATAAAGTACTCCACACGGTCAGTGCTATTGATGGTGTCACTGCTATTTCCAACTGAAAGTTCCTTCCTACTTTCTGTTTTCCCATCTATCCTTGCTCCAGATTCCTCCCTGTTGTTTTTCTCACTTCCTCCTTCAGAACTGTCTATCTCTTCATCTCTGTTTATATCTCCGCCCACCACGACTCTACTTTCTTCTAAGGCTGGCACGCTTCCCTCTGATGGATGACTGCCTGAGCCATAATCAACATTTTCTGTTTCTAATAATTGCTGAGAATTACCTCTTCTCTGTGAGTCCGTGTCTGTGTTTGTTGCAGGGAAGATGTTCAGTGCGGACTCACTTGTATCTATAGACTCACGCCCTAAACCTGTCTCCCCCTCCTCTACATGTGCTTCCGTCCCCCTGTGGGCTAATTCCAACTTGGCATCATGCCTAGTAACATGCTTACTATCATCGTGCACCTCCAACCTCTGATTTCCAGGAATATCCTCTTCCTCAATATTATCAGTATTTTCATGTTCTCCAGAGTTTGAACTCTCACCCTTGATGCTTATTTTACTGCTTGTATGTGTTTCCGCCCTTCTCTTAAACCTGGACTGGTCAGCTGTTTTAGTTGTTAACTCGTTCTGATTGACAAAATCTACATCTGTCTCCACCAGTCTGACGTCTGCTTCTTCCCATCTATCTTCTGCTCCAGATTTTTCCTTTTCGATTTTACCTGACAGATTCCCCTCACCCTCACCTCTGCTTTTCTCATCAATTTCTAACAAATCACCAGAGTCAGATTTCATCTCCACGGTTCGTGTTACATCTGGGAGCTTACTTGAAGACGCAGGAGCTTTACTTTCATCCATCTTAATAGCTGGAGATTTGTCCAAGGCTAATATTTCTCTCACAGATTGAGACACTCTACCGCTCTTTCGATCTCCAGTGTCACTCAAAGTTGTGTATGTACTGAAACCTGATAGATTGTCAACAGTTACACTTTCACCTATCCTGTGAACTGATCTACTTTCTGCAGTTATACTATCTATTGTCTCAGCTTTATCAGTCACACTGCCATCTGCACTGTTCACAGTAACACCTTTGTGTACATGCACACTTATATCCAATGATTCAGCTGATCTGCTACCCTCTCCAGGTATTGATAATGAATTGTCAATTGATAACGAGCTCTTAATTGATAACGAGTTATCAACACTCTGAGATAATTGTCTATGGGATGATAATTGCTCATTATCACTGTCATCAGATGTGATATCACCTGTATCCTCTGGTGACCTCTGACCTAGACTTGGGTCGCTGTCACTGTCCTCCTCTGCAAGATGCACTTGAGACGACGTAGTTACCTCCCTTTCATCAATAAACTCTTCCCAAATATCATGGTCGGCCCGCTCATATTCAGCTGAGATATTTTGAGTGTAAACTGTGTCACTTTCGTCAATTTCATCGGGATCTGTTTTGTCTTGTATAAGGTATCTATGTCTGTCGGCTGGTTCCACAATTGTTGATGAAGTAAATAAAGGTTCTGGCCCATCAATAACTTCATACTCGTCAGATTTCTCAATTTGACTGATATCTGTCACACTCATGTCAACAAACTTAGATTCTGCTGTTTCCAGTATTTCACCACTTGACTCAAAGTCAAATTCAGCAGAGTCCATAATTTCATCACTTTTCAACATGTCTACTCTATCTTCTGAATCAGTTAATTCAAGAGTCTGCACATAGCTTTTAGAATCATTTACAGTACTTGTTGTTATCACTGATTTAAAGTTTGAACTTTTAACGTCGTCTGAGGGCAAAGTTACAATTTCAAAGTCATCAAGTTCACTGGCCTCGACAGCAATTTCATCACCCTCCTCCTCTTCCCTTGTAGAAGAATGACTTAATTTCTCATCAACGATTTGTCCACTTTCACTTGAAACTTCAATTTCATGAGACACATACACAAGTTTTCTATGTACGTTCACATTTTCTTCACTTTCATCACTCTCTTCATTGTCGAATTCTTCTGTATCTACTTCCACTGAGCCTGTGTCAAAACCATCAGTACCTTCTACCTGTTGTACACAAGTCTCGTTTCCTGATTTCTCCCCCGCGACAACGCCATTATTACCTTGCCTCTCTCCAGATGCTTGATGTGTGTTTGATGTTTGAGTGATGATAGTGGTCTCTGTATGTCTTCTCAACTCATCTGCTTCATCAGAGGCTGCGGCAATTATCCCCTCAGGTGTGTCAGCCATGGTTTTATCCACTGCTGCATAAGGTAGATGAAGCTCTTCAGCATGGGTTAGACTCCTTGAACCAGAGTTCTTTTTTAGTTCAATTTCTTCTTCGGAAGCGTTGGCTTGTGTTCGTCTTTCAGGAGTATCTGGCAGAATATCAACAGTATCAGCAAGAAGATGTAGTGTTTGTGTTTGACTCCTGATACTATCAGCACTATCCATGGCTGCATGAGCACTTAGATTTGATATTTCGTCAGAAGATTCATTTTGATGGATTTCTGAAGTTTGTGAGACTGTAAAAGTGTTCATTTGTCGCCTCAGTTGATCAGTCTCCTCGTTGACTTCAGCCTGTTGACGACGTTCAGGGGTGTCAGGAAGCAGATGAACATCATCATGAATGGATTTATCTTCTTTAGTTTTGATGTCACGAACTTCTGCAGTTTGTGAGATAGTCAAAATGTCTGTATGTTGTCTCAGTTCATCAGTCTCTTCAGTTGCTTCAGCCTGCTGGCGTCGTTCAGGGGTGTCATGAAGATGAACATCGTACCCATGATTGGATTTGTTGTCATGAATTTCTGTAGTTTGGGTGACATTAATAATGTCTGTATGTTGTCTAAGTTCATCAGTCTCTTCACTAACCTCAGCCTGTTGGCGTCGTTCAGGGGTGTCAGGAAGCAAATGAACATTCCCACCTTCCAGATTACTCACATCATCTGAAGATCCACTACCATGTATTTCAGATGTCTGAATAATGGTCACAGTGTCTGTATGTTGTCTTAGTTGATCAGTCTCTTCATTTGCCTGAGCCTGCATACGTCTTTCAGGGGTGTCAGCCATTATATCAACATTTTTCCCATGGGTATGCATTTCCTGTGTTTGATGTTGAACAATTTCAGCATTGTCTTTATCACTAAAATTTGTCAGATTTCTCACATCATCTGAAGATCCACTTTCATGTATTTCAGATGTCTGTGTAATTGTCACAGTGTCTGTATGTTGTCTCAGGACCTCATCCTCAATGGAAGTTTTGACTTCATGAACATCAGGCTGAATGATAGTGTTAGTTGTAGCTGACCCACCTTGATGAATCTCAGCACTTTGTGAAAGAGTTTGTTTGTCCACATGATGCATCACATTACTCTCTGCCTCAGTAATCCCTGATTGCATACGCCTTTCTGGAATGTCCGCCATTACATAAGTGTCCCCATTTTGTCCATACACAGTTTCAGCTTTGTGTCTAACATTGTCAACATCAGGGAATGTATTTGACACAATTTCTGACTGATCAGATCCATGAACTTCAGAAATTTGTGAGATAGTGACAGATTCTGTATGCTGTATCAATCTGTCATCTGTATCAAGTCCAACATTTCTCAGGTGTTCAGGCTCAACAGCATCAGTCACTAAAATAGTAGGTAGACCTTCAGATTTCCTGATATGCTGTACCTCTGCACTTTGTGAAAGCGTCACTTTATCTGAAGTTTGCATTAAGTCACGTTCTGCATCACTTACTGTAGACTGTACACGCCTCTCGGGTGTATCAGCTGTTATATCAACATTCTCTCCATGGATGTAGAGTGTTGTGGTGTGATGTCTGACGTTGTCCAAATTGTTCTCATAAGTGCCTTGAATATTTGACACATTTTCAGGATTTCCAGAACCATGAATTTCTGAAGTCTGTGAGATAGTTACAGTCTCTGTATGATGTCTGAGCTTACCATCATCATCCTCATTATTATTATCACTCATAACAATTCTTGATGAGGTATAAGAGTTACTATTACCACTGCTACGTGGTGATCCCTCAACATCAGCTATTCTCGAGTCACTTCCATCATACAAATACAATGTGTCAGTATGATGTCTGAGGGTATCATCATCACTATTGAGTTTAAGTCCAGGGGTAACATTTTTCCTGTCCATGGTAACATTTGATCCAGCAGAACCAGCAACAACCCCATGAAGACTTCTGACATCTTTGTTGTTGTTGTTCTCACCTGCTAGTTTCCTATCTCTATCTAATGTCCCATCACCAACTTGAGAATTTGTCCCATCATATAGGTACAAGGTATCCGTGTGATGCCTAACTGTGTCATCATCATCTTTGGACTCTTTCCTGGAAGCATTGTATGATACTGTAGTGTCCTTGGATGGATCACTATGTATATTTTCACCATTATTACCCTGGATTTTCTTCTGTGGTGACCTTTCTTCATTAGTCTTAGTATTGGAACCATCGAACAAGTACAGAGTGTCAGTGTGTTCCTTCACTTCATCATCATCTTCCTGCCCTTGATTATCAATAACATTATCACCATCGGTGAGGTATATTGTCTCTGTGTGATGTCTCAAGACATCATCTTCATTTATAAGTTCATCTTCCATCCTATTGTCCCCATCAGCTAGATATATTGTCTCTGTATGCTGTCTCAAGGCATCATCATCTTCATTTATAAGTTCACCTTCCATCCTATTGCCACCATCAGCTAGGTATATCGTCTCTGTATGCTGTCTCAAGACATCATCATCTTCATTTCTAGTTTCATCTTCCATCCTATTGCCACCATCAGCTAGGTATATTGTCTCTGTATGCTGTCTCAAAACATCATCATCTTCATTTGTAGGTTCATCTTCCATCCTATTGCCACCATCAGCTAGGTATATCGTCTCTGTATGCTGTCTCAAGACATCATTATCTTCATTTCTAGGTTCATCTTCCATCCTATTGCCACCATCAGCTAGGTATATCGTCTCTGTATGCTGCCTCAAGACATCATTGTCTTCATATTCAGCTCTGTCACCTCTCTGTCTCTGAAGGTCTCTCTCAACAACATTACCACCATCAGAAAGATATAGAGTGTCTGTATGCTGCCTGAAGACATCATCCTCTTCACCACCTGCAGTTCTCCCCTGTCTCTCTGCTTGTTCAAACCTGCTAAGGAGGGAAACACTAGCAGCAGGTTTCCCAGGCTTCCTGATTTCTTCCTGATCTGGATCACTGTTCTCATCCTCGTTGATGATGTCAAGAGTTCTATCATGGGACACAACACTGTCAGTTTCAAATCTGTCATGATCCTCAGACATGGGGAACATCAGCAAATTGTCCAGAGATCTGTCATGCGAGTGTTCTACTGAACTAATGGAACACACCTCATCATCTCCCATTGTGAACGAGTTGTCAAAGTCACTGAAAGTTATTGAGAATCCACTTTCAGACCTGGTTGCAATGTCACTGGGCGATACTCCACATTCTGATTTTGACTGGGGGCCTCTGTGTCTCACAGGAAAGTCACATTCAGATCTAGTTGCAGGGCGGTATTCACCGAGCTCATGTCTCAGTCTGGAGGGAAAGTCAAATTCTGATCTTGTGGTATGGTGATAATCCCCAATGTCAGATCTGGAACTCCTGATTATACTTCCACTGCCAGACCTTGATCTGAACTCGTATCCACCATAACCACTTTCAGACCTTGAGAATGGTCTGAAGTCAAAGTAAGATGGCGATGGAGGGTAAAGAACATCATAACTTCCCGCCCTTCTATATCCATACAGTGCATCCATAGATCTATATTGTTCTGGAATATAGGAGATGTCGTAATTTGACGTCCATCGCCTATAGTTGCTTGTGGAAGGGTAGTCATAGTAGAATCTGTCACGCGACGTCGGAGAGGTATACAAGAGGTCAGAGGTTGAGTATGTCCGTCTTGAGCTGAACAGAGGCCTTCTGGGAGTTGAGGGGGACCTCGGAGAATATAGTTCATTGTAAGAATAACTTCTGTATGGCTCAGACCCAGATCTACGAGACAGGAAGGGCGATGATGGTACACTGAGACTAGAACCATGGGAAGCAGATTCAAATAGAGGTGAAGATTTCTTTGGCGAGGTTGACAAATCGTGAGTTGATCGGTGCCTCTTTGGGGTGATCAGAAGGAGTCTGTTCTTCTTGCCTATCAGATCTACCCTTGCTTCTGGATCCTCCACCTCTGGGTAGAGGTAGCAGGTGTTGTAGATTTTAGCCTTCTGTCCATTCAGGTAGGTGACTCTGTGCATGGACCGAGGAGAGAACTGGTAGGATCTTCTGTTGAAGCTGCCCTTGTATTTTGGTGTGGCCAGGTACTTCTGTAGAGGTGTTGGAGGAAAGGCAGGACTCCTTGATTGAGGTCGTAGTCGATACTCCATCTTGTTTTAATAGGACCTAAGCACTGAAGAGGATTTGAATATGATAGGATATTCAGTTCACTTTCAGTCAATTAAGTTCATTTTCATTTTGAAGCTCTGGAAATGTCTATCACATTCTCATAAAATATTACTTCATTATGCTTAATAAATTAGATTTTTTTTCAGGGCATGACCACAAATGTAATATCACTGTCAATTTACCCAGTTCCCTTAGATACTATGGGAAACACTATTCTCACAGCATGTTGAACAGAACTTTCAAACTCAGTCAATTACGTCCATCAGAGATTTACTAGTCATGCTATCATGTTCAACTTCCAAGATCAAGTCTTGAACAGCAACACTCCTATATATACACAAGTTTCTTCTCACTCAATCAACACGTGGTATACACTGAATGTCCAGTTCACTTACTAAGCAGAGTCAAAACTGTGTCAACTGAATTGTTTATAAGTCAATGAACCATGACGCTTGGAGCAAGACGGCCATGCTGCCTTATGAATATTTCACATGAATATCAGTGTCCAACATACTAGGTAGTGTCTCCATAAGCTTAAAACATCAAAAGCTAGGTTCAAAAGTTTACTTCATGGATATTTCACAAGAGCATAACTGTGTTGAATAAATCCTGCCACTTGCCTCATATACCATAAGGCTATCTTTCCAAAGTGTTGCCTATGAATATTTCATAAAATGTCAAGTTCTTGTTATTACAGCATCCAAGCTTTGAAAACCTTCATAGATATTGCATACTAAAATTTCACTTAACCAAAGTCATATCCTGGATAGTTACATCACATCAAGTCAAGTCAAGTTATCACAGAATCCAAAGCTAAGAATCTCTTCATAGATAATCCATATCACAGTCCTCAAGAGTCATATCACAGAATCCCAGGCAGAGCGTACCTTGATATGTACCTGTCGTACCTGTCGTCAACACCTGAGCGTACTTGTAGACTCCTACCTGTAGCCCTACCCTGCACAATGAGACTGTACTGTTGGTGACTACACTGAAACCTGTCCATCAATACACTGGGTCAGTCCATAAGGCACGCTTTTCTAAATCCTGTCTTTATTCAGTATTTTTTATGCCATGAACACCTCAAGGTGTTCAGTGTTCACTGTCCAAGCAAACAGGTTCCTTACAACACGTTGTAGTTGTACTCAACACGCCTCATTTATCCCTTTTATGAGTTAACAATTTTTTCAATGGTGCCTTGAATAAATCTAAATTTTTTCCCCCGAGTCCTTATATTTCACAGTGACGATATTTCTTTGTTGGTTTTCTTCTCACTGGAGTTGAGCGTATGACTACCTATATATATACAAACTGCTCCTAATTGAATTTCTTTGAGAGTGTTCTCATAATAGCAGCACAATCCATAGAGCAGTTACTGTAGAGAAATATTTCACCCCTCTGTCACCAGCAGACAAATGTTTATGCAGGGAGCTATATGATATGCACAACTGTCATGTTATATGCTGTATGATGAAGTGGAACATCACACAGCAACAAGATATACACCTCAAACACAGAAGCAGGTTCTTAATTTTGTAGTTTCTTTGAACAAGAGAAATCTTCTTCTCCTGTTTCTCCTATTTGCTTAAGTGTCAGTCCTTAAACTCAAGACCACAATCTCTCGAATCACCTTTTTCATGGGATAGTCACACCATTATCGGTTATCACTTTTAACTAGTTAAAGTTGAAATACGGTCTTCACTTTAAGATTTCATACACAGTCAGTCTCCACTTTCTTCAAACAAGCCCACCAAATACTTGAAATAAAGCACTTTTAACTAGTTCTCCACTTTAAGATTTCATAAGCCTGTCTCCAATTTCTCTAAACAAGCACACCACATACTTCTCAAGTCGTTCACAGTTATTCCACAAATTGATCCAATTCCTCAATATAATGACGTTGCAGCTTTTCATAGAGCCATATTCAACATACACTGCTATTCATCTCAACATGTGACAAGCAAATTACAGCCTCTTCAATCCAGTATAAGGCTATTATGTGTCCGGGATCACTCCATGCCTTATAACTGGAGTTCTGAATGGCTTGTTGATAATAGGTACTGACATATGGCCTGCCTATAGAGATCTACCATATAGGTACACTTCTAGGTAAGACTGGCAGGCTAACGAACACAGGTGAGTTCACTGGGTGGAGAGACAGTGAGTTGACGAGTTTACCTGTCCAAGGTAACAACATATAAAACTGTCATTCCGAGAGGGGAAACAGCTGAGAGTTAATGGTGATATTCCCCGTTTGGACACTGCATTTTAGCCTATCAGATCTACTCTTTCGTGTAAAGTGTTTGGAATGATGATAACATCACATAAAATTGATCATTCGGACACTCAAATATAAACCAAATAAAAGTGTTCATAAAGGTGATAGCACATCACCTTTTCCTTAATGTCAATCAAAATTCTATTAATTCACAGTATCTTTCCAATGTTAATCAGGGGATGACAATTCATCAAATGGACACTCAAACTGAACCACTCTTTCTTCTTAATGTTTATAAGGATTTCAATATCACCTTTTTCTTAATGTCCATCAAAGGGCTATTAATTCACAGTATCCTTCCTATGTTAATCAAGAGATGATATTTCAATAGCCACAAGTCAAACTTACAAATTACTTCTTGTCCATCAAGTTGACAAGTCTTTTCACAAATGTTTATCCATGTGACAAAAGTGGCGATGATATTGCCAATATACACAGGTCAAGCGTCGATACTTGGGGTCATGTAATCAAGCGTGCGGGGTAATAGCGATCAAGTCTCCGCTCAATCAAACCTCTTCTTGACCTCAAGTTTGTTATTGTAAACAATCCTGTACAAGGTCCAGGTATGAGAAAGCTCTCTTTCAGGGGATTTCCTGGACGTAAGTTTCTCACCTGTAAATTGTTAAGGTGAGAATAGTTATGTCCCCACCTGTTAAGATTCTCACCTCGTCAACACAAGCAAGTCACTAGCTTATTGTTCAAATCTGTTGAGATGTTGGACAACAATATCTCCTCTTATTGTTCATATTCGTTCAGATTGTTCTCTTTGTTACAACCTTTCAAGCTTGAGTTTCAGTCTTAGTTGTCCTCAAATGGAGATGCAAAGAATATTAAATGTTCAGTTCAGAAATGAACAGTTAATGATAAGTCTTCAATCTTGTATCATTGAAAATCGAAATTCGAAATGTTATCTTCAATGATGAAAGAAGTCAAGAATCCAAAAACTTTGATCGTCAGACTTTGGTTGATCCAAACAAACACCAACTTTTGTACAATTCAGTCCAATATTCCACAGATATGAAAAGTCAAACATATAATATTGATCACTTTGATGGTAACTTACATCAAAAGAAGTATTAAGTCCAAACCATGAATTCAAGAAGCCTCCTCTTTCCAAAATCAAGTCAAACTGTTCTTTACTTTCCTCCAAAGAGATCAAATAAAATTCAAAGTTTCCTCTCAGAAATAATCCAATCTGATCCTTTTCTCCTCCTGAATATTAGATAGAGATCACTGGTGACAGGCACAAGTCAACTTAACAACAAAACATCAAGCTTTAGTCTCTCAAGTCAAAATCTCCTTTACTTACTACATAGGTAAATCCATCAATAGGTCAAAGGTCACATACCAAGGCGACAGCTGCAAGTGTATATGTATATTTGAACTGCAATATGTGCAAACAATAAATGAGATCCACTTATGAATATTTCACATTTTCACGGCCATTGCGAGAATTTTATCACCAAGGACAATGATTGTTCTCTTTCAACAACATTTGACTCCACCTAGAGTCAGAAGTTCAAGTGTGTTGACAATTTGAATCACATCATTCAAATGAAGATATTTAAAAAAAATAATACTTTCCACAGCAATGTCTGATTCTATGCACAGTTAGTATTTTGAGGCTGTCACTGTCATTCCATAAGAGATCTAATAAAAAATTTCCAAAATTAGTATCCAGTATCAATGTCCATATCTTCACAATACATCCAATTAGATCAGCTGTACTTCATAAGACATGAAGAACTTATACTTCCATACAGCAACTTCACCTTCTATAACTAAATCTCCAGACTTCTTTGACCCTGTTCCAATGAATATCCATTCACAAATAATAACAGCTCTGCACTTTTTCATTGATACATCTGAAAATCCATTCTCCAAAGTTCTCCTCACTGCATTTAACCTCCTCCTATTCAACAGGGATATGTCAACAGATATCAAAAGCTCTGCACTGTTTTATCTATATATCTACGTCCACTCCTTTTCAATTACTATGACAGATTGACACCCACTCAGAACGTTGCAATTCAGAATGTTAATCTGCACCCGTCAACTGCATACAATTTTTTTTATCAAATGCACTGACAGTGTTTTACATGTTTGCATTTACAAACACCAGGTAACTATGGCCGATGTGGGATGTTTAAGAATCTCTGTGGGGTATGGTCTGTCAATATTCTCTTCTTTCAGTGTTGAGTAAAGCAATAATGTCATTAGGTAAATATGGTCTTGAAAGGACGATTTTTCGTGATCAAACATCCCGCGTCTTACATCACATGTTCGGGACGATCAAAGTTCATGCAGGATATTTGTAGGTGATCATGAAATATCAGAAATAATCTTCCACAAGCTCTGTCACTATTTATTCCTCCTATTTATTCAAGCAGTTAAGCCTGTGTAACTCAAGAGGTAAGTATAAACATGTTGAGTTGAGGTGTATACAGGTAGCGTAATCTTCCCTTGTATTATTCACATCATGGCCCGGCTTTATAGAAATAAAATCCTTCCTGCCTCAGATATCAAAGTGGATAATTTTTGTTCAGAATTGATTCAGTTCAAACATGTTCACGTCAGAAAGGGACTTCTTAAAAAAACTATAAAAAAAGGTTTTCTGTAAAAAAAACTAAAGATTTTTTTACTCTGATTTGTGATGTTTTTCGAGATGTTCAAAAGCCTCTTCCTTGTCAAAAAATCTAAAGTTCTTTCCCCAAATGGCAGTCCTTTACTTAGTTAACTTTACAACAGCTGTCAACACCAACATAGATCTGTCAAAACTACGACCATTTTCACAATCTCACACATGTCTATAAGACTAAATCCATATCAGTCAAATGTTCCAAAATCAAAATATTCCTCACTGATTACAACACATCACACTGGTAAAGTTGGTCATAAATAAGCAAAGTTCAAGGATTTCTACTACACCTCAAAAATGTCTTTAAATCACCAATTTCAATAAAAATAATGTGTTCCAGTTTGAAATTCCATCACCAACAACATCAGAGGAACACACAGGTGATACAGATGTCATCACTAGGAACTACATGTGATACAGGTGATATTGTCCAGGTACTACCAGGTAATACAGGTGCTATTTCCCAGGTACAAGCAGGTGCCCCTCTGTAACCAATCACCTGTGAGGACCTGTATATGCAGTGATGTAGCAAGGCACTTGCAACTGTTTATACAGTGCAGGTCACGCTAATCCTGTGAACGATTCAAATGCACTATTCCCACTGTAATGATTTAACATGACTCATTATCTGAACAAGTCTGTCATATTGTCTCGACTTTTCATGTCCGGAACTTTTCAAAGTCTGCAGCTATAGAAACTGGAACCACAGCAATGCTGCCTCATCATATTGTCAGAGGATTCCATCAATATTAAACAAGCCAATATAGTGTGTTTCGCGCTAGATCCAATATTTTGCAATGTTTAATATTGCAATACAACGGTCCTATATAGAACAGTCCTGGAAAATGTTCACTTTTGTATCCAAATTCTATGAAGTTATCAGAACAACCTGCTCCATAAAGCCACCATTAAGCACCGAGATGACATGTTAAGTCTGTTACCAACAAAACACTGTCCGATCGATCTTGATGGTCAACACTGATAAATCTTCAGTTCCACAGGTACGACCATAATTTAACACTTCAGTCTCTACATCCCTTTAAAGTCCTGTTATTGTCCCAGGACATTCTGAACTCATCAACTTTGTCCATCGTTGACTATCCACATGGAAGGATTCAGACCTGCTGCATCAGTTACATATGCTCTGCTGGTCGATCAATATACTTCATATAGAGTCTCCCTGCCTCGCTGCGGTGTCATACTGACCCACTTCGTAACCAATCATCCATAGCAGAAGACAATCTAGATCTATAACGTAGGTATAGCGGAAGAGACAATCTATAATGTAGAGATATTCTTCAATATGACAGGTGTCTTCCTTGCGGCTTCACCTCGATGTCAACATGGGCGGAGGTTCAATCCTCTACTGATGAGTTATGATCTGTATCAGTCACGGTTCACTGGCACTCTGATTGGGTAGCAGTCCGTAAATAAGAGATGCGTTCTGGGAAGTTTTCAGGCCTTAATCGTTAACTTTATTTCCAATCAATGAATTTTGTTCTTACTTCTCCAAGAATGTTTGTTCCTTTATGTCATGAACAAATATCCCCCTTCATTCCAAAATTGACTTTGACCATTGAACTAGAACTAGAACTTCAAACACCTTACAAAGTCAAGAAACAAACCACATCTTCAGAGATCAACAACTCTTCACTCAATGATTGCAAAGACTGCTTTTCACAACAATTTGACTCGAACATTTCAAGCACCTGTCTCTATGCTACCTGTTGACAAAATTGTTAGGGGTATCAAGGTATGTGTTCCTATTTCATGAATAAATCATTAGCAACCTGTTCAAGTAAGACCATAAAACACAGAGGCGTCCACACAATCTCCTAACTTACCTTGTACAGGTAGAGACACAGGTATCTACCCTATTTACCTACATAGGTATACAAACTTATTGATAAGTGCCGGTAGTCAACTAATTTTCTTTTCATTATTGGCAAGTGTTCAAAATAAATACATGACAACATACATATTTGCAAGTCACCCTCAAGTTACAAAATCCAAAGCTCATGATTTTAATGAACGATCCTAAATTTTTTTTAAAGAGGCTAATCAATAGAACTTTAAAATCATTATAAATGACTAAAATCATTTTGTTATTAACATTATCAGAAATTCAAATTCTGACAGCTTGTAATTTTGGTTTTCAATAGTATTCAATAATTCATTCAAAAAATAATTCATCAACAGAAAATTGATAAACCATTCAGGCAATATTTTATAATCAGAAGACCATGATTCACTGATGGAATGCAAGCATCCACCTGGAAATAATTAACAATCACATCAAAGCCAGGTAACACTACAGGTATCGATGTTGATGTTACTTGGCGGATCAAGTCACACAAGAAGACATCTAATCCATCATGAAACTGTAGTTCATACTTATCCCTTACATATCATCTCAATGAGCAAGTCTAGATCTGCAAGTCTAGATCTAGATCTGTTCTGTAATCTAGATCTGCAGACTGTAGCCATTTGTCAGAGGGTCATTTTCTATCATGAACAAAAAAATAATTGTTTTAAAGAATTATTTTTCAGAGACTGAATAAGTCTAAAAGACACCTATCATAGCCAATATACCTAAAAGTCAGTGTTATCATATTTTTACTCAAAAAGCAAGTCTAGATCTGCAGAGTAGCCATTTGTCAGAGGGTCATTTTCTATCATGAAAAAAAAAAAGGTTTTTAGGAATTATTTTTCAGAGACTGAATAATTCTAGCAGATACCCATCATGACCAAGATACCTGAAAGTCAGTATGCTACAGGTATTGAATGATAACATGTTGTGTAGGGCATCCCATCACTCAAGATGACACCTTACACAGCATACAGAGCAACAGGTAATTTACTTGAGTTGGATAGGCCTCAGGTAGAAAACACTTAGATATACAGTGAACCTTTTGGTAGGTTCCAAACTACAAAGATGTTATCAAACATTATAAAAATTATCTTTCATTCTCAATCAGAATTCTTAAAGCATAATACTAAGTCTTATCTAACTACTTAAAACTACAAAACAAGAAAAGTTGAAAGTTAGCTATCAAAAAATGTATTTTATAAAACTTTTGTACATGCAGCAAAAAAGGTTTCCCTCGTGTGAAGCACACATTTTTTATAAATATCTATGCTATCATAATCTGCTTATTGACCTGGTGATACAATGAATCAATTCTAATATTTATCTCCATCCATATATCTGGAGGATAAGCACATATGTTTTCACTTGTTTCTACCCTTCTTAGTTATTTTTGCCTCTCCTTGAGTGGGAGAATCTTTTGTCAGAAACAATTGCAAATATGAAGCATCATACTTCTGCCGTGCCAAGTTCAAGAAAATCCTTTCCAACTGGTTCAGGTTTACTCTACTAGCATTAACATTAATATATATCAAACATATTTAATCTTCTTTCTACATCTCTATGTTTAAAACAAATTAATAAAATTGAGGCACAAATTTAGGCTACAAAGAAAGATCCAGAATTAACAAGATATCTCAGTTCTGTGATAATTCAAAGTTTCATTCAATGATAAATTAATTGAATAATGTTAATGAATTTATTATATCATTATAATCATCATAGAATTATGCTTTTATAGAAAATACCAAAATGAATCTTTGTTTTGCAAGAAAATGCTAATGTCCAATTCAATGTAAAATATGTATAAACATTTTAGGTCCTTTTAGAAGTTACTCATGTTCAGACAAAACTATGCTTGAAGAATGCGGCTTATGTGTCCGATATGACGTGACACGACAGGTTGTGATTGGCCAGTTTATCCTGGTAACTGTCATAATAGCCATGGGCAATC
Organism: Steromphala cineraria; assembly: GCA_916613615.1. NCBI lineage: Eukaryota > Metazoa > Mollusca > Gastropoda > Trochida > Trochidae > Steromphala > Steromphala cineraria. The sequence goes on from OU744726.1 coordinate 32,119,442, forward strand.
AGTGTTCAATATCAAAACATTTTACCTCTGAGATACTCCTAAATTTCATCCAATAATAAAACTAAAATTTTAACAATGTTAATCACATGAATTTGTAGAAAAAAGAAAATTACCAATTTGAATTATTTGGCAAATAAATCCAAATGTTAGAAATACATATAAAATATGTAGGAATATTTTAGGTGCTTTAACATTCCTTTTCAGATGAAATTATGCTTCAAGAATGCGGCTTATGTGTCCAAAATGACATGACATGACAGGTTGTGATTGGCCAGTTTACCCAGGTAACCGTCACAATAGCCAGAAGCTATCAGTGTTCAAAATGGCTTGTATTGCATGGGCAGATTGGCTGTGGGTTATAGACGCGTTAACACATCTTATATTTACATAATCAATTCTATACAAACTGCCATGTTTAAACATTATAGTCCTATCAATGGGCTAAATGGATTTTGGGTTCTTTTGTGAGCCATGAAGAGTATGAATGGGTTTTGAAATTTGTTTTATAAATGATTTCTCTCTAAGTGAAATATTTGAGTGGTTCTCTTTGAAAAAGGTTAAGTGCATATTTTGTTAACACTTTTTAAAACACAATTAATAAAATTGTAGTATGAAAGAATTAAATTTCTTTCATTTACAAGGCTTTATATCTTAAACTTTTTAAGACAGTTGTAAAAAGTTTATATAAAAGAATGATTTTTATGGATATTAATATAATCACATTAACTTGTTTCTTGCAGAAAAGAATGGAGCATAAAAAAACAACATTTGAGGAAAGATATGTGATGGGCAAATTTCCAAAGTTATCAACTATTTTTTCTCAGCATGAATGAAATGACAAATACAAATTGATAAGAGGTTAAAGCTATGTAAAATAGTAAAGCTCTAGTTATCTTAAATATTCAAGAAAGCTATTCTTTAAGATAAAAATATTCAAAAAGAATTTCAATAGATATTCAAGTCATGTGCAAACCCTTCATCAAAGTTGCTAAAACTATTGTGGCACAGTTTCATGTTTCATCTTTAAAGATGTTAACTCATTCTTTGAATAATGATAAAATTATTTCAAAAAGCTTCTATGCATTCATGAATGTATTATATAAATTTTTCTAAGATGGAGACATTTCAATACATTATCAGTCTCTATATTACACCCCTTTCTATCACGTGTCTTTGCAGAATAAACGCTTAAAAGATTAGAACTCATTCTTTGAATTTTTATAAAGGTACTACAAAAATCTTCTATGCATTCTTGAATTACAAATATATATTTTCTAAAAAATGGAGACATCTCCATACATTATGCAACTTTATATTATGCACCTTTAAATCATCCATCTGTGCAACATAAAAGGCAGGAACAAACACATAATAAACCCTTTATTAAACTTTTCAAAACATGTCCTGAAACCATATATCTACCTATACAAGGGTACAATGGCATAATAGCTTCATGTTGATGTGCCTAAAGTGGGACAAGGTTGTTTGCATTAGCAGTAGCTGCGTACACACAATACAAGGTTTTTTGAGGAAAATCTATAATAATGTACTGTTATGGAAATAGGTAATAATCGTATATGCAAATGTAAAAGCTCTGTTAGGAGTAAAAGTAACATCTGTTGCACATAAGTATTTATGATGGACTTCTTACATCTTTGTTTGTCATTATACATGGAGATGACATCTATGTTGGCAAAATGCATCCTTCAGTTTGGAACAAAATTTACCAATCACATTTTCCATATTGAGAGATTGAAAAAAGCTACCATATTTTATACAACTGCAAAAATTGCATTGTAGCTCATTATGCCAGTTACAAACAACTAAAATCCAAAATATATATAAGTTGAAATGACGGGTGGTATTTTTAAAGGAAAAGTTGGTAAAAGCATACTCATGCTTTCAAAATGCATAAACTAAATACCCGGTACATATTCTGCTGTTCTTTAAAAGTTATTCTTATGCATTCATAGAAAACTTTGAAAAAAATTATCTAAGCATTTCAAGAAATTGAAAAAGTTAATCTTTATATTAGAAACAGAATTGTAACTTCCTCTTTTGTAATAAAGTTTTGTCCTAAATTATATTGATTGCATTTACTTCATTGTGTCTTTAAAAATCAATTATATTCAAAAAGGAAAAGATGAGTAGAAAAAACGCAAAAGAAACATCTATTTGTAACTGTTTTGAAAAGAAATATAACTTTAATTCATGTTTATCACAAAAAAAGATTCATACTTTTCTGATATTTCATTACCTGTCATTCACTGTTCAAACAAGAAAGAGTTTTATGTGCATTGCCTTTTGCCACTGTTGATCAAGTTTATGGGTGGACTAGAATAAGCAAAGCTAATATTAACCCGATAAACTAGGTTATGACTATAGGTAAAACATGACCTGGTATCTACAGTATGTATAAACTGTGTCAAGTCAGGTAGAACTTAATTGCAGGTGAAAAAGTGTTGGGCGGTGGTGTTTTTACTTTATAATCAGTTGACTTGGTTTTTGACATTATAATCAGTTGACTTGGTTTTTGACTTTATAATCTGTTGACTTAATTTTTGACTTTATAATCAGTTGACTTAGTTTTTGACTTTATAATCAGTTGACTTAGTTTTTGACTTTATAATCAGTTGACTTAGTTTTTGACTTTATAATCAGTTGACTTAATTTTTGACTTTATAATCAGTTGACTTAGTTTTTGACTTTATAATCAGTTGACTTAGTTTTTGACTTTATGATAAGTTGACTTGGTTTTTGACTTTATGATAATTTGACTTGGTTTTTGACTTTATAATCAGTTGACATGGTTTTTGACTTTATAAGTTGACTTGGTTTTCAACTTTATAATCAACTGACTTGGTTTTTGACTTTATAAGTTGACTTGGTTTTCAACTTTATAATCAACTGACATGGTTTTTGACTTTATAAGTTGACTTGGTTTTCAACTTTATAATCAACTGACTTGGTTTTTGACTTTATGATAAGTTTTTGAAAGATTACATTATCATCAGAATGATCAAGTTTGTTACTATTCATATTCTACAAAAACATTATTCCTTCAAAGAATGACATATTTAAGGAAATCACATTTCTTTACTTTTATACCTGATCATTTGTTAATAACAAAAGCCATCAGGAGAGATGGTTTTTGACTTTATTATAAGTTTTTAAAAGAGAATAGTCAAGTTTGTAACAATCCATCCTTCAAATGATTTTTTTTATTCCTTCAAAGAATGAAATATTTAAGGAAATCATATTTCTTTACTACTGTTCTTGATCATTTTTAAATAAAGAACAAGAGGCTTTTATTGATATCAACAAGTCTTTAACATTTTATGTTTAACATAGAACACAAATCAAGGCCACAAGGTAACACAAGATGAACATCAAAGTATATTGTTAACCACGTGGTATGATCAATTTGCTTAAGTTTTCTCTTTGATTTCTTTTATTGCTTATATAGATATATCAATCAATTGGCTCAATAATATCCAAAGCAACATGATCTTGTTTGAAGAACAATTGCTATTGTGAGATAGGAGTGAAAATCAGAGGTCTTTGCAAAATCCTATATCAGTTGAACTCTAGTGTCTCGAGACACAGCAAAGAATGCCCCATGAGTCACTCTTGATATACAGATTGCATGTGATAGGACAAGCTAATAAAATTGATTCTTTATCTCATCAATAAAAGATCCCTTCCTACCCAATCAGTGTGCCTTATTGATTCATGAACTACTGAATAACCATGCACATTCACTAAATTGATTTAAATGATAGTCACTTGTTACAAAGGTATACTATCTTCTGAAAATAGTAAAAACCCATTTGTTTCCAAACGGCAATTAATGTCATAAACATAACTGTTTTTTTTGCAATGTACAAGACAGTTGTTGCATGAAAGCAAAAAGAGTTGGAACTACAGCAGTCATAAAGTACGACCGCAACAGGAAATTCAATAATATATTAATTAATCATTTCCATATATATACATACTGCTTTAAATGCTAGTCACCAGTTACGAGGGTACACATTTTCTGAAAATACTGAAAACTTGTGATTCTTCTAAAAAGGGCAATAAATGCCATGAATATAATTGTTGTTTTTTTTGCAATTTACATGACAGCTGTTTCATGAAAGCAAAGAGAGCTTGAACTACAACAGTACATAAAGTACGCCCCAACAGAGTCGATCATCCATCTTGGAAAATTTTGTATGTCAGTGTTCTACTCAAACCTTGACAAACTACAAACAAACATGACATTCTGGATGATTAATTATCCCTTGTTTACCAATCAGTTACCTTTGATCTGATGAATATCAAATTTCAATATATAATATAGAGTACAGTGTTATAACCTACCTCCCATCCTGATGTCACATTGATTATAGCAGTTTATTACCTACTTTCACACTTTGTGGTACAATATAGAACATCATTGAACTCTATTAATGACTCATATACACTTAGCAGTCCTGGGAAAGATAGATTTATTGTTTGATATCAACCTATTATTACAAGTGTCCCCATGTCAAGGTCCCTTAAAGCGGGCTATTGTGAGAGACAAAAAGCAGGGTTAAACTCTCAAGTTCTTAACCACAATCAGATATATTTTAATGGTATCTGAAGATAACATTAAATATGTTTTTAAAAGTTTTGAGAGAAATTTGAAGAAAACAAAAGAAAGAGGATATTTTAATATTTTTTTGAAACTTAATTATCAGTGGAAGGGCAAAATGGCTTTTGTGGATATTTTGTTCAATTAACAAATATCCAGAAATATCCAGATGAACCCTCAAATGAGAAAAATTTTACAGAAACTTTTTCTGTTGTTACATGGTTTTTGACACAATATCATATTCTCAAGATTGAACTTTATACTGATATAGACTTTTGATTTGTTGTTTCATTTTTTACAAGGAAAAAAATTCAAAAGCTCCAATAAACTTGAAAATCCATTAAAAATGATTCTAAAGTGGCAAAGAAATCAAAAGAAACGCAAGTCCCCAAGGGTAAAGCTTTTTAACAATACTATGAGTTGATGTGTGACTTTTAGACTACGCCCAGTTCACAACCAATACCTGTATCAAACAGGTAACCTTCACTGGGTCAGCAGAGCATTGCTGATAGTGAGTGGAGGGTGTTCACTGATAGTAAATCAATTACCTACTCTAAAGAATGTGCTGAATTTCATTATAGAAATGATATTGCGATATTGAGTTTATTTTTGGATTGTTAAGTGTGTTAGAGAGATTGATAATTTTTTATGATTCATGATATTGAATTTCTTTCATATATTGAATTGATTTCGATGTTAATGTTAAACATCAAGAAAAGTTGATTTACCGGTACCTTACTTGAGGGTTGTATTGTCTGGTTTAAACTATTTAATTCATTACATAACCTTTATCAATCAGAATCAGAACAACTAAAGAAAAATTAATATGTTAATTGACTTGCATGATTTTGAAAAATTTGGAATAAAGATTCTACACCATATACCTCTGATAAAGGAATGTTGCCAAATTTTACCCCAAACGAAAAATATAGGGAAAATGATATTTTAATCATTTGCATATACCTTTTAACCTTGAACCTTTTTCACTCATATTTTCACTTATACTTTTATACACTATTATTTTGGTAATAATATTTGTCTGGTATGTGTTCGTGGCATTTGAAAAGTTGTGTATTCACATATCTTTTATGGCAATAGCACAATATGAAGAAAATTAATTATAAAACATTTTTTCATTTGCAGTTTCACTTCATTCGATGGTTTATACTAGGATAGGACACTAGAGTTTTCAATTATTATTTGCTTCAAATGAATCGCGAAACCTTAAATTTGTTTCATCTAGCTGACGCTACAGCCAACTCCATTACTGGGCAACATTTGAAAACATTACGTACCTACATGATAACATTTTACACTTTTCTTTGGTAAATAAACAAAGCACTTTCTCATCTATTCATTTCGTTTGCCTGATTGTAATTTTTTCATGATTACATAACATCGCTTTAAATTTGTCACATATGAAACTTACCGGGATAATACATTTTTACAGGTACATTGAAGACAACCGGGTATCTGGCATTTGAAGTTGTGTATTATAGAGCCGGATGTCGTTGAGTAGGCTAATTGAGATTTCCTAATGGCTGTGACCTAATTAATTTTCATTTTCCATTATTTTAGTAGAAAAGGCCTAGTATAGTGTTCCTTTAAGTTTGTACGAAAGTTTATCAAACCATATATCATCCTGGTCATAAACATTGATATAGGGAGAGTAATTCACCACTGAAAGTCTCTAAAACCTTTTAAGCAAATGAACTATTTACAAATAGACATAACACTTATCTACATCTTCGAACAATCACATGATATTGTCATGCAATAAACTGCACAGTCATTGCAGTATTACTACCAATATACAGTTCATCTTCGATCTCTAAAGTAAAAAGTTAATAAGTATCATTATATCTTATGTATTATTGTCACTCATCCAAGTATTCAATGATTTATTTCTGTTTTCAATATAGTCAGCACTGATTGTATGTATTGAAAACCAGTTTACATTCTATATTCTGAAATGTATATTGTTTTAATGTCAAATGTATATTAATACAGGAACCTTCTAGAACAAATAAAAATAATTTTTTCAACAAGGAAAAAGTATCATAACATTGTGTCATCTCATCAATGGTCTATGAATAAAGAATGTTGATTGCTATTTCCTGAAATGATATTAACTGGTTGAGATGATAAATTAAAACTCTATAAACAAAAGAAGTTGAACAAATCTAGATTACTTATGGAACACAATAGTCTTTAAGGTAAATAACAATTAACGTTTGACATAAAAAATGACAACGGATTTGATATGGAAAATTCAAACTCAAAATGAATTGTCATTTTGTTATAGTAAAATTAATTTGCTCTGACTGAATAATGCAATGCACTTATATAAGCAAGAGCAAATTTGTTGTTTGAACAGCTGTTTGTTAATGCCCGTACAAAGTAGCATATGTATGATATAAATGATATATATCTCTGTCAATCAATAGACACAAATACTGTAGGACTAAATGACACTATTATGTACATGGTCTCTCTAAGCTCAGCTTACCATACTGCTATATTGTGTATTACCATTTGGTAACAGTTTTTATCACAACAAATTTGTAAAATTGTGACAACATACAGACATGTGAAGATATGATATGCTATACCATACTTAAGAACAATATATTTCATGTCAAACACTACTTTCAGGTCATTGAAATATCTGAATACTTTTGACAAACATTTTTATTTTTGGATGAATAAGCAATTTTAAAGTCAACGATTTGTATAACGATAAGTAAATCGATTCTTGATATATTGATATATCAATATATTGTCAAACATCTACATGTAGGGTTTGCAAAATGTAAGGAATAAGCAATTATGAAAATTGATAGAATCAAAGTATGATACGGGGTAGTCATGCTACAACCGGAAATCAAGTATCCTCAAGTGGCCATAATTTATCCCTTGTTCAATTAATACTTGCATCCTTCAAGCATTTAGCCGGATATGAAATGCAAGGTAAGGTTTTATTTCAGGTGCATAAATGTTATGAAACATGTGCTTTCCATCAAGTTTAGATAAATTTATCCACTTAATACATATTTAATGATTTAACTTCTCACACAGCTGGAAAGCATTTAGTCAAAGTGCAAACTCATTTATAATCTTACAGAAAAAAAAAGACTTCATATCTCAACCAAAATTAGGATGTGCTTTTGAGCATCATGTATAACTAATAACTGAATTTTTATTCATTGTCGTCAAAGTTAGTAAGTTTATTCATTGAGTATAAACAGATCATCTTGCAATAGCAACATTTGTTTTCCTATTTGTGAGATCGTTATTTTCTTATAGGAAAACATCTGATAGTTCCTTTAACTTACACAAGAAAGATTATTAACAACTAGAAATATGTGCATGTGATGCACTGTGATGTCCCCCGCTAACATTTAATCCGAATTTAAAGTGACCCTACCCCCATTATGTACAATTTTCAAATTGTTTCCATGGAAACCAGCAAAATAACAATTCAGAATAACCAAAGTAGCAAAAGGCACCACTCCCCCAGTAGTTCTAACCACATATCAAATCAAAATATTTTGAATAGTTTTTAAGCTCAAGTATGGAAACAGACCTTACCCTCCATATACACCTAGTTCAACTTGTTTCTATAGAAACCAGAAAAATAATTCAGAATAACTAAAATAGAAAAAGGCACCACTCCACCACTAGGTCTAACCACATACCAAGTTTCGTAAAATCATATTAAATAGTTTTTGCGATATGGCCCGGAAATGGTCCTCCCTCCATATGTTCTAAGTTGAACTGTTGCCATGGAAACCAGGAAAAATTATATAATTCAGAATGACCTAAATAGCAAAAGGCACCACTCCACCACTAGATCTAACCACATACCAACTTTCGTATAAAAAATATTGAATACTTTTTGAGATATGGCCGGGAAACAGTCCCTACCCAAATATGCACTAAGTACAAACTGTTTCCATGGAAAACAGGAAAATTACAAAAGGCACCATTCCATCACTAGATCTAACCACATACCAAGTTTCGTAACAAAATATTGAACGGTTTTGGAGATATGGACCGGAAACGAAGGCATCCCCCAATATGCACTAAGTTCAAATTGTTTCCATGGAAACCAGAAAAAATAAAAAATTCAGAATAACCATAATAGCAAAAGGCACCACTCCATCACTAGGTCTAAGCACATACCAAGGTTCGTGAAAAAATATTGAACGGTTTTGGAGATATGGCCCGGAAAAGAAAGCATTTCGGAATGACGGAATGACGGAATGACGGAATCACGGACGGAGGTGAAAACATTATGTCTCCTGAAAAATTTCGGGGGACATAATGATATATTAAAGGGCCAGAAGCACGTTTTTTGATAATTTTATATTTTAAATATTTCACTGATAAATTATTGGAAGTTAATGCTAAATGTATTGTTTTGACAATGTCAAAAATCTCATTACACAAGCCAATCATCCATAGTCCGAGGACAAAGTATGAAGATTCACATAAAATCCATTGGCAGCCATTTTGTGTGAACACCTTAAATTTATTTTGTGTAAGAAAAAAGAGTCTCATGCTAAATTTTACATTACATATTTGAATTATTACTGCTTCATTTAGCTTAAATACATTGTCTTTCATTTGGAGTCATTAATTTTCATTTTCCTGACATCACCTTATATTCCCCCTTAAAACGTGTTACTGCCCTTTAAGTCTTTTAAACAAGTTTGATTATTCAATATAACTGTAGATGATTATGATTCACAAGTAATAAATATTAATGCTACTGTAAATGAATAAAGATATGGCAATACACCAAGTTTACAATCTACCTACATAAACATTTAATAACAACCTCTCTGCACCATGACAAATTCTATTTCAAATAACAGAAACTTATTCAATGAACGATCACGACTCTATCAAAGATCATTGTAGTACATTTAGCAATATACACCTTTAAATTGAGGAGCTATCAATCTACCTGTCAAATAAACACAATAACAACTATAGGTATAATAGATATAGCACATACTATTTGGGTGACAACCATCAGTGAATCTCTCTGTAAATGGTATGTAAGCTTGACTAATCTACAATAATATTTACAAATGCATGTCACTATTTTTAGATCCAGTATACTTATTGTATTAAAGGGCTTGGCTGCGTGCACGGATTTATATTCAAATGCCTATACTGAGTGTCATTTACTGCAATAAATTAATGAGAATTTCGGCATTTTAAAATACAAAGTTTAAGAGAAGAGAGTGCAGCTACCAAACACACTGAACACCAGGCAGGGGACAACTTCATGGATTTAATTGTAACATTTCGCGGCCAATGATGGCAGATTCATCTCACCTTCTCTTTTGCGTCTATAATATTTAACTACATTAGCCAGGCTACTTGTATACTTTAGCAGATTAATGAAGTAACCAGTATGTTACTTCCTCAAGCCTACCATGGACAAGTGCTGTTTGAATATTTCAAAAGTTAAAAAGTTTTAAAGGAAATATGAAAGATAACACTTTTAGATAAAGAGATCAAAATACTACTATGTTTCACAGAGAAATGTAAGAAATAGAATTGTCTGTTAAAACATCTACATTAAAGTGTATCGCTGATGCTATGCCTCAATAAATGATATTGAAATATTTAGTCACTGTCATAGGTAGACTTTGAACAACACATGCAGGAATCTAATTCATGCCTACTGTATATGGTGCATGTTTTAGGCCAAAATTAAAGAATCCATTAAATATTTGTTCTGTATTTATGTCTTATTTCATGGGCAAAGTACAAAGTACATAGTACAAAGTCCCACTTGTTTATATTACCAATTGTATATTTTCAGTCCTTCTCATCGAAATCCTATAACAAGCTCCTGTATCGGTACAATTTGATTATACAAACTCGTAAACAATTTATCCTCAATTTGATTAGATTTGGCTGTAATCCTTCTGAAAATATCACCAACAGTTATTCAGTGAAAACCTTTGCCTGTCGCATTTATAAATCCGCTTTCGACAATATAATCCTTTCTTATTTACGAAACTGGTTAACCCAATCCTACAACAATTCACTCTATCAGTCCTGAGCCCATAAAGACCTCCTAAAACAGATTTAAGAGTTGTTACCTCAAAGCAACGATTGAATCAACGAAAATTCAACCGAATGTTGTGATACGAACACAACCAGCTAGATTCATTATTGGATAAATTTATTTTCGTAACAGTCAGATTTAGCGAAAATACTGATCTCTATTTTTGCACCCTGTAAGTCGCACATCCAATAAGGAAACTGGCAAATAATTCAGATGAAAGTTTAAGTTAATTATTATCCCGAAAATGATACAGTGATTGAAAAGATTTTTCAAGATATAATTATGAATGGTTGACTGCAGATGAATTAAGTCAAAGTTTGTTTTTCCTCTAGTCAGCATGTCAAAACAGGAGGACCATAATCTGATAGTAAAATACACAAGGATAGACCAAGGACTGTAATTGAAAATAATTGGATACAATTATTTCTGTCCCATTATAGGCAGACATAATAGAGGTAATCTTTTTTCCTAGATGAAATGATAAAATAGAATTGACAAAAAATGCATTGATCGTGAAAATTGGTTTGAACAATGACTCAATCTGAAAAGTATCAATAAAACTGATAGGACTGTCTTATTAACTTTCTTTTCTTTCTGAAAAAGAAATTTTATTTTACCTACAGGAGAATTTTCAATAATCTTGTGCAATATTGTGTTTATTATTGACTTTTGAGCTGCCTTTCTTTAACACTTCACAGGCATTTAAGTGGAATATGTTTTGTAATTTTTTAACTGGTAAACTAACAAAAACATGTTTTATATAACATTCTTATATCTCTTAGATGTATATCAAAGGAAATACAAAGGAACCTCATTTCAAAGGCGTATCATGTAATACATTTCTTAAACGTTAACAATATAAATCTTTGAGATATACAAGTTAAAGGTATAAAGGATGTATGAATGCAGAATAGAGACATTGGTAGGCATGACTGGTTATTTATCCAATGAAATTTCATTCTTCATTGCTTCCAAAAAAATAATGACACAGAACAAAGTATTGAAGATTCTTTAGTTTCTATAGGCACTGAATTGTTCACATTTAATATAGCTTAGTAATCAATGACTATGCTTTGTGGCCAAAATAATTTATTCTATCCCATTTTTTTTTTTCGAAAAAGAAATTTGTGATTTTGACTGGTATCAATAAGAGGAGAAAAGGTAATCTTGTATTTAAATAAATTGATTCATTCAATAGTAATAGAAATTCACTTTAAATCATCAATTTTATATTTCAGCAATTTTATTTCTGAATTTTTTTAAAGTTTAATATAGTGAAATTTTGATAGTGAAGGACAACAGAAATTTATCTTAAAGTTGATCTGAAACAATCATGAATGCCATGTAGTGACGTCAATTATGTCATAACTCATCATAATTCACAAGTTTTTACCATAACCTCATATTGAACCATGGCCAATTACCATCAAACAATGTGTTCCCCTGTAGTTAAATGTCACTCACAGGGCTCATTAAAACAGGGAATAACTGTTATTATTGCCAATAAAGACAAGATAGTCAGTGTAAAGAGGTGTTCTACAACAATTGCCAGCATATATGAACAATTATTTCATCAATTGACAAAAATGTAAACATATATATTTGCAATATACAATCTCATTATCAGATACCTATGAAGAAAAGAGGCCCTAGAATAATTATCGAATGAAATCCCCAACATGAAAATTATTTCATAAATTTGGAAAGAACAGTGGTATCTGCCATTTTCTAGAAAACATGTTGATCAGGAAATTGTAAATAGGAAAAAAAGAGGAAATTGTTTCAATCATTATTGTCGGTTGACCTCACGATAATGATTATCTCTATAAGGTGATTATACTCATTTAACCCTTCCAGGAGGTGATTATACTCAATAAAGCCTTCTCCTTCTTTGCTGGATAACTGGAAGATAATCAATGCCAATCAAACTTGCTGATGCGGCAGAACAGTGTATAGCATTGTTGTATATCTGGTGTTATTGTACAATTGTATCGATCAGTCATAGATTATTGATAAATATCTACCAGTTGTTACTTACAGTGTATTAAATCTTAATTCAAGGTCAATGTTAGGGATATCTGATAGATTTCTTCATAAATACTTAATCAATAATTATTGCTCCACAAGAAAATATATTTTGTTGTTATAAAACTGTGACACCTTCTGTGTTAGGGGAATTGCTTATTAAAAAGATGATTTTGAAAATAAATGTAAATTCTAACCCAATAACAATTATAATAGTTAATTTATTTCCAATATTTCATTCAATAATTTCTCCCCAATAGTTCATTATAATATCATTCAAATTCAAACATGATTTTTCTTAGGTAAGCATCAAAGATTATTTCAGTGGCAAAGTGATGTCAATATCAACCTTGTTGCTACAGTTTCAACCTGAGGTATAGAAAGCAGCAACAGTTATCCCCCTTGTATTCAAAAGCACTTATTTCAGGAAACTTTGCATATTCTACCATGATTTATGTTCAGGGACATAATTTGATAAAGCAAAATTGACTCAGATATGTTAAATAAGCAACACTTTTTGTTGTATACTTCTTTGTTAAATATTCAAATAGATAAATGGCAGGCTTGAATATAATTCACCTGAAATAAATAGTTTAAGATTGTGGACAAGGATGAAAGAGTTATCTCCCTTCCACTGTAGGTTCTAACCCAAGGCTTGTCGGTTGTTGTGATAAAGCAGTTGAATATGGAGGCGATTTATGACGGAACAGTATATGAGATCACTTGGCAACAGCTAGAGCCAATTCGACCCAAAAAGATTAAAATGATATATCTGTCATTTAAGTTGAAAGAGACATTGCGATGTGAGTGTAAAACTTTTCATTCACTTTTAAGTTGGGTATGTCAGTGGTTTCTGTGACAAGTATCCATGATTGTGTAGCTACATAACAAGTGAGTGTTGAGAATAAGAAAGTTGGATTGAATTTTTGCATGGGTTTTTATTCAGTCACCAGTAATTTTTTAAAAGGTATATCATTTAGTTGTTGAAAAATAAGTTTTAGTTTGAATGTGACTATAAACATGCATAAATAACCAGTAAAGCAGCAAAACATTCCAAAACAAATTATGAAAACAAAACACCTACCTGACGACATATTCACTGCTTCAGTGGCCGATGTCTGCGGTGGTTTATTTCCTGAAGACACAAACACTCGAGTCGTGGAGTTATCGGAGGTTGTCACTTTCACTGCATTTGGCTGGGAGTTTTCTTCCACAGGCTTCGACTTGAGAACAGATTCATTTACTTCTATCCGAGTCGTGTCTGCGTCACTGTCTTTCCTTCTTGCAGCTATCTCCTGCATTAGAGCATTCTTTCCTGGGAAAGTATTATACTCAATTTTGTTTGTTTTAGTGGAATTGTTCACAACAGTTACATTTTGGCTTGGTTTTAAGTTAATTGACTGTTTTGGCTGATTTTCAACACTGTTCAATGCTTCCCTGCTACTGCGTAGCATCACACGTGTGTTGGATAACGGTATATCCTGATAGTCATTAGCAGGAGTTGTCTCCCTTGTTGAACTTGACACCGTTATTGATCTTGGTATAGAGTTAGTGCGAGGACGGGCGGGAGTTAAACTTATTGAGGTCAAGTTTTCTGTGGATTTGTATCTTGGAGCTGCGTCAAACTTGAGAACTGTGGAAACAACATGTCTGCCAGTTGGCGTCTGCTCTGAGTAGCCGTTGACAACACGATCTGACTTCTGCATAGAAGAAAACATAAGTCCATCTGAGACAGGTCTTTCGATCCTCATAGACTCAGTCGATCGAAGTTTGACCAACCTTGGTTTGTTACTGGGTGTCACATTATTATCTGTTGTCTTTTGGAAAACACCAAAGTTTTTGGCCAGCTGTTTTACACTAGGCAAAGCCTGAAAATCCTCTTTCTCCCCATTAGTTGTGCTATTCCCTGAACCAACACTTTGAGTCTTATCACAATGAACTTCACCATTACCTGCCTTTTCAACACCATTACCCGTTTTCACAACAGAGTGATCTCCCTTTACAGCAGAGTTATCTCCCTTCACAACAGAGTGATCTCCCCTTACAACAGTGTTACTTCCCTTTACAACAGAGGTATTTGGCCTGCTCCCAACATTTAGCACTTGCATTTGACTCTTAACCCTTGGCGTGCTGGAGTTGGAAGAGGGTGACCGGGCGTTCAGGATGCCATTGGCTATGACAGGAGTGTAAGGTTTGGAGGCAATTGTGGAGTGGTTTATAAATGCACTGCTTCCGGCTTTAATGATACGAGTGGCGGGAGGGTCAGGGTCAGGTTGAGGGGGGATGTACATGGATTTGCTGCGCTGCACATTTGTGGAGAATTTGGAAGGCGAGGGTTGTTCCCCTTTAGTGGAGTTTCGTCTGCGAAGCTGCACCGACCCCACATCTGTACTTCCCTTCTGGAGGTTTTGCTGGTAGGCAGAAAGCAAGGACAGACATGTACAACATTGAACACAACATCCGGGCTAGAAAGGTCATCCAAACCTGTCCCATCATGCAGCAGAGATCTAATTTACTTTTCTCCATTTCCCAACATTTGTGCATTGATGCTGCCAGTTTTATTATCCTTACACTAGACAATCATGCATATGGTTTTTTTTTCTTTAAACAAACCTTGTAAATTTACAATATTTTATATATTTCAATAGCATTTTAAAAACATGACACATGGCTTACCACTTGTAAATAATAAAACATTTTAAGAAAACATTACATTTTTTAAAAGAACATTTAAGTACATCAAGGACATGCAATGCAAGGCAGCCGACAGTGACAGCGGTGTGAGGGAGGTTAACTTCTGATGGAGGGATGTGTGGAGGGAAGGGTAAGCTTCATATCAACTTTGATTGGAAGGGTTAATCTGTTGCTTTTGGGGAAAGAGCTTGATGTGGGACTGTGAACACTAAGAGGTCATGTATCTGATGATTGAGAATTTCATTGCCAATATCAGAATCTATCATTTCGATAACGATATTTCTTTTCCCTATTTCAGAGGGTCAGAGGCAATTGCTTCTAAATGGTCATTCAAAATTTTAAATAATTTTGCTTTGGGACATTGCTTTGGTTATGTTAATCATATCATTGATCTTAGCTCCAAAATGTTGATAGTGAAAACATTTCATATACATTTTCAGGTATCTCAACTATCTTTGTCTTGACAAAACAAAAAATGACACAAATACATATATAAATATGTAAATATATATAGGACTGAAACAAACACAATTAATTATAAAATGAAAAATACATATACCGGGTATGTTACACATTCAATTATCATATTACCAGGTAGTGATTGAGGTTTATACACTGATACAAAATTGACAGTCAAAAGGGATGAAATGATAATAATTCTGATCTGAATTAAAGGGGAAAGTCAATAATTTTCAAAAGATACCATGCAAAAGAATAAAAGGGACCATGCTTACAAAAAGAATTTGAATCTTCAGAAATAATACATGATGCAAACAAACAGATGTAGTTTAGTAAGATTATTTGCTTAATGTTAAGAAAATACCTTGGAAAATTATTCAGACAACTTCTCAGAAAGTAGATGGAGTATTCTCTTTTAATATTTTACTCTACAACTTTGAAATTTGATGAAAATATTAAATTAAGCTTGTTAAATGTGACAGTGAATGCTTAATTGTTGACAGAGTTTGTTGACATGTGATGTAATCATGTAAATTTGCAAGTGAAATGCAGTGACCATTTTGAAATTATTTTGAGTTCTTAACCTAATTTTAATCTCATTACTTACTGTTATATAGATAAAATAGCTTGAAATTTCAAAGAAACTATTGAATGTCATGTGAATAAGTTTGTTTTTCATTTATTAAAGAAAGTGAATTCATGAGTATGTGTGACTCCCCTTTTATGTATACAAACATTTTATTCAAAATTTAGTCAGCATTTAGATGAAATTATTTTTCAAGCGATCCTAATTGAAAATGACAGCAAATAATAAAAAACATTCAGAGAAATGTATCAAATTTTCTGGGAAGTCATGGCTACGTTGATGCATCTAGATGAGATAATGTGAGAATTAGAAGGCATTCATGAAGAAAGACAGTCATATATCCCAGTTGAGTCTCAATCACCGTGTCATGCCAGAAACACCAGTCTGTATGGGATTCCTACCTTAAAACCTCTCATCTGTGGTTAAACATAGATTTGGCATTATTTACTTTCAAAATATTTCCTTAATGAAAATATTTCTGTCCTTTAATTACCTCAATTTTAAAATATAATACATTGAATATAAACAAATATTTATGTTTCTCTACTCAATGTTTCAAAATAATAAGAAATTCTTCTCTTAAAATTAAACTCTTTAATCCTATAATATAACATATAATGTTATTAATGATAATAATATCAGTAGCTTGAAAAGAGGTCAATTTCCAAACAAATAGATATCAATGATTTCATTTCTTGGATCCTAGAATTGAAAAAAAATCAAAAACAAATAAAGATTTTCTACTTTTCTATACAACGTTTACAGCACACAAAATAGAACAAATAATCATGGACAAAAGGCACACTAGTTAATAACACTGCACTCATAAACATGAAATTATCAACTAATTAATATAATGAAATCTCATTTATACCTGAGCAAAACATTTCATGCTCCTGTTCATGAAGAGGGTCAGACGATTCTGGGACGCTACCATTTCCTTCGAGATCGTCTTATACTGGGACGAGTTACGACTCTTCATCGTTTGGAGCTCTCCATTCAGAGAGTTAAAATTCTCCTGCTCTCGCGCCATCTCCTTCTGTAGCGTGGAGATACTCTCCATCAGGGTCTGGGAGAATCGGAAGAAAATTATTTAGTAAGTGAGTTAAAGATTAAAACATTTTTAGTCCAATTAAACAAAAAGTCTGTTAGACTATCATTGAAAACTAACAAATTAAAATCATGAACTTTTTTTATCCATTGTAGTCTGAAAATGAAACATTTGTTAAAAAACTAAAGGGTATTTAATAAAAACAGTATTTGAATGTAAAGTTTTGTTCTATTTTTTTCTAATCATTGAATTTCATTCTAAGCAATTGTGGTTGTTCTATTCCGAAATATAGATAACTTCATATTCATGACATCATCTTCATCAAAAGCAAGATTTTTTATGTTTTATTCTAATTCTATACCTGTAATGTATTATCGGAGAGAAAATCAGTTAATTTTAACATCATAACATTTTCAACTTATGTAGAAAATTCTGAAACCAAGAGTTATCCCCCTTACACTGTTGCAAACTTTAAGTGCAGTAAGTGCAGTGGCACTGAAAATTGGCACATATCTATTAGAAGAACAATCATTTTGTGCTTGAAAATAATATTTCAAATTAAACTCATTTTTCATCTTACATATTTTCTTCAAATAAACTCAATATGATATTTGTTTTCTGAGTTCCAGAAACATAACTGCTTTTCACTCATTAAGAGAAGATCAATGCAAAATCTTTTATACAATTGTGCCAACTTTGCAAGGTGAGGAATTGACTATGACGTTAAAATAAATCAATATGTATAGATGAAGACAAATCCTACAGAATTAATAAAATTTCTGATAACGTTATCAAATTTGGTAAACGGACAATAGAATATACAATTCTGTGGGCAGGTTAGAATTTTCAGTTTTGCTTAATTGATCAGATAAAGGTTTCTGTTAGCAAAATGTTTAAAAACAATATCATAACTGGCTCATCATTCAACCCATAAATTCCCATAATCCTTAGCAGCTTCCATTGCACACAAACATCATTTATATAAAATCTCGATGACAAAAGCGTCTATCCCATCCAATGTTTTGAGAAATAACAAACAAAAAGCAACAAAACTACAATCTCTGTCGTAAAATATTTACGCAGTTGCTAAGACTTTCTGTGTGTATTTTCGTGTTTGCTTGCGTGTTGTTTTATCAGGCACAGTGCATAAGACTCGGACTAAGGTCTACTCCATGTTGACACTGGGTCCCATACCCTCTCGCTACAAAGGTTAGCCTCAACTTGAGCATTTACAACATTTACTTAGACTGGACACGTCAAATATGGCCTGTTTGCTTCAAGTGACCCACAGCCCAAAAGGTGTGGTTTACTTTTTATGGCGACATTAATCACGGATACAAAACACCTGATTTCAATGATTTGTTAACATTTATTCATAGATACAAAATAGCTTAAATTTCAAATTTTAAAATGAATATCACAAAAAATCTTACTTTTACGACAAAAATAATCCAAAGAAATCATAGAGGTAATTATTATGAACATTTATCAGGTTCAATTTTGATGGTTGGATAACCTCTTAAGTAAGTAATGAGAGAAAAATGTGACATTCAGAACACTTGTTATTTTATCAAACTGACATATAATTGCTTTTAATACACATTTCTGTCAAAACCTTTCTTTGATGTATTAATTAGCTCTAATAAACATAATAAACATTCTGCAGTGGCCAAATTGTAGGAATTAAAACTTGGTGAAAATTGGCAATTTACAATTTTCAAACATTGCCTCATAACTATGATTGATGGTTTGCCAAATGGATCCTATGATCCAATTAAAAGTTCAAGATCAGTTGAAATTTAAAAAAATAATTTTAAATACAAAATAATTCTAGAACCAAGTTATGAAAATAAATAATAATAGACTCAGTGTCCCAACACCAAGGACGTCTTCCCACAGGTAACATCTGAAACAGGTGGGACATTTAAAGCCTGTGGGCCAAATCTCTGAACCTTTGTGACAACAATAAGTGTGACATATAGACCAAACTTGTCAAATATTCAGAGATATTGGTGAAAGTGGAAATATGATGTAACTGAGGACTTGTATCCAACATATTGAATTTTGAGATAACATGGAGAATTCAAGAATGAAGGCCATATTGTTTTCAGAAATAAAAATGGAACATTCAAGATTTTATATTGAGAATATGTATAGTGTTGAACTTAAAATAAAAATATTAAAGACGTTTGAAGATACTTTACTGGGCTTGATATTAATAAAATCAACTAAGTTGGAAAAAATTAAATGTTACTCAGTATTCCCTGATGTAAAATGTATCTCCCTTAAATCAAATAAAAAGAGGAATTACACAACTCATGGTTCCGCAAGCGACCTAATATTCATTTACAAAATTCCTAAAAAATTTGCTAAAAGTAACAGCTGCTTTTGAAGTAAAATACTATTCAGGCTGATAAATTGCATAACACTTCACAACAACAAATTATAGACTTTATAGCAGACATCAAATTTTTTTTTACAATTAAACTATTTAAGTTTGGTAGCATTAGTAATTGTTCTGACAATCAAACTGACAACAGCTTTACATATTATTGAAATATATCATGTATGTCAATATATTTTGAAGGATGTAATATCAAGAATGGTTGTTACCATGACAACAGCAGCATCTGCTACCTGGGACTGATAAACATTCGTTAGACAACAAATTGTCACATTGACTAATCGTTGCTGAGGTAATGTCTGCTTCGTTTTATGTTTTTCCTTGTCTCAATAACACGGTTACTCGGCAACAAAACAGAAAACCTTTATCAGCTCTAAAAGCTGAGTTTCCTGTCATTTTAAAGGCAGTCTTGTTGGTTATCTTAAGAAATGGAAAACGAATGATATGAATTTCAAATAAAAAAATTTAATTAATATAAGGGTTTCTTAAGAGATTGATAAATTGTAGTTAAGCTTTGGTTATCAATTTCCCTAACTAGAGTGATTTAAAGATGTTCATACAAAAATGGCCCAATGCAGTTATCACTGTTATCTGTCAACTTATAATCATCACATAAAGTTGGTCTTTAACCATCTACATTTCATTCACTTAAATATCATGGGGACAATTTAAACAAATATACTATAAAAACATTTGCTACATTGCAATAACTCAAACAAATATACAATAATTATTAAGAATGAATTTTTTGTTTTAGACCATTGTATTGTTGTTATATTATTAGTCTAAAAAACTTTTAACATTTAGGAATTAAAATAAGAAATATCGAAGAGTAAATCTGACATCTCCTTTATTGTAAGTATTCAATGTAAGAGAGGACAGTATAGCCAAATCCTACAGTCTCTTTGATTAATAATAATAATAATTCATTTGTATAGCGCCTAGTATCCCTCTATGAAATAGCTCACTTACGCATATATGAGAAAGTCAGTCTAAAGTGAGAAATCATTTATCAAATGATGTCTCAAACAAGAAAATATTTTATTAGCTTTTTGAATTGTATTTCACAGACTTAAATTCTCCTTGAAAATTATTCCATGTTTTATATAGTGAATAGAACAATACAAGAACATCCATATGCAAGCAGGAGAGTGTTATTCAGAGATTTATTCAATAAAAGCCTAAGGGGAGAGAATACCACATTGACTGACATCAATACTTGAACAGCAGGTAATATTACCATGACTCACTGTCTGAATCAAGCCATTTTCATCATAACTCTCCGCTTACAGGCACATTATACACTATTCATCAGTTATTGCTGGTCAGGCAGTAATGTGTAAATCCACAGGTCATGAGATGTGACCTCTGAGGTCAAAGGGCTTGTATTTCACTCTTGATGCAGTCACGAATAATCAGATTTACCTGCTTAGGTCAACATTTTTGTGACATGAATGGATATTTTCTTTGATGTGAAAACATCTGGTCACAGAATGGTTAGTGAATATTATTGAAAGATCCTTGTAAAATAAGTTGAAGGGAATAAGATAAGGTGACTCAGGTGTAAGTTTTCTTATTAATCTGAAACACTGAAAGATAGAACTTAGATCCAAAATGTAGGTTTGCATATCATTGAAACTAGTCTGTCAGCTAGACCCTAAACTATGATAAAAGCCAAGCAAGGAAATCAGTGTCCTTTTTTTTCATTAAATTTCAGATTTAAAACATTTCATTTAATATAAGAAAATATATTGAAATTTAAATTCTGTGTACACAGTCAATGAATCGTGAATACGGTATGGGAAACTATTCTTGAAAAAATGTTCTATAACAAACGTTAATTAAAACAATTCTCCTTTACTTTATAAACAGGTAAAGATAAAGAATTGTTAACAAGCCATATGTACAGGTTATTGGGTAAATGTTTTGTTCTTATACATACTCCCATCAAAACAAGTATCCTGGGAATTTATAGCCCACCCGTTACTCCCAGTGACCCTAAACGAGTAGGTACGTACTTAATGTCGTTGTAAGGGATGTTATGGTCACTGGAATGGCGTGGTCAGGATAGTGTCTATACACACGTTGCGACTCTGCAACTGGTCTGCTTCACAAGGACTCTGACTAGCTGTAGGTTGGGATCAGGCAACAACTCTGAGTTCAGACACTCTGAATCAGACAGACTTTGGCGCATGCAAGAAAGACAGAAGACGGAGGATGGTCAATCAGCCGCTGTCCAAGCTCAACTGAACCTTTAATCATGAGGTGCGATATTTAAAGATGGTTTGTCCTTGACGGCTAGTTGGAACTCACTACTTCCCCCTTAAGATATATGTTTTTCCAATTACCATGTTCATCTCCTGACTTCCACGTAAACATAGTATGACCTATACCTGAACTCTCGACTCTGCCTCGTCGGATGTCCGAGAACAACTTCAAAGGAACTTATAATTACTGGTCAGGAGTTCTCGTTATACTGTCTCATGGAGCATGCTTTGCTCTCTTCAAAAGGCAATCTGGCCGAAACTGACCTCGGAATTCATACACAAACAAGTTGTTTACTTGCTTTCTGCAGATTGCAATCATTAAGCTTTACCTCTCTTTCACCTCAAAGTGACCAATATATTTTTACAGTTTTAAAATAAAACTATCTTCTAACATTTCTCCCTCGTTTGAACGAGCGTGACCCGCGCTTTTGAATTAAAAACACTCCTTACTATTTCTTATTCTAGTCGCATGAGATGAACGTAGCAATCAGATTCTTTAGTTACCAACTCGTTTAAGAAATCATTATTGAAATTTGGAATGGACAATCATACCTTATAGTCTTTGGGGTCGTACTTATTGATTTCAAGGCTCTGACACATTTCTTTTTGTATGAACAAGGATTATAATAGCTAATCAACAATGAAATAACTTGCAACAATATACACACAATCAAAATAGAATACAATATTCGTTGTCACATCAATACAATTAAATAAATTACAATATACATCATTAGTGATATTTATAATACCTTCACGTCATATTGTCGCAGGTTTTTACCTTGTGCCTAATATTTAAAGAAATTGTTCTAAAATTATTATGACATTTAATTTATTTGACTTTAATTCATTGGCCTTTAATTTTGCCTCGTGTGGCTTATTGGCCTTTAATTTGCCTCGTGTGGCTATTGGCACTTCCTCCAATGACAAGAGCTGTCCTCAGCTCTGGAATGAGGTCGGCGGTTGGTGCTCTGGTTGGTGTCCTAAGCGAGTGGAAGAGGTAGAGTGAGGAGACTGTGTTTGTCTATGGTCAGTCAAGTCAATAGAAAGCCTAGCAGGAACAGACAAAAAGGAAGGAAGGGGTACTGGTCACATTAG
Organism: Steromphala cineraria; assembly: GCA_916613615.1. Taxonomy (NCBI): domain Eukaryota; kingdom Metazoa; phylum Mollusca; class Gastropoda; order Trochida; family Trochidae; genus Steromphala; species Steromphala cineraria. The sequence continues at coordinate 32,142,738 of OU744726.1, forward strand.
TGGGCACATCAGAGGGTTCGGCGAGCGGGTTCGGGCGATGGGGACCTGCTGGGGGGAGGGGGGGTGTGACGAGGCGAGTAGGACAGAGTGGAATACGGGGAGTAGGCAGGGTCGGTATACGGGGAGTAAGCTGGTAAGGAATACGTGGGAGATTGTGGCCTGGAGTGAGAATTGGACCGGACGGGGGGAGGAGTGTGAGACGGAGATCTGGGAGTGTAAGTTAGGAGCCGGGAAGGAGGGGAAGTTGGAGATTGAGGCCGCACCATAGGGCGTACAATGTTGACAGGGACATCTGCCGGGCCTGGCTGTATATCTAATAACGAAGCATACCCCGAAAAGGGTATGGAAAGAGAACGGGGTGGCGGTCTTATCTGAGCCAAGGTAGGTAGGGTCTGCTCGGCCCAGAAAAAGAAATTCCCAGCCGAAGGGAATTGATCGATATTGGTTGCGTTAATCGCCGGATCAGTCAGATAAAAGGACAGGGGCCGGGCAAGGGGCGAATCGTTAGTCTGATCATCGGCGCTAGGCAGGGTAGGACCCAGAAGCTGAGCCAGGCTTTTGTACTGTGGGCCCGTGGTGTTAGGGGTGCGGATATCCCGGACAAAGTCGGTCTGGAGGTGACGGAATAAATTCGTCAAGATGCCATCCAGAAAGGGACAGTGGCACGACGGGCACGTAAAAACGGATGCCGCCTTACACGACTGTTGCATACGACAGGAAATGTGGGATGTGGCTAAACAGCAAGGAAGGGGAACGGCAGGGTCGTAATCCCAATCAAATGGCATTCCAAAGTCATATTTGCACCACACACACGTGGGAGCGGGAACCCACCGACGTATCGCCATAACATACGGGCGTAGCGCATCCGTCCAATAGTACGTTTCGCCGACACGAACGTCGCATGCCAAGAACCGAATAGTGTTCGCCGGAATGCCGGTGCGGAACTCGACTGTCGCATAGCACTCGCGGAACAAGTTGACATCTCCAGCGCCTGTGGCGTGAAGCGTGGCCAGGATACAGTCAAGGGAAGGGAAGACACGGGACATATTATTAAGTAATAATTGGCAAACTGCCGTTGTTAGCTCGGGGCATTGAAATAAGGGAAGGAAATAAAACAGTAGAGTACACTCTACCTCTCCTATGCATGTGGGGTCATGCGTGAGCAAACTGCCCAAGCCTGCCAGGAACATGACCATCTGCCAAAAGATGGTACGCGGCATCCCTCGGGTGATTGGTCCGTTTATTACCGGTCCTTGATTGAAGGCATACATTTGGCGTATGAGGACCGATTTACCCGCTAATACGTGCTGCAAGCGAGAATCTAGGACGCGGACAGCGAATCCCCGAGGCAGCATGGCGAATTGGTCCTGGTAACTCTCGAACAGGGTCATGTCTGGAAGATGATATGATATAGCCAAGGTGAGAGTATATCGAGTTATAAATTGATAATGCGATTTTTTTTTTTTTTTTTTAACAAGTAAGTCGTGAGTTAGTTGCAGGCAACGTGCGACAGTGACGATCCAGTTTACAGTCGGTACATGTACGCCCATCTCGGTCATCCTATAACAAGTCATCAGGCCAGGCCCAGGATCGTTTACAGTGTGTGTCAGCGCAACGATCTCCAAGCTGAAGTGGCTGCAAAGGGGAACATCTCCGCCACTTGACATTGCGTCAGGCCTGATGAAGGATGAGCGGTGAGACAGAGTGTACACGACCTGCAAGGGGTATCATACTCGGAAGTACATTGAACACTCAAAATTCATGCATAATTACCTTGTGACTATATAATACACACACCAAGTAAACATTATAACTACCATATTTCTTACATATCCATCATGCCTTTAATTATTAACTGAATTATTGAAGTAACTGTTATCAATAAGTAAATTGTACTTATCAGAATAAAATTGGCTGTTCTTCCCGATGGTGAGGCTGCGGAATCTCCTCATCTAGCAGGTGACGTGGTGCCAGGGACGTCTCGTAGTTACAGGGAACCAGGACAGTCGGAGGTTCCATGAGCTCGTGAGGACCAGCGTGGATCGGGTAGATCGTGCCCTGGTAGACGAGGTACGGATGCAGGAGATAGTTGTTGCGGAGGACGAGGGACAGTCGACGGCCTACCCATGGTGAAATAACGACAGAACGGGGCAGATTAATGCGGTGCCCTGTCAGGCCGTTTTCAATAGCGATGTCCTTCGTCTTCCAGGTAAGTGTAATCACTGCCTTACAGCAACTGTGGGTGACGGAGACGGCCGCTGGAGCGACGACAGTACTGGAGAGCGTCACCGTGGCAGGCGGGGCTGAGAATGACATGAGGGGGAGACGGACCGTGTTGTCAATAGCTGAGAAGGCGAGGTACAGGGTTGTTTTAGTTGAGAAGTATCGGCGTACTGTGTAAGTCAGCAAGACAACAGCGAGGGAGGATATCAAGACGATAAGGATGACCTCTAAGTCCCATAATGGTACTAGGTATTTATCAACCAGTGTTTGTTGAGTGGTAGGTGGAACAGTTGGGTGTGGAGTCCAAACCAAAGGTTGTGTGGTAGCTGCATAGGCTACGGCTGCATGTGCGTGGGCCAGAAGCTGTAGTCGCATGAACTGTACCCGGCGATGAAGAAGTACCATGCCGATAGTTAAAAATAGAATCATGACGAGGACTGCATAGCCGATGTACATCGTGATGCCCTGGTCTGGAATGTCCGCCAGGTCATGGAGGTAAATAGGGTCAGCGGGATTGGTGTAAATGATCTGATTTGCCTTTGCGCGACTGACCGCGTGTTGCAACTTAATGCGTATCTGTTTGTCTATTCCCATGGCATTCTGGTACTTATGTTCGGCTAGCTTGAACGTAGCTGTCTGTGTAGCGAGGGGCTCGTCAGTCAGAAGACTGGGGAGTTTGTTGAGAATGTCTTTAGAAGAGAAGAAATGACGCAACACTGCGACATTGACAGTGTAACGAAGGTGTGACATCGACTTCCGATCAGAACAGGAGATTAATCGTGGGGGCAAGAACAGTGGTCCCACTTCAATGGTGCAGTCACATGGGATAGGGGCAAGGCAGAAGTGACATCCAGATCGCATTTTCACAACATTTTGACAGGAATAGGTAATTTCGTGAACTTGAGACAGGAGAAGTTGGCCTGATGACAGCTCTCTTGCGTCTGTTATGGTACCATTTGGAACAAAGTGGACGTCACAGAGTTTGTGAGCCAGGTCAATATGATTAGCATATATAGCTGATGTACAGGTTGGATGGAGAACAGAAACTTCAACAGGCATGGCACCACAAGCCTTTTCGGACGTATCATGGCAGGAACGATATTGTTGTTCGGTGAACTCCATGTATCGTTGCTCCCTTGCAGAATGAGCGAATAATTCGCTGATTCCTTGGACAACAGTGGCATCTGAGGAATTTATACTGACCGGTACAGGAAAGGTGAGGGTACGATAAAGTTGAAAATCGTCGGCCTTTGAGGTGACTGGTAGAAACATGGAGATAAAAACCTTCTGGCCCCTCCGGTGTGTTAGGAACCTGGCCTTGGTGTAATAATATTTCAACCCTGTATACACTAGCTTGAATCGGCCATGGTTTTCTTCCAGGTTGCGTGTTACCTGTCTGATTGTTGCTCTGAGGGCGTGAGGGGGCATGAGGTCCAGGGATAGGTGGCCCTGTAGTAGTGCATCGGTGGTTCGGCGAATTCGGACCGCATCAGTTATCGTCAGTAATGCCCAGTGAACCTCCTTCGTTGCTAATTGTAATAGAGTACCCAGTACCCGTTCTACCCACAAGACTTCGTTTTCAATGTTAGTCTCCATTTGCAGTACACGGGCGTGTTCGATCTTGAAGGCCGTGAGGAGGTTGTTCATCCGTGTATTAGTCCTTCCCATGACGGAAGCCATCATTTGGTTAGTTGTATTAAAGGCAGTGTCCCTCAAATGTAGTTGTCTAGCGAGCAGCTGTAGATGGTGTTCCACTCGTTGTACTTCTTCGTCCGTGGCGACACCTGTGAGACTGTGAGCGATGTCACCCAGGAAGGACAGGAAGGCACGTCGGCTGCGAGAACGGCTGCTGGGAGGTCTTGATTGTGGTATGACATCAGCAATGGCCTTCAGTGATTCATTCAAATGTTCATGAGCTATTTCTCGCATCATGTCAGTGTAGGATAAGAGCTTTGTGGCGAGCTGTATGGCCACAGCACATCTTACTTCTGGATGGGAGGTATTAACACGCCTGTCGACACAGTTGTGCTTCCATGGGTAGTTAACATGGGCTGTCGGTAAGGTGGGAAGGTCCAGTTGATACGTATGGACCCATGTCTGGTCGAAGACGCGTAAGCGTCCCATATGCTGATACATGACACCATAGTGCATGCGCAGTTTATCTCCCGTGGTTGACGATGACAGGACCATCTGCGTCAACAGCATGAGGACCCCAGCAAGCAGCAGTAACATCATTCCCATCAGTACTACTGCAACAAACTCCTCCACTAAGAAGCACACAGGTAGAATGTTATACTTTAATTAGTTCCTAATTGTCATTATGTGTCAGAGTATGATATGATACTCGACTGGTCACATCGACCTTTAGGCAGTTCATATGCTATACTTAATTGCCTTTGCAATCGGTCCACAACTGTCTACCACTCACATTACAACTTCTTTATTACGAATAGACAGGAATAATTTATGTCCGTCTGTCTTACGAATAACAATTTCCCTAAACGTAATATATTTAAAATTGAAGAATTATTAAATTATTTACTCTATTATATATTAATTTCATTAGTATCAGACTAAGTGTCAACTTCCTTATCAAACTATCCCTGTTACACTGAATTGCCTTTAACCATTTAACGGGTTTTGTTGCACCTCACTCAATTCCAACGAGTAATCTAATGCATGACTGCGCACATCATAGCATTATCTAACATAGGTATCCACCGTTTCCATGTAACCCTCTATCACGGACTCTTCAGAATTATATCCTATTTTACAGGACGCCGCATTCTGGAAAACCATCAGTATTATATCCCGTCTAGCAGGACGCCGCATACTGGAAAAACCATCAGTATTATATCCCGTCTAGCAGGACGCCGCATACTGGAAACTACGATATTATGTCACCACTAATATGAGGAGAGAAGTTGGCCATACTTTCCCCTCCGACAATAACTCCATTGCCATGTAATGCACCCATGGGTCGCGCGCAGTGATTCCCAGAATCACCAAGTCCAGGTTACGACGGGACACCCTATGTCATTATATCATCTTCACACTCGTCTCGACAATCTCCATGTTGTCACTTCGTATCACTGATAACTGACATCAATTAAACATTGATACCTATCGACGACGCGTCTTGTCAACAAGCATACAATATTCGATATGTCAGGCCTTTCTTATCGGCTTTGCAATTATTATTGACTGTTATTCCTGATTAACTTAATCCACTTATCCCTGATACATCATTTGTGAATCAACAACAAGTTGTATTCTTTATCCTCTATATTCACAACCTTTACAACTATGCAAATTTAAGCCTTACTTCCTTTCAATCAACATAATAATTTAAAGACAATTTAAGTGAGTGAGTTATTGTTGACGCCGCTTGGGCAATATGACAGGCGTGAGCGGCGCTTAAGCAATTAAATAAATTTACCCATTCACCTTCGGTAGTGATTACCTTATAACACTAATTAGTCTGACGCAGTGGTTTGGTATTGACATTTCAACTAAACAAACACCGGATTAGCATAACAATGTAACTGTATCATTGCATATCCTGATTACCGCGCAAGGTCGATTGAAGCTGACACTTAGTTGTTTTAAACACATGAAAGATTATAAATACTGTCAATTAGACAATTATGGAAACATGGTAACATCACCATTCATAGTGTTTATCACTCTTCGTATTGTAATACATTGCTCTAAGTAATATTCTCATTGTTTAATAACCTGTTTCCAAATTTTAAATTTATACCTTTAATGAGTAATACTCAATTGCAGTCTATTAGTTGCAACCTAGTGAATTGGCTATACTTCAGTAAGTAAGTAAGTTTAGGTTCTATGGACCGATTGTTTATCTTACACAGGAGTTGTACAGTATTCATTACACGTTAGGCGACGCGTGCAATGGGGGGTAGTGAGCGATGCATGCTCCGGCATGGTTATCTAACGTCTGGTTCTGAAGGCTGACCGTTCTCTCGCCATTGGCCTCTGCTAGTCACTGTGAGCTGGCTTGTAGTGGTCGATTATTATATAACTGCAATTGGTACTTCTTGGTGTTGTTATTCTTGTGCCCTCCTGAGGTTATAAGGCATGAATGGATACGTTGGCTTACTACGATATTTACACAGGTTATGTATATACATAGGCGGCAGGTCAGTGCACAGACGGCAGGTCAAATGAGGACTTCATTCATCTGCTTGCTCTGTTTCTCTCTCTCTTCTGCTAGGCGTTTGAGTCGGGCTTCTGCAGCACGCGTTTTACCCGTCCATGTTCGCCTGGTGTGGTAATCTTCTACCAGTGGTGCAGGTAATGCTTGCCGAATAGGTGTTAAATTTGGTTCATATGACATCGTCTAGTGTTAACAGATAGCCCTAGTTTATCTATATGTGCAACAATCGGTGAGTCCTTTGCAAGGCGAAGAAAGTTTGCTCACCTTGTTTTAAGTGTCCGCCGATAAAAGATTGTCGCTCCTTGTCCTTGCCTGACGTTCCAACGGCTCCAGATGTTTGAGAGGTCCGAGGATCAAGGACACACGTCCAAGTTGTGAGTGCACGTCGTAGATTTTAGAAGCGGGATGTACCCACGCATCAACCACCAATTATCCTGGGAAGTTATAACCCACCCGTTACTCCCAGTGACCCTAAACGAGTAGGTACGTACTTAATGTCGTTGTAAGGGATGTTATGGTCACTGGAATGGCGTGGTCAGGATAGTGTCTATACACACGTTGCGACTCTGCAACTGGTCTGCTTCACAAGGACTCTGACTAGCTGTAGGTTGGGATCAGGCAACAACTCTGAGTTCAGACACTCTGAATCAGACAGACTTTGGCGCATGCAAGAAAGACAGAAGACGGAGGATGGTCAATCAGCCGCTGTCCAAGCTCAACTGAACCTTTAATCATGAGGTGCGATATTTAAAGATGGTTTGTCCTTGACGGCTAGTTGGAACTCACTACTTCCCCCTTAAGATATATGTTTTTCCAATTACCATGTTCATCTCCTGACTTCCACGTAAACATAGTATGACCTATACCTGAACTCTCGACTCTGCCTCGTCGGATGTCCGAGAACAACTTCAAAGGAACTTATAATTACTGGTCAGGAGTTCTCGTTATACTGTCTCATGGAGCATGCTTTGCTCTCTTCAAAAGGCAATCTGGCCGAAACTGACCTCGGAATTCATACACAAACAAGTTGTTTACTTGCTTTCTGCAGATTGCAATCATTAAGCTTTACCTCTCTTTCACCTCAAAGTGACCAATATATTTTTACAGTTTTAAAATAAAACTATCTTCTAACACAAGCACCATAATATACAAAAGGTTAATTCAATAAAGTTATGAAACACATTCCACCCTGATTATTGGAAACTAAGGACCTGTCAACACTAATCCTTATTTAAGTAATTTGTCTTTCTCAAATATATGTCGTTATTTCACATGACCGTAGGCTGAATTACAGGCCAAACTGATATACAGGCAATAAAAGTCTCAATAAAATTGGCAAATGACAGGGTAAACCTGCTTAAGTTTGTGGGTATGAGTGTTGTAGGAAAAGAGCAGGGAATGTCCTTGAGGGGCTAAGAATTGGCTGAAAGAAGTTGATTTCAATTTTGTAGGCCATTGTATTGGACAATGTGCACAATTATCAATAATGATACAGTTTACATGGCGATATATAAACAATAAATTTCTAATTCATAGCCGATCAACTAGCCAGCAAGTTAAATTTTGCAACACCACAGTGTACGGTATTCGGAAAACTGACTCTACAGTCAATATCTTAGAATGGTAATTAGAATAAACTAAGTCTAGAGTTTTTGTTTGAGCTATTGCAGGCTACTATATGCATAAGCTTCCCACTGACAACACACAGCATGACTTACATTAAGTCTCTCTTCTTTTATTGATAAAATAGCCAATGTTCTGAGAGATAGATGTACAGCTTGAGATATTGCATGTGTCTCTCTACAGAAGAAGAAGATGAAGAAGAAAAGGAAGAAGAAGAAGAGAAAGAAGAAGAAGAAGAAGAAGAGGAAGAAAAAGAAGAAGAGAAAGAAGAAGAAGTGAAAGAAGAAGAAGAAGAAGAAGAAGAAGAAGAAGAAGAAGACGAAGAAGAAGAAGAAGAAGAAGAAGTGAAAAAAGATATCTTGCATGTGCATATTCTTTATATCACTTGCTCCCATGTATCATGTGAAGATTTGTTTCTGTATAAGCTTCTAGTAATAACAAACTCAGGACTGTAATTTTGATACCTAATTAGACCCCAAAATAACAAGTATTCAAAGAAAAAAGTTCAGAGAGAATAAGTAAGTCTAGATTGTCCGAGTGAGCTACTTGAGGTGAGAGTGTACACAAGCATCCTTCTGGACAGGTAAGGTCGTCAAAATGTCAGGTCAAAGGTCACATACCTGAACCACACCTGAAACCTGGCACACCTATACAGGTGTCATCCCTACCTAATTAGCTAAACTCTTGCTGTTTCCGTGACAAATATTACACTCAATTAATTCTATACACAATGAAAAGTTTTTATTGCTTAGTTAAAGCTGTAAGTTCTGTTGACGTAACCATATCTATTTGCATTTTCCTTTTTCAAATAAAGAGTTTTTGATTATAATAATGACTTTCATTTATCATTTACTGATAAACAATACATTTTCTTTGTTGACTTTTTGTATAATTTGCTACTAAAATTAGAAATGAATCTTCTTGGTTCTTATAAATGGAAATTTGAAGAAAAAGAAAATAATTGCTTTCTTGAAGACAATGCCTAACACTTAGAGGGAGTGAGTTAGTTTAACACCATTTGGCAATATCTCTGCTATTTGTGGAGTCTCAAGGAAATTAGCATTGTCTACATTTTTCGGTAGACCATATCTATGTTTACATTAAATACTAATAGTCTATCAACTTATGATATGTTCTGACACATTGTTGTATAAAGAAAACATAATATTATTGTATAACAGTGCTTGTGTTCAATTGTGATAATATTTGCTATGTAAACAGAATATACATGCAGTAACAGTTTGAACATGTGATGTAGTGCATATATATGAACTCCCACTGAAACTTTTCGAGGAGATTGTGCCAAATGACATTTTCTGATATTACAAGAATATACAAGGATAACCAAGAACTAAACACATGCACATTGCTACAGAAAATAATACAGCCAGCAGGGCTGATTAGCAATTACAACAGTCAAAAGTATCGATGTCAATTTTCAATGCAACTCGCATCAATGATTTTCTTGGTTGGGGTCTCTCGCGGTTTAAAGCCCATCCCCCTATTTTCAAGATATCTGTTTGCCGGGCCCCTTGGTCTTATACCCGCGAGGATATATAAAGTATTCAGCAATGAAAGGGTTAACAGTGAGTTTCTATTGATGTCAAGTATCCACTCAAAGTAGTTTAATGTGAATAATTCAGCAAAACTTATACCAGAATTAAACATATGAAATATTTCAAATCATCATAGAGTGAACTCACATGCTGTTTATTGTCTATTCCTTATGTGAAAAAACCTGGAGAAATGGACGACTCCCTCCATTGTTTTCAGTATTGTCGGGATAGCATATTCATTAGAGGTAATTCTTTAAAATTTCATACGTCATAATTTTCAAGTTATCAAAACTTTGAAATGCATTATACCAAACTCTCAATGTTATCTTTTGATAAAAATATTCCCTAAATAAGCTAGAGAAGATGAATATTCTTTGCCAGTTTCTGTATCTAGTAACCCAAGACAAATTATTTGGCAAAACATTTCAGCAGCTAAAGGGCTTAAAAGTCTCAACATGAAATATCACATTTTTTGTTCAACTCAACGATATTATGCTATTCCAAATTCTACACTTTTAAAAAATTGCATCATATCTTTTCACAAGAAAGCTCACACCACAACCCTGAGAAGATGACAGGTCTATATCTAGTCTACCCAGACAATGGAGCTATTATGAACCTCACAGCTAAGCAGTGAGACATGTGAAATAGGACATCAAATTACATGCAAGACAGGACAGCACTTTGATTTTCTGCTTCATTTGGTCTTCTTAAGTATCAGACAGATATAGATGTCTGGGAGATCATCATTAAAGGGGCAGTAGCACATTTTTTTGGTAAATTAATCTTTTCTTCAAAATCAATATTACTCTATGCCATACATAATATCTGCAGGAATTACACATCTCAGTATTGAACAAAAATATCATAACTAATGTTGTACACAATATTATTAAGTAATAAGCAAAAACCATTGGTGGCCATTTCAGTGTCAACACCTTTAATTCATCTGAGGTAGGGAAATTGCTTCATGGTGTTTAACTGAAAAGTTTTAGAATGGTTTTCTTTATTAAAAAACATTGTATTGTCTTTGGTAACATACCGGTAGTGTTTTTATTTTCTTGAAATCATTTATGTACAAAAGTAACTTCTGTCATTTTAATTTACATACATGATAAAAAGTTTCTATTAATCGACTTGTGTGTTGAGTGAGCGATGTATAGTCTGTAATATTAGTTTAGAGTTAATGTGTTATCGTTTTTGGACATACCTAAATCTGCCTTGAATTGACAAAGGGTCTTATTTGAAAGACTTGAGTGTGCATTGTTGCATAAAGGCTGTTGGTAACAACATTTCAGTGTTTAAAGTGTTTTGGATGATATTAGAGGTACTTTATACTCCATAAATGCATTGAAATTTTTATTTAATAGCAATTTAGCAAAGATGAAAAGCCCTATATCATACAATACTGAATGAAAGTATAACTTTATTCAAAATAGGCAACAAAATCTTGTCTATGTCACTGAAAAGTTACATCAACCTTTTTTCAGAAAACAATGAAAAAAACTGTTTTGCTAACTAAGCTATTACCAGCAAGTACACAAACATTTTAACTGAGAGAGACATTTCTTTGATGTTTATGTACAAACTGCACTCATTTCAAATGACAAAATATTTAAAAGAATGTCAAATCAATTGTCATTGCAGGCATAGAAATATTTATAAATGTATAAAGTTGAACTAGTTTGAGTGACAATATTTTGATTTTTGTTGTCAAAATTATCACTACTTTACAAAAATTATGAAAGAATTTGTAAAACTAATTGTTGGTAATTGCATGGGATCATTGATGCTTAAATCAAGTTGACTTGCTTTGAACAACATTTTGTGAAACAATTGTTATTGTAGGCACCACAATGTTAAGATATATGAAGTTGACCTAATAGGAATGACATTCTGTTAACTAGGCTGGGTAATGTTTAGATATGTATCAAGCTGACTTACTTTGAGTGACATTTCTTTGATGTTTTTGTCGAACTCTTCGTCACTGCACTTGGACAGCTGTTGTACTGACACCACCTCCGCAGTCATCTGCAAAATCAAAAACATCATCATCTAATGTCATCATCATCATCATCAACCTCATCATCATCATCATCATCATCATCTTGATCATCACTAACATCATCCTCATCATCATCATCCCTAACATTAACATCATCATCATCTTCATCATCACCATCACCATCATAACACCATCAATATCATCATCACCATTATCTTGATCATCACTAACATCATCGTCGTCATCGTCGTCGTCGTCATCGTCATCATCATCATCATCATCATCATCATCATCATCATCATCATCATCATCATCAGTCATTCATTCATTCATTCATTCATTCATTCATTCATTCATTCATTCATTCATTCATTCATTCATTCATTCATTCATTCATTCATTGTATGCTTTGTTTAATTCATTTAAAATTATAATTATCATAGTTGTAATGATGACATAAAGATGTATAGAATTAGAAATATTCCAGTTCTTTGATAAAGCTGTATATGATAACATCACGTGGTATGGATATTCTTACATTGTACAAAACATACCATATGTATTCATGTTATCAATAATATTCTAACTATAAACAATAATTCATTCATCTATTGTCACAAATATTTTACAAGGAATTAACCAAATATCATACACCAGCTCATTGTCAAAAAATAAGATATTAGTTTGATTTCTCTAAAATGGTCAGTATAATTCAATTATTTGATAACACCTTCAGTCAATGGAGTTGCCGCCATGACATGTTATATGTGTTGACACCAACCCTATAACATATCTCATATATCACCACCAACACAGTGATAACCAGACCTGGGCAATGAATAACTTTGAACACTTCACACCCTTGCCAATTATAGTATGATCTACGTTCTCAATATCAGTAATAGTATACACTCCAATATACCCTACACTTCATTTGCCTGTCATGGGCCCATTTTTCTACCCAATAGTTGTCAGAAACGTATAAACAGAGCAGATAGGGTTGTCAAATCCAATTAGACTTCATTAACACAAGGTTAATTGTTTAATTGCCACTCAAACAAACTTGACAATAGGAGATAATCTGGAATTCCGAGCCCACGAACAGTCACCCCTCTCTGAACAAACAGTGGGCACATTTAGCGCTTGGTGTAATGGACTGTTAAAACAGTGCCTTGCAATCAGCCTCTGTGAACCAATTGACGAACTACATACGTAACCTGTCATGTTTGCTCCGTGTCAAAGGCTAACAGTTTTTGCCGAAAGTAAAACTGAACTTTAACGAAATGTGCAATTCTGAGGTTAGTGCTTTATTTGCAAGGAGAAAAACATCCCAAAGATTAAACAGTTGAGGAATCTTGTCACAGACTATACAAGAGTCAAAAACTTAATCTAAAGCAGTGTATAAAATAGATTGAAAACCTAGCCTGTCCTGAAAATTAATTGGTCAATTCTTTAGGGGAAAATAAAGATATTTTTTGAAAAGTTACCAGTCCTGACCAAACAGTAACCAGTCCTGGCGAAAAGTAGCCAGTCAAGGACTGGCGGACGGGCTATATTTTAAACACTGTCTAAAGAAATGTTTTGTTTCATGTGAATAAGTAAATTTTGTAATGCCTTCACATCAAAGTATTACATGTCTATTCTTAAGAAAAAAAATAAGAAAACAACAAGATGTGTTTGTGAAACACGAATGCCCCCGGTTGCATCCTGCTCGCTGTGTCAAGGTCACAAGGTCAAATGTCATGGTGTCATCTGAAAGGTCTCATCACAAGGGATCCATATGTCAAGTATCAAAGACCTAGCTCTGACAAATCAAAAGTTATGACCAAGGTTAAAGTTTTTGTGGACAAACGGACAGACGGACAGGTGAAAAACAATATACCCCCGGAATCTCTGATTCGGGGGCATAAAAAAGAATTAAAAAGCAAGGCTCACATTTCATAGAATGAAAGGATGCACATTATTTACAGCAGTGTTTGAAACAAGCTTGAAAAGCAGCCAGCCAAAAGTTGTATTTTTAGATTTTAATGGTAAGATTAATGGTAAGAAAAACCTCAGCTGGACTAAAGTAACCAGTTACTGAGCTGGCAGACAGACCTTATTTCATGCTGTTTACAATCATTGCTTTTGACAGATTTTGCTCTCAATATTCAATATAGACCTTTCAACATTTTGATGACAAATATGATGACAAAACTATTAACAAAGGTTTAGAAAAGAATTTCACAATTGCACACACCTGCCACGACAATGGCCAAAGAAATCACAAGTAAGTACGAAAAAACCATCCAGTTATAAATCAACCAAAAATTTGACAAAACAGCCCATTTGTACCAAGCTGACCCATAAAAACTTTGAAACAGCACTGAATAACTTCAATGGAAATATACCTCAAAGCATGTTAGACAGGACGGGAAATATATTGATAGATATTTTTGACATATTTTACAAATCTAAAGCTAGCAAAACATAATTCACAATCAGAGACATGGGCAATTGGATAAGGAAATAAGGTATTTAAAACAGGTATATATGAAAAGGAATAGCCCTCGAATTCTGCTTCAATAGAATACCCTTGACGTCTCTTAAACATATTCTAAGAGGCACCAATGTGGAAAATAACATCATGAACAAAATTCACAAAAACAACAAGACAAATCACAAAGGGCAATATCTTATGGACAACAACTTCTTTATTCGTAAAGTATTTCTTGTCATCCATAAAATATTGTCCTTATTTGACTTTCAACTCCAAAAATGCCAATCAAAGAAGAAGAACAATTTTTAACTAGTGAAACTGAAAGGAACATCATAATTTCATTTTTGTTCACAAATGCACCAGCCTGACCTACAAAATCTCTTAACAACTACCGGTACTAAGTAAAAAGCCTTGAAGCATGCATAAGGCAGAGTGGAAATCAGATGTAAATATGTTGATCTAAAGCTTAGTGTGAATATTAGAAAACAGTAAAATCTTGGCCTCAAGTCAATAAAGATTTTATGGATGAAAGGTGGTTGACTTTTACAGACCTTAAAACATAAACAAACATGGTTCCTGTCTGTCTGTCTAAGAAGATTCAACACAGGTTTGTTTGGTCAACTCAGGTTTTGGAGACATATTTCCAGGTTTACCAAATTGTTTAGAGACTGTATGTAGGTTAGGTGAGGTGAGGTGAGGTGAGTGGGTAAAGGTGAGTTGAGGTGGGGTGAAGTGAGGTGGGGGTGCAGTGGGGTGAAGTGAGGTGGGGGTGAAGTGGGGTGAAGTGAGGTGAAGTGAGGTGGGGTGAAGTGAGGGTGAAGGTGAGGTGAGTGGGTAAAGGTGAGTTGAGTTGAGGTGGGGTGAAGTGGGGTGAAGTGAGGTGGGGGGTGAAGTGGGGGGTGAAGTGGGGTGAGGTGAGGTGAGGTGAGGTGAGTGGGTAAAGGTGAGTTGAGTTGAGGTTGGGTGAAGTGGGGTGAAGTGAGGTGGAGGTGAAGTGAGGTGAAGTCGGTGTGAGGGTGAGGTGAGGGGTAAAGGTGAGGTGAGGTGGGGTGAAGTGAGGTGGGGTGAAGTGGGGTGAAGTGAGATGGGGGTGAAGTGAGGTGAAGTGAGTGTGAGGTGAGTGGGTAAAGGTGAGTTGAGTTGAGGCTGGGTGAAGTGAGGTGGGGTGAAGTGAGGAGGGATGAAGTGGGGTGAAGTGGGGTGAGGTGAGGTGAGGTGAGTCGATTTAAAGTATAAAGCCCCTTCAAGAGTATTTCTCTTGTATCACAGCTGCTAGTATTATTGCAGAGAGAAAGGCTGCAACACTATTGTGGCTTTGCACTGCGGTGAAACCTGCGAGCATTTGCTGGAACTAGAGAACCATGGGTGGTACTGCGCTGAAATTCAGTGTATCATTTCACCCAAACCTGTTCTCTTCTCCAGACAAAGTTGTCAAGCCCTCGGACCTCCTGACATAGCGGTTACCACTGCGCTATCTGTCAAGGTTAGGAGGATCATAACTCCAATAGACTTATGAATGTTACATATACAAAGCATAGAATAACATTCATTGTGTATAAGACCCCCTGCATTAACCATATATCTTGTTCCTCTATTGTTAAGTGACTCCCAAAGGACCAACAAAATTCAGATCAATCATAAATCAATAAAACCAATCAATCATGATATGCATGTAATCAGTGTCCTCGTCACAATGAAATATTCAAATCGGGTGTGAACTTGATGCATAATTCATGTAGACGCATTCCTTGTACAATTGCTAACCAGACCTGAACCAGACTGCATGTATTGCTGAGGTCTGCAAGGTGTCATATTTGAAGGGTAACTCAGGACTAAAATAGTATCAATAGTCCCGATACGATACATATCAAAAATTAAAGAACGATACGTTTCAATACGATACATGTCACGTTACACTATTTTTAGGGTATTTGATAGGAAAAAAACCCAGTAATAAACCAGTCTGATAAAAATCATGATTTTTTGTTGAATAAGGGATTTTAATGTCAACGATACCTAACACATTACAGCGATTGTATCACTATACATATATCGTCAGATTAAGTATCATGTATATAGTCAGATTAAGAATCAGTTTGAGGAAAGCATGTATTCATAAAAGAAAATTATCTTACGAATACAACTATATTACTATCTCGTCCTTTCCTCTGAACAAAGCAGAAATTCTGTAAATGTTTCCAAACATATTTTACATTTTAATTTCAGAATTAACAAGGTTTGTTGGAAGTAGTAATCGTTTATTTGAAATTCAAAAATTTGCGTTCTATTTTAACAACAGGAAAAGGAAATTGGCTAGCCCTTGCTAAAGACATGGGAAATTCATTGGTTGTGAGTAGTAATTAAATATTTGAAATTAAAAAAATCTGCATTCTATTTTAATGGCAGGTAAAGGAATTGGGCTAGTCCCTGGCTAAAGACATGTGAGTTTCATTGGTTGTGAGTAGTAATTGCATATTTGCAATAAAAAAACATTGGCATATTTTTTACCGACAGAAAATAAAACAGGCAAGTCCCTTGCTATCTCCTGCTCAGAAAGCTTTTAACTGATCCTTGAACAAAGCACTTAACCCCCTGCATGCTGAAGGCAAACAAAGCTGCCAAGTTGGATCCATTTAAGGGAAGGTTAAGGTTTAAGAAGCTCTGGTCATGTTTGTGTCTGGCGCTTCTCTCTTTGGTGCTCTCTAAACACAGAGTCAACAAAAAACGGTAAAATAGTTCTGTCACAATGAAATTGTCAAACCACTGATAATTCATCAGACATCATTATAAGAATTAAATCTTCTACTTCAGTTAAAACTTCTACAGTATGAAATATATACAGTTTGACTGTTTCATATAAAAAAACAAATGAAGATCAATGCAAACCTGTTGCATTTTGTATAGCAGGACACATCATTTTCTCCTTTCAGATAAATCTAGCTTGATTGGTGTGAATGACGATCAAAAATATAGACTACTGAAATGGAACTGTGTTAAGGTTGTCTTTGATATCTACTACAGGCATTCAAAACATACTTACACATTACTGAGTAGAAAATAACAAATATCATCACTAATGTATCCTTTAATTTCTCATGAAGCAAAGTGTATATGCTGAATTTATTATTTTAGTACCGCTGGTACAAAGGCGATTATTAGACCTTTAATTCAAAACCCTTTGGGGGCGCTTATTGGAGCAGGGCACTTATTAGGTTGAATATGGTAGTTGTGCATTTGGATAATGATATTCTGTCGTTGTTGAATATTGAACAATAAATTCACTCAATAATTGGCAGCACAAATCATATCAACTAAGATACACTCGATCTTAAGATGACTGATCGGCATTAAACACTACACATAAAGCCCTATAAAAATTATGTAATCCAAGATAGCAACTGTTGACTTTGCCTTATGTGTATGCATATATATATTTATACTTGAACCACAAAACCTTCAGACCTCCAAAATACCTGAAGAATAATTAAAATCTTCTTTCATATTACAAGTTGCAGATCAAATATCATCATTGAGCTCAAAAGAAATCGGAAATTCATATCTAAATTGAGCCTTGCTTATTACCAACGGATTACACCACCTGTATCCCATGTAAGCTAGAAGGAAAAGACAGTACTAGATCGTCATAAAGATACTGAGTGTGCTTTCTGCATATATTTACATTGAATATTACAAACAAAGGTCTTGATATTCACAACAAGGTTTTGTACACATATCAAAAGGAATCTGGACCATACGCCATGAGTTCTGTATAGGATAATTGTGTCTCCTTTTTTTTCAATTTTTACGCAAGATATTACAAGCGTTGTGTTTTGATATCATCCTTGGTGTCTTTTCCAGGGTCATGCACATTAAACTGCCCTTTTAAATTTTCACACATGGGTGAGATGGTACAAGACAATTTTAGATCTGTGTAAAGATACATGTATATGTGCTTTCTGCAAACATTATGAGCAGAGGTCATATTATCAGTCAGGGAGATTCTGTTTACCTACCAATTGTGCATTCTTTGTCAACATGTTAACATTGAATATTACAAGTCCTGTTTTTTTATATTACCTAAGGTATACTTACAAGGTTCTTGATGTTACGAGACAGGGTTATTGTTACGTGCCCTATCAAAAGGGATTTGGACTTAACACTATCAGTTCTGTTTGAGATACTTGTCCCTTTTTTCAAATATTTACATAGATATTACAAGTGTTATGTTTGATATAATCTAAGGTTTGCAAGCAAGGGTCTTGATAATACAAGTGGGATCAACCTATCTGAAGGGATCAAGACACAACACTTACAGTCCAGATTGTGAGATTGGAGACAACTTTTTTTCACATTTACATTAATTATTACAAACAAGGTATCTATCACACATATTATTGACCTTTAAATTTTCATGTTTAGATTAGACATTCCAAGCAAGGTGCTTTGAGATTACTTAAGGTGTGCAATATTTCGATGTTATAATGGTAATGTACACCACTCAATATCTATCTATGCCTGGGGTACCACACTATTAGTTCTGTTTGGGATACTTGTTTATTTTTTTCAACATTTTTACATGAGATATTACAAACACTATGCTTTGATTGCTTATTTTCAACATGTTTACATGAGATATTATGAGCTCTCACAGTGCTTCGATCTTACCTAAGATGTACAAACCAGAGTCTTGATGATACAACTGGGTTATATGCATCAAACCCACCCTTTAAACATTCACACTGCGATAAAAAGGCAGCAATAAGTATTAGATCTGTATAAAGCATTATTTACATAATTGTGTTTTCTACACATGTCTTACATGAAACATTACGAGAGGACATACTCAACTAAGTATTGTAAACCTAACTAAATATACCTGTGCATTATCTGCCCCTCAAAAAAACAACAAGGTATTGTATCTGCCCAAAAGAATACCTGTGCATTATTTTCAAAATGTTTACATAATATATTACAAGCCCTTTGCTTTGATTTACCCCAGGTGTACAAGCAAGGTCTTGATGCAACAAACAGGTGTATGTTCAACTGTCTATATAGATCTATGTCAGGTGTACCACACAGGTAGGACAGGTAAGGTAGACGAGCTCAGGTGAACAGGTAGAACTGCTTTGTGCTCACTTCCAGGTTGGGTTACAGGTATACTAACATGGTCCTTTGATGGAGCTCTGACTAGAACTTGCAGTATTGGTAGTTTCAGAATATATATGGTATGTTTATCAAACAGTAAGCGCCCCTCTCCAGGCTTAACTTACATAACAAACCTATGAAATTTTATATAAAAATGGTTTGGAGACTTGATTTCAGTCCTTCTCTTTAATCACAGTCATAGGATTTGTAACATTTTTATCATTTGACTCAATGATTAAGACATTTTCTTAAGTGGCTATTTGTTTCCGATTTTTTTTACCGCAAAGTGCGCTTAACAGGTTGAATACATTAGTTGGTTAAGATATGATTTTTGAAATATGAATTTGTATTTGGTCAGTATGACCTATTACAGCAATAGCAAGATCTAGATATTTTACTTTATCTATGATTGTTGTATTTACCTTTGAGTAACTTTTAGAGGAAACAGAGTCATATTTTAATGCATCAATGTATAGTTTAATGAAATTTCCTACTGCTTATTTGTTCAGAGATAAATAGCAATACTTATAACTTGATAACACTTTCTTGACGACATTCTGATAACAAACTGACCGATGACAGATAACAGTAAGACACTAACTGATATGATAGATAACATAAATACACACACTCATAACATTAAAAGCCTTAAAAATCACAAGGTTTAAGCACCCAACGTATCAAGAAGCTGCCAAATTGACAAATCTAATGCCTTGACAATTTCAGGTACTATGTTGTAAAACAGAAATTTAATCAATTAAACGCCTAGTGACATCACAAAACTTTGCTTAATTCTTTCACAGAAATTTTAATAGACAAGATACGACAAGTTATAATTACTTGGTGAGGTGAGGTGAGGTGAGGTGAGGTGAGGTGAGGTGAGGTGAGGTGAGGTGAGGTGAGGTGAGCCTCTTTCAAGAGTATTTCACTTATATTGAGGCTGGTAGTATAATTGCAGGAAGAAAAGCCGGCAACACCATTGTGGCTATGCATTGTGGTGAAACCTGCGAGCATTGGCTTGAACTAGCGAACCATGGGTGGAACTGCGCTGAAACTCCCAAACCAAAAGACAAAGTTGCTGAGCCCCTGGCGGGATGTGAACAATACATTTTTCACATAGGAATACCAAGAAAATATAACTAAACAAAATATGAAAAAGAATTTCATCAAATCCAAATTTTTACACAAAAAGGACAGCACAAGCAACAGGTTGGAGAGAGCTATAACACAAGTTGTTGACAGGATGATACTATGTCACTTGTTCAACACATACCAGAAGATCTACAAAAGAAATTTTTCATATCCAAAATGAAAATCAACACTACATTTTCACAAAGTAAAGCAAGAAAATTATAATTAAACAAAATCGGAAAAAGAATTTCATCAAATTTAATTTTTTACATAAAATAAGGACAGCACCAGCAACAGGTTGGAGAGAGCTATAACACAAGTTGTTGACAGGAGGACACTATGTCACTAGTTCAACACATACCAGGAGATTAACCCCCAGACAGCCAAGGATTGAACCTAGCAGGTCACTGTCCTTGGTCCCTCCCTAGCTCTCTCTCTTAGAAATGTACTCACAGTTGGTTTCATAATGATCTATCAGAAGTTCAAATTTTGCATAGCTTGAATGTTGACTAATAATCAGCGGGGTTAGAAATTAAAACTTAAGTTCATGGTATTAATATATACTTTATTGGAGCAAAATCCAAACAAGATGTGTTTGTGAAACACGAATGCCCCCGGATGCATCCTGCTCGCTGTGTCAAGGTCAAGGTCAAGGTCACAAGGTCAAATGTCATGGTGTCATCTGAAAGGTCTCATCACAAGGGATCCATATGTCAAGTATCAAAGACCTAGCTCTGACCAATCAAAAGTTATGACCAAGGTTAAAGTTTTTGTGGACAAACGGACAGACGGACGGACGGACGGAAAAGGTCAAATATCATGGTGTCATCTGAAAGGTCTCATCACAAGGGATACACATGTCAAGTATCAAAGACCTAGCACTGACAGTATAGAAACTATAGCCAAGCTTAAAGTTTTCGGAAAAGGCTCGCTGTGTCAAGGTCAAGGTCACAAGGTCAAATGTCATGGTGTCATCTGAAAGGTCTCATCACAAGGGATCCATATGTCAAGTATCAAAGACCTAGCTCTGACCAATCAAAAGTTATGACCAAGGTTAAAGTTTTTGTGGACAAACGGACAGACAGACGGACAGACAGACGGACAGACAGACGGACAGACAGACAGACAGACAGACGGACAGGTGAAAAACAATATACCCCCGGAATCTCCGATTCGGGGCATAAAATGATTGTGGAGCAAAATCCCAACAATTCTTCTGTCATTTCTTCTTACACAGCTTCCAGTTTATTTTGTAGTAATGAAATGTATAGTATCTCATTTCTAAGTAATGAAATTGAAGACAAACTGTTTCAGGTGAGTTGACTACAAGAATCAAAACAAACATCTTAGTCTTCTGAGGGCATTTCTATACCTGCAGGTAAAAAGATAATCAAATTGTGTTCAAATGACTGCTCACAATCCTCAAAACTGCTTGATCACTGTTTATAAATATTCATATTTCCATTTCCATTGAAAACCAATTTTTCCAACAAAGGTCCTTTTGACAGCGACATAGACCTATAATTCATACTGTCTCAATATTTTTATTACCTTCGAGTCCTAAATGTCAGGTCAAATTAGCACAACAATGTTCAAAGCCATTTCACGGGTGGACGACAGCCATCTTCCTACTATTCCAGTCATAACAACTTATCTAGGGGACCATCCCGTTTATAACTGCCCTGTTTCGCTTGAGAAGTAGGAATTATAAGTCATATGTTGTCATTACCACAGTTAGTTAACCTCATGGAATGTGATCTTTACAAGGGAGATTCTCCATATTGACACGCAAGCTCCCCGCACCACTGATCACAGCAAACACTGTGAGGAGTACATCAAACAAGGATCATATTTTGCTACAATAATATGCCCTGTACAAGTACGTTAGTACACTAACCCACTAAAGGTTTTATGAGTTTGTGTTTGTGACAAGGACCCTCCATCTTAAAGAGACCATCCCTTCACGCAATAAAGGAGATGAACTGTCACTTGCAGACATTTAAGATGATGGTATCAGTATTTGGGAAAAGGAAAGTTGTTGTAAGTGACAATAAGGTTGATATAAAGAACCATAAAATAATATTCAATATTCGAGAAAAACACTGCCCTATGGGACAACATCATGAGATAAAGTGTTACCCAATCCTACTTTCAAGATCTGTAAAATTGAAAACATTTAGTTTGTTAAGTTTCATCCATATATTTTGTCAAACATTTTCACGCAACATTACAAAACTTATCTTCCAAAACAAATTATTTGGGCAGGAGGAAAAAGAAAGGAAAAGAAATTTGAAAGTTTCATGAAAGTTTGACAAAGTATCCAATTCGGCAAAAAAAATATTCTCTCAATATAAACATATATTTCCTTTAATATTTGGTGAGAGGATTTAAAAAAAAAAAAACAGCATAAAACTTTTTTTACCAAAGAGTAAGCATAAGTTTTGCAATTGGACCCACCAAGAGATAAACCAACATATATATAGAGTCCCAATGATCCAGCCAGAAGAAAAACCTGTTCCCCATTCAACTCTCTCTAACCCACAGCGAGCAGGGTCGGCAACCAGCGGAGCGAGACATTGTGCTCGGGCAGCATGACAATAGATCAATTAGTTCTCATACCTATGTGATATCTACATTGAAGGACACCAAGAAGCTTGATTGTTCCCCCAAGAGAGTCCACTGTCCCCCCCAAGAGGGTCTATTGTCCCCCCAAGGCAGAAATGAACGACTGAGGTCTTCCCAAGTCACTTGAGACTAACAACCATATTTATTTCTCTCTCCCTGATTAACTTCTTCATCCAGGCTAGAAATATGTACGCCCCATATTGGATTATCAAAGAGAATTTTGATACATTTTGGACTTTCTCAGAAATAGAAAATAGAGATCTTTACCCTTACAAAATCAAAATTGGCCTATCTTCTGAGTGGGTAATTAAGAAATGGCTCGGATGGGAGAGGATGATGATTCAAACAAGCATGTTTAGTTTCTTATTCAAAGAACTTTCTTACAGAGAAACAAAATTTAATCACTAAACTTCTAAGATTCCTTCTATTTACAAAATTGAACTAAGATTTTTAAATTACGTTTTCTCCAGAAAGTAGCAAGGTATTAATGACAACCCAACCCAACTAAACAAGGGTAACATAACCATAATCTTCCCAAAATACTCCATAGATAATTGGCAGTTCCAGAAATTTTTAAGGGGGGGGGGGGGGGGGGGGGGGGGATGTCACCTATTGAAAAAGGAGGATGGGGGGGGGGGGGGTCTCTATGAAAGGTGAACTCCATGAATTCCTCCCGTGGATTGGCTACTGAAGACCGATTTGATAAATAGTCCTGTTTATATATCTTATCCTTTACAAAAAATACCCGATATTGTTATCGTACATGTATTGCAAATTGCCTTAACTTGCTAAACATATATGCCTTATTTGATGTAATAAGCGCCCTCTCCCTATTAGCGCGCCCTAACGATGCTTTTAATTAAAAAACATTAAGCCAGATAAGATTAAGAGGGACCGGGTAACGAGTAATATTCCGGACGGAGGTTTCAAGGTTCCTATTATAAAAGATATCATTGCTTCACAAAAAATTTCTTGTCTCCGTCGTTTACATCTTTCGGATACCGCTTTTAAAACATTCCTTTTTGAAGCGAATATTGTTCCACCCAAAATCTTAGATATGGATGCAAATTATATCAAGGTCCATATCGTCAATACAATTAGAAATTCTTTTTGGCGTGAGGTAGTTTTATCTTGGAGTTTCTTCTTGAATATATATAAGAAATCACGAGAGGATGCATATTCTCAATTCTTATGGTATAATGATAGAGTACAAATCGATAAAAATTACATATATATAAAAAAATGGGATGAAGCGGGTGTAAGATTTATAAATGATTTGATAGCTGACAATTGTAAACTATTTTCTTACTTAGAATTTAAGGATATGTATAATATTTCCTGTAACTTTTTGACTTATAATGGATTAAGAAATGCTGTTGATATGTATCTGAAAACTTTAGGGTCACATGAAAGTACCCCACTAGCGTATCCAATGATGCCATTAAATCATTGTTTACTCCTAAATAGCCAAAAGGGATCTAAGTTTTATTATAATGTTTTATTAGATTCAAAATTTCATAGGACATCGGCTAATCAGCAATGGGAGACCGATTTAAATAGTTTCACAGATCAAGAATGGAGAAATATAAATGAAATTCCGTTTCGATCTACTGATAGTGTACAATTACGTTGGCTTCAATATAGAATTATCAATCAAATCTTACCTGTTGGTAAATATTTATATAAGATAGGATACAAAGATTCCCCCTTATGTACACACTGTAATAAGTTCACTGCTGATATTTCTCATGTATTATGGAATTGTGAACATGTTCACTCTCTCTGGACCAAGCTTGAAAATTGGATAAATATCCAGGCGGAAATAAATATTAAATTCACTAAACAAAATGTTCTCTTCGGGTTCCCTTCCAAAAGAAATGATCCATTAAATGCATTATGTCTAGTCATAAAAGATTCAATTTTCAAATGCTACCTAAAAAAAGGTACTTTATCTGTTACGCATATCCAGAGAGAGTTAGCAAACTACTACAACATAACGAAAACTATAGCATATTCAAATTGTAACTATAATAAATTTGTAAAATTCTGGTCCAGCTGCCACAACTTGTTTCAATAGCGACAGCTAATCAACTGTACTGTGCATTATATATTGTCAATTATACTTTACTGACTTGAATGATTCCTCATGATGTGCTGTATTACAAAAAAAGTGGAATAAAAAAAAAAAAAAAAAAAAAAAAAAAAAAACATTAAGCGCCCCCTCTCCAGACATACCTTACATGACAAACCTATGCATTTTTTCATAAAATGGTTTGCAGACTTGAATTCAGTCCTCCCCTTTAATCACGGTATTTGGATTTGGAACTTGTTGCTAAAAAACTATATCCAGATCGAGTATATACAAACATTTATATCATTCGACTGAATGATTAAGACATCTTTATAAGCGCCCCCTCTTTCCAATTTTTTAACCGACCAGGGCACTTAATAGGTCAAATACGGTAGTTGTATAACAAACAATATAACACTTTCATACAGTTGAAAGTCAGACAACTGAGCACTTATGCCAACCAAGGTATGCATATTTTAGTGTGGTCTGCAGGATCACACCTGATCCAACTGATTGTCTCCCCATGAATACCTCATCTCCCACCAGGGGGCAGCATTATTTTATCAGATCCGTCCAGATTGACAGTGATGATTAGTTGTGCCCCAGGTCCCTTGTTTAGATCCTTGTAGATCACAGCAAGGAACATGTGCTATTTTCCACATGACTGATTCCACTCACACCACTTACATAAGTATTTCTAAAATTACTGAAGTGTCCTCAAGTCTACCTGGTATATTCAGTGTATGAAACTAGTCTGAAAAGTGGTCAGCCCAAAAGTGGTATTTTGAAGATCATTATGGCTAGATTGAAGAAAAAACTTAAAAAAGTTACTGTGCGCTGAGTGGCCTTGGAGCCCTAATCAAAGTACCAGTCATTCAGACACGCCTTACTTCATACACTGTTATATTGCAATGTGTACCTATCTTAACCAAAAGAGATTCTTTAAGCCTTGGTCACAACCCCTTGTGCATGGTTTGTGCCCAAAGGTTTTTGGAGAGGCTGCGAAAGCAACGTTTTTGTGAAAATTGATTACACTCAACTCATAACCAGAACATTTGCTTGGTTCAGGAAGTTAATGTTTGAATTCAAATCTGATCATATCCTGCACATAAATTTAAAATTAAATATAGGGGTTAATTTTTCTCTTTTACACTTACCATCATGGATGAGATCGCAATTTAACCAGTACCGAGAAAAAATTATTATCAAAATCATAAAAATAATGTTCTAAACTAATTACTTATCCTTTGAAAGCTCATCGAATATAATCTATTCCCTCATTTACAAAAAGATTATCTATCGAAAAAGAAACATTAAATATTTTATAACCAGTAATGTAACTTTTCAATAAAATCAGTTCATTGAAGCTCATCTAGTATACAAAATTTTAAAGGGATAATCATCTACCATGATTCTTTTCAGAGTTATATCTGTATGAACCGAAGACAGATAACTCCAGCTGGCCAGTTTGTTTGCAAAGATGAGAGAAATGCTGAGCAGGACTTGAGAAGTTGAGGCAAACAGATAAAACATTCCGCCCAAATGAGACGTGCATACAAAACATACCACCTCTGACCAATCAAAATCTTCGTCTTATCAACCAATGTCATATAAAACTAAACCCAGTTAAAAAATATATACATTATTAAAATAAATCCAAATCCAAAATTGCAACCCTCAAAATAAAATTCTGAGTCCTATTACATAATTCCATTGCCATCACCAATAATATTCCTCCTCAAAATAAGCCTACCTGCTCGACCTTTGAAAGATTGACAAAAAGACAGCACAGTTTTTACATAAACGTTAAATATATTTATCTTGTCAATACATTCCAAGATATTTTCGAATAAAATGTTTTGCTGACACTCTTTCGAGATGACCTATGTGTTTACAAGGCTAAATGTCAGGTGGGTCTTGCTTTAGATCATCCTTGCTAGAATTCTCCCAGAATTCTTCACCTACTTGACGTAATCGTAGGTCGTCTCCTCTTCATCAATACTAGACATCGCAAACAAATTTTCACTGGGGAATGCTAAATTGAATATTTTTAGCTTGAAAATTCATATTACATTCCAAAACAGAACTGTTCTGTTCTTTTATGCTTCTGAAGGCAGATGATTAATTACAAAAAGTATTTCAATATATGCATATATATTTTAGCCGAAACCTGATCAAGGAAATTTTTACACCAAGGATATATATAAAATGAAAAAGTTCTGTTTCAGTACCATATTTCAATGTCTTACATCAAGTAAAAACGATATATGTAAACCTCATCACCCAAATTTGTGTAATATGAATGACAAAAGAAAAAACATTCGAAAAGATGCAATTATTAATCTAAATATAACATTGATTTAAGAGTATCTAAAGAGTTCGTTCACCTTCCCCTTGTTCATCGTTGCTTTGGATGATCCTTGCTAGAATTCTCCCAGAATTCTTCAACTACTTGACATTATCTAAGGTCGTCCTCTCATCAATACTAGACATGACAAACAAATTTCTTTGAAGAATGCTAAATTGAATATTTGAGCAGAAAATGTTTTATTATCTTCTCAACACTGGAAAAAGGTATCTGAAATACATTTTAGCACATTTTTTCTTCAAAGGGCAATTATAGAAAACATGCTCTAGCTCACAATTCTTATGTTGTATTTTATGTCCTTGAATACTAACCTGGATTTGTTACTGCCTTTCCTCCACACTAATCTTGGGTAATCAATATTATGGAAAGATAGTGAAAAAAAAGGGTTAAAACCAAAATCATTTATGAGATAAAAGGAATGCCATGTCGTTACAAGGGATTAAGGCCTAGATAGAATAAGCCTGATATTACAAACCAAAATTATATTTGAATGCAAGAAAAACTTTCACAACATTATAATTTCGACTATTTCAAATTGTCAAAATGGTATCAACATCAACAGGCTGATTTGTTTACGTACTGACATATCACATGACAGTCACATGACCTGGAACAATCGATTCGGGCTTGTCGATTACCCTGGTACACACAAACCATGTGTTATGATTCAGTATAAATCGACCAGTCAATACAGCCCACTGTTACGCTGCTATATCATCTAGCCTTCATAAACACAGCAGGAAATCTTTACCATCACATCCACTGCTGATTTCTTTAGAAAGTCAAATAATTTCATGCTAGCTTTTGTTCAGGACAGATATTGGAGTGGGCTAAGATTGAAGAGGTTTGATGCTGGATTGTCATATCAAATATTATGTTAAGAGCTTTCATAGAATAATGATTAAATTCATCCGAGCTGGTCTATTCTTTGATGAGCAATAGGAATATAATGGAGCTAAATTGAAGCAAAGATCAATAAAAGACACAGAAAATGAAATTAGAGAATGAGATAATCATAGGCCTGACTGATCAACTTTTATCTTCATATAGAGGTTCATTGAATTACTACTTTTTTTACTACATTCATAATGTCAAATCAAGCCTCTTATTCAGTATGACACTGAAGCATTAAGAGAGGAGATGAAATTTGAAACAAAACTTATCTTTGTACAAATTGTTTATTTATACACATCTTTCAAAAACAATTTTCAAACATATTTTTTTGATAATGCTATCATTTGACAACATATTTTTTTGATAATGCTTTCATTTGACAACATATTTTTTTGATAATGTTTTCATTTGACAAAAACTAACTGTAACTGTATTCTAAAAACTACAGAAAATTAAAAAAATATCTAGACAAAATGCAGCCTCTGACATCCTTTATGCCAGTCATGATTGTTAATAATTCGTTAAACTCAAAGAGTAAGAAGCAAATTATAAAATTCATTACAGGCTCTTATTCATAACATGTTATACAGCAATCTACAAGACCCACTACTGATGACACTAACTAGCTACACTGCCCATAGTAAACCAAGGTTACCAACCCTACTTGTCAAGCCTTTCTACTTTTATGATGTCAGTGACCACTCACCTGTGAAAATATGCCCGTTAAGCAAGCCTTACAGGTAACAATAACTCAGGTAGACTCTCTGACAAGGCCAGGTATGAAGAGAAGGGACATAGGTTTGAGAGTCTATGTTAGAAAGGTGAAGACAATTATCCCTTCCAGCAAAAATATTGTATATATTTATACATGTATTTAATGAATTGTTATAAGATAAGTTGAATGCAATATCTACACTCACAGTTCCCAGAGTAACTTGAAATTATGATTTACAGAATTAAGATCTTCTAATGTTCAGTGTTCAGTTAACTCAGTATCAAAATATCTATCTGTATTGGAAATTTATAACTTTTGAATATTCACAGTCTGATGAAAAAATGACTTTGTCCTGGTCAATAAAAAGTCTCTAGTTGGATATGAACTTTATTTATCTAGCAGTTTCCTCTGCACCATGGTCTGAGCACAGTATGCATAGTCTTATGTTCTGAGATAAGTTTGGTTAAGGAGTCACAAGGCCTTCAGCATAAGAAGCAAGACCAAGATGCATGTAACTCCTCTGAACTATTTATGCTATGTAATCATCCTCATCCAGCTTCTAAACACAATAATGTGATTGGTCTGTGAATAATTACGTTTTGATTTTACAACCACAGATTGCTCTGTTGAGCATTGTGGTTTTCTACCTTCAGAAGAAATATAATTTACATAAAGTAATAAATGATGGGACAAATTTGAAATATAAAGCATATATATAATATATATATATATATATATATGTCAATAGTCCACAAAGCTAATTCTAATATACAACTTCTGCAGAGAGATGCCTATAGTCCAGCTATGAAACACCTTTAGGCTGTGCATCCTCTTTCTGCAGGGACAAGATTCTTTTTGTTAAGTTAGAAATATAGCTTTCAAAATATAAATTAACATTCAATTTCCATAACTTCAAGATCATTTCAGTACGCAACTTCTGGAGAGAGAGAGTCTCAGAACACCTATAGACCAGCTGAGAGACACACCTTCAAGCTATACATGATCTTTCTGCAGGACAGACACCTACAGCTTGTTTAGGATATAAGAGACAAGATTCTTTTTTCCTCTGCTTGAGAACGACACAAGAACCTGTGTCATCCATATATTCCTTTTCATTATTGTCATTCAACTTCTAAAATGCCTATCAAAGACGATTCTTTTTGTTTAAGTAGAAATATAGCCTTCACAATTTAAATCAACATTCTTCATCTATAACTTGTTCAAAAAGATCATTTCAGTACGCAACCTCTGGAGAGAAAGACAGCAATAGACCCGCTGAGAGACACCTTCAAGCTGTGCATGATCTTTTTGCAGGGACAGACACCTACAGCTTGTTTGTTATGTAAGAGAAAAGATTCTTTTTGTTTTGGTAGAAATAAACCATAATAGCTTTCACAATTCAAAACTACATTCAATATCGAAAACCATATCAACAACTTCTGCAGAGAGACATCTTTCTACCAGCTGAGAATCACCTACAGGCTGTACATGATATTTCTGCAGGACAGACACCTACAGCTTGTTCATGATGTAAGAGACAAGATTCTTACGGTCGCGCTCCACCGACTTTAGTCCCTACCAGCAGGGGGTGTGACAATCGACCGGGCGTGAAGTAATGTGTGTCTAATCAGTGACCATCTTGCTGGGTAAGGAGTGTTGGAGCAAGCTGTGAGTCCTTGAGTACAACACTGAGGATTTAGTTGATTTATACAAGAAAATATGAGTTTCGGTTACAGTTTCAATTCATCTTTAGTTTGATTGTAGCAAACAAATTGATGACCTGAGAAGTTGAGGCAAATATCATCATACAAAAGGACAAGTGCCTTGAAATATCAGGTTGAAGGGTTTCATTTCGAGGTGATTTGAGGATTGATGTTGCCTTTAAGAGTATTTAACTTATGATGCAGCACAACTAGTAATTTTTTTAGGGAGAAAGCCTGATACAATATTATGGCTATGCATTGCAGTGAAACCTGCAAGCGTCAACTAGCAACCATGAGTGGTACTTCGGTGAAATTCTATATGTAGTATTGCACTAAAACGTTCTTGTCTGCAGAACAGTTTCCTTCTAAAGATAAAGATGCCAAGCCCGTTGCAGGATTTGAACCCCAGACCTCTTGATCTGATGCCAAAGGCTCTTACCACTGTGCTATCAAGCCCAATTTGAGAATCAGAACCCGCAAAATTCATGCTACATGATTCACTATTTGCAAAAACAATGACAGCATTCATTCTTACAATGAGGAATCCTACCTGTAACATAAATCACAAGGTATGAACTTACTGTACTCAAATGGACAGGTAGACTCGATCATAAATGGAGAGGAGTCTCCAATATTCATACCAAAGATACATTCCAACATTTTAAGCCTACAATATTCATATTACATGTATACCGGATGTAGCTAGGTATCATAGTCATTTCGAAGATTATTTTCAATCCAAACATGATTGTCAAAGAAAGGCATTATGCCCTTAAACTAGGTTGTCATTTTGTATAAAAATAACATCAAAATATACTCATATCAGATAATATGTATACCATGTATATCATGTATACATATCAGCAAAGATCAAATGCTCTTAAACGAGGTTGTCATACAGTAACTAAAGAACATCACCTATAGCCTTATCGGAAATAATATCACTCGTGCATAATCCCACCAGGATCTTCAAGTCTATGTTACCAAGCTATGAATACTACAGGTAAAGTCTAGAGATGACACATTCTGTAGGTATTGTATCTAATTACAGGTGAGCAAAGTCACATACTGCACCAAGAAAAATAAAAGTAGACCTACCTAAAGTTTTGAACAGTCAAGCATGAATATAGGCCTACACAGCACACAAATAAGCTTTTTAAGAATGAAGAATTTTAGTGGGATGGGTACAAAATAAAATGATTAGAATACAAAGTTGATAGGTACAATTTTTTTATCTAATTACAGGTGAGTGAAGTTAAATACTGCACCAACAAAAATAAAAGTAGACCTACTACAGTTTTGAACAGTCAAGCATGAATATACACTGCACACAAATAAGCTTTCGACATACGATTAGCTATCCAAAAATAGTTTTGAGAATGAAGAATTTTAGTGAGATGGGTAAAAAAAAGATAATTAGAATACAAGTTGATGGTACAAACAATTGTATGCATAGATAAGTCAGGGATATGCATTATACATTTGAGCTATCAAAATGGAACTTTTAAAACAAGAATTGATTTATGGTATGTATAGGCCTAAGTATGTTTAGGTATGCAAATAATAAATAAGATTAGCTATATCACAAAAAAGCCTACACAAATACAGTCAAAGCAAAAACATAAAAATATAAATTTTAAGCAAAATTAAATTATAATACATTA
The DNA here is from genome assembly GCA_916613615.1 of Steromphala cineraria. Classification (NCBI taxonomy): domain Eukaryota; kingdom Metazoa; phylum Mollusca; class Gastropoda; order Trochida; family Trochidae; genus Steromphala; species Steromphala cineraria. The sequence goes on from OU744726.1 coordinate 32,175,120, forward strand.
ATAATATTTTGAGAATATTTATTTCAAACTGAAAAAATAGTTATCATGAATAATGTTTTGAGAATATAAATTTTTAACTGAAAAATGTTTTTGAGAAGACCCCCTTCTTGGTTATGAACAATGAATAAATATCAACCAACTCTGATATTGGCTATCATATATCAGGGGATATATCTGTCATCGTCTGAAGGGGGCAGCTAGACAGCTGATTGGTATTTACATGTTATACAGATCTACGTTATAATTATTACTTCGGTGTAGTAAATAAATACAAGAACAGCTTGTGGATTTTGAAATTGAAATTGATAAAAAATAGGCTTAATTATCATTTCTGACTGCATTGTGTTTTAAATCTTTAAATTACAACATTTGGGAACAAATATATTCAATGTATTCACATGTATCTAAATTCTTGCTAAGTGAATATGATTGTTAACAATTGTTAAACAATGTTATTTTTTAGTATATGTTAAAGCATCATATTATGAAATATCACTTTTATCAACCAGGCGTTTAAAATTTTGTAACATATTCAAATAAAAACACAATGGTCTTTGTTCAGTAAATGTGTATGAAATGCATCAATAATTCACAATGATATAGTGAGACATTGTGGTCATGGTGACATTGAGTGTAATAACAGGTTTTAAGATTGAATATTATTAAAATAATACAGCATAAGAGTGTCAACTTGCCTTGCTAACATAAAGTATATATACAGTGTCAACAGACGACCATAAAACATGATACAAGGGTGAAAGTCGTCAAGAAACCCAATATCTACCTGAACAGGTAAAACATTTTGAGGGGTTTCTACAGGCGCGTGTCTTTGATTTTCATCTATCTTTGTAGACGGATTGTTACGACAAAAACATAAGTAGCGATGACAACCTAGGATAAATCTAAAGCCCTCCGATCTCCGTCAGGTGATTTGACACCTGTGCATTCATTGATCATGGGGGAGGCGACCATTACGGGACAGAAAAGTAATAAACTTATTCATATGTTTCATGTGCGACAAAAAGCAAAATCATCACTCACCTTGATATTTTTTCAGCTAATTATCACATAAAACAGAAAAAAATCCAGGTAACTCCAAAAGAATCCGAAGGAGCGACGATAAAGGGCTTCGTGCTACCGCGCCATATTTACAAATTCAGTGGCTAAAAATAGTGAGGACGGGTCCACTTCCTTTCAATCGGGAAGGGGTTGCAGGTTGTCTTTGATTTCTGTTGACAAACAAATACAGTGATGCTTGTTTCAACGAATAGATTACACTTAGTGCGACATCTATCTAAACAGAACGTAATTTCGTCTCGCCCTACAGACTCTGTGTATATTAATTTAGCAAATCAATCTTTATGTGAAGTGTTTGGTTCAAATAAAAAAGAAAAGAAAAACTCCTTACCTGTTACAAACGTTTTATTAATCATTTGTTATTTCGAACGAAGCAAATCTAACTAAAAAAATCTGATTGGAATGCCAAACAAAACATTACTTGTTTACGCATTTTATCCATAACCTATTTTAATGATTATCATACATGTTGTAACTATCATAACATTCAGGATAGAGTATTTATATAGGAGAACTGAGTTTGTTCTTCTACATTTGTTCCAAAATAAGTAACCACCAACTAAAGATATCTTTTATAACGTAATCTTTAAGTTGAAAGTAATCAGAATAATTCTTTGATAAACATATATGGATATTCAAATTATATATTTTAGCCATCGGTTTGAGTTGGCGACTTTTGGATTTTTTTAAAAATCGTTGCATCATTTTGAAAATATTCAAATTGTCTTACATGCAGACTCTTTACATGGCTGAGCAATATAATAAACCGGAACGGGGCGTGCGATAGAATATAGTTTTCAGGTAAAGTAGCAATTTATGGGTGCAATAAAAAGCACTTGATGTGTAATAATATTTACATTCCTCTAACAGATTAGACGTTATAGTGGGGTTTTTTTTTACAAAATAATTGAGATACATGCAACATCAAACTCTATGAGCTTTTTTTATTGTAAATCTCATGTTCCGACACTGCTTTGAACCAAAAGACATGAAAACCGAAAAGAAAGAGTGTGTATTTTAATAAATATCATTTTGCTATCTTGTCGATATGGATTCTTGGAAACGGGATATATTGATGATTGTTTATTGCTTGTGTAAGCCTAATATATCAAAGTCTAGCTATCCAAAATTCATAAAAGCTTTAAAATGGTACCTGACGTTTGTTCTGAAACAGAGAATGTCGAGACTAGGAATAAGACGAGGCGAGTTGCGTCCCCTTACTTGAAAAGACCGATCCTGTTATTTCACTGTCACTCGTGAAATGAGTGGATATATTTTACTACCGCTTCTATCAGTTCTTTGCCTAAATCATTTGCAAGTCCCACAGCATAGGAAACAAGTCATGGAAATAGAAATAAAATGCTTTTTGACTTAAAATTTGAATTCTTAATGTCCGTTTACAATGGTTTGTCAAAACTTGTGATTAGACTGATTTTGTAAAGTCTTCAGAAATATGTTATTTTACTAGAGAGAAAAACGTGTCATTTTCACGACCCGAAATTATTTGGAAGTCTAAATGTAAGTTTCTGATGTAAACTAAATATATGTAAATGAGTTGTAATCTCAGTGCGGTCCAGTGAACGTTTTCTTTAATTTCATTTTTGAAATTTTATATACTATATTATTTTTACCTTTTATATATATCAAAATTCCTAATGTAATTGAAACAAGTATCTGTATCTTTTTTGTTTACAGACCTAAAAGCATGTATACAAACAACTATTCAAGTTCAATCATGACTTTTGTTGTCAGTGTCAGAGTTTCTCTGGCAAAACACGTGCAACTGCAAAATCCACTGAAAAGAGGGTTGCAGGTTTATTGTCACATGCAATGCTCATAGTGACGTAAGCTATAATATGTTTCCAAATTTGTTGCAAATATACAAATTTTAAGCTTTTTTTACCTGTTAATAAAGCACTTAACATTAGCTTCTGGCGTTGCTTTCATAAGGCCTAGTTTGAGAAAAACTTTGTTATTTCAACATCTGTTTGAAGATGATACAATTGGTCGAGCAATAATAAATAATAAACGCAAAAAAACAAATATTTGTATTTCTGTGATTACTGACTACTAGTACTTTAGAAGGGTTACCGATACGATTAATAATAGACAATCTACACTGACTCTATAAATTCAGACACCTCTTTTATGTTCGATGTAATACGTCTGTAGAATGAACAAGAATCAACATTTATAAAAACCGGTCGATAAAATGTTGGTGTCACTCGGTGTCATCTATTTAGGAAGATAGAGATTCCAAAATGAAATCTGTTTATAAAAAATATGATAAAACGCACCTTAACCAATTTGAGTTCACTCTGATTAAACTGAGTTTATGTAAACCAATTTGACGTATGCAATTCAGATTTTACACAGCATTGATAATTGAATTTGTGTTTGCTTCAGTCTAAGTAAACCTAGCCTCAATAAATCACGCTTTACTCTGATATTGAGTCTAGCAAGATGTAGTAGCAGGTCGTGTCAGCCGACCTTTGACCCTCTAACGTAATATGTGCGAATGAAGACTATTGCGGCTTGGTAAGATCCCTGATTGGTCAACGATAGAAATATTTTATAGTTATATATATGACTAAGTCTATGCATGTCTAGATTTGAAAGATTAGAAATACAACATAATGTCGAAAGATAAAATTTCCATTGAAATACCCTATTATGAAACATTGTTTGAAACGCTTCTGAAAGTGTTGATAAACCAGTAATATAATTTGAGTTAAATGATATAAATACACATCAATGCAACTAGGGTTGAGTATTGTATCAAACTTCATATTTCAATATATTGTGTTATACTCTTGCATTGCAATACTTTGCAAGATATTAAATGAATTTTTATGTTTTTATGTAGATTAGACATTGACAAAATTATTTGTTCAGAACTTTCGAAAAATATACTATTATTGAAAAAGATTATATTCGCAAGCACATTCTTATTGCATACTCGAGTATTGCTCAGAATATGACTTCTATTGTTTCTTATGCAGACCTACATATACTAACACACAAAAAGGATTTCATTCTAACTCGGTCTTTGAATAAGATACATAAATATCTTTTTTGACTTGAAATTCTAAGCACAAGTGTGGTAATATAAAGAATTTCAATATTATCAATTCCATTGTTTTTTTATTTGATTAACTCACAAAGAGACTTGTAGATAATTTTTGGTGCTCATTTATGAAAGGCCAACTTTCAGCTGAACTTCATTAGATCTATCTGAAATCAAACTAGAATTCATTTTTTTTATAAGATCGTAAATTTTCTAACGAATACATAATGAACACATAATAATTTTATATATTGTCCAGACACTAACATGTGTCATTAAGTACATAATTGTTAAAGTCAATCAGAACCACTGTTTTAAACAAACAATAAACATATTTTATGAGTATTCTTTAATATGAAAATGCATATTGGCATTGAATATAAATCAATCTCCAGTGACAAATTCGTATAAAAAGCCAAAGTCGTTTTACCCATAAAAATAACTTCACATTTTTCTTCGGGAAATCCCTCGACCTACAGCGCTGCGGACGTGCCATTCGAACAAGGGTCAATGAACGAGCTTAACACCCCCATTATTGGAACAGTCTATTGACCGACATTTTACTTTTACGTCACTTCCTAGCCGCCATTTCTTGACCTTCATGGTGCGAGCAGTCGTCGAAGAGGCCACCATGGACAATCGGGAGGAAATATTCGACGCCCTGAATGGTATGAAGAGTTATATTATGTAACAAAATGATGCTTGTAAATTATTTTTTCTTGTAAACTAATTATTTCCTTGTTATTTGCAGATTTTGAGAAGAAACAGACGAAAGAAATACCTCCCTTATTGGAACAATTTTTACGGCGAATAGCTAAAACAGGAGAAACATTGTAAGTCCGTGGTCACGTTTTACTATTTTCCCAATTTAGAAAATAGCAAGTCGACAAATTGTGATTGAAATGTGATTATATCTTCAAAATTGTCAACGAAACAACCGTCTAAGGCTACAAAACCCGGCGTAGTAGCGGTATGGTGTGGTCGGGTTAGTGTAAACAAAGCCGGCAATGTGGCGGAGAATTCAAAACTGTTCATATCCTTTGATTGGGGTCGGGGGTTACGGCGTCTTCACTTGTCACTTTGATTAATTTGAAAACTAGGACCAGCTACAATTTCTATCTAAAAATAATTTTTATGATTACTATGTAAATTTTACCTACAAAGAGCATATTGGAGATACATCTTCAATCAGCAATGTCATTATGATAAGGTTCTTACATAACATGCTTACTCACTGTTTTCTATGTGCAGTGATTGGGAAGGACACTTTTGACAATGGGCCATTTTCATGGCTTTTAGTAATTTTCTGCATTTTAAAGGGGCCATATTGCCCTTATATCAATAGTAAACTTCAAAATTTTAATGGGCCATTTTTTCAGAAAATGTGCAAATGGCCCATGGCCCCTGCCCTTCCTAATCCCTGTATGTGTGATCAAGTATAGTCTCTGAAATGTTTGATCAGAAGTTTGCTGAATGTTACAAGGGGATTGATAATAGTGCAATTTTTTAAGCAATTTCATACTACAATGGCATCAATAACATACGTTATCAGTAGAATAACACAGTTGCTGAATAATCTCTACTAAGACAATTGGCGACATTTGCAGCAAACAAGATATCATTAATGTTAAATTCTTATACCTTGAGTAACATTTATTTTGCACATTAAATACTTAATTCAATTTAATAAGGGAACTTAGGGAAGTAACATGGAACTAAGGGCCAAATGATAGAGGTGTAACGATACAGTATCGTATCGCGATACATTGGTTCACAATATATCATATCCTTTGGAGGAGCACACAATAACCTCTCCTAATACTTGGAAGTAAACGATTTCATCAAACCAGGTAAAGTTAGATTCTTGCACAAAAATAAATTATTCCAAATATTTTGTAAAAGGATCATTGTTGAGATATTAATGTGTATTTGGATATGCGTATTGTATTGTGACCCACATATCAGGATATGTATCGTATGGCGATCCTCACGTATCGCTACACCTCTACAAAGTAAGAAAATTGATGTGTACTCAATGGCTAAAAGTTATCAAACTTTCAATCTTTGAAGCAAAGTGGTAAACATAAATGGCATCATTTGCAAGTCAGTCTAAGTAAACCTAGCCTCAATAATACTTGCTACACTCCCAATGAGTCTAGCGAAATGTAGTAACTGCTATCCAATTGACCAATCAGGGTTCGGCTTACCAAGCGGCAATAGTCTGCCTTCGCATGCAGGGTTTTACATAGTCAATCAAAACTGAGAGTCCTGGGGACTCAGAGCATATATTTTTAAGAGTCCTTTTCCTATTTCAGGAGTCCTTAAAAACATTATAGAAGTTTCATACTTGATGGAAAGGTTGATAAAGAATTGCCTATAATGGGATGGTTATTTGTTTATGTTTTAATACCATCTTGACATGAAAATCATACTGAAATGTGTTTTCATTGAAAGATTAGATATTTGTATCAGAATAATACTGAGTCACAGAGGACCCACATGAATAGTTTTTGGGGGTCCTCCTGACATTTTCTGCGTCAAATACTCAGGAAAGTTGCGTCCCGTAAAACCCTGGCATGTATTAATGTTGGAGGGTCATTGGTCCCGTGAAGGTCGGCTGATGCCACTTCTTTCTGTATCTTGCTACACTCAATATCGGGAGTTTACTAGGCTAGGTTTACTTAGACTGCAAGTCTCACTTCGATGAGCGCATGTACGCATGTGCGGTAAGTACAACATTCAGAAAGAAAGAAAATATGATATATTATGGAAAAACCTAAAATGGTGAGTTTTATTCTAAAGGAAATTCTTAATAAAGCTTTAATTCATTGGTGATATAAAAAAGAAAATATAAGCAATTCTTGTGCATTTGTTACCAATAAATACATCGTAGACAAACCTGTTGCTATCATCAATTATCTTTTTTCTTGTTCAAATTTTGTATGGAAACATTTATGAATGAAATTTTCTGTAAAATAATAATGTTTTGCATCTTTACTTATTTAAGGTTTCATCTTCAGAAATAATAAGATTTCAACACACATAGTGTCTCACATGTATGCTACTTTTGTGATTTTGACTTGCAAGGCCTATTTTAGAACACTATAAGTACCATTATTTTATCTTTAATTAACTCGTTTGTTGATAAAATTTGATGTACAATATATACAAATTGTATATAATTGGACATCATGTGTACACAATGAAAAGTATTTGTAATATTCCTACTGTATGCTGGAAATCAGAAGACTAACCTTGCATGCATATGAAAATTAAATGAGTCGCTCACATTATTTTTGGTAGTTTTTATTTTGATAGTCAAAAGGGTATTTTGATTAATAATTTAATACAGGTTGTTTATTAAAATAATGCATTGATTAATGACCTGAGTATGCTGAGGTTAGTTTGGTGGCCTGCAAACTGAGCGGAGGGGGAAGGGGGGATGCTGATACTTGAGAATACCCTTACTATCAATCAGGTGGGAAATGTAGGAATAGTCTGTCAAAATGAAATGATGCAAGTCCCATGATCTTTACAGTCAAAATAAGTTCCACTGTTTTCTAATATGTAAGAAGCTGTGGTCGCTTTGAAAAATGACTTTGAAGAACAGTAATAGTGAAAATCTATGTTTGCATTTCACTGTAGATACATTTTCTTGATGTGTTATAATTTAAGTTGATTAGATTCATAAGATTTAGAAAGAAGTCTTCAGGATGCAATTTATTTCTAGTGTTATACTTTAGTATGATTACTTGTAGGGGGTCTCCTCTAAATCTGCTCCGACTCAAAAAAACTTTTGGTAGCAGGCCCCTTGACTCAGCAGATCAAATTGTAGATTTATCACTGATTGAAATTACTGAACTATTGAACTGAACGGGTTCATACAAGCTTTTTTGTAGTTTTTGTTTTACTTTATAAGAATAATTAACATAGGAAACGCATTTGCAATCTGTTTCTTTAATAGCGTCTGTTTTTCATTTCACCTCTGCCTCCAAATTCTGATTATGGAAATTTGAATGATTTATGATAAGTTGTTGCCCTCTTATGCCTTACATATGTTATATAACAAAACCAATAGTTGAACAATAATAACAAGGATTCAATAGTTATAGGTTGATTCTTGTCAAATATTTGTACTCCAAGGTCAAATATATTCATTCTTAAACCCTTTTCTATGTCTCTAGATTTCCATGGCCCAAGTTAAAGCCTCTGTTTGTGAACAAGTTGAACCAGGTGATGACCCAATTCCAACAGGAGATCGCAGTGGATCACTTTCCTCCAAACTCTAACATGGAACAGGTCAAGTTTGATGACATGAGGGACAGGATCATCGGTGCTGTAGAGAGATTCCACGGGTAAGAGATGTCAACTTTAATATATCTGATATCCTTTATATATCTGATGAAGGGGGTCTAACCCCCGAAACATAACTGCAAAATACAGCCCCTCCTGTTCCTTCGGCGGCTGACTTCATGGGTTGATGATGGTTATCCCCCTCTTTTTAACTTTAAGATAAGATAATGGCTTTATCATCACAAAGGAAAGTTGTTTTATAATGTCTCTGAAATATGACATGGTCAGTTAAAAAATAGTGCAGATTTGGGAATAGATTTTATAAGTACAAGTCTACCTGTATGTCTTTGGATATAGACTTGAAGGTTTCCCCCTTTTGTTGTCTATTTAAATGATTATTGTCAAAATGGGGTATACAATTTCAAATACCTAATGAAAGTGTAAATTGTCTTAAAATGTAAAATGCTCATTGCATTCAAATAGGTAATATTGATTGGATAATCATCTTTCATTCTTAAAAAGAATGCATTGCATCGCCTCTTTATGTTGTTTGCCTTCTCCACAAAAGTTTTCATTGTTCCTCCAGAGCACCTTTCACAATACAGCGACTGTGTGAACTGATCACGGAACCAAAGCGACATTACAAACGCAGTGACAAGTTTCTCAGAGGAATCGAAAAGGTAAGACTTTACACTGTTAGAAATACTGATTTTCAAGATCATTCATGTAGAAAGATTCAAATAGATAAAACGATTTTTCTGAAATGATAATGTTGATAAAGATTTCTTGACATCTTTCTTGTATTTTTCAGAACGTACTAGTAGTGAGCACAGTGGATCCATTTGGCAGGTATGAATTGTCTTGAATTATGGCTTTTATTTGTTTGATTGATTTCTTTGTAGCTATATTCCATTATGATAAACGCCCCATATGATCAGATTTGATAATATTCAAAATAATTTTGTCTTGACTGGCATAAAGATGAAATGTGCAATGGTTCAATATTCATTTGTTGGGTACTTTGTTTTCTGGTATTTTGTAACATGCCATCAAGTGAATTTACTTTCATTTCAATAAATCCAATCTGTTTTATTTGACAATAAATATGCTCTTTTCTTCTTACACTTTTTTGTTTCATTTGCTTAAAAAGTATGCTTTATTTTTCTAACAATTTCTGTTTAATTTGACTAAAATATGTTTTCCATTTCAGGAAAGTAGTATCTGAATCAAGGACTCTTGTTAATGGCCTCGACACAAACGGCTGCCAACCCGGCAATACCTTCCCACCACCACCAGTTCCAAACTGGACGACAAACAACCCCGGAGTAACGGCTGTCTGGCCACAAACTAACATTGAGTGCACTGAAGAAGATGAGAGACATTCTAATGGCAAGGATAACCATCCAACACATCGAGACACCGAACTGGAGGAACAGAAGAAGTTCGAGGAAAAGGAAGAGGCGTTGAACACGTCTTTAGAGAGAACAGAAGATGAACAGTTGTCTCCGATAAAGGAGGAGCAGGAACAGACTGCAGACCACCCGTCAGTGGAAGACGCCGATACAACAGAAGCTAACGAAGATGACAGGAGGGTCGAGGAGCCAGTGCAGGAGGAGGAGTCAAGGGAGGTAACTCCTGTCTCAACGTCCGAGGCAGACAGTGTGGATGCACCTCCTGTGAAGATGAGAAAAATTGAGGAAAAGGAGGCAGAATCCGAATCAGTTCCAGAGTCATCGACAGAGGACAGTCACAGCTCTCCACCTCCTCAAACTGGTAAGTTTCTCTTGTCATATATTGATGTTTGGATTGAAGTATTTTACTTTGGTCAAAGCTTGTCAGTTATTCAGCATATAGTAAGTATATAAAGCAAAATGAAATAGTTCGTTGGGCTTGCTCCTTAAATTTCAATTTCTTCATTCATGACCTGTAGTTGGTATGTTATTAATATTACCTATAACTAGAATACAATGGTTGAATTGATTCAGGGTCTATGAAAGAAGAATTCAACTTTTAAAATGGTTCAGGTTTGCTCAGAAACAAAAGAACTTGCAAACTAGCGAAGTCTTTGCAACTAAACTCAAATGTCCAAATTGTATTATCTTCCAGAGAACCCAGTCCAGCCAGACGCCGAAGCTGAAAGTGTTGAGGCAGCTTCCGAAGGCGCCCAGGTATCATCAACAGAAGAGGAAGGGGAGTGTGAGTCCAGGGACATCAGCCAGAAATCTGACTCGGCCCAAGAGGACTCCCCGTCATCCACAGATCAACCCACCCAGGAACCCCAGGAGGAACCCCAGGAGGAACCCCAGGATGAACCCCAGCAGCAGACGGAGAGTGACTCTAAACTCACAGAGGACTTGGAATCCAAACACACCGAGGACTGTGACAGCACTGTGCCAGCTGTCGTGGAATCTACCCAACAGACTTCTCCCTCGTCTTGTGATGAGACGAAAGAAGAGAACGGTGAATCTTCGCCGAATATATGTGAGAAATCAGATCCATCAGACTCATCAGAGCAGGTTATGGACACGGAGTCCGAATCGTGTCGGACATCAGAGAGCTTGGAGCCTGAATCCTCGACCCCATCAAAGGATCAGGACTCTACCATAGTGCAAACAGAGGAGACGGATAAAGTCACACAAGAAGAAGAACCCATGGACCAAGATTAAGTTGTGCTATCGTAAAATTGAAATTTATATCTGTGGAAAAATCAGTGCTGATAAGAATTAAATCCATGAATTGTAAAAATACCCAATCTCAGGTCAAAGATTATTCATACCTTCACATCATCTGTATGTACATTTCCGTAATGTTTGTCAGCATATTGTACATTAGTATGTTGTTTGTTCCCGTGACCACCTGATGTAAATGTTTTTATTTGTGTACAGCTGAGGATTAAGTACAAACTACTGCAACATCGGACGCGAGAGCTGTGCCTTGCTCAAGGAGTGAACATCAATGATTTTACCATCTTCATTTCATGGCTTCATCGTCATGAGTATTTATGATTCATGAAGAAATTTTGTGGATTATCAGAAATAAAGCTATTATTATCTGATTTTAATTACTTTCTGTGTACATTGATTTGATAGTGCCATAGATAATGTAGTGTCTCCAGCATTTAGTTATAGTATGAGAAGAAAGCAACTTGTTGAGAAAATGTTTATTGGTAACATGCAGTTCACTATTATCAAAAAGTATTTCCTATGGAATATTTCATGTATCAAAACTCTTCATTGATCAACAATGTTTGTAAGTTTTTATGGGAATCAACAATAATTCAGAGTATACAATGTTAATGATGCAGAATGAACATGCAACAAAGGGAAAGAATATTCTTTAAGTTTTGAGCCTGCAGTTCCAAATTTGACAACACATTTAACTGTTACAAGTAGGACATGTTTTTTCTTAGCATCATTCATTAGCCATGTTAACTTTTACATGCAGTTCATGAAATCCAGTGATTTTACTTATATATTGTTTTGCTTTGATAGAAACTTCAATGGATTAACTCATTATATTGATTAAATAAATCTTAAATTTTCGTCCCAATATAGAATGATTACAGGTCATACTTGTTTTCAATGAAATTATTTATAATCAGTCATGAATATATATTTCACGAGAGCCAAATTCACCTATCCAATTAAAATGAATGCTAGTTATATGACCTTTTTAAACATTATCAACTCGTAAATGTCATTCTGATGGCTTTTGATAAGTTTACAAAATTATGTTTGACTGATTGGCGTGTGTCATTGTCTGGTTTTGGATCATTATCACCACTTCAAACCAATCTCATTTCACTTTATACAACATCAGTTAGCTTTAATATGATACTTTATGACACTATTAAAGTTTTGCATATGTGACCTCCAACAACTCAGAGTGGCTGTTTCAGATTTTATTCTCTGCAAGTATATTAGCTGCTGTAATTTCATTGGAAAATCCTTAAATTAGTGTTAAACTAGAACTCCAGCCTCTATTAAAAAATATATAAACTTATTGCCTCTTTTTAAAAGATGTAAGAAAATATCACAGGGGGACTAGTAGATGTAATCACATGTCACCAAAACCATTTTCGCATTGATATAGAGATGAGTTCTGCCCATCTGTGTGAGTTGCTAATAATAATTGAATGTCAAGATCACAAGATACGAATTACTGCCATCCACACTTCTTGGCTTTAACTTTATTCCATTAAGCTTTCCAAAACCCTTTAAACTATCTTAGTTTAGGCTTTGAGGGAATAATTTAGATATGTTCACATGTATGGTAAAATCACTTTACATATCCTTAAGAACACATTAACTTGAAAACTGACTATGCTGTGTTCAAATTTAAGATCAAAGTTCAAGGTCATGACAATTTTCTTTCTTACATGTAAATTTCTTCAAAAATGCCAGAAATGAGGTTTTGTAGAAGGTGGAACAGTTCTAGAAAGGGCAAACCCTCAATTTCAGGGCTGCTTCGCTTTTGTGGTGTCTTGCAAATGCTGATCTTTCTTTTTTTGTATTGTCCTAAGAAAGGGCATTAGTAAATTTCATTTTGCTCTGTGCACATACCATTTAGAGTTTGCAAAACCCATTTAACACGATTTTAAAAAATCTCTAAACAAAGAATAACTTTCTTTTACATTCTCTCCCAACAGAGGCAGATGAAGACATGAAATGTTGATCAAGCCTGTTTTGGGGTTTTGGCAGTACCCACTAGCAGAATAAATTTGCACCAAAATCAATTTTAATTAGTAAATGACAACACTTTTCGCACGATGAATTTACCATGATTCAGTAGCCAAAATTATGTTTTTTAGAACAGGGTTGCTGATTGCACAACTAACTTTGATTGCTCCAATCAGGCATATCCAATTCTACCCCACAAATAGGTGAATATTAATAAGAACAGAGGCTCAACCAACATTTCATGACTTCATCTGCCTATGTGGGGGGAGAATGATTACTTGAAACACAATCTGATTTGAGTGGGTATTCTCACATTTGTGTATGAAATATAGAAAGAATGCCAATGGTTTTTCTCTCGCCAGTTTAGGCTTATCCATAATTACAGCTCTGTCATGTCTGTTATTCTTATTCTTGTAGTTGAAAACAAAGATACATATTGCGATTTTATTGTAAGATAGTGAGCTTTTTACATGATATGGACATTTCATGAGACTTATAATTCCTAGCCAGTTGGTATGTCACAATTCTTCCTTTACATCAGCAGAGTTTTCACTCTTTTTAGAGTCTTCTTCTTTCTCATCTCCTTCATTTTCCTCTTCATCATCTTCATCACCATTTTCTGATAACACAAAACAATGGATTAAGAAACAAGACAAATTTTACCCTTGTGGTTTAACGAAGGTCAGCAAAGCAAACAGATGAAATCGTGCTGAAGCAGCACTAAATAAAAACTCGCTCACTTAAAGAACTTGAAACTAAATCAATATGGCTGTTTATCATGCTGGTAGTTTTCCAGTCTAAGTAAACTTAGCCTCAATAATACTCGCTACACTTTCGATGTTAAGTCTACCAAGATGTAGTGGCGGGTCGCGTCAGCCGACCTATGACACTCCAACATTATCTGTACGAATGCATACTATTGCGGCTTGGTAAGAAGATCCCTGATTGGTCAATTTGATTGATGGGCTGACGCGACCGCTACTACATCTTGCTAGACTCAATATCGGGAGTGAAGCAAGTATTATTGAGGCTAGTTTTACTTAGACTGGTAGTATTCAAATATTGGACACAAAAATTAATCCATGTAGTATACAATGGTTCAAAGAAGTCTCCACTCGTATACCTTGTGAATTGTCCGAATGTTATATACATACAGTCAACTTGTTAATCAAAACTACTGTAACTTTAAAATATCATTACCGATCTAATATTATCTGTAACAAAAGTAATGATTGGACTTCAAAAGGAGGATAATTAAGTGCTGGATAAATACTAGTTGCGACTGTTTAAAAAAAACCCCACCGAATGGATTGTTTTCAAATTAAGATTAGTTAATTGTGTTTTAAGCCATGACCAGTTTTCAGTCCACTGAAAATGTAAGGTAGCTTCAAAGGCCTTAACTCTTTATAGAATCTATTCTTTCATCAAAGTCCTGCAAATAGCGCACTTATGGTGTTAACATTGAGTAATAAATTTTGATAGTGAGTTGCTTTACATTGAAGAATTAGATATAGACGTAGAAATGGCAAAGATTAGCCTCTTACACAGTCATGAAGCACACATAAAATCTCTGAAACGTCCATTTCAAAGACAAATGATATTGAATAATTCTTGTAAGTCAAAATAAATGTATTTATGTTCCTTTTACAAAGCTGCTAATTGCAACCAACATAAACTCTTCACTGTAATGTTCATGATGCTTGAAATGGAATAAGAAATATAAAAAGAACACAAAAACATTAAGGGCAGTCTCTGCATAATAACCTAGCAAATAATCAAATGGATTATAACAGACTACATCTGTTAAATGCAATGTTTAATTTATTTACCACCCTGAAAACTGTTGTATTCCATTATATGCTACTAATGGCTGAAATATTGCCGAAGCAATGTATAATAATAACTCACTCCATAAGACCATATTTGCTGATCTCTCTACAGCCGCAGCCAGCAGAGTGAAATCAATACTCAAAGCAGTTGGTTCATTAAACATGGTCAGAGGACATTGTCTGTGAGTGAGTGAAAGTTACTAGGCCTGGATGTTGCACTAAATTTTGTATTGTGATATATAGAGAATCTTGCCAAAGTATCTTCTGATATCAAATATATCAATATGAGTTGATAAAGGTACAAACATTAACATTTTTTACCTTTTCAAACAAGTGTATACTTTTTCTATCGGAGTGAGATTCTCTGTACATTGAAATACAAAATTAGGTGGAACATGTGTTCAAAATAATTTTTCAATACCTTTTCATTTTTGTACATTTTGGAACGGTGCAGTTCCCTTATACTGCTGATGCAGTGATGTCATTGCATTCATGACATCATCGTGTTTACTTCATACCATTGTGATGTCATAACTTATTGATGTAAAACGATTGTTATGATTGTTATTCCCGAAGACAGGACATTGTTCAAAATCTTTCAAAATATCTCCTGTTGAACATAGTTTAAGATAATAAATTTCAAATCAGTAGCTCCTGTATTAAAATGATATTGAATACTTCATACTCAATTTGCATCTTTTTGTGCTTTAAGATTCAGTTTAAGCCAAACAATTAGCTGTTAGACTCAATTCCTTTCAAGCTTCCAAAGTATAGAACAATTCTCAAAGAAGCTCAAGTATGTTATGTCAAGAAAACTGAAGTGCAAAGTTAATATTCAGATAAATTGTAGTTTTAGTAAAGCATTCTGAAATGACTGAGGCTTTCAAAAAATGGTTACGGTATATCTTATAGGGGCAGTAGCACGTTTTTAGGGGGAATATAAGGTGATGTCAGGAAAATGAAAATTAATGGTTCCAACTGAAAGACAATGTATTTAAACTAAATGGAGCAGTAATAATTCAAATATGTAACGTTCAGTTTAGCAATGCCATTCCTTTTTCTTACACAAAATGAATCAAAGGTGTTTAAAAAAAATGGCCGCCAATGGATTTTATGTGAATCTTCATACTTTGTCCTCCGACTATGGATGATTGACTTGTGTAATGACATTTTTGACACTGTCAATCAATATAATACATTTAACATGAACTAAAAATTACCAGAGAAAAATTTAAAATATAAAATTATCAAAAAACGTGCTACTGCCCCTTTAAACAGCCTCACTGACTGCAAATTTACTTTGATTGCATCTAATCAGGCTTCTTATTTGCTAGCTGAGAACAAACAGTGGTCTTATTAAAACAGAGGCTTGATTAGCATTTTTAGCTCATCAGGACTGAAAGTCCAGATGGGCTTATGGCATGGCCCGTCGTCCGGCGTCCGTCCGTCGTCCGTCCGTCGTCCGTCCGTAAACTTTTGACACTTTCGACTTCTTCTCATGAACCATACATATTAGAGAAGTGAAATTTTGTGTACAAGTACCTTAGCATATGGAGATTCTAATTTGTAACTTTGGTGACCCTGTGACCCCAAATAGGGTCACAGGGGTCACAACTTTAAAAACCTATTTTCATCTTCTTCTCCAGTTCCAGAAGGACTAGAGAGTTAAAAATGATATGTGCAGACTCCTTGGCCAATGGGGATTCTAATTTGTAACTTTGGTGACCCTGTGATCCCAAATAGGGTCACAGGGGTCACAACCTTAAATACCTATTTTCATCTTCTTCTCCAGTTCTAAAAGGAGTAGAGAGTTAAAAATGATATGTGCAGACTCCTTGGACAATGGAGATTCTAATTTGTAACTTTGGTGACCCTGTGACCCGAAATAGGGTCACAGGGGTCACAACCTTAAAAACTTATTTTCATCTTCTTCTCCAGTTCTAAAAGGACTAGAGAGTTAAAAACGATATGTGCAGACTCCTTGGCCAATGGGGATTCTAAATTGTAGATTTCGTGACCCCATGACCCCAAATAGGGTCACAGGGGTCACAACCTTAAAAACCTATTTTCATCTTCTTCTCCAGTTCTAAAAGGACTAGAGAGTTGAAAGTGATATGTGCAGACTCCTTGGACAATGGGGATTCTAATTTGTAACATTGGTGAACAGGTCTGTGACCCCAAATAGGGTCACAGGGGTCACAACCTTAAAAACCTATTTTCATCTTCTTCTCCAGTACTAAAAGGACTATAGAGTTGAAAATGATATGTGCAGACTCCTTGGCCAATGGGGATTCTTAATTGTAGATTTCGTGACCCCATGACCCCAAATAGGGTCACAGAGGTCACAACCTTAAAAACCAATTCTCATCTTCTTCTCCAGTTCCAAAAGGTCTAGAGAGTTAATATTGATATGTGCAGACTCCTTGGACAATGGGGATTCTAATTTGTAACTTTGTTGACCCTGTGACCCCAAATAGGGTCACAGGGGTCACAACCTTAAAAAACTATTTTCATCATCATCTTTAGCTCCTAAAGGTCTATTGAGCTGAAAGACTGCATGTAGACTCCTTGGCCAATTGGGATTCTAAACTGTAGGTTTTGTGACCCCATGACCCCAAATAGGGTCACAGGGGTCACAATCTTAAAAACCTATTTTTCTCCATTAGATGACAGTCTATGGCAAATTTATTTCTCCTTGGATATTTTAGTGTGGACTTCTTTCACTGTCTGATATTGGTGATCTAGAAAGTGTTTAATAATAATACATTAAATTTTGTTTTGTAATTTTTTTATAGGTTTTTTTGCAATAGGTAACATCAGTTTCATTTTTAGCTCATCTTGCCTGTATAAAGCAAACTTGATATGATGCCTGATGAGCTACAGAGCCAATGGCTCTATTTTTATGCCAAGGATTTGATCAGAATTTTTGGCCACTTCAGTGGGTGAAGAATGGTTCAGTTATTTTGCTACGATAAGTAGAGCATGGTTAAATTGTTTCAGAACAAATCATTAGACAGACCTCTATACAGCGTAAATGTAAGCATGGTAAGTTTCTGTAGAGATTCTTAGCTAAGTGAATTGAAAACAATGAAGTGAATGGGTACATATTAGATGAATTTTATTGGAAACTGTGCTTATGTCAATGCTAACACATATTCAGTGTCTTTTAAAGAACATTCCTATCTAGGACTTTGCAGCACATGATTATAGTGCTGTAACTATAACATGTGTATGCTCAATAGATTTAATAAAAGGATCTCACATACCCCATTTGAAATTGATTGCTCTCGAATCTATGCAACTCTTGAAATGTCTAATGGTAATTGTTAACCTGCTAAGCATATTCAGGAAGTTTTCAATTATGTAAACCATTATAGAAAGATTGAAAATGTGAATTTAACTTAGAGTTAACGTCATCTCTATTCTCACAAGGCATATTTTTCACTATTTCAACACATACCCTGATATCATGGGGTCAAATGCATAATATCACTGATGCTATTTATAGCCGGTATGTTCAGAAAACTATTTGGAACTCACTACACGGT
Organism: Steromphala cineraria; assembly: GCA_916613615.1. Lineage (NCBI taxonomy): Eukaryota > Metazoa > Mollusca > Gastropoda > Trochida > Trochidae > Steromphala > Steromphala cineraria. Next base: position 32,193,613 of record OU744726.1, read on the forward strand.
TAAATACCGATGCCTCTCAGGTAAATCTTATAGAACGCTTGTTTAATGGCGGCAGCGTGACCATTGCTGAATGAGCACCAATTGTTTTGGCTTGCTATATATATACTGAGACATGATTATTGATGGATATCAGGGTATGTGTTGGAGCCTTTTGCAGGAACGCAGGATGTGCTATGAAACAAAGCATTTCTTTCTTAAAGAATAGGTATACAATTTAGGACAATGTAGTATACTCATATTTTATGACTATAAAGTGAACAAAATACTCCAGAGGTATACAAGTAGACAACCCTGAAGTAGGTTTAGCAACAGTATTTGAATATAAAATATGATTTTTCCTTTCAGGCTATATGTGTCTAAAGGAGAAATCTTTCTCAAAATTGTTTATCAAAATGGACATGGAGCTAGACAGTCAACAAATATTTTGAAGATGACGGTAAAATTATTTACAATGTATCATTTGATCCCAAGGATCGGTGTAAAGATGTAATGGACAAAGACTAGTACACAAGTTATTGCTGAGCAACTGTCAATACATAATTCAACATTGAAATCATGTTATTTCTTTGACATATCAACATGACGCTGAAATCTATTCACGATGAAATACAACACAACTGGTCTTAGATATCAATCTAGAATAAATTAGATGGTATATCTCGTTATATACAATAAATCACATTAAATATCCATATTAAACCTATCGTAAAGATGCTTATTTAGGTAAAATCAAAGCATTCATTTCTTAAGTGGAAACTATTTCCCAAAGAACTAAAAAATATTTCCAAAAGAGCAAAATATATTTCTTAAAGTCAGAATAAGTTTTGAGCTTGAAAACAAGTCAATACCACTATTCCAATTCAAAATGTCATACACTTAGATACTGAAGGGTCTTTAATACATGAAAATTGTTGAAATAGTACAATTTAAAGCTGAAAATCCGTACAAATCATTAAAAAATTTTCTATGAGTCTACACTACTACTTGAAGTGATAGAACTGATGACATTGAAATATCAATATGCAGATGATACAAAAACATGCAAATGTTTGGCTTGAGTGTTTGTGAATTCAAAATCAACAATACATTTTGTGTATAGAATGTGAGGACATTATATGACAAGTTTTTAAGTACATAACATTTACTACATGATGGTCATGTCCAATCAGCACAAGGCATATAATACATGATTAATGCATAGAAAATCTCAGACTTCATAGCCATGTTTATGCAGGCAACATTGTTGCCATGGTTATGACAATATACAGGGCAATAAAAGTAGACAATCATCAACAGATTACCAGTCAGTCAGCCAATTATAAAGAACATGCTCCAAACATTGTTGCCATGGTTACGACAATATACAGGGCAAAAAAAGTAGACAATCATCAACAGATTACCAATCAGTCAGCCAATTATGAAGAACATGCTCCAAACATTACTGTTTGAAGATCTGAGTAAACTGTAGGAGGACAATAAAACACAAGACAACTAGAACGTCACTATGAGCTCATGCAAAGAACAAACTACTCAACTACCACAGAGACAATTTCCACAAGTCAAACAATGCCAGGAGAGGAATTACAACAATCAAAGGAAATCTCCAGAATATCAGCATTCCGATTGAGTGAGGTGTGTTTGAGAACTATCACAGGTTGACAATGGACGAAATTAAAAATGAAGATGAACTGAATGTTTGGGAATTGTCCGCAAAATATGAGTTATGATGAGGTGTGTACAAATCTACAGATGGATGATGCACGAAACATGCTGGTATTGATTTTAGTCAAACAGACAAAAGGGAACCAACTAAAAGGTTACTTCCCACAAACATCAAGTATCAAACATCCAAGGAATGGACAAAATAATGTGATTTATTACTGAAACTCATGCATAACTGATAATCAGAGGAACTCACATTTAAGAGGATGGTATTGTATCATCAACTGGTATTCTTTAACCAATCTTGAAAACCATAATTACCCAATTTCACCCCTCTCAAAAATCAACTTCAAGCGTTAGTTACCCACCATAGTTTACAATCTAGACAACATATCATACAAAATGTGTTTTAATAACATTAAAGTGATATTTTCCCCAAGTGTATCATCAAATGCAAACTATGATCTCAGATATGATTTCCCACATAGGTAAGTAAAAGTGAAAATCCAAAAAAAGAAAATAAATAAAAGTTTAGCTTTTTTTAAAGATTACTTATTGACTCTTTTTAAAATTTTAAAATTCTAATAGGAATAATAAAATAATTTTGAAGACCCAAATGTAGTAAGTAAAGCTAAAAAGAATCCAAATAAGGAGTAGTTTTTTTCATAAATGATCAGGTTGGGGGTCATTTTAGAATATTCTGAGCAGTAGGGACCCATTTCAATAATGGTTAAAGTATTCTACTCCTTAAGAAATCACCAAGACAAAAGGGTGAACAAATTCCCCAAGGACCTGCTCTGGGTACAACACTGAAGGAGTCTACACATATTTGACCTAATGAACTCAAAACTCATCAGAAAAAACTTGCATACCAAAACACAAACACAGAAATCACGCCCGTAAGTGGGAATATCAAAAGCTTGTTTCCGCGAGAGAAATAAATACATAGCCCAAAGCCAGCCAATATGGAAGTGAAAGCCATAAAACTGGGGGCATTTTTATTGTAATAACTCTTTGTCTTCTTTTTCTTCCTATCCATCCCTGGGGGCTGGTGAATCGGTTTGGGTTTGTCTGAAACACACAGACAACGGCAGGGTAACTTTCTTTATGCTCCAACTGTAATCCTGTAATCTTCATTAACAAGACTTTTTGTGATGAGCAACTAATGATCTGGGCAAGTTTCTGGTTGTCTTCAGATCTTTAAATGTGGTTGGTTTTGAGTTTAAAATATGTAGGAGTATAAAGAAACAAAAAATATTTTAAATTGCTTGTAGAGACTGAAATTCACTTCATCCAATTCTTCCAAAGCAGGAAAAAAATGAGCATCCTTGATTTTTACAAACAGGACCAGAGATACTGAAAATCTTATGCTAAAGGCATAAGGAAAAAGAAGCGGAACCAAAATCAGAAGTTCCCTTTTGGTTTGATATCATTTTTAACTGTTTTTTCAATCAAAAACCGTTCTTGAAAGGCAACAGGAGTTAGTAGAAGTTGAAGCATAATTTCTTGCTTGAAACAATAGAAAATGTAACATCAATTCCATTTCAATAATCTTGCACTATAACAAAGATTTAAAGTTCAACATGAGCCATTCAGAAGTCTTGACATGAAAATGAGAATGATTTGAATTGTTTGAAATCAGGCAATGAATATGAATCCTTGTAATGATCAACAGACAGAGCGGATATCACAAACATGATGAAAATGAATTTGAAGGTGATGAGAGATTTTATGACCAATGATGAAGGAAGATTTAAGGTAGAAATGATATTTTGCTTAAATTCAAAACCAATTAAAGGGGTAGAATAAATAATATATCTTGAAACCATGACATCCTAATGAAAGAGCTTGTTGACATTATTTGTTTAAAATCTAGATTCAACAAACATCAAAAGATGAACACAAACTGACACCTCTCAAACATTACAAATATTTAGCATTTGTAAATCTATACACTCTTTGAACATATCACAGACGGGACACATATGTCACAAGTTGACAGATATAATCTGACCATTGAAAAGAGCTCACTTTATATCAGAGAGATACTCAACTGTAAATTCACAGAATGTCTTTAGACAATTATAGGATGTCTGATGGATGTTTTGGTAAGCAAAATGTACCACATTGTTCATGTTGACCAAAGTCCCTCATATCGATTTGCCAATTTTTACCTATATCTAACAAATTCTAATCTAACCAATTATTTCAATGTATCCACGAACATAAACAACAAACTTAAATATAACCTGCACCCTTAAGTCAAAACTAATCATTAAGTAAAATGTCTTTCCTGAACCAATGGATCTAGATTTCATTCAAACAAAAACATTATTGATATTCTGTAACAGACCTGACCAATAATCAATATCATGATTAACCTAAGAAAACTAAAAAACCTTACATTTTCTTACTACTTTTGTACTCATTTTTATGTGTTTTGTTAGGTTTTAAAACTTGTAATAATTTTCATAAACATATAATGGGGTGTGGAATTACAACTCTGCTCTTTGAATATCAGAGTTTCCCAATGATTTACTGAAAAAGGTTCTTCCATTACCAGAAGCTGAATGTCAGTCCAAATACACCATGTTTATAATATAAGTGCCTGAAAATTTCCAAGCAAGAGCTTAGGATAGGTAAAAAATATTTAAGTGCAAATTCAAGAAAAATTGTTAAGATGGCCCACCTTTAGGTTTCTTGACACACTTCTCGTCCGAGTTGCGCTGATATCCCTCCTTGCACTTACAACTGTACGTCCCCGGCTCGTTAAAACACATTTCATTCTGGGCCGTGCAGAGGGAGCTGTTTTGAGCACACTCATCCACATCTGTGAAAGAGTTTAGAAACATTGGTCAGTATTTAGAATTATTTTCCCTCAGGGACCACAAAAATTCCTGTAATATTGCCGAAAGTGTACTGATTCAAGGTGGTTGGCTGTTGGTCGTGACAGTGAATCTTTAGAAAATATTATTGGAACCAGGGCATTTATTGATCTTAATCTTATTTCAAATGGCAATGCATGTGTCTCTATTTGTGAAAATCAAGATGTTTTCAAATCTGTACACATATATATATCTTTTAAACTAAATGCTTTCACTAACAGCTCTTGTACATATCCTTTATCTCTATGTTTGCCACTTGTTGTACATTGTTGTAATATCAAATGCTGCAAATATCTGGAAAGGGCTTATTTAAGTTGGATAACTTGTGCCCAATCCTTTTCTTCAATGAATAAAATATGTTTCAATCAACTGTGACCGTGGTGCTCGTGGCATGACATCGTTATACACACTATTGTGACATCATTAGTACAGCACTATGACACCAGTTGAATGTTGCTGCATAACTATTACACTGCAGTATCTTACACGGGTGAGTAATCATCTCAGACACGTTACCTTTACACCTGTCCTCCTCCTTGATGTATCCCACGCTGCACTCCTTGCACTTCCTGTCACCTGACCCCGTACATCCAACACACGCATTGTGGCAGCCTGGAAAAATAACATTTTTAGTTCAAAAGAATCAAAATTGATGTATGGATAGCTGAACAGTGCTACAGACCTAATGTTTGAGGAAACGAAAGCATTCAAGTTGCATTGAAGTGGATATCCACAAGGAGAGAGTGGAAATCAAAAAGAGAGAAGTGGAAAAGAAGAGAAAAAATTCATTCGCTGATCCAGGAATTGTGAAAAGGGACGGAAGAGAACTTCATCCTGCACTGGATTTATGAAAAAGTTTTTTTTATCATGATGCTGATTTACTTTTGGAAAATATTTTCTCTTCGATAACGTGAATGACAGGAAAACTCATGTTTGTTCACAATAAACAAGCTGTATGTATATTATATTTCTAATTTGAAAATCTTTTTCAGACGAAGAAGAGCTAGTAATAACTTGCTACCTAATTTAGGTTAAACAGCTGGTCAGATATCATTCATACTGCTAGGCTTTAACTTGTATGTCCATTTAACATCAACATGCTCAGTATTCTGCTATAGTCAACGTAAAATCTTGTTTGCATATTTCATGACTCTTAATTCCTATCAATTCCTGTTTATCTGTTATCAAATACAATACAAGATCAAACCCAAGTTTGTAAATAATCTACAAACCCAAGTTTGTAAACTTGATTAGCGTTTGCGGGATACCGCAAAAGCAGAGCAGCCCCGGAACTTTGGGTTTCGCCTTACCCTGTTCCGCCTTTTACAGGCCTCACCAAATTTGGAATTTTCTCGTGACCTTGACCTTTGACACTCAAGGTCACACAATCAATGAACACATTTCATTGAGTATAACATTATTGTAATGAAATAAAGTGTTAAAAATTAAATTAATCCTATTTCTCCATATATGTTGACCTTGCTGTGACCTTGACCTTCGACAGTTAGTACCCAAAACTTTTTGAACTTTGTTGTACTTCTCAAGAGATAATATATACAAAATCTAAACTTCATAGCACAAAAACTTTTCAAGTTATTGTGTTTACAAGGAATTGCAATAACTCATATCTCATGACCTTGACCTTTGACCTTCAAGGTCACACAATAATTGAACACTTTTTATTGAGTATAACAATCATGTATTGATTAAAAATGATCATAGTTAAAATTAAGCATTTTCGCTAAACCATGCTTAAGTCATGACCTTGCTGTGACCTTGACCTTTGACAGATTGTAGCCGAAATCTTTTCAAAATTTTTTACTTTTCCAAGGATGATATATACCAAGTTAGAGCTTCATAGCACAAAAACTTTTCAAGTTACCGTGTTTACAAAGAATTTTGTGGTGATTTTATAACTCGTGACCTTGACCTTTGAACTTGAAAGTGAACATGTCATAATGATTCCCTGGAAGTATTAACATTTAGACATGTTCATGAGTTCTGAAAAGCTAAATGGGATAAAGTTATACCCCAATTTAGTGCATTTTGTAATAACTCATATCTCATGACCTTGACCTTTGACCTTCAAGGTCACACAATCATTGAACACTTTTTATTGAGTATAACAATCATGTATTGATTAAAAGTGTTCATAGTTAAAATAAAGCATTTTCGCTAAAACATGCTTACGTCATGACCTTGCTGTGACCTTGACCTTTGACGGATTGTAGCCAAAACCTTTTCAAAATTTGTTACTTTTCCAAAGATGATATATACCAAGTTAGAGCTTCATAGCACAAAAACTTTTCAAGTTATCGCGTTTACAAGGAATTCTTAGAGTGAATACATAGCTCGTGACCTTGACCTTTGACCTTGAAAGTGAACGTGTCAAAATCGTTCCCCCGAGGTATGAGTAGTAAGGTATGAATAAGAGTTCTGGAAAGCTTAGTGGAAAAAAAGTTATAGCTAGTAGTACGAGTGCGGCGGCGGCGGCGGCGATGGAAACTTCACAAAAACTGATAGCAGCCCCGTCCTTAGACGGGGCTGCTAATTATCTACAAAATGGACATTGAATTGAGACTATGACATTTTGAATCATGACAGGACACATGCACAATAAACTGATGAAAGACCTTGACATTGATATACAAATCAATGTATAAAATAGTAAATCAACTCACCAAAACAAGAATACGAGCCAGCTGTGTTCATGCAATATTTATCCTCCGCACACAGTTTTTCATCGTTTGAGCACTCGTCAATATCTGGATAAATAATGCAAAAAACTTTATTTTAAAACAAATTTGAAGATAAGACTTCATTTATCTGATAACTTTGTTGGTATCTACAATTCCAATCTTGCAAAAAACTCATAACTACATATTATTGGCAGTGTACATGAAATATGGTCCTTCTGTTAGCACACTAACCTATACACCAACATGCTCCATTACATTTAATAACATGATCCAAGAGTGTTCTTTGTGTTCATCAAGATCATATTTAAATATTTCAATCAGTATTGAATATGAGATAAAAAATCATTAAGAACCTTCAAAATCGCCTTTATAAGATCTTTGCCTATATTTTATCAGTCCCTCCTGACAGTTTCACTCCTAAGAATTATTGTTTTTCTTTATATTTAAATTTACAACAGTGCCATATGGCATATGTCACATAAACTAAACAAACATTGGAGAATCAATAACAAAGCAACAGGTTGGATCTCCAAATTAATTCAGCACCTGTTGTCTGTAAGAAAATGCTATGGATTTTATGCTCTGTTGTTGACTGTTCTACATACTTTTGCTTGATTTAAATTCTATGATGAGAAGTCATGGAGTAAACATTGAACTTCTTACATAAAAAGTTTTTTTTACATATTTTCTTTGCTATTCATTTTCATTGAGGTGTTCCAGAACTTTGAATCAAACTTTTATGATTACAAAACATATATCCCTTTTCTCATTAGGTTACTCTCATCAATTGCAGCCCTAAGTTCATAAAATTTATTGACAAACTTGAAAAGCTTAAGTTATACAAATTTAAGACTTGCAAAGGATGCTAGCAGGGGCAATCTGTTGTGGAAGATTTAACATACATATTTTTTTTATTAATCACCTTGGCCTCAAAGCTTGAAGAGAGCTGATTGGTTTCTGACAGCACAAGCCCTTATACAAGTAGAATGATTATTTTGAACACTGCTCGAAATACGTCGGTTACCTCTACATCCTTCTTCCTCAGTCTGTGTCCAGCCTGGTTTACACTCGTCACAGCCCTTCGGTCCTTCCTCAGAACAGAGATCCTTGCAGGAGATGTGACAGGCTGTAACACAGTGCATAACATTAACTTTTTTTTGCAAGTAAAAAGTACCTGCTAATGGTTTAATCATTGATAGCAAATGAGCTTTATATAGTAGCAGTTATCTTAAATATTGCCTATAATCTTACTCTCCAGACTCTCTGGTGTGTGTCCCATTATTAATGACTACCGGTAACAACTTATCAGCGTCAATACTAACATTGACAATTTGACATGCTCATGAGAGAAGTGTACTAAAAATGATGACTTACAAATTACATTGAGAGTGTCACTGAAAATGACAGGTAGCCAAGTTGTTGCAATTGTGTTACTTTATCACTATTAGCAGTACTTTAGTAAAATATGTTTAAAGGTAGCAATCTTGCTACCTTTAAGTGCTATCGAGAACCCTGTTACACTGTTAAATATTATGTGATTGTCACATTTTCTAACTGTGGGCCCTTAAAAATTATTCTCCTCTGTGCATAACATTTGGAATATGGCTGAAACAATCTATCATATGGGTCTTGTCATACTTTCTCAGTCCCTTTATAATTATCATCATTTGCTAATAGATTAAATATTGCATCGAGTTTGGCATTAAGTCTCAGATAACCAGGCTATGGCTTCAAAACAATTATATCACATACAACATTTAAGCTGATATCTGAAGACACTGTTATGGGCAACAAACTATAATTGGTATATAATAGTCAAAGATTGAGAGTAATGCAAACAAACATGTTTTTTTGGTGTGGGACAAATTTCTACATACAGATTCCCTTGCTAGGAATCATATGCAATCAAACAAATCATCACCAATTGATAATGTTACAAAAATACCTTAAATATATACTGTAATTCAAAAGATTTACTTCTCTTAATGTTATATCTATTCTTCAAATATTGTAAAACAACATTTTTCGGTGTAATCTGTTTTGAAATATACCGGTATATTCATGAATCATTATTAAATGATTTTCAAACAAAATGAACTCAAAACAATTTCTCACCTGAACAGATGAGGTAGGTGTCGTTTTTGTGTTGTTCAAAGTAGCCATCAGAGCACTCATCACACTCGTCCCCACGGTAACCAGCGTTACAGTTACATTTCCCCGTCCCCTCCCTCGTGCCTTCGCCCTGAGAGACAACACAAAATGAATGGCATGATGAAATTTTCTTTTTTTTAACATAGACCTTCATATCCAAAAAGGGGGGAAGCACTTCGAGTTCTGAAACTTTACTAACCTATTCTGTATGTCTATGCATTTTGAATAGTACACAAGCTCTCTTCTTTTACTTCCTCAATCAGGAAGACTTGATAAAAAAATCACATGTAAGTTAATACTAAATAGCCATAAATTAATTCCGAGAACAAAAACTTTTTATCTAAAATTCTCTTTACTGCATGTTATCAAAATACTATACAACAACCACCTATCTCATTTAATGGCATTTATCTCTAAAACCACCTATCACTTTACACATTATCTTGATCAAACAATATAATAACTCAAACAAAAGTATAGATCTATGGTAATTGCTATCTTCTAACATTGAATTTTCATAATGAAACTATTTAAAAACTTCATTTCATGTGTCAGACTCGTATGATATTTTTAAATTACTTTTCTTGTCATGAATTGTGTCATTTGATATTTTCGTAAATATTGTACGTGTCAAAATGCCTAAAAAAGACAGGCATGGTTACTTACATCACAGCGTCCATTTCCTGAGCAAATTTTGGACGGGTGTCCAATACAGGGTTCACAATTTTCACCATAGGTATTTTCAGGGCAGCATGCTGTAGAATTAAGACAGAATATAAATCTTCAAAAACATATTTGCACTGCAGTTAAACATGTCTTCTAGTGTTTTTTCACTTTTGCTTCACAACTTCCTTACAACTAAAGTTATCAGATTTTAATCGTACTTTGCTTTGACTATGGAGCATAGTTAAATTGACAAATTATAATTCAATATAAAAATTCCTATCTGAAAGGCAAATATTAATTGGAGCCAATTTCTTGAAAGGTTAAAGTTATTTTCTAGTTCAGGTTTATCATATTCATTAAAAATAGAGCCATGGGCTCTGTAGCTCATCAGACTTTTGATGGAAAAAGGTTTGAAAAGTTTGAATCCCCATTGGCCAAGGAGTCTACACACAACTTTTTAGCTCTCTAGACCATTTGGAACTGGAGGAGAAGATGAAAATAGGTTCTGAAGGTTGTGACCCCTGTGACCCCATTTGGGGTCATGGGGTCACCGAACCTAAAATTTAGAATTCCCATTTGCCCAGGAGTCTACACACAACTTTTCAGCTCTCTAGACCTTTTGGAACTGGAGAAGGAGGAGTAAAATATGTTTTTAAGGCTTTGATCCCTTTGACCCCAATTGGGGTCCAGGGGTAACCAAACCTAAAATTTAGAATCCTCATTGGCCAAGGAGTCTACATACAACTTTTTAGCTCTCTCGACCTTTTGGATCTGGAGAAGAAGATGAAAATAGGTTTTTAAGGTTGTGACCCCTGTGACCCCAATTGATGTCCAGGGGTAACCAAACCTAAAATTTAGAATCCTCATTGGCCAAGGAGTCTACATATAACTTTTTAGCTCTCTCGACCTTTTGGATCTGGAGAAGAAGATGAAAATAGGTTTTTAAGGTTTTGACCCCTGTGACCCCAATTGGGGTCATGAGGTCATGAAATCTACAATTTAGAATCCCCATTGGCCAAGGAGTCTACACACGACCTTTTAGCTCTCTAGACCTTTTGGAACTGGAGAAGAAGATGAAAATAGGTATTTAAGGTTTTGACCCCTGTGACCCCAATTGGGGTCATGAGGTCATGAAATCTACAATTTAGAATCCTCATTGGCCAAGGAGTCTACACACAACTTTTCAGCTCTCTAGACCTTTTGGAACTGGAGAAGAAGATGAAATTTTTTTTTTAAGTTTTGACCCCTGTGACCCCATTTGGAGTCATGAGGTCATGAAATCTACAATTTAGAATCCACATTGGCCAAGGAGTCTAGACACAACTTTTTAGCTCTCTAGAACTTTTGGAACTGGAGAAGAAGATGAAAATAGGTTTTTAAGGTTTTAACCCCTGTGAACCCAACTGGGGTCATGAGGTCATGAAATCTACAATTTAGAATCCTCATTGGCCAAGGAGTCTTCACACAACTTTTTAGCTCTCTAGACCTTTTGGAACTGGAGAAGAAGATGAAAATAGGTATTTAAGGTTTTGACCCCTGTGACCCCAATTGGGGTCATGAGGTCATGAAATCTACAATTTAGAATCCTCATTGGCCAAGGAGTCTACACACAACTTTTTAGCTCTCTAGAACTTTTGGAACTGGAGAAGATGGAGTAAAATATGTTTTTAAGGTTGTGACCCCTGTGACCCCAATTGGGGTCCAGGGGTAACCAAACCTAAAATTTAGAATCTTCATTGGCCAAGGAGTCTACATACAACGTTTTAGCTCTCTCGACCTTTTGGATCTGGAGAAGAAGATGAAAATAGGTTTTTAAGGTTTTGACCCCTGTGACCCCAATTGGGGTCATGAGGTCATGAAATCTACAATTTAGAATCCCCATTGGCCAAGGAGTCTACACACAACTTTTTAGCTCTCTAGACCTTTTGGAACTGGAGAAGATGAAAATAGGTATTTAAGGTTTTGACCCCTGTGACCCCAATTGGGGTCATGAGGTCATGAAATCTACAATTTAGAATCCTCATTGGCCAAGGAGTCTACACACAACTTTTCAGCTCTCTAGACCTTTAGGAACTTGAGAAGAAGATGAAAATAGGTTCTAAAAGTTTCGACCCCTGTGACCCCATTTGGGGTCATGAGGTCATGAAATCTACAATTAAGAATCCCCATTGGCCAAGGAGTCTACACACAACTTTTTAGCTCTCTAGACCTTTTGGAACTGGAGAAGAAGATGAAAATAGGTTTTTAAGGTTTTGACCCCTGTGACCCCAATTGGGGTCATGAGGTCATGAAATCTACAAATTAGAATCCTCATTGGCCAAGGAGTCTAGTAACTAGGGGTGGGTATTGCAGGAAATTTTCATATTGCGATATACTGCGATATGCACACTAGTATTGCGATACGCATTGCAATATATTGCAAGATGTTTTTTGGCACAGAAACTTGCCAAAAACTCACCTTATGAGTTAACTTTTGATTCTTAAATTTCAATTCTTGTTAATTTTTTAATAAAACCATGAAAAATGAACAAATTTCAAGACTTGTCATTAAATAAAACCTGGAAATGAAATAGTTTCTCACCAGAAAAACTCTCTCGTGTTGTCTGCTGTAGCCATGTTGAAACAAACGCATGACTTCCGTTGTGAAAAACGGAAATACACGAAGATTTCAGAGTGTAACGAACTTTTCCGAATGCTTATAAAAAACCGGTTTTCAACAAGTGTATCGCAATACCGTATTATTACATACCGATCTCATGTTTGAACCGGTTAATACTGGTAAACCGGTTATATTGCGCACCCCTAGAGTCTACACACAACTTTTCAGCTCTCTAGACCTTTTGGAACTGGAGAAGAAGATGAAAATAGGTTTTTAAGGTTTTGACCCCTGTGACCCCAGTTGGGGTCATGAGGTCATGAAATCTACAATTTAGAATCCCCAATTGCCAAGGAGTCTCCACATCAAATTTTAGCTCTCTAGAGTCATTGGTTCTGGAGAAGAAGTCGAATATGTGAAAAGTTTACGAATGGAAGGACGCCGGACGCCATGCCATGCCATAAGCCCATCAGGTCTTTCAGACCTGATGAGCTAAAATTTTACAAATCTAAATCTAGCGACTTTCTTCAAGAAGAGGTAGTTCAATAACTTTCATCACATACAATCCACTTACCTTTCACATTATCAATACAAAACCACTGGTGAAAATCATAATTTTCATTCTTTGCAAATTCTTTAAACCAGAAAGCCTCAATGTAATCCTCATATTCTTCAACCATAGAGTGACACTGAAAACATAATAAATCAAAGGAGTAAGATAACATACTGCAATGCTGAACACAACAAAATTATAATACATAACACTTATACATGAATATATAACCTATACATCAAACATCAACCCTTATTCATCAAAACATGTTATAACAAAAAACAAAGATATAAAATCATTAAAATCATACAGAATCACATCATTCAGGTATATAAATATAATGGAAATGTAAATAACTTAACATTTGAAGGTATATTTTGTGATCTTCTTTAACTTGAATGCAATAATTTTTGTTCATGCATAAAAATGATACATGTAATGTGTTTGTGAGTATAATTGGTAAGTTAAATTGGTAAAAGTAAAGCATACCTGTTTTTCACTGCCTTTACATATATGATCCTCCATGATTTCAACCAAACGAGTTTCACTGAAAAGACACAAATTTGAAATAAGAGTCATTTCACATTTTAATCAATAACAGGTATATTTCAGTGAGAACTAATGAATAGCATTATTCATAAAAAAAATATGATTAGGTAATGTTACCAATGACCAATCAAGGCCAAGTTTCCTTTCCAAACTAAAAGGTTTGGCAAATATGCTGTAAACTCCCTTTGTGAACAAGTCTGTATTGATTGTGATAGCATAAGCCATGGGGATCCCGTTAGTGCTCTATTGTATCAGAGAATTGGTATTGTTTAACAAACAAAAAGTAGTGATCATTCAATATGGTATAAATTTGGCATATGCCATATTGCCAGTCCTCTGTGTGTATGCAAAATGAATAAAATATTCAATTGTCTTTCTAGAACTATCTCACGGTTATTTTATGAGCTTGGAAAAATATAAATGGTATATTATGATTTATGCACCTTGACTTTAGTCAAAGCTACTAAGTGATTTTTCTTCTCATTTAGACAATTTTCTGCCAGAGCATTTATTCTATAACCTATGTATGCAGATCTCTTCCAAACCAAAAGATTAGACAAATATTTTTAGAACTTCCTTTGTGATCAAGTTGGTTGTGATAGCATAACCATGGGGATACAATTTCAGGGTTTTACGGGATGCAACTTTCCTGAGTATTTGACGCAGAAAATGTCAGGAGGACCCCCAAAAACTAATCATGTGGGTCCTCTGTGACTCAGTATTATTCTGATACGAATATCTAATCTTTCAATGAAAACACATTTCAGTATGATTTTCATGTCAAGATGGTATTAAAACATCAACCAATAACCATCCCATTAAAGGCCATCTTTATCAAACTTTCCATTAACTATGAAAATTCTATAATGTTTTTAAGGACACCTGAAATAGGAAGAGGACTCCTAAAAATATATGCTCTGAGTCCCCAGGACTCTCAGTTTTCATTGACTATGTAAAACCCTGCAATTTTAAAAAACTCTATTGTATCGGAGATTAACAGGCAAAACCATGGTATTGTCCATAAATTAATGCTTCAATTGGACATATGTCATATTACTCTATGTGTATGCAACATTTGAAACATATTCAAGTGTCAGTTAATAAATATCTTATATCTATGAGCCCGGAAATGACATATGGTATTACAGTGTTGTTCCTAGGTGATCACTTCAGGGGGTCATTTTGCTCTGTTTTGAGCAGATGGGACCCTTTGCAATGGTAAAAGCATCCTACTTCTCCAAATTTTAAAGGACAACAAGCCAAAATGGTTGGCAAATCTCGACAGGACTCCCTCTAGGAACAAAACTGATATTATATAATTTGTCATATTTGTGTACCTTTTGTCAAAGCTTCCAAGTGATTTTTCTTCCCAATTAGTATTTCCGCCACCAAATCCACCTTTTTGAGTCTTTTTTATACCCTGAAAGAAAACAATAATACTTTATTTACTCTGTGTTTAAATTCACAAATTTATCATTTTGGCACATTAGTTTCTTAAGCATCACAGTAACTTTCAAGGCTACAGTAAATGAATGGTTGAGTAAAAACTAATAATGCAATATTGGTCAATATTTACACAATAAATCATCAATCTATGCCTTATGCAGACCTGCCTACCCCTTTTCGGTCCTAAGTGTATACTTAACATTTCAAAGTGTATTCTGAGGTTTCAAAGTGTACAAAGTATGTTTCAATTTGTATATTTCACATTCAAAGTATACAAATAATAAATTATATGAGACAACATTTTAATACAAACTTTTTCAAACAAGTACTGTACATCACACTATACTGTACATCAAAGGCTAATGCTTCAAACATGTCAAATCAGTTACACTTATCAGACTTATCAGTGTCCTTTAAGACTTCTGTAGTAATTGGTGATTGGTGTATAATTTAGAAAGTGGGTGTATAGTCGTATTTTATTGCTCAAAATTGTACAAAATACACCAAAAGTGTACAAGTAGGCAGGTCTGCTTATGAAATCTGATATCTATAACACAAGAATTAAGACATTGGAAAAAGGGTTTTCAGAATTTCAGTTGTAAAAAGTGATCATTATTTTTTTATATGCATTTTTAAGGAATCTGATAAATGTCTGACAACTCTCTATAATAAAGCAATACACGTCAATTTCAAGTTGTGAAATGACACAGTCAACTTAAATATGTTAGATTATTGGCAGGACATCAGAGTGCAGTCAAAAAAGATATAAAAAAAGGAAACTAAAATTGAAAAAGTATTATTTCTGAAAACCTAACACTGTGAACACTAGATTATCCCCAAAGGGTTTGTATGTTCTCTGGTATAACGTTGTTATCAAGAAATCGTCTTTTAAATGCATTTAGGGCCGCATTTAGATCTAAATGCTAAATAAAATGCATTTCAAGACTTCAAAACAAGAAATCAACAACATAAAAACACAGCAATCAAAGAAATATTATTTATAAACAAACCTCATTGAAATTCTTTGCTATATTTTTGCAGGCTGAGCAATCTGGGGTTTTCTTTTTCTTCTTTGCATTGACGACGTATGGAATTCCCAAAAGAATCATGAGGAAAATGATTATACTGACTACAGTTTTCATAGAAATGTTCCTGAAAGTCAAAGGCTGCTTTCCAAGTGGAGACATTTTGAATAAATATCACAATCCAATGCTTTCTACCTGTATACGTTGAAAATGTTAGTGTTTATGAACGAATGAATCTCAAATAGAAAGATGAAACGTATCTGGATTTTATGACGACATTCATTTAAAGAATATGCACTCAACAGTCGAACCGGCTGATTACAAGTTCACAGAATCTCCGAAATCCGTCAGAGACACACTTCACTTCCTTTGATTAGTCGATGATCCTAAGTCCCGGGCGTGATTCCTGTGCGTTTGAATCGGTTTCTCTTATTGCCTATACATTAAAAACTCCCCCGAACCGACCAGAAGAGGCATCACATGTCTACATAATCCCCAGTCATCATATTTTCTTGCCGGTACGTCGACAACCCCACATGCTATCTAGCAGCCGACATTCTCCTATTTTCATCCAATCAAATTTAGCCACGACATTCATTTCCTTCGTGGAGGGTTAAATTAAAGGACGAAATGCGAAAGATAAGAAATATGCTCGAAGGATATTTAAAGTTTTTTTCGAGACGTTCTAATGATATTTTTTACAATAATGCACATATATTTAAATGATATAAAAAATTTGTTACTTACTAAACAGATAAGTTGATAAAAGTTTTTACGACATTTCGTTTAATCGTTTTCCGTTTTATATGACGGAAGGTTCACTGATATCTAACAGGTTGGCGATATTTCTTAAGCAGCTGCGTAGTGTAACGAGCCTGGTAGGTCTAAGCGCACGCCCATTCTGTACTCGGGTGACCCGTTGAACTCTGAATGTGTGTTTATGCTGTCGTCAGTACACAGTACCGTAGTTCCTTAAGTAAACCTTTTTCGGATATATATATATCTTTAGAGAAAACATTTCTCAACCTTTTTAACCGAATGAATTAGTGTTTTCCTTTTTACATCTTTGAACCATCAACAATATACAACTTAATTAAATTGAAATAAAAAGGTTTTTTTTTTCAACATTCCTGCATGTTTTTAGTAAAATTAATTTTTTAATATATCATTTCAATGTAAATTCATGTTTGATTTTATTCTGTTATTCATGTATTGCTTCATTTATGAACATTTCATTGAAATGTCATGTTTTTTTCTTTCAGGGACGACATGGGGCTGTTCAATTGGTCACTTTTAAGAGGACTGTATTCATTAACTGCTTATTGGTCGGAAATATTAACATTTTGGAATCAAATTTATTTTTATATTGATAGATAATGACTTTTTTTTATTTGCGATACAGTTATTTTGAATATATAACAAAACAATATTATTATTTAATCATTACAGCAGGATAGAATTTAGGAACCAATATTTGTTTTTATATTCATGGATACATGTATATGACATAATGACGGTTTTATTTAAACGGTACAGTTATTTTTAGTGTATTTGAAAACAGTTATATTCTTTAATCATTACATCAGTTATTATCAAGATCATTCTCTTGAAATTCTGCTATAATCCATTTTTTTGGACATAAATTTATTCAATCCAAAGTTGCAGCCACCCCATTAGTAGGAAAAACAAGCAATATTTAGCAAACATTAAATAAATCTATTATTTTGTATTTACAAGGTAATATCTATACCTTTTCTAAAATATTATTTTCATCCTTTCTTGTGTTTGTGTGCAGTTTTATCAATAATGTATAGCACCGGAGTTCAAATAAAACTTAGGGATTATTCATTCGGTCATTTCGTCGGTTGCTTTAACCAATTTTAATAGTAGGCCTATGCTCTTAATTGCAGTCAGTAACCTCTAAGGTTTTATTTTTATTCCTATATTGATATTTATGTGGGTTCTTTTCAAATATGAAAGATTGTGTATACAAGAAACAAAATACAGGAAGTTCTTGGAGATATTTGTCATTACAGATTGTCAGCTGTTAAATCGTAAATACGACCGAGCCTGACCCTGGTTGACAGCTTGACTAATGTACAACACGTGAAGCGGGGGAGGAAAGATAAAGATATAGCAACATGTTCCTGTGTCGACTTTCTATATTTAGTGATGGCATAAATAACACACCACTTTACGCTTTTTCTGAACGTTGATTAAAATTTCCTACTATATGTATCATTTGTAATAAATAAAATTGTATATGACTGAATTTCAATGTAGTTTAAGAAATCGGACAAATAGTATTTTTCACGTTGATTTAACCAAATATACCAACTAAATATAGTACAAAGAACTAAAACAATATATTTCTGTCGTTAGCGTAAAAAACAATTAACGTTATCATGTAAATTTTAAATTACTTTAAATTTTAACAATGCGATGATCCAAAAACATGCAAAACATTAAATGATTAATTAGATTTATATTTCCCCAAACTGCTTACGTTAAGGGTCTATCATATCATAACATTATTGCCCGTGCGATATTGTTCCGATGCGTTAAAAAAAAGGGCAGCACCTGTTTTGATGTCACGGATCGAACGGCATGCATTGACCCATCGGTTGTGTGGTTGTCTATCAAAATCGAACAGTGCGTTTTTAACGATGTGCAAGGAAAACAGATGTGTGTCCTCATCAACGATCGATGCTCAGTCATGGTATTTCTCTGATCGAATCGTTGTAGAGGGTCTTACCATTGCCCAAAGAAAATTGGTACAAATTATTGTATTTCCAAATTAAGAAAATAAAAATTGAAAAGAATTTAAACCCAATCTGTTTCATCAAGCCATCAATTCAAAAACTTTAACTACTGACGATCATTGGCATTTTACGATACTTAAAGAACAGATTGATAATAAACTTCATAGATTTTGTACGTAAGATTATCCTTTGTCAATGAAACTTATCATTTATGCCCAACAAACACCCAAATTACATGAAACAATATTGTACTTGTTTTAAAAAGGGATAAAGCAATCAAACTTTCGGGATGCAAGAAACGGTTGAGAAATATTTCATTAGTTTGCATACGTATAAGGAATGGGTTGAGATGTCTGTAGGTCCAGAATAGTATCTTTATAAAAGAGAATTGTAAAGACCCAAGAACTCCCCTTACATTTCCTTTCTAACCAAGTTCACAAAATCCATGAATAATAATGATTATCAATACTTAATTAACGTTAAGGAATAAGCGAATATTAAAATTTTTGACAATCAACTATCATTTATATTTTTTCTTATATTCTGGAGAAATCCATGAATGATATATAATGAACATTTTTTATATTGAATATGAATATATTCCGTCATTATCCACCTGATGAAGTATTACTCATACAAATTACAATTTATATATTTACAGTAGAGATAGGTAGATGAAGTGATATTAACTATAAGTATCGTTCTATTGAAAGTCTGTGACATAAAACTTATGACTCGTGTTGAAAACACCAATGGATGGTTTGCAATAACACCAATTACACTTATCAGCAAGCCAATCTTGAAATGTGTCATGATGACAAGTGTATGTATAAACCAGATGTAAGTTGGCGGACTACGTGCCGAGGGCATACAATGTGTCTTTTAGAACTGTCGAGTATGTTTATATCCTTGGTGAATTATTCAATAACTTTAAGCCTTCTAAGTTAGTTATTTTATCATTATTTTCAAAACTGCAGTCAAACTTATTCGACTTGTACTCTGAAACTGAAAGTTTGAAGTTAGTTGCAACAGGGTCCCTAAAACTTTGCAAAGATACAATATAAATAATATCATGTCACAAACATTGCCATAATAGAACACATCTTTCCGATGATTGAATTCCCACGTATCGATCTCTCCTTTGGTACTGTGATATAGGTTGCTACTTCTGTAAGTTCATTCTATATAACTGGCATACATTGCTCTGAGAGAAAAAACACTTTCTGTGCAAGCAAATATTGAAACGTTCTCGATATTTATTTCAACTTCAAACATAATCTTCTTCTAACGGCAATGAACAAAAAATTTATTGAAGAGATGGGAGAGTTTCTCTGCACCATCAAAGATAACTACAGTAGAACACGGATATAGCAAACTCGGATACAGCAAACTCGGATATAGCGAACAATCAGATATAGTAAACTAAATTCTTTGGTCTCTTGGAGTTCGTTATATCCGTGTTCTATACTGTATGAATGTATTTGGTTGCATCATAACTTGTGAAATGCAGTTAACGTTTTACGTCATTTTAGGAAACTTACTGTAATCAGTGTCGTTTGTAATATATATTATTGCTGATACAACTTTATGATTGACGTTCCATTCAATATTCCATACAAGGTTATTTCCTAACAAACAAGTTATATTGGTTTTTATAAAATTGTAATGTGATTGTTAATCAGGTTTGTAGTACGTTGCTCTTCCTGTTAAACAATTCGAATTCGAACTAAATAACACTCTTACACATATAATTAACATAATTCAAAACCCTGCTAAGATATCAACAACTGTTAATATCATAATTCATTTTTATCTAGACCAAAATGAAAACAATTACTAATTGAATTATTGTCCGGTGCACGTTCTATAAGTAAAGGGTGAGCTCAATATACAGTCTAAAACTACCCGACAGTGTGTCAGTGGTGAAAGAGAAAAATAAATCACCAGTTCAATATGTATTATCCCAAACTTCTTTCGGAAGTATTGAACCTATAATTTTTACAATTTGTTTAATTAGAAGGTCCCTCTGATAATGTATGTAACATAATAGGACAAGTAAATACATAAATAGTTTGCAAAAAGGATATCTCGCATTCCTTATAGTTGTTTGTTGTGATGGACACTGTTGTGAGGTATATATCTGACGGAGTTCTGTATAAGAAAGACTTAAAAATGCTGAATTACATAAAGGGCAGAACGGGGTTTCTATCGATAGAAATTTGTTTCCCTTAAATAACTATTAGTAACGAAGCAATAGGTATCTATCGAACATTACGTTTTATTGAACAATATATTATAAGGGTTCATTTTGACAGAATCGGTTGAATATGAGTATTAATAAGTTTATGATATATAATTTAAAACATGTTTCTTAACTTACAGTGATCTGCTTAAACTTATATAAGAGGTGTTTTTTAATGATGGGCGCATTTATTCATCTTTGTGAAAACAAAATCAAAATTAAGAATAAGTATTGATATATTCAACTTAAAGGGTTGTAGGCATTTAAGGATCTTATCAACTGGCAATGTTAAAAACCAGGCTTCAGCTCAACTTTTTTTTTTTAGTGAAGCCCTCCAGGACAGGTCGTTTATTTTGTAGATCGATTATAGTGTCAGGAGGTAAAATTTAATATTTCAAATTTCATGTCAGATTAACATTAACATATCTCTGCTACAGATCATGTTATTTTGATGCAAGGCATTCCTCTTGAAGTGATACATAGGGAATATTATAAGCAATAAAGAATTATCTTCTTTTATCTTATATTTGTACAGTATTAATAAACTATAAACTATAATGTGATATATATAGATTTAGAACATCGACTGCATGGAGTTATCTACGTGAGGTAGGCCGGCACTATTATGATTTTAGTTTTACCTTTCACATTTCATTGATTCAATTAGATAGATTTTTTGCAATATTCTTTAATTTGTAACAAAGTAAGAAATGGTTCTTTAAAAGAATGCTCTGATTTTCAATGCGAGCTCGTGTATACGAGCCTCCTTTAATTGTTCACTGATTGAAATAATTTCACAGAATGGCAACTGTCATTCATCAACAGAACAGATTATCTGATAATTGCGAAGATCTGCCAATTTTCGACAACCGTTTAATTTTAAATGCTAATAACGACACAATATGTACCTGCAGAACCTTTTTCAATTATTTTCCATATTTCGTGATACATGTTTAAAAAACTTTAGGCACAAACGGCACATATGAACAAATCCATAAATCCACATTTGAAGACATTTGATGCTGATGAATGCGTTATTTTAGCAAAACAGGCCTTTTCAATGATTCTATTTTGCAACCATTTTAAATCTGTGCATCTGGAATATTTATTTGCAAAGACAGACAAAAATGTTTCAATCATTGTCAGCAAATTTCATTTGTAGGTTTCTTCCCATTTTAAAAAGCTTAGAGGACAAACGAATTTTGAGTCAATGAGAAAGGCATATAATCCTTTACCCTTAAGTATGGTGTTCATTTGTCATACATATATGTATACTCAAAGGGTATATTGGACCAAACAGTTTTCTGTTAAATTGGATAATGTTTAGAAATCGGCTATATGTCAATATGGCTCTTTCACTGATTCATACGTCAGAAAATACGTCTTATTATAGCAGATAATTTACAAAAACAACACCTTCTTCATACCAATCAAAATTATTAAAATATTGTCATTGTGTCACAATGATTGTGAGAGTATGTCGTATTCATTAGAAATCGCCATTTTGCTTATTGATATGAAGTGTGGCAATTGTAGGAGTATGTCCCTCCAAAATGAATTTAATAGAGAGGGAATAACTATATTATTCTGAATGAAGCCGCTATCTGTTATTAGGAGAGGAGTATTTATGTTTAAACAGTTTTGTCGATTTAAGGTCATTACCACTGATCCATTTTAGTTTTTGTGAGGAACTGATAATCTTTCTCATATTTGGATCTTGTATATCACATGTTCTGGGTTCAGCCGTATAGCAGCTCTTTCACTCTTATCTGGTTGATTTTTCTATATGAAGTTAAAACATTTCTTCTGTAGGCTTCCAATGACATTTTTTTCGGGTTCTGTAAGGACGAAAAGAGATGTTGAAGTTTTGGTAGTAGGAGCGATTTAAGCACAGTATATCTGCCATATAGGGTCAATGTTCAAGCTGACCAATTATTAATTTGCCTGTCAATATGCGAGAGCTTTTCGTTGTAGTTGATCTTTTGTTAGTCAATATCAAACTTATGCCTAAGAGAGAAATATGTTTGTGACCAGTCAATATTCTTTTCTTGACACATCTTGTATCGGTATCTTTTTTGAACCAATCTAAATAAGTTTTGTTTTATCAACGTTGACTTTCAGTCCTGCGAAGCGGGCGAAAAATTCTAATATATTTCAGTAAAGCTGCGTAGAGGATTTTTTTGATTGGGGGGATGATGGAGGTAAGGATGGTTGATGGAGGTGTGGATGGTTGATGGAGGTAAGGATGGTTGATGGAGGTAAGGATGGATGATGGAGGGATGGTTGGATGTTTACAGCTGCTGAACAAAAGTGTGTTATATCACATGCATTTTTTTAGCAAATGTCATATAATTTGGTATTCTCTTAGGTTCGACGTGAAGAACCACCTTACTGCCATAGTGAATCATGTGCGAGTACATGAAGGAAAAATCGTAATTCATTCACAAACAATAATATGAACTCATTTGCATATTAGAACGCATCGATTTATAAAACCCAGGGACGAAATGAAAACCCCATTTTCATTTAATTTTGTTTAAAATTTTAATTTCAGAATTATTAAACATATCATATATAACATTTTGATGCAGTAATTTGAAAATCTTATTCTAAAATGTTGACTCCCCATGCCTCTTTGGGGTATGGCATGGGTATGATCTTCATAATTCCACAGCTACGTACCGTGTAAATATGAACCCTTAACATGTTGATTCACAAGTACCCTCTGAAAAGTTTTCTTTAAAATTTCCCCGCTTTACAAAAATACAAAAATTATGATATAAAAAAGGAATTACGCGCATTCTTACAAACTTTTTTTCAGCAGTTGTACATACGAGTAGTAAATATTGACAACTTGAAATGTGATGTTTGTCTTCAATAAAAATCATTCTTATTACTGTCTTTTAGGTTGAAAGGTTTTTCTCATCTTTAGGTACGAAATAGTCTATGAAACGACTTCTTCAATTCGTTTTATGAATGAATGACATATCATCACATGTTATGAAAACTGATTGGCAATATCAACTAAACCTAAAGAATAGTCGAAAAAGAGAAAGGCAACCTTGAATTCCTAACATCACACCCTATAATACGCTCGGTCGAGAACAATCTAAATAAATTTTGATCAACAGGTTTTATATTAGGCCACAAAAGTGTGACAAAATAAAAAATCTGTTGATCTAAATTTATTTAGATTGGGTCGAGAAATGAAGGGAAGGCACTACGGAGGGCTCACGTCCAAATTATGATGCCTATGACATATTAAAAGTAGATGCAATTCTAAATGTCTAACATTATCGATGATTGACATGTCAATTAACTAGTTTTTCAATCTTGTATCTCAACATCATATGACATATATCGGTTTTGATCTTCAAAATTGGGATACGGCAAGTGCTGTACATGCATAACGATACATTCTTTTACCGATTTATGTCTTAAAACGGATCAACGCAGTAATAATATACCAATATCATTGGAAATGCAAACGTCATTTGTTATTAATTATATTAATTAAAAATCTGTACAATCACATTTTTAATCACATTTTCAAAACTTCTGCTCAATCACTAGGTGTAAGGTGTACGCAAGGTCGTTCGTTGTTACTGATCAGTCACTTGACTAGTGGAGCTGCTATCTTCAACATCCATGTCCCATTTCTTTCGGTTGCATACCTAGCTATTCGTCGAATTCCATTCGACGGATCGGTACTGTGATCTTAGTTGTTAATTGGCTTACATAAAATTTGAACTTTTCAAAATAAGGATAAAGGGGTGTTTGGACTCTCGTTCATTTTATTTTGATCACTTGAAGTTAGCATTGTGCGAACATATCATCTTCATTTCGATGTTGTATTTAATGAGTAAATATATAATTTGTTTTTCTTGTTGGAACTAAATTAACAAAGACATTTTTTAAACCATTAACTTCACTTTTGCCGATCTTCAGATAAAGTACTCCTTGAAAAAAATATAGAATAATATTGTTGCGTTACATAAGTCTTATCGGCCATTTTGGATGATAACAATCATGAATAAGAATAAGATTTGACGTCACAGGCAGCTTTGATGTTTCGATGACATAATTGACTAGCTCTTTCACTGGTGCCCTTTCACTTGTATCAATGACAGTGTGCAGCTAATCCTGCGATTGAATCATTAGCAAAATTCACATAGACTTTTATGTTAATTAACTGTTGCAAATTTTGTTTCCTTAATTGAGAAAAAATTATACTTTTATAACATACAAGCCCTCAGCTATGCTTATGTAATTATATGTCATCTTTATGTGGATTAGTTCTTGAGTGACAACTGATTGAGTGATACATACACAACTTTATATGGCCTGTTCCATTGACCGCCATGTTGAAAGTGGGAAGTTTGTTATATATTTTGCTGTTTATGTGTTGTTAAATAGCTGCAATATTCGTAGGTGAAATGATAACTTATTTTATAAATAACCTTCGGCTTCGTTTCGATTTCTCACTTTTGTCCAGGCACTGTACATTGAAACAATACATTCGTGTGTTTTGGCATAATTGCTCATCTTTAGCCTAGGTGATCAAAATACAGACCCGTACCAGTTATATTCGGACAGTGACGTTATTTCCATAGACTTGCATTTTAAATTGGTGTAGCATAAATAATTTTCACTCATTTAATTTCCGTCGGATTCTGTTCATTGTTTGCACATTTGTAACGAATCATCTCAGCTACAACATCATAATTTCTGTTTAATTTTCAGTCGATTATCTATTGAATGACAGTAATTCAATCAAATTATGTACATAATTGTGAACAAGTTTATATTGGCGATCTATGGGACAGGTGCCTTATTTTTGTACAAAAATCGGTAAATTTGTACTATTGCTTAAATAGTGATAAAACAGGAATACACAGTTTTATAAACATCTAATACATGCGTGGATGGCTAACTTTCTTTAAACGAAGACCCTTTATTCGTAAGTATCAATTTCTTATGAATTAAATTGCCTTGATGCCTCGACGGTTAGTATTCTGCCCCGTAAAATATCCATACGCAAGTGAATATTACTAAACTGCATACAGTACTAAGGTAAAGATGTGCCTGGATTGTTTTAGAGTTTTTTAAACTCCAAATACCATATAAGGTAAAGTTTTTAGAGAAAACTCCAGGCAACAATATTTGTGTTACACATTCTAAAACATTGTCTTGCCATTTGAAACATTCAATTGAAACATAGACAAGCCCTACTTTCCTCTAAAGAGTATATACAAATAATAAATACAAATGTGACTTTCTCCGTCTGTTATTATTTTTAGTATCGTCAAGTCATCTGTTTTCAGTCATCATGTGTTTTCGGTCAGTCATTTTGACTCCCTTTTGTGTACATATCTAAAGGGATATTAAAGTACCTTGTGGATAATTTGAAGCAGAGGGTTCATATGTACATCTAGGAATAGTCTTTTAAAATATAATTTGCTTAAGAAATATTTATTATGGTAAAAACATAAAAAAAACATCACATTTTAAAGCAAATTTCCATAGGGAAAGAAAGTCTTTTTATTTTCAAACCTTGCTCTAATAACTGTCCACCTAATTTCCTTGTAATTCTTTACATAATGAGATGTCACTTGCCATTTTAAGAAAAAATATATTCATTGTTTTCAGTGTTATTTCTTATCAAATTTGTTTTCAAAACATTAAACGTTATCTCAGTGGTTTTGAATGAATTTCCTATAGTGCACAATATATTTTTTTTAAATATGGATAAACTCCAGGAGATGCCTTTATGAAAGCATCTTAAACTATCAGAAGTGATATTCCTGTCGGAGAAATAGTTAGGTCACCCCCAAAAACCAATGTTCCATGTTTTTCGACTTTTCATTATGAAATATGATGAATCAAAGTTATTTTTATTTAGAATAATATTTACTTTAAAAATATCAATTTAATAGATTTAGTCAGACTTATGTCAACTTTCTGTGTCATTATGGAACATAAACTTCGAAAAACCGTCCTGCATATTCTAAATAACAGAGGTTCAAGACACTACTTCCAAAGTCAGGATTTTTTCAAAGTTATGTTAACAGCATTCTATGTTGTACAAATGTTAAATATAATTGGTTTTAATAAATTTTCTATAAGATAATATGGCAATAAATGATTAAGAGTAATTTCTCATCAATATATGTGGTAATTTTTCAAATACAGGTCTTTATTCCTTATCTGACTGAAAACCCATTACACAAGGATACGTAATAGTTTCCTCACTCTTTCATCTTGTTTAGTAAATGATTAAATATCATTCACTATTAGTCATTAAAACCTGTGGTCACCCTCCTCAATTGTGTAGCCCATCCTGTGTTGTTTCATTTTATCAATAGGTAAGTGTAAATCTTGTCATGCGAACGCAATTGCAGACGTGAGTAATTTTACACAAGGAGTGAATCTATATCCAGTAAGGGGATGGTTGAAATGCAATACATTTTCAAATTTGCATTGTGCGTAAAAAAGACATGCGCACCACGTTGCAAAAGTACTTACATCTAATATATCAGTGTTTACCAAAATAAATATTTGTCAGTAAGGTAACGGATTTGTCTTTAAGAGAACTGTGGTTAATAAAAACTTAGATATCATTATGTGAATAATAATAGTTTTTGATGTACTTAATTCTTGAGGTGTGTAAAGCTGGACACTCACACTCGAGATGATATCGGTCTTCATTCACATTCAAACTGCACATTTTATGGATTGAAAGTGTTTTTTGATCCAATCTATATACCTATCCCTACTAGCAAGTCATGAGATTAAATTCTATATGTCCGAACATTGTTGTGTATACATTGCTGAAACAACGTCTGAAATAAAACATTTATTTGAATCGGACTGCTTAGTCTCCCAATCTCAACAACACCTTTACGTTATTATAACCGAGGCTTGCCGAAGTTGTATGGCTTCACACATCATGAAACACATTATCATCAGAAACAAATTAAGAACACAACACATCATAATAAAATATTAATGCAGTATATGGGACGCTCTATTATGATATGTGGGTTCGATTGTCTAATATCTAATGCCGTTAAAGGCGTCAATCATACATGAATATTATTGTTGTAATCGTTCAGCGTTTTGGAGTTTTTGTTTTTGTACAACCCATTGTCATCAATGTATAATACTTATATATATGTCTCGACATTTATTTTAGTTATGGAAACCGAATACCTATCCTAAACTAATTAAGTACATTATGTAATATTTCTCAGCAAAAAGCGACTGTGTGTCAACATATTTTCCATTGCGGCAGAAATTGAATGGGTGAATAACAAAATTAAAAGTATTATCATTTACCTTTCTATAAATGGATGTAATTTACCTCTTGGCCAAATATAACAATGACTTCCTGTATTGATAATTTTATAAGTATATCTATTTTGTGACTTTTAGCTATATTTTACGCATAGTCTTTTCAGATGGCCGTTTCTGGATATAACTGATTAACTTTTAGCCTCACGCGTGCACCCTTCTACATGCAGTTACTTAAAAACACATAATATATACTATGTATATATCATTTGATATTAAAGATAAAGCCACATCTGTTATTTCTCCTTGCAAACAATGATATTTTAATGGGTATTT
The DNA here is from genome assembly GCA_916613615.1 of Steromphala cineraria. Lineage (NCBI taxonomy): Eukaryota > Metazoa > Mollusca > Gastropoda > Trochida > Trochidae > Steromphala > Steromphala cineraria. The sequence continues at coordinate 32,222,478 of OU744726.1, forward strand.
TTTCTTATTTAAAATCGTATATATAAGGTAAGAAGAGTCGCATCAACCATGGATGCCTCAGGGGGATATACGGGAATGTAACAGTGTTCTTATCTTATGTTGAACATGACTCGTGTGTCACTTCAGAAAACCAGATTTCCCACAATGATATCGAAATACTTTTGAGAAGACAGCTGTGTGAAAGAATAGTAGGGCAGAAATTTTTCCTTTTACTACAAATTCTTATACAAAGGTTCAGTACGTAGGCTACCGCATTAAAAATACATTGATTTTTTTCTTCTACATACATAACAAAACCCTGACATTTTCAATTGGTCTTTAATATTTAGGAAAGTGTCTTGATATCAATCTAGTCCCTATACTTGAATAAATATTCTGAAAAGTAAATGTATATAGGCTATAGGCCTACTATGGGCCTATCTTTTAGGTCTTGTTAATGATTATTTGTGTCGACATACGGCGAATTCCTATACGCCTAAGAATGAAGAAGGAAATGCAGTGAGAAAAAAAGTGAGAAAAAGTGAGAAAAAACCCTCAAAAAGCCTGATACGTTGAAAATCTTACATAACTCATTACTCAATATGTACGCCTCACACATTTTCGGTTGGCGAGCCGCATTGGACAGCATATAGATTTATATGTACTTTTAAAATACAGTTACATTCCGATATGCGATCATGCCAGTGTAAATGAATTAATTGAACAGTTTAATGTGATCAATAAAGGAGATGTTTTACACCATATTAAACAATTTAATCTGTGTTATAAATGATTAATCAAATGAAGGAATGTCTCATGACCCTTTAATATAGTGGTAATGTTATCGGGGACACTCATGATCAATTAAGTCACATATAATAGACGAATAAACATAATACTGAGGCATCTACAGGGGGATTTTTGTTTAAAATTTAGGCTTATACTTATATTTTCTCACATTTTTTGTGATTTGAAATGTTCAGTTTTGTTGGCATTTTATAACAGTTTTCTGTGTGTGCCTTAATTGTAAAACAACCTTTTGTGTATAAAAAATTGTCCGACTGTTTTTTTTAGAGTAGAGAGTTTGATAGAAAGCAATGAGAAAAGTGTAATGAAGCGTTACATTTGCTGCAAAAAAAGACAAAAAACTACAAAGTTGTAAGCTTCCTAATTTCCTGTTTATTATGATATAGGAATAGATAGCGAAAGTATATATATCTTCATTTTATTAGCAGAACTTATTTTAAAACAATGATCTCACAATTCGGAAGCAACATAACATAACTATTATGACATCTTTATTCGTCAACAATTTGCAAATTTATTAACACAGGCCTACTGTAAAAACTAGCAAGGAAAAATGGCTGTCCCGTTAAAGTGAGGCATGGAAATTTTATCAAATAAAGTTTTGCAATCTATCGAGTGTTTAACATCAGCTCAGCTACCACCCTTATAATTTACCAAAATTAGCAAAGATATCCAGCTAATTCAACTTGTTGGACCATTTGTTTCATGTATTACGGTATCGCTCTTTCAAAACATTAACGCCTGTCAATCATCTAGCTAGTCATGAATATTCATGCCGGCCTAGCTCGTTACATGCCCTAGACCGGCCTAGCTGCTTACAATCTAACATCAACCTATCTAACATCTACTGTCCTCGTTACACGTAATCAATTTAGAGCATGATTTATTTAGTTTAATGTTTATATAACAATGGCAAAATTATAAAAAAACTAGTTACATATGTCACATCATTGCAACAAGCAAACATATTGTTTTTAAATAAACTAGTATCTGCAAATACCTTTGATACATTTTGCATTCTAATGAATATAGGCCTATTAAGAAGACAAAAAACGTGTACATAATCAGTAATCACTACAGACAATTTGTAACAATGGTTTACATTCTGACAGAAAAATTTAACATTTATATACATATCAAGACTGTGATGGTTTTTCCTTTAAATATTCAATATGCGCGTCAGAAATATTGTTATCAGCAAGAGAACCACCACAAATTAAAGTATTAGGCCTAATGAAATTTTTTGAAAGGAGATTTGAATGAAAGGGAAGAAGAGAGAGAAAAGGAGATCAATATAATCATATGTGTATGCTGAAATTAGATATATATCTATAAATATTTTAATTAAGAATATCATATGTTAATGCCAAAAGGTCCCCGGGCCAGTGGATCTATTCATTAATATGCTGTCGTGTCAAAGATACCAAATTAGCACAATGACGATAAAAGAACAATGGGATTAAGTGTAGATTATTGTTAAATATTTTTATTTGATAATAATATTAAAGGGAAGAAGAGGTTTTACTTTGAAATAAAGCCTGTATTTTTATCTATCTATCTATCTATCTATCTATCTATCTATCTATCTATCTATCTATCTATCTATCTATCTATCTATCTATCTATCTATTTATCTATCTATCTATATATCTATCTATCTATCTATCAGTAGCCTATAAGGCATGGGAGCGATGCCCGAAGCCAATTATAGGCCATAAATATCTTGTTATGATAAAAGTTCCCGTTTACGCTTCAAGCTCGATTATAAATTTGCAAATGCCTTATATCTCAAATATAAATTGAATGTACTTTCCATTTCAATCTAAATAAAATTAGAAAGTTCCATATATGTTAATACTGTCGTATGACCTTTAGAATATAAACACCCGTTGATCTAAATTCTTTCAGGTTGTTATCATGTACTCGACATCGATTTTTTGTGTACTCTGTTGACTTTCACTCAAAGATTTATTCAATATTTTAGCATTGGAAGGTCCGTTTAGAGGTGATTGTAAGGCGCTTCAACACGTGGTAACGAGTTGTTTCCCTTATGACGTTTATATTACATGAACTTTACATTAAGTGGCATTCGAATTCAGCTGTAACAATCACATATGTTCTTGAACGAATGAGGTTCATTGGTATAATTAAAATCATTCTGGATTTCGTTTACTTCCTTTTCATGATAAAGACACACATTGAAAGTAAGCATGCAAGCGTGAGATTGGAAAGTTTTTCTACTTCTGTTTTATATATTTGAAATGTTTGATGGTATATTAAAGTTAATGTCTAAAAATCTTGCGAGACGGCGTTTTTCATATTTCTGTTTAGATAGGCAATGAATGCCAATACAAATATATTTTCCTCACTGAAAGTGAAAGAATAAAGTGATTTACACTGTGATAGATTTTAATATAGTTAAACAAACATTGTTATTTTTATATAAAATTGCATGTTTTTTAAATTTGTATTTCCACCATTTTTATCATTTAAGGGAGATTTTATAAAGCGAGATTAACAGTCCATACTGGAACTGTATAAAAAGTAACAATATTGGCGGCACCCTCTTCTATCTTGTTAGGAATATATTTATAAAAACCACCAGTACAAAGAGTCGATCCAAGGGGTGACCCCTCACCCTCTCGGTTTCAAAACCTTATCCGCCACTTACATGTGAAATGATTCTCGTTACAAATGTATCTCTAAAACAAGTTATTGTCACCATTTCAAGGGGCAGTACCTGCCAGTAGCACATTTTAAAAAAATTTGATATTTTGCAAATTTCCATTGATAATTGTACGTTAATGCTAAGTGTATTAGTTTGAAAGTGTAAAAAATCTCATTACACAAACCAATCATCCATAGTCAGAGAACAAATTATTAAGATTCATAGGACGTTGTAGAAGATGAAGTACATTTCTTGACGAGCTGCAGTCTTTATAGTGATTTAAGATATAACTTATGGACCTATGTTGAATCCCTCCTACCATCCTTCGTACATCAGTCACCTGTCAGTCAATTCTGTTTCCTTATGAATAACTCAACAATCTTTAGCCGCTCTAGTAAATAAATTGCATAAACGTCGAATGCTCCATGTCCATAATTAGGGTTTTTAATTGCTAATATTAATATTATTTGCTGTTGTCATTGTAATGTATTTTATCAACGATGTGTCTTATGCATGTGTGTTTGAATGTTTGGGTATATGTAAATGTATGTATGTATGTATGTTATGTTATGGTATGGTATGGTATGGTATGGTATGGTATGGTATGGTATGGTATGGTATGGTATGGTATGGTATGGTATGGTATGGTATGGTATGGTATGGTATGGTATGGTATGGTATGGTATGGTATGGTATGGTATGGTATGGTATGGTATGGTATGGTATGGTATGGTATGGTATGGTATGGTATATGATGGTATGGTATGGTATATGATGGTATGGTATGGTATATGATGGTATGGTATGGTATGGCAATGTATGGTAGCAAGTGTATGCCATGTAGTAAATGATGTTTAGTTATTTTGTGTTTGTTGGCGTGTATGTCAGAGTGTATGTGTGTACTTAGGCGCGGAGAGAAGTTAGTGAATGTAGAGTGTGGAAGAAAATGCGAGCGTGAATTGGTGGTGTGAATGTATTAGTGTGAGTTTTATTATCCATTTATGAATACATTATGTATTTTAATAATATATTTTTTCATGTATTGTTTTAAATGAAAAATAGTGTCTCGTAGGCCTATTGGCCGGATGTTACTTTTAATCATGTTTTATATCTGTATGTATCTGGTTCTGTAACATGTGACACTTAAATAAAATAATTTTCTTCTTCTTCTTCTTCATATCAAGTCTATAGGCGGCTATTTTTGTGTGAACACATTTAATTCATCTTCTGTAAGAAAAAAGAATCGCTTTGTTGAACTTTACATTACAAATTCGATTTATACTGCTTCATTTAGTTTAGATACATTGTCTTTCAATTGGGACCACTAATATTAAATTTAAAATCCTGACATCATCTTACATTCCCTCTAAAACCTGCTACTGATCCTTTACATGGTGACCGCATACACCATATGTACCGGTTTGCAGTCGATATTTATAAAACCATTGGTATTGGAATACAAGTTTAAATATTTGATATTCAATTTCTCCATTTAATCTTTCAAAGTAGGATAGGAAGCAAGCTTATTTTCGATCTCAGCCATTTCTTGGCTATTTTGTAGCGTCCTTGTCGATGGGACTTAATTGCCTCTTTAAATGTCTATTGCAAGAAATGAACAGGTGTTAACTTTCGCTGAGGGATTATTTTTACATGAACGCCAAGAACGAAAAAAACAATTAAAATCATTTAAACAGTGTTTTATTTTAATAAAACAACGAGCACATGTAATACACAAAACTCAAAGTTTGGCAAAGGAAAGGGGTAAGTATACAGTTGTTTTTGTAGAAACATATATCTGAAATACGCTTAGTAAAATAACTCTAATTAATATATTACTAGTCTGACAATATATTAGAAAAATATATAATGGAATAATGAAATGGAATCACTTCCAATATTTGAATTAGTAAGTTTTTTTGAGCTTTTCTTTACCACAATACAGTTTCAGAGTAAGAAATCTTTAATTGTCTTTTGTATGCTTTATTGGCCGATATATAGTAACTTAATTTCAATAAATATTTTTAATCATGTAATAATGTCGTTGAAGTTTAATATTAGGTTTTCGAATGGATTGACAGTTTTTAAAAAATAATTTAATAGACATATTCCCAAGAAAGGGACAACGTGCTTAATACAGAAACGACTCCTGTGAGTGTTAGCCTTGACGAAGTCCTACTTTCTGAGATTGTAAGCCTTGATAAAGTCCTACGTATACTTCCCGTGAGTGTAAGCCTTAACGAAGTCCCGCTTCCCGTGAATGTAAGCCTTGATAAAGTCCTACTTCCTGTGAGTATAAGCCTTGACGAAGTCCCACTTTCTGTAAGTGTAAGCCTTGATAAAGTCCTTCTTCCTGTGAGTGTATGCCTTGACGAAGTCCCGCTTCCCATGAGTGTAAGCCTTGATAAAGTCCTAGAAGTTGACCCTACTTCCTGTGAGTGTAAGCCTTGATGAAGTCCTACTTCCTGTGAGTGTAAGCCTTGATGAAGTCCCAGTAGTTGACCCGCTCCTCCTCATCTTGGTAGCAGGCTATGAGGAGCTCGAGGAGGTTGCCCAGCTTGAGGTTGAGCTGCCGGTGTGATCTCATCGCAGACAGGATCTCCTCTCTAGACAGGTACCCGCTCCGGTCTGCGTCTAGCTGTAGGAACACAGCCTCTAGGGTCTGGGGGCAGAAGGAGAAATTAGAGGATATTGAAAGATGAGGAATAATATATTTTGTTCCGAGATGTGAAAATATATGTTTAACTTTGTGGAAAAGAGGTTTTAATCAAATACCGAGATTCAATGGATATTAGGTAAACAAACTTCCTAATTCACACAATTACGATGTTTCAGTAGGTTTTAAAAATATGTCTTAATTTTGGAAGATCAATATTCAAATTGAATTAAGATGTACATAAGAATCAATCCTGAAACAGATGTTTTGCTATTTTGCCCATCGAGGGTCATGTAGAGCAGAGACATTATATAACAGAGTCTCTGTGTAGACATGACAAATTATTTTTCTTATGAACTCTATGACTTAAGTGTGTGGGTTTTGTCAGGAAATAATCAACTCACCTTGGAAGTCATCTTTATATCAAAAGTGGTGAGGAACTGTTCATAGTCGAGTTCTCTGGCACTGGCCCGCGCACAGCTGATGAGGAGGGCGGCGATACTCTCAGCCGGCAAGTTGATTGGACAAGAGCTCTTGGTGGCGTCCATTATTTCGTCACGCGATAGTCGCCCGTTCCGGTTCCGGTCCAAAATCCAGAAATCTCGTCTCAGCGCCATCTGTCTAACATGTGGAAAGTTTTTTTTAATTTACTTGTGAATATGAGACTGACGATGTTTGAAGGGCTTTTTGTGACTTGATATTTTGTTAGTTTTTGTCGATCTGTTTCAGGCCTACATTTGATTAGAAATATACATAGGCCTATAAAGAAAACGTTTAATATAAGATTATGGCATTTATGTGCAATGATGGTATTGTTTGTTTGGGGACCAAGAATGAATGAAGTAGTGTCTTGCTTGTAATAATTTCATTAGAGTTGCCTTTATTGTCTGATTATTTGCATTAAAATAATTCAGGTTGTTTAAAAGCTGCATACGTCCCGAAGATCCGGAATGCTCCATTTGTCTTTCATTATTTAATACATGCTCAAAGTCAGAGAGTAATTTAGTAATTCATGTAATGTTCAAGGTTTGAAATGAAGCAATGTAAACGAATATCTCCGACTCACTGCATCATTATAGATGGTATTCTTCTGACCGCCTCCAAGAAGTCGTCACGGGTCACGTGATCATCCTCGTCCAGTTCTACCTCACTCAAGAGGGTCTGTCGGGATGAAAAGTAACATTAGATATATGAAAATATACGGATTGAAGAGTCATATATGAGGTGCTAATAATAAAGGTCACCTTTTCATGCCCGGCAGAACCAGTACCAAAATGGGCGAGAGGAGATATTCTGTGTCAGCACCATCACTGTGGAATTCGCTTCCAAAAGATCTGACAAGCACGGAATCAAAATTAATTTCATCATTTCTCAAAAAACGTAAACAAATACATACGCTTTTTAATTCCTAAGCTTCTCCCCTGAACTTTCTTTTCTTAAAGCGCCACTAAGCAGTTTATCTGGGGTGTAGGGACTATGCAAATGCATTATCATTATTATCATTATGCACCAGTGCAAGGGGACACTGTTATAACACATTCGACCCTTTGTAACAACGCAGGCCAAACATATAAAAAATAAATGCATTTTCATTTAGTCAGGCAAGTTTTCCGGGATCCGGTTTTGTATCATCAGCATTTGAAAATATTTCATTTGCAGGCGATAAGCGATGAATACATTTTGTATAAATGAATAGTTATTTTTCAAAAGTTGTTTGTTCCTATCAGTTTTCATCAATGGTAATTTAGCTATAATCTTCCTTCAATCTTCTCCTCCAGTCAAGAGAAGTACCATGACCAGGTAAACGCCCACTTGAACTTGAAGACGTCTTGACCGGTCCACTCATACAGTGATCAAGACTGGTGGAGTAACAGTAAAACACGGACCTTCCTGGTTATCATTCTTTAAAGTTAGAACCTCTCTTATCCAGATAAACACGTTTAACTAAAACTAGATGAAAATGCAAAAAGGCCCCCTTGGGACAAAAAACCCCAATAAAGCCTTTGGCTCTACATGTATGTATAACATTCACTATATAGATGGTCAGAGAGTCCGAATGTGAGGGGTCGCAGGATCACCTTATCTATGAATTATAATCCCCATCAGTCTGTACATAACCGTTTCACATTCTAGGCTACATGTATTTGTTTCTGGAGAAAAAGCGGCCAAAATAGCAAATGTTTAAGACCAGGTTGGTTAAAAAATTATTTTTGTGACATGAATATATACAGCTGTACATATGTAGATATCATAAAATGTTTGTGAAAAATATTGGGTTTGTTTAGAAGATGTATCGTATTTGTTCAGTTACAAGTAATTCATCTAAACCTTGCTGTAACTTGTCTGCCTTTCTGTGCCGACTCTCCAGCGCACTGCGCCTGACTTTGGTCGTCTTTTGCAGCAAGGCATAACTAAGCTATTGAGGGAATCTTGCGCTGGTCATGCAGGGTAAGCTATATAGAACTGCGTACCTCACACTTTTCGTCAAAACACATCTCCTCATCCCTCCCCCTCCGAACCCCACACTTATCACATCCCCCTCAAACTCACCAGCACATCTTCCTCGCTGCCCTTGAACCCCCCTGAAACCAGAGCCTGGTAGACCTGAGCAAGGGGCAGACAACCCCTGTTGTACTTATCCTGCTGATCGAACTCCCACTGGAACACGCGTACCTGGGTAGAATACCATGTGTCCATCTTCAAATCTTCGTGATAAATCTTTTATCAGATTGGTAAGTTTGATCTTTTCAGAAAGTCAATTCCTGTTTAATGGAATGACAGCTAGAATTCCAGTTGAACAAAAAATTAACTCTTGACGATACCACCTTCCAAAAGTAAAGCATCACAGGCGGAACATTCTGTTTCTGAAGACAGCGAAATGACTTGATGCGAAGAGAGTAGTCCAACTTCACGAATTTTACAATGCAGTTCCTTTATCATTAAATGTTCCGATGTGCCCACACGCAAACCTTCAAACGATGAAGTATAGACTCGAGTTTTCTCAAATGAGGTACCTGGCTTTAGTGACGGCGTCCGTCTTTCTGATTTTTTTCTAAATAAACAGTATTCCCTTCACCAGATCGGTTAGGTTCTGCTTACACAAGGACCTGACTTAAATACTAATCGTCGCTCGACCTAGGGTGTTGGCTACTGTGTATCTTTAAGTGTTACCTTGAGTACCCGACAAGATAGTGATGACGTCTTTATGTCCGATATTACGGAAGCGCTGAAGGGACATGGTAAAATAATATTTATCTCGTGCGCACGACTTAATATCTCGTGCGCACGACTTAGTATCTCGTGAGCACGACTTAGCATCTCGTGCGCACGACTTAGTATCTCGTGCGCACGACTTAGTATCTCGTGTGCACGACTTAGTATCTCGTGTGCACGACTTAGTATCTCGTGCGCACGACTTAGTATCTCGTGAGCACGACTTAGTATCTCGTGCGCACGACTTAGTATCTCGTGCGCACGACTTAGTATCTCGTGCGCACGACTTAGTATCTCGTGTGCACGACTTAGTATCTCGTGCGCACGACTTAATGTCTCGAGTGCACAATTTGACATCTCTAGGTACACAGGGATATCATAAACAAGTTGAATTTTATTGAGAAGGTGCAACAAGAGATTGTAACATTGTCACTTACACCCACTTAAACTTTTTTTATCCAATGGACAACGAACCCGTTGTCTTAAACTGTCCATTGAATAATAAACTATACATCACGTATCAATGTCAAATGACCAACACTGACCAATAAAAATATGACTAATGTTTAAGTTTTAACGTAAGTCAAGGTCATTGAATTATAACCTCAAAGTATACAAATATTGAGAAGTATCAAAGGCCTATGCTTAAAATGTTATGGTCAAATTTAAAAATGGCTTGCCCCTGCAGACAGGCAGGTAAATAAAAGGACATGTGAAAAAACACAATATACCCCTGGAATTTTCAATTAGGAGACATACTACATGTAAATCTAGGACTGTGTTGTAGTACTATATATACTGTTACATTAACGAACTCTTTTGATTTAAACAAAGACTCGACTTTCATCATTGATCATTTCTGAAAATTCTCAACAGCTTTAGGTATACAAGTTAATAACTGCTATACATGTGTATCGTGGAATAACGCCAACGAGTCATATGGTAACGGAACTATCCCTTAATAACATTGTATAGTTTTGAAATTCTAAGTAAAAAACACCACTCCACAAATTCCTTGGCATGTAATACCACAGTTCATTGAGCAATGACCATTATTAAAGGCGCTGTAGCACGTTTTTCTTAGTGAAATAAAGTGATCTCTCCAAAAGTTAAATAAGTGCTACCAATGGCTAAATAATACTCCTTAATCAATGACATTAGTTCTGAAGCTAATGTTCATTGTTCGGTTTAAGCCATGAGAGTCCATTTCCTTTCGAGCGGCTATGTTAATGTGTCCAAATTAAAATGACCGCGCCGAGGTAAGTGATCTGAATGATGAAGCGAAACCTAAACACTCAGTAGAGTTTTAAATATGGAACGGCCATTCATCTTGCTGTCTGAACTCGCAAATCGCATGAGACCAATAAATCTGCCTCTCACACTGACGATTTCCACACTACTGTCGTTTTATATGTCGCAACATTTTCTTTCAATACTGATAACCTTTTCTATGGATACGGCTTATTGGGTTGTGTAAAGGGTTGTTTTATCCTCTAACAAAACAATATATTGTATAAACTTTAATAATAAATAGCAAATTTGCGAAAAAAATATACAGAAAAAACGTGTTACAGAGCCTTTAAGTTTACAGTTACCTTCGATATTGTCCAAATTAAACAGGTAAATCATTCACGTTTTTTGTGTTTCAGTTTTTGGCTAACATCATCGAATGTAGACATTATATAGTTGCTTCAGGTGGAATTATTGAGTTGAGGTGAGTTTAACGCCGCTTTCAAGAGTTTTTTCAATTATACCACGGCTGCTACTGCTAGTATTATGGCAGGGAGAAAGCCCACAATGCATTGCGGTGAAACCCGCGAGCATCGGCTGGAACTAGCGAACCATGGGTGGTACTACGCTGAAATTCATTGTTGAATTGCAACCAACCCGTTCTGCGTGTAAAACAGTTACATCTAGTGCAAACAAAGTTCCCGTGTCCCTTGCGAGATTCGAACCTCGGACCTCTTGATCCGAACCCGAATGCGCTAACTACTGCACTCTCCCGCCCCGGTATTAGTTACAATCTAGTTAAAACTTAACTGTAATTTTATATGTCCCCTTGGTCCGTCATTACGAACCAGGGGACGTATTACACTTCAGCTACTTATCCAAAGATTTGATTTGGCTTTGATAGGTACCAAACCTCGAAGTTCAAATCATCTTACTCAGCTTGCATGTTCATCACCAAAATGTAAATATAGCTAACAGTTTGCAATGAAACTATAGATCGAGTTACTTATTGAATACTATCATCTCAAATTTGTTTTTCTGTCTTCTTTTAATAAGTTCCAAAATTACCTTTGGCTAATAAGAGCGCAGGCGCAGTACATTGTCCGATTTCGATCAAAACACTTTATACCTTTATATCTTCACTATACTGAAGCGATCATCATTAAAATGGTAATGTTTAGCAACAGTCTCTGATAATTTTACTTCATGTAATTATCTCAGTGAGTATATGTATGAGTTCAGCTGGAACTTGAACAAGGCTTTTCGAAGTATAACAATTCACGTCATTTATATACAGAGAGTTTCAGTCAATATTCAAGGCCCAGTGGGCCACAGGACTTGTAAGTAAATGGAGTTACATCATGTGAGCTTGATATCACGTGGCACAGAGAACGGTTGAACTCGGGAGTTCAGAATGGAACGGATTTTAACATACCAGTATTATTAGAAATGAGTAAATTATATATACATCATTTATTGATGAAAATTAACTCATTTTGAATATTTGTTCTGCAGGCAGAAAATTAAGTTATACGTGCGCTATATGTACTCATACATAATGGATTACATTCCACAATTGACCCCATACATGAAGAACTGGCGATAACTTATTTACCATTAACGTTACAGTAGTAGTTTATTTCAGTAAATCACTTGAATTGTGAATGGATTGTTATAATATTATGTGCTTGTGGCGCAACATGTTTAAAATGTAAAACCATGTATTGTAAAATGGGCCTGTGGCCTGATTTACTGAAATAAACTACTACTACTATTAACGTTACAGGTCTGCTATTTTAGCACAAAACACTAAACTGATGGAGTGATACAACACAACAAAGCTAATTCCTCTGAACACGTAACTTTTTATGATATTCAAATTCAAAAGGTGTAAAATTTCTGTTGACGTTCAGTTTAAGTAAAACTGTATCTTACTACTTGATCTTACAATGTATAACCAAAGAAAGAATTGTTTATCGAAGCTTACGCTTGTGTTTCTTCTACTCACTGTACATGTATACCAACATCACCTGTCACGAGAGCGTGCAACTATAGTATACACGTATGTATATAAAACATGCAACTTTAGTATACATGTATGTATATAAATCTGTAAAATATTACTCTTGTTGAGGTTTTCATTCTTATTATGACATAATATAAATGTTAGGGATGTTTACATAGCGTGTTATTTTTCATTATTTCGGTGTCTTCTCTTGATATTCCCCGATCTTCAAGAAAGGAAATGAGTTTCTCCATTTTAGCCATATTTTGAAGTCGTTAAAGCACGAGATACTAAGTCGTGCTCACGAGATACTAAGTCGTGCGCACGAGATACTTAGTCGTGCTCACGAGATACTAAGTCGTGCTCACGAGATACTAAGTCGTGCGCACGAGATACTAAGTCGTGCGCACGAGATACTAAGTCGTGCGCACGAGATATTAAGTCGTGCGCACGAGATATTAAGTCGTGCGCACGAGATAAATATTATTTTACCATGTCCCTTCAGCGCTTCCGTACGATATAAATCAATGTAAGTGATCTTCATTGTTCATTTTATGATAAAGTCTGTAAATGAGCATTGGCATTGAAATCGGTATAATACTAATTGTTTTTTACATTTATTGATGTTAATTATTGAAATATATTTGTTAGTTATTGGCTTTTAAATCGATATGCTTTAATGGGAGGAAAGGTATTTCTATCTTTTAAGATGAAAATTGCGTTTTTGAATTCATAATGCTTGAAAAATAAGAACATATGGATTGGGAATAATTCACTTTTTATATCGAACCCCATCAAGTTTCAAATATCCTTTTTGAGCATTGCTACATTTTCATTGCTTAATTGAATCACAGAAACGTTTTTCAAAAGTTTAAAATGGCACTATTACACGTTTACTTGTTTATGTTACTCGACTGTTCGAATTCTACTCATACGCATAGTTTACGACCGCAAAGAGAGATATTATGACCGCTTCAGACATTCGAACAGAGGCAAATATTTTATCTTGTCTAGTTAGAACTAGCTGTAATATATAACATTAACGTTCTGTTGTAAAGGACACGAAAGCTAGTTTTAACTATAATGATATTCTACTTGACAAAATTTTTATTTTTGTGTGTGTTGAGTAGTATATATCGATCAACCAAAACACAATCTGATTAAATTTAAAATTGATCGTGTTTCGAGGAAAAAAATATGCACCAGAGCTTTCCTCTCCACAACGGGAGGAAAGCCGGCCTGTATGTGGTTCGAACCCCAATAGAGATAATATTTTTATACTCTTTTCCATGAAGCACAGTCGATTTTAATCAGACTGAACCAAAACATTACGAGGACAACAACTCACTCGGAGAAACTGCAAACAAACACAATGAACCCGATCAAGAATAATCATTCATCTTTACTTAAATTCTCGTCATTATTATGTTAATGCTTGTCAAGGACTGGCGTTACTTCTTAAAACTTAAAAAATAATTATTCTATAAAATTTAAAAAAATATAAAATTGAGCTATCATTAAGGTATACACTGCCATTTCAACTTAAATGAATAACAATACTGTTTGTATCTTCACATTCTCTCACTATAATGAATACTTAGTATTTACCGATATATCCAATGTGGACGCCCAAAGGGACATTACTCTTGCATGTTGCATTTCTTTACATTGCAAACAATAAACTTTGCTCTAACAAACAAATAACCTCAAGATCTCTGATTAACGATGTGTTCACCATAGACAAACATTTCATGTACACATCCATTTTTTAGTCAAAATTTAAGTTAATTATTGCCATATATACAACAGGTATCACATATCCAAGAATAATCATAAACAAATTCATAAATAATCAAATACTTCAGTAAAATTTGTAGTGCTCATAAATTATTGTGAAATACATTTGGTGCGCAAATTACATGTCAATGGTTAATGTGATTATTCTCCGAAACATAGGCTTCAGAAATAATTTCTTCCCAAAAGTAACCTCCGTTACAAGTCCACCATATTTCGCGGTACTTTCAAAAATGAATGGGATGAAAATATTTTCTTATCTTATAATTATCTAATGCACAACGCACAAGTGAAGGAACCCTTTTCAATGGAACAGACGGAGTCCTTAGTTTGAAATAAAACTGATGGCTAATCGCATTTCGATTGCTGCAAAATCCATTCTAGTCGACAAACTTTAAACAGAACGAGTGCAAATCATTTATGATTTAACATCCCAAACTCGTTTACCGTATAATAATCAAGTGTACAACGCACAAGTGAAGGAACCTTTTTCAAAGGAACAGACTGAGTGTTTTGTTAGAAATGGGAAAACTTATTTCGATTTGATCCAATAGGATTGTATTTCTTACCGACAAACTCTGAACAGAAGTTACGTGGGAAGAAATTATTTCAGAATGAAAGAACGATATATAATCTGTCATCACAGGAATGCTCAAGTATACAATGAAACTAAAGAATATTTATGAATCACGTTCAGCATATTCAAAACATAAAAAAATATGTAGTTGACAATTTTCTAGAGTAAATATATTAATTGAGCAGTGAGAACAATGAGGCCTTTAAGCTCATTTCAACATAATCCGAGCCCAGGTATATTCTCGTATTTGCAAAGTGGTTACTTCTCAAAGCACATTATTTGGTTATATCAATGTATTGTAGACCTTACCATGAGTCTTAAACTCATTCGAATTTACTTCCTTCGTATTTGACGTCAACTAGCGCTTGGAAACAAGTCATTATCACTATAAACATCTTTATCAAAAATATCTAATTAACTTCCTTGCGTGGACTTCATATATATTGTAGACCTTACAATGAGTCTTTAACTCATTCGAAATTTTCTTCCTTCGTATTTGACGTCAACTAGCGTTGGAAACAAGTCAGTCATTATACCTATAAACATCATTGTCAAAAATATAAATAACTTCCGTGCCTGGACTTCAAAGGAACTACTGTATAACTGAATTCAGTTATAAACACGGTCATTCCATTTAACAATTGTATCAACACTGACCACATCAGTTTCTGGTGTCATGCAGTCCACAATTTTACATTTTGCATTTATCTCACATCCTTTGTTAAATAGATATCAACTTCTGCATTACACTAACACGATGCTTCAGTTCATAACAGATTTGAAGCATAGACTTCAAATTGTCTTCAATGTTAATCTCACTTTAGAATCTAAACACTTGTGTCATAGTCAAATACCATACTCATACAACTTCCGTACCAGCTGTTCTATTGATTGGAAAGCTGCCTCGATCTTATTAGCAGTTTCTAGAAGGGTTTTAGCGACGATTGGTCGATACCAGTTTCGGATATTGTCTGCGTCAATGGGTAGCGGGGACAGATTGATGAGAAGATTGGAGGGAGGGGGGCTCATTGGCACCCGCCGAGGGGAGGGTAGTACGAGGTCGAACTGGGGAAACCCAGCTGCAATACTTCGGAGAAGTTTGAATCTATCAAGCTGATCCTGACCGAGGGTAGTTGAGTCTATAGCAGCTATGGAAGCTTTGACGTCATCAACATGAGACACAAGATTCTTCACAGACAGGACAAGGACCGGAAGTTCGGATCTAAGTAATTCCGGGGAGTTCCCTATTTCCACCATCTTGACGTAACCAGGCATTCCAACGTATTCGGCTGCGGATTCCACGGTCTCGAGAGCTGAGTTCCAATAAGGAACGATATTACAGCTGTCTAGATGATAGAGGACGGCATCGGCAACGGCCTTGAGCGTGTTCATAGTTACTTGAGCTTCCATCCACATGTGCGATACACGTGACATCTGGTGCGGAATTATCGGGTTCCTTGGAACTTGCAGTTGTCGTTCCAGTATGTTGCATTGGATGGCTTGGGTCGAAGAAGTGATTTCCACAGCTTTGGTTTTACCAAAGAGTTCCACAAAAGGCCATGTATTGGCCATGCTCTTCTCAGATTTTATTATTCCAATTTGTGTTTTGTGGTTGACTACCACACAGACATAGTTTTCCATGGCACGAAGAGTGATGACATTGTCCCGCTTAGCGTTCTTCCTACTGAGTTCCATGGACACGAACATGCTGTGTGATACCACGGTCTGAGGGAGCTCCTCTGGGCGAATAAGATCAGGATTCTCTGTACAGATACCCACCCTCAGGTGTCCAGCAGATCCCATGTTGACATTCACCAACTTGAACTCTGCAGGGTTCCCTTGAGGAACTGGGTTCTTGGTGAAAGCTACCATGCCTCCTTTACAACCAAAAGTGCTGCTCCATCCTGGCCCTGCTACATTGTCGGATACGTTGGCGATAGATCCACATACTTCATGGAAAGTGTTATTTTCGACCTCGACCTTACTCACTGGCCCTCTCAGCTCAATAAAGGCCCATAATTCATCCTTCTCTTTAAAGACTCCTGGACAAGCGAACTTTTGGGATGCGCCATCTTTGCTGGAACGGAACACCACCTCGCCATTTGCATACATGAAGTATATGACGGCGCCTGGATAAGCACACGTGTCCATCGCAGGCTCAATGACGACAAAACCTTCGGAGGATTTGGCTGTCTCGACTCCTTTGCTGAGGATCCCACTTCCAGCGAGTTTAGCAGGGTTTCTGTTAGTGAATCCCATCATACAGCGCCCAAAAGAGTCTTCATAAGTCTCTTTGATTAGAACATGAAATTCCGCATCTTCGCCAAAGGATTTATTTGCTATGCAGATGCCATTCTTAAACCCCTTTCTAAGTGTTGCTATCCTCCCATGCTCCAGGTCAAGGTCAACCTCTGCACCATGTAAGGTGTTGAACGACCTATGTGGTTCTGTACGTGTAGCCGAGCTGCCTTGGTTAACCTGTACATTTTTGGAATCTTTTATGTTAACAAACTGTTCTGCATAAACAGTCATTTGAGACACCTTCACGTTAGGACCTCGAGGGTCAATGTTTACTTCCGGGGGGAACTCATCGGGGTTGACCCTCTCGAAATCACCAAACTCCTCGTCCCATCCGGTCGCCATTTTTCTTTACTCTACCTCAACTTTCATGTCGTCACTGAAAGAGAAAAAATATATTTATTCAGTGTTCTTGAACAAGTAAATTTAAGAATTGTTGTTTTTCAAAATTTCAGCGCAGTTTCGCATCATCGGAATGTATTGGCACCATTGTGTTGCGGGCTTAATTCTGAAATAGTTTTAGCAGTCGTGATATAAGTGATATATTCTTGGAAGAGGCGTTAAACACCATATCGCCTTCCACAAGTAAAATCATTTAAAAATATTTATTTGAAGCCTTATTTCTCGCCAAACCATATCGTCATTTTACTTGAACATCGCAGTCTATCTCATAACATAGTCACATACAATTGATAATTCAGATTTATGTATTGAAGATTGAAGTAATCTTACAAATTCATAGAAATATGAAGTAATTTTTAGAATTCAAAAGAATATAAATTAGTGAGTAAAATACTGATGATTGTCTGATATAAACCCTCACACTTTTTTTCACGTGAATTAAAAGGGTGTATTGACTTTCAAAACATGGGTGTACACTGACCATTGTTACAGTCACGGGGCGAATATACACTACGCCTGTATTCAAGTTTTAGTCTTGCAAACAGCGGAAAAGTTTTATATTTATTTTCCCATGACTAAACCAGTAACACAAATACAAGTGAATGATAAAAAAGGAATCATAGATAAAAATATCGTGTGTCTTACAGCCCCTTGAACAAAATATTTCTAAAGAACCATGCAAGTCTATATTATTGTTGTAAGTCTACTGCTAACTGCTGTTTGAGGCTGAAAATAAGCAGCTTCAGTGGGCTCATTTCTATTTTAATACTATATAATTTGAAATCATGTATTTCTTCATTTCAATTTAGTTTTTACATAAATCGGGGGGAAAGTCATAATCATTACTTTGAAAGACAAATCTTGAAACTTGTACGGTTACAAACAGCACCTAATGTCTTACTAGGGTTTTAAATTCCAAAAATATTGACGTTATCAAAGCAATAGCAGTGTATTTAAAACATGTCTTCTGTTGTCGAAATGTTGTTACCACGTGATATCAAATATTATCTGCTTCTGTACTTGTACTATAGGCCTAATGGGCCAAATACTGAATAAACTGAGTCTGAATCTGAATCTAATGTCCTACTAAAGTGAATGACAGCATGGTGTTACTCATCTTCCTACGCAAGGCCTAAAACGCCAGTTTCCGAACTGTCAGTGTTATGCCTTGCTGCATATCCTCGTGTTTTCTGTGCTAGCTCTCTAGCTTAATGTGAGAGAAAGCAAAAGTCCAATCAGACATTAACTGGAGGTTGCTCACAATCGCCTGAGAAAACTCAAGGGTCGGCAGCAAGGCATAAAACTGACAGCTCTGAAACTGGCGTTTTAGACTTTGCGTAGGAAGATGGGTGTAACTGAGTGAAATATGATAAGTGATAATGTGTACGGTTTTGAGCGTTTCTTTCTAATGTGGTTTTCGTCTTTACAAGGGAGTCCGTGTATTAGTTATGGTCTGGTCACATTTTACTCTCATTAGAATAAAATCAACCATAACATTGACAGAACAATAATGCACCCTGTCCGATGAAGTCAATTGTTAATAGCATATATTGCAGCTGTTACCTTGAATTACTTGGGTAGAATTTCAAGTGACATTTCGAAATGATTGTGTATGTCGGAGGAAAGTTGATAGTATTATGTACTGTTGTTTGCATCAACTTCGTGGACTAAAATATGAAAACTTTCCAAACGTCAAGAAGTCTAAAATTATCCTACTATCCTTCTACATAGTAGTGAGATACGGTCTATGAGCATATATGTCTTTCTAATTTATTCATTCATAATATATGTTAGTATACACGTCCCTGTGTCATGAACTATATGCATGGTGTTCATAAATATTTGCCTTCCAAACAGACTCATTGGTGTTCAAGATCGCTTTAAATCGGTGATGTACTTGATGAATAAGGTTACATTACTGTGGAATGACATGGTTGTAAGAAAATACGTGAAGCAACGTTTGAAACCTGAACCTGTTACTATTGCATAGATACATCGTAGTATTCACCTATATTTAGCAATCGGAACTTAACGAGTGTACGGAGTTGGTATGAAACCTCTAGCCGGCAAACAGCTGGGAGTCAGTGAACCGCGAACCCAACAACCTGATTGTGGTTAACCGCTTTACAGCCCTGTTAGTTGCTAAGTTTATCAACATGCATGATGCGAAAAACACTCCTGATTTGAATAAACTCGGCGCTTCATCACCTCATATACCCGTGAAATGACATAACATCAGAAATATGCAATGTTGGAATGGCGGAAAGGGGAAGTGACATGATAAATTATTCACCTATCTGAAATTGCATCAAATCTTTTTTTCCATTCATGTGCATTTTGGTTAATGTGGGATGTTCTGTAGCCTATATTAAAATGGCTTATTTACGATCAATGTAGATCTTTGGTTACCAATGATCAACTAGGTATTGTTATAGCTTAATTATTCATCATCATCATCAACAATTATAATTTGTTTCTATGTATGATATCTTACTACATAATGTACCAGATGCTACTTAAATGTGAAATTATATCATAAGCAAATCATGGGCCAATCAGGACATTGCATTGACAAATATGCAACGTAATGGTTTAAAATACACGTACGCCTTAAAAGGAATATTCAAATATCTAATTCACTAAACAAGGCACAAATGAACTCATGCATGTGTATACATGGTGTTAAAACACTAAAGTAGCAAAATCATCAATCGGGGGACTGTCATTTGACACATAAAACACTAAATAGTATAAAACTGTCTTGCAGCATGGTGACCTATTTTCACCATCCTCAGGTCACGAATGGATATGGATCGAAAAGCCTCTAAGTCGTGGCGTATATGTCATACCTTCAACCCATAAATAGATATACAAGATGCTTACCTGCGTCGGAGGAACGAATGTGCCCTACAACATGGCCGTTACACGTGCAGAATAACGCCAAAAGGCGTCGTCGTCGACATGCAGCCGTCTGTTCTCAAACATGGCCGTCTGCCAGTGTTTTGCTTTCGGCTCTTTGTTTACCGACAACCCGACTATATATAGAAATGATCGTCATCGCTATATATGTACATACCTGGAAATTCCCGAACAAGGTATAATTCTAGGAAACGATAACGGCCCATACTACGCATGTTACCGAATGACTCAAGACTGATTGATATCTCTAAAGTCTATTGTAGTAAAACTCCAAGTATCCTATGTCATACTATTGCATTGACAGCTGTTGTATTATATAGCTGATTCACTTAATGATGTTTGAATACCGATCGTGATAATACGATAACCAGAAAGTCATATAATCAAATTCCTATGGTTACATTAAATGAACCATAGTCTGTCATCAAGATCCTATAATGAGATAAAAGCCAAAGCAATTTCAATTTTAGGAAAATTTCTAAAAATAAAGAAATCTCAGTCTCCTTTTCATTAATTTTTTTTTCTTCAAATTTTACATTTATTAACCAATTTTCATGTCTTAATCTAAGTGTTAGATTTCACCAACCCAAAAGCTGGATACAACTTTATATAAAATGCTTGCTATTTATCTACTTTTATATCCTTTTACTTATCTTCCTTTACATATCTAGAATCAATGATTACTGAGAAAGACATAATATTGGTATTGAGTCCACATCTTTGTTTACTGTTACATCAGTACTCACGGAAATAGAAATTTAATGCTTTTAATTTTTTTTTTCTGGCACAAACTTGAAATTTGAATTCTAAATATTCCATCACAATTGTTTTCCTTAACTTCTGTTGCAATCAGGTTTTGTATGAAATATACAAATATTTGAGTTTACAGGTGTATTTACGTCAAAAAATCTTGTCAAAGTCATGTTGTATGTTTCTGATGCAAGCTGTAGCATGTAGAATGTTTGCAATCTCAGTACGGTTCTGTAAAACGCGTTGTTAAACGTTCGTTTTATATACTATGTCCTGTACCATTCATAACTTGTGTGATATTTAAAATTCATTACAAAATGAGAAAAATAAACTTCTTAAAAATAATTGCAAAAAGTATTCATAACTTGTGTGATATTAAAATTAATAAGACAATTAAAAAAAGTACGTTGTTTCCCTTTACAGACCGAGACGCGAGTTCAGTCATGGCTTCATTTGTTAATTGTACAGATGCTCAGTGTGAAAAGACCGTTGCTGATAATGACGTAAGCTATAACATTTTGCTCAAAGTGTTGAAAAAGTGCTAAACTTGGGCATTTTCACCTTATTTGTTTTTTGGCTATATTTTCATGGAAAATTTGGGGAAAAACGTTGTTATTTCAACATCTATTAAAATTTCAAATGTAATTTAATTTATAAAAAAAGATGCCAAAAAAACATTTAATTTCTATTTCCGTGAATATTCCGAGAGCGTATGTTGCGTTCCGCACGTACACTAGGTTCAATGTTCAATATAAGTAACGCGCCGTTGCGATATACGACAGTTCACCCTCACAAGGCTGACTTATGCTATCTAAATCTTCCCTTTCTGTTCCCCATCCTAACGGCTGTATAGGCCTACGAATATTCTAGTATGTTCATTCTATGTATATTCTATAGATTTTTTTGACACAATAATGATGACGTTATGGGAGGTAAATAGAGACACATACCCTGTTTTCTGGCAGTGACCTTAATCAATATAAAACATGCTGATATAAATGAGAAAAAAACCCCATCTCAACTCATAAAAAAATACAAATGATAACTAGTTTGTTTAGTGAAAAAAAACCCAACACTTTTATAAATGCGGAAACTGAAATGACACTTTTTTAACATGAAAATTAACTGCAATCTGTTAACGCAATATGATGATAAGCATTAAAGATGATTAAAGATATATTTTTCTGCACAGTCAGCACTTCTCGATTAAATAACGTTATCGATAACGTTTAGGGGTTTTCAACAACACACGGAGTTTCTCTTTAAAAAATAATAGTTGTTACGTAGTACAACAATATCATATGAAACGCATGTCATTTGTTACATCAGGGAGAATTGATGGTATAAAACGTCCAAGCTGTTTGTTATAATATCTATTGAGAATGATTGTGTCATGAAACGATAATTACTTATATAAACCATAAACGGTCATCATTCATCATTAATAAGGCGTTATAAGGAGACGGATGTCACGTTCTATATATATATATATGTTTTAACATGAACATTCATGAATCATGCTGGTTAAAAGCTTCCAGACGGTAACTTTTGAAAACGTATGTGTTATGATTCATAATACTGATTACGATATATGTTTATAATATAAAATTCTAATAGGTAAAGTATTAGCACTTCCTCGCCAGAATATCATTAAAGTGATGTAATGCTATCAAAGATTGTAGCTATCACAGTTCGTTGGCTTTTCTCTAGATGGGACTCAATATTTAATTGTATGCGACCGTACAGCCAAGTTCGTGGCTGGGTTATTTTCGAAGCGGTCCTATAATATATCAAACGTCGTTATAGATTAATATGATCTCTGAAATGAATTTCGCCAAGTCCAGTCATAGATGTATATTAAATAAAATTTGCTCATGACTGAAAGTTTGACAAAAAATTTAAATATCATTCAAACCCGAAATTAAATACTGATGCATAACACCATTGTTTCTGATATAAATTTCTCTGTAGATTCAGAAGCAGTAAAGACCAACGTAGTATATATAGGTTTAATGACTTCACAACGATCTTCTCCATTATCACAGCAAATATATAAAAAACATAAAGTGAGAATGTATTTGTGCTGTTATTTCAACTGTTTTATCATTGAAGAAAATAAGTAAAACTACCATGACGTATTCTTTTCATTAGATTTAAAAGACCTAGACATGTATTTTCACTTGATAATTAAGTGAACTATGTCGTATTTGACCAACGTCTCCAGTACGTATCATGTTGTGTTTTCTTCTAAAATAAAAAATGCTAAAGAATGCATTTACTTTTCGATGCATAAGTGATTTGTGCATTTTGTAATATCGGTGAGGTTTTTAAAGCATGTTTCATAGGTTAAGAAAAGGGATGTTGTGCATATTCCTTCCCTGCTTCTATGGACTCGTGAGAACGATTCAAAAACGTGTTAAATGATAAACCGCATACCCATCCCTGTGATGTTCGACCCACTAAATTAGAAACAGTGTATAGTGTCTGGTTTTCAAGTATTCGAATCAACCTGGGCATATTTCAATCTCTTCATCATGTTTCTCTAATGCCAATCTATTATATCAATTGAGTTACTTGTTTATTCCCCCGTTTCTTCATTAGAATAATTATATCTTAATCGAAATCCGGGAAATGTCATATTTCCAGCTAATAAAAGAACTGCTAGATAATGCATTTACCTTTCGACACATATATGACGTTTTTTTCTTTTTGGTCATATCGGGGAAGTTCCGAGTGTGTATCATGTCTAAGTGTATAGTGTACCATTTCTTACTTATATGGACTCGTGAGAACGATTCACCAACTTGTTAAATGACAAACCACATTGTGTTAAGTTTTAACATCGAAAATCCAGTAAAAGATTGTGAGAGTTATATATTTTGTTTGTACAGATATATGAATGAGAATATCAATATTTACTCAAGAAACGATATTTGTGTTAATGTTTGCTTTGACTTACGAATCTGCAACCTGTTGGCATGACATCCCCTCTTTCATGTAAACAAGTGGGTTGATAATGATGTTTCCTCATCGCGCCAAACATCATTATCCCTCTTATCACATCATCATGACATCACACCAGGCATGTACACTCATTATTTCCCTCAATTACCTCAACCTGTGTACTCAGTCACGTTTCCAAAATAAACTTTCGTTTCTCATCAACCTGCATTTTCCATTATTTTTTTATGTTTTATTCCAAGGTTCTTTGATAAAATGATGTTGAGCGATGCAGATATATCTATCACCATGGTTACCTGTATGTAACAACATTGTGTCATAACCTTCCTTTGATGTTCGTAGTAGATAGAATCTTATCACAAACTTCAGCAGTCCTATGCTTCTTATTTCCCATAACAAACTATTCATGTTAATTCTTACTTGGATATGAAATGCATTAAATTTTTTGGGGTGTCAGTTTAAGAAACACTTTAATCAAGTAAAACCGAGATAATTAGTCATTGGAATACTGATTTTGTAGACTAACATTTAATCCCTGAAAAAAAGAGTTACTAATTTTTATTATTTTGATTTTTTATTTAAAAAGAAACAAAAAGGAGCCCTGAACAATACTTTTTAGCAGCCCCGTCTAAGGACGGGGCTGCTATCAGTTTTTGTGAAGTTTCCATCGCCGCCGCCGCCGCACTCGTACTACTAGCTATAACTTTTTTCCACTAAGCTTTCCAGAACTCTTATTCATACCTTACTACTCATACCTCGGGGGAACGAATTTGACACGTTCACTTTCAAGGTCAAAGGTCAAGGTCACGAGATATGTATTCACTCTAAGAATTCCTTGTAAACGCGATAACTTGAAAAGTTTTTGTGCTATGAAGCTCTAACTTGGTATATATCATCCTTGGAAAAGTAAAAAATTTTGAAAAGGTTTTGGCTACAATCCGTCAAAGGTCAAGGTCACAGCAAGGTCATGACGTAAGCATGTTTTAGCGAAAATGCTTTATTTTAACTATGAACACTTTTAATCAATACATGATTTTTATACTCAATAAAAAGTGTTCAATGATTGTGTGACCTTGAAGGTCAAAGGTCAAGGTCATGAGATATGAGTTATTACAAAATGCACTAAATTTGGGTATAACTTTATCCCATTTAGCTTTTCAGAACTCATGAACATGTCTAAATGTTAATACTTCCAGGGAATCATTATGACATGTTCACTTTCAAGTTCAAAGGTCAAGGTCACGAGTTATAAAATCACCGCAAAATTCTTTGTAAACACGGCAACTTGAAAAGTTTTTGTGCTATGAAGCTCTAACTTGGTATATATCATCCTTGGAAAAGTAAAAATTTTTGAAAAGGTTTCGGCTACAATCCGTCAAAGGTCAAGGTCACAGCAAGGTCATGACTTAAGCATGGTTTAGCGAAAATGCTTAATTTTAACTATGATCACTTTTAATCAATACATGATTGTTATACTCAATAAAAAGTGTTCAATTATTGTGTGACCTTGAAGGTCAAAGGTCAAGGTCATGAGATATGAGTTATTGCAATTCCTTGTAAACACAATAACTTGAAAAGTTTTTGTGCTATGAAGTTTAGATTTTGTATATATTATCTCTTGAGAAGTACAAAATTTTCAAAAAGTTTTGGGTACGAACTGTCGAAGGTCAAGGTCACAGTAAGGTCAACATATATAGAGAAAATGAATTAATTTGATTTTTTAACACTTTATTTCATTACAATAATGTTATACTCAATGAAATGTGTTCATTGATTGTGTGACCTTGAGTGTCAAAGGTCAAGGTCACGAAAAAATTCCCAATTTGGTGTGGCCTGTAAAAGGCGGAACAGGGTAAGGCGAAACACCAAGTTCCGGGGCTGCTCTGCTTTTGCGGTATTCCGCAAACGCTAATCTAGTTTCCTAAAGCTGAGGCATCTAGACTTACGAATATTTTCTAGACTTAAGAAGGCTCCTTTGCTTCAGGGTCTGGATAACAGATTACTGATATTGGTGAAAACAAACGTTAGCATCAAGTCGTTATAAGTGACCCGTAAAGGACGAATCCTGATATTAGATTATTCAACATAAGAATAACTTGTAAATTTACGAAGTGAAGTTATAATAAATACTTTACTTGTATAAATAATATCAGCTGTAGTACTTAGTAGAAGCAGAAAGATAAGTGAAAACAACAGTCGCAGTAGTTGTAGTGCAAGTACTGATACTAATAGATGTAGTAGCATGTTTTGAAGAAAGCATGTCCATTTATACATGTGAATGACAACTCTTTAGATAAATCATTAATCAGAACACACAGAGAACATCATGAAAGAGTTATTCAACATTTCTTTCTATACCGTTTCAATTTACTGTACTGTTTTGATGTGTGAACCACAGCGCAGTATAATAAAAGTTCCTTTCCTCTATAACTGTTGTTACCTCTAATGGACAAGCCATTAATGTTGACAAGCTTTTATCGAAGTAAGTGTTGTGATAGTGTGTTTACAGTGGTTTCTGCATCTGTGCCAGTGCATAGAGGTCGATACGTTAATGTCATGCATTTCCTGGAGTGTTTCAGACTTGATTCGGGAATGTTATTTAGTATTTTTTGTGTGAAATAAGTTATGGTATTTTTTGGATTAAATGTGTAAGGGTATTTTCGAAATGATTGAAATTCTTCGACCTTAAATTAAAAATCATGCTAATTTTATCATTTGTATTTGAATTATGATATCTACGTCATATTCATTGTACAGCATTTTCATACTCAGACATAGTTCACATAATTTCATTTTCCACAACTTGGTAACGAACGTGCCTTTTTCTGACAAATCACAATGTACAACCTCGAAACAATGTCACAGCATATATCCGCAATCATCAATTCTTTTCCATGTGTGATTCGAAGAAACACTCATTTTCTAAACTAATGTTCAGTGTTTTAGTGGGCTTTACTAGCATCCATAATTTAGTGTAGTTCTCAAAGTACGATTTATTTGAAAAAAGCCAAACAATATCAGATGAGTATTGTTAGATCCGAAACAAAATCTCATTTTCTAATTTTATTTCAAGCTTTATAGTGAGCTCTACTAGCATTCATAATTTAGTGAAGTTCTCAAAATACGATTTAGTTCAAAACAGGTAAAACATTATCAGGTTGGTATTGTTTGATTCGAAAACAATCTTATTTTCTGAATTTATTTTAAGTTTTTTAGTGAGCTTTACTAGCATTGAAACTTTACTGTACTTCTCAAAGTACGATTTAGTTGAAAACAGCTAAAACATAATCAAGTAAGTATTGTTTAATTCGAAAACTATCTCATTTTTTGAATGTATTCAAAGTTTTGTAGTGAGATCTACTAACATTGATAATTTAGTGTAGTTCAAAACAGCTCAAACAATATCAGGTGAATCCATAACCTCAAACATGTGCTACCGTTTGACAAAAGTCATTCAACCAACGGATTCTATTCTGATACCTTGTGGGCCTATTATGTCAGCTAAAATATAGTAAACATGGGGTCGTACATACAAAGGTCTCCAGTCATGAATATAATGGCAGAGCGCCAACAACTTGGATCCCTCCGCTACAAGACATAGTGCACGGAGTCCATCGATTTGCTGTGATACTACTGTGATAGTGGAAGCAGCGTTCAGTTTTCACCTGACTATGTGCTGGATAATACCATACCTTGTATTCGCACTGGCGCTCAGGTAAGCTTTATTACATACTATATGTATATTTCATATATAATCAACAGGTGCTTGTTGTCAATTCAACGACGTAACTGTATAACACAGTGTGCGCTATGGGAATGGTCGTGTTTTATTGACATTTATATCTTGTCTTTTCATTCAAATTCTCTTTACTTATTAATTGCACGTTTATTTCTTACTACGTGTATGCCTTGAAGTATATAGGCATGACTGCAAGGATTTTAAAAAGAATATGATGATAGATTTAGTTCGGTAAATTGTCACTACCAATATAACGTATGTTCACAATTTGTGGCAAGAGAGATGTTGTTTCGGAAGGAAGCAAATATTATTTTACATTTAAGTTTTTATCATTAGATGTTATTGATGTTGGCTTTTATGAGTTACCCTAGATTAAGATAAATGACATTAGTGTTTGTTTTCACTGCCTCTGTGACATTCTACCATAACACACTGTGATTCCATCTACATGAGTACCTGTATATAATGAGATTATATTGTTATCTTATGTGGTGTCTGAAATAATAAGCATATGTAATTATCGTTATATCTCCATTGTGCTTGCATGTCATATTCATTCTTTACACTATGTAATCTTAGATAGAATGTATCCTGTATGTACAATATATATATACGCGGTGATTTGATTCCATACACTCTAGTATTTGCATGATAATTACATCATCTTGTTATTTTATGTGGTGTCTGAAATAATAAGCATTTGGGATTATCGTCATATCTATATTGTGCTTGCATATCATATACATTCTTTCCATTATGTAATCTTAAGATACATAGAATGTACATGTATACTGAATATACAATGAATTAATTTTACGTCCGTTGCATTACCTATGTTGCTGTTATTTCAAAAGTCTTGCCAATGATATTCCTTTAACGTTTAATAATTGAAAGAAAATTCAGATCCAGAAGATTAACTGATCATGACAAGAACGTGTCCATGTAGTTTATGGATTCTTTCAGTGAATTTGCAATATGTCCAGCCATGATAGGATGATGAAACTAACGGACTTGCAATATGATCTATTATATAATGGCTTGTCAGCATTTTCCTTGAAGTAACATTCCCTTTTGTTGTTGTTCTTATATACAGTATAATGGCTAACAATGAATTCCCCATTGATTCATTATGTACAATATGAGCAGTCAGTCCTGCTCAAATAGAGGCCTTTTATGTAACATGTGCTAACAGCATTCTGATTGTGAACTTGAACATACAGTTGGACTCGTAAACCTTATACTACTAAACCACAAACTAGTACAACTTACTACGACCGTCCATATCAATGACTTTAAGAAACATATTTATACCTATACAGGAACTTGAACATACAGTTGTATTGGACTCGTCAACCTTATACTACTAAACCACAAACTAGTACAACTTAAATAAGAACCACATATCAATGAGTTTAATAAACTTATGTATACCTATACAAGAACTTGAACATACAGTTGTATTGGACTCTTCAACCTTATATTACTAAACCACAAACTAGTATAATCTACAAAGAACACACATATCAATGACTATAAGAAACGTATTAATAGCGATACAAGATAGTTATGTTTACGTATGAACCACGGCCTAGGCCTATTGTTGAAGCTGATCCTGAGTACATAATGTTAAACTGAGAATTTCTTACATATCCAATAATGTTAAACTGAGAATTTCTTACATATCCAATAATGTTAAACTGAGAATTTCTTACATATCCAATAATGTTAAACTGAGAATTTCTTACATATCCAATAATGTTAAACTGAGAATTTCTTACATATCCAATACATTTAACTGAGAATTTCTTACATATCCAATAATGTTTAACTGAGAATTTCTTACATATCCAATAATGTTAAACTGAGAATTTCTTACATATCCAATAATGTTTAACTGAGAATTTCGTACATATCCAATAATGTTAAACTGAGAATTTCTTACATATCCAATAATGTTTAACTGAGAATTTCTTACATATCCAATAATGTTTAACTGAGAATGTCTTACAAAGAACGTTATCCTGACTTATTTGGTTATATGAAAGCATAACATTAATATGTTTGGGCTTAAGATAGTTAAACTGTTTGTCTTTATGCTTGTAATTATGAGTTATGATATGATTTTCTTTGTACCTGTATTCTTTTTAGTGTAAACATCTTTTTAATCAATGCTTAATATGGTTCCCATATAAATATATTGATGTTTACTCATTGCATAGGTATTAATGTCGTTCTTTGCATAGAGTATATGTTTGTCGTATAGAGTAAGTAATCTGTAAGCATCCTTTTAAAATGACTTATGATATGATGTACTTAGTACCTTTATTCTTTTCTGTCCAAAATCACACGATGACCTTTATCATTAACATTTCCTACACACTGACTAATGTTTACCAACTCTAGTTGAAACGATGCATAGTCTGTTGCGATTTTCTCATTGAATATATACATAATTCATGCTGATAAATGACGGATAAGACAAGTATTTAACACTTATATATGATATTCCGCCGAAGATACACTTTTTAAAATTACGGTTATGCTCACTTTTAACCTTTACTCTATTATTTCTTTTCAGGTCCAACTCTCAGGTATTGAAATATATAAAAAAGTTCGAAGTTAGAAGTAATGATCCATTAATTTTAATGGCTAGCGCTTTCAGCTTTACAATAATGTAATGACCTGAAGAGGCTTGCAAAGCTGAAAGCGCTAGCCATTAAAATTAATGGATCATTACTTCTATAACTTCGAACTTTTTTTATATATTTCAATACCTGAGAGTTGGACCTGACAATCTATGATTGTGAACTTTGTGTATATATATACATTCAAAACTAACCTTTCATTATACCTAACGTTAAATTGCCCAAAACTAGTCTTACAGTCATTTCCATCCAATACCTGTAATGGTTTTTGCTATTATGATATATTAAAAAGCCACTTCTGTTGCTCGTTTGTATTCATGTCCTTGACCACATTATCTACATCTTTAGGGGAGGTGTACTTCCTGTTGTCGACGGTCTTCCATTTGTAGCTTATTTAGATGTATTGAATCTGTATTTTATATAAATTATATGGTATTTGATTTTATTATATTTTTTTAAATTTGAAATTTACGATGTCTGATTGTCATTTGCACTGATTTAAGGTGTTAAGTTATTGATACATTTGTTTACACCTTTCTCATGCTCTTCGATAAACATAAAATGACATTTTGCAGGATAGATTTAGTGAATCTTATTCAATAAAAAAAACTGTTGCAATTGAATGCCATCAATCAGTTTCAGTTTTCAGGAAATAGGATTTCCCCGGGGACATATTTCGCATACCATAATGTGGTAATGGATGAATTACCCGGGAAGCATATTTCTGATGTTTCTGCTATGTTTGATATTGATTCAGCAGTATGTTGCTAAAATGGTTACCACGAAATATTCCATTTATGTTGTTTGAAACATATAAAATTTACATCGAAATGTGTTGTATGGTATTGTGGTTTTCATATCATATTTATTATACTTGTTTGGACATATGATTGAGTGAGGAAAACGTTTTTTGGCCCTCAACCGTTCCAATTGTCGTAGTCTTCTGAAACATATTTAAATAATACTAGTGTGGAATGAAAATAGTGTTTTTTCGCCAGGGAACGTTATTGAGTACGACTATGAACACCAGATGATTCTAATAGATGGTTTCTCTCTAAAGGTTTAGTTAGCCATGCCGATCGATGAGTTTTTTTTTTTAAAATGACCCACTTTGGTTTCTGGATGCATTCACCTGAATTATTATTTCAGAAGCTAACGAATTTGCGGTTCATGGTTGATTACTAAAATAGCGGTGCTTTCCATTCATCATAGGTTTGTCAAATATTTGTTTCAAACTTAAACGGACTAAATCAGGGTGCCATTAAAATCACCAAGAAGTGTCCTGCTTATAAGTAGTAGATTTAAATACATTCATAAGTGGCAGCCACCGATAAGACCAATCAGTCACAACATATTGATTCAGTCAATGCTGGATTCATTTGTTGATTTATTCATACTCGTTGACCTCTGACCCATACATATAAAATGGTATGGAATGAGGTTTCGATGTAAGTTTTAGCATCATTAAGATATCTCTCAGTCAAATTAGTAACAAAAAAAGTAATCATTATGCTATTTTGTGTTTGTAAAGTGAAGAGGTCTAGATTGATATGGATGACGCAACTTTAGGAATTTGAATTAAGAAAGATTATTTCTTATTTGTGCTTAAAACTTAAATTTATCCTTATAATTTAATCAAATGATTCTTTTCTTTGAAACATTTTCACTTTTTGTATCTTGAATATGACATTAGTTAGAAATAGTCGATTATAAAATGTCCACTTTAGATATAAAGGTTTTCCTTAATACCAAACACAGTATTCCTGTATGTTCGCAATAAAGTGTTGAATGCTTTAGTAAAGTGAAGAGAAACTGAAGCTTTAAATAGACAGTGGTGTGGTAGAATCGTACAAGTGCAATTGCTTACATCATTGAATGAAGTCATTGACTGGTGCCACACATTTATCTCAAACCTGTTTATCGATTATGCCTTAAAATATTGTGCCAAGCTGATGACATTTCCATAGCAACAGCTTTTTTTTGCGTAAATATACTTAGTAATAAAAGAGACGTTATCATAAATAAATTGACACTTTTTAAACCACCAGTGATAGATGCCATTGGTAACAGAGTTATATCATGACTTCATAAATAAACAAAAATCTATTTCGAATTATATCATAAGATATCATAAGATATCATAAGATAAGATATCATATCATGCCATGCATATCATACGTTTTGGTTAATTACTGAAAAGAATAACGTTTAAATTAATCATAGGGTTGGCAGGATTCTTTAAAATTTAAAAGAACAAAACCAGGGTTCCATTTTAATATCACCAAGAACTTTAAAAACATCGCAAATCCAAAAGAAAAGACGTTTAACTTATTTCTGTGATGCTTAGTTCAGAAGTAGGTTTCAACTTTAGACATATTAATAACATCGTTTAAATTTTATCCATGGCTAGGTGTCACTGATATCGGACGCAGATTAGATCTTTATTTGTTGATTAATTCATACTCATTACCCTCCTTCGCTTACATGATAGATAGTGTGAAATAAAGTATGATTTGTGTAAGTGTTAACACCTCAATAAAATTTCCTGTTGGATAAATACCATAAAAGCAAAACTTGTATGTGTCTGTAAAGTGAGACAACATGGCTTAGGAATTGGTATAATGATCTCATAAGAGTGATGTCTTTTCCTTTGTGTTGATAAATATAGGCTCCATTTTCCATTAGAATATTTTCTTGCATACCTGTCACTCCCGTATCTTGAATTCAACATCGATTTCTAATATTAATTTTATCACACCTAAAGCACTTTATAGATAGAGTGTCCTCAATAGCATAAAAGGTGCCGCTGCTTGTGGTGGATGTAAAGTTAAGCGAGTACAGAAGATTACTTAATTGAGGCTTGTGAAAACACTGATAACGGAGTCTTCTTAAAGTGCAATTGCTTTCATTAATAATCGGGTCATCGACAGGTGCTATGCATTTTACTCAAACCCGCTTATCATTATTCTTTAAAATGGTCATGTTATAGCTTCTGAGATTTCCATTTAAAACCGAAGTTAATTAAGGAAGTAGAATTTTACGTTTAATTATCTATGTGTGCGTTTCTTATATAATTTAGACCATAATGCATATATGTTGAAATATTTTTCTGACAGGAAACAGTAAATTGTAAAAATATGATTATGAAATGGTTTTGAAAAATTAGTTCTGACAGTTATCAAAGATCTGTAAGAAACCTTACCTTCAATTCTTTTATACATAACACAACACTATAGCAATTCATGGCATTTGTCCAGAGTATGTAAGAGTATGGTATACTGAGCTTTCAAACCTACACTTTTCAAACATTTGATTGCAATTTCTAATACGTTGTTTCCTGCATATATAATATCATTTAAGAAAATGACATATACTTTATCTCATGCACACTATATAGCAGATAATTGACTTTTGTAATGATGTTTGTGAAGTTGTCTGACACCTTTGCATTGGTCCTCGGCGTTGTTTGTTTAACGAAATATCCATTAATAAAATACAAAAGCTTACAACTGTCAATATTGATAATGACTGGAGTATCACCGTCACCTGTTGTTACCAAGAATGACATAAAAAATGTAAACTAAACAATTACAAAATCTGTCATGCAGACTGTCATCTATGTTCAAATTAGAACCCACGAAGTCAGCCAAGCAACAAAGGACTCATTCTGAAGGTTCTTGTACCCATTTAGAGGTATTGTGTTATATGTCAGCTGACAATTAATTTATTGAGTTCTGTTTGAATTAATCATCAAAAGATAATATCCAGTCAGTTATAATTGGTTGTCTTCAACATGATCTTATATGAACATTGATCCTCCAAGAGAGTCGATCATTCATTTTTCTTGCCCGTTTAACCATTGCATGTTGTCAAATCTTTAACAAAAGTAATTACTGAACCTGAATATCGTATAAGTATTGGCGTATGAAGCTTTTCATAAATGAAGGACTTCAGACAGTTTGATTAAATGCAAAATGTAAAAATATCATCGTATATGTTTCATGTAAGCATTTGATGAATTGTTTGACCCGCTTCTTTAAAGGATTAACCTTATGTCGTAAGCTAGGTGTAGATGTATTCTACTTCTAACACGTAAAGATATTATTGGTCTTGAGAACACATAAATATCTAGGGTTTTAACTCTAATGCACACATAATCTTTCAAATATGTAAGTCCTTCATCTAAGCCAAAGTTATAGGAATAAAAAGCCATTTTTTATGATTCATGTATGAAGATTATTTTATCAAGTCGTTGTTGTGAAATATAATGTAGTTTGCTCTGCTATGTTAACATTTCTTTTTTGTCACTGGCGCTCATTTCTGAACGTTCCTACTTCATGTTAAAGTCTCACTGCAAAGATTTTACAATGTTTTTATAATAGTTTTACTTCTTTGAAATTACATTTTTCTTACGTCTTTTTGTTTTTACTTTCTACTTACTAGTAGCGTTATGTTTGCATTATTGGAAAGAGAGATATTGTAGGGCATGGGAGTAAATATTTCGTATTAAGTATGTTTATATTGTCACATTTTATGGATGTTTGGTTTTCATTACAGTAACCATAGGTAAAGACACTGTCTTCATGTTTGTTATGATAGATTCCGTAATGTGTTATCACAACACATCTTGTTATCTTGTATGGTGTTTGAAAATATTGGACATGTGTTGTTATACATGACATTTGCATTCTTTACATTATGTGCTATATGATGCATCCAATGAGTCTCTGTACTGGTTAAGTCCCTTACATTACCTGTTTTGTAATGATGTAAAAGTCTTGCACTGTAGTGTCCTGTTTAATATTTAATGACTTTACTTGAAATATGATTAAGCTGTAGAAGCTTAAATAATGATATCCGATCGTTTCCATGCATTTTATATATTCTTTCATTTAACAGAGGCAATGCAACTTTGCAATGTGTTTGGCCTTGATTTTATGATGATGAAACCAATGGAATGTCAATATGATCTGTGATATAATGGCCTGTAAGCATTTTCGTCTAAATAGCATTCCCTATTGATGTTGTTCTCATATATAGCATTCTGACTAACATGAGTACTATATGATTCATTATGTACGATACGAGTCCCCAGTCAGTCTGTCTCAATGGGGACCTTTTATGTCAAATGTGCTAACAGCTCTCAGATAGTGAACTTGAACATACAGTTAGCCTATATCTAACTCACACAGAACTCACACAGAACGCACCGATCAATAAATATAAGAAACTTATTTATGCCCATTCAGGACAGAATTATGTTTACGTGTGAACCACAGCTCAGACCAATTGTCGAAGCCGAATTCGTTTATGAGTTGACATTCAATAAACTCTTAGCTATGATTTCCCTACAAATATCGTTATGTGTATTCATTTTTGTAGCCTTAGTGAAAAGTACATGAAATTCGAATTTAAACTATTAATGATCTGTTTATCCACCTGTAAAATGATTTATGTTATGATTTTCTTAATTCTTTTATACCTCTTTGTCCTCTTTTTATCTTATTCACATTAAGACTTTCAATGATGGATGAGGAAATGAGTGAGTCCAGTAAGAAAATTATATAAATATATATATTATATATACCAATTTTGCACAGAAAGATTTGTTCCTACAATATTAATGTGATCAAATTCGTACGCAATAAACTACCCCGAACGAAAGCCCATACGGAAGCCAAACAGTTTAATTCATATGAACGCCACTCAAATTATAATCTATTGTATTGTTGTGAAACTGAATGTTTCTATCCATTTCATTCAATGCGATTTGCGATCTCGATATTATAAATGCCATTACGTTTTACTTCGAATATGTTTGCCACACTAACCAAGATTTTATGAATGTTATACTTCTGGTTTCGTTGCACAAAACACACTAAGGTGACCTAAAGTCACTTAGGTAGCCTTAGCGCAATGTTTAAGAATGGAACTTAAAAGTCCTTTTGTGCAACGGTCCCCTGATTGCGAACGATCCTCCTGGTGAGACTTGAGAAAAATTAATAATTTCTTTATTTGTCATAAATTATGTTGTATTTGATTTTTGTACCATTTAAACTTAGTGATACCAGACTGTCATTTTGTTCCCCGATTGATTTTATGGATGCTTACAAGAAAGTAGACAATTCCTTTCAATCTCTGCTCTTACTTGCCATTGTATTATAAATTGCTGTATAGTGGAATCGATTGCATGAACATTTTTGAAAAAGGACAACATTGATTTCAGTTGAGTTCTAACAACCATAGTCAGTTTTCAGTAAATAAGTTTTCCCCAGGGACATATTTCTCATGTCATAATGAAATAATGGATAAATTATCCATCAAGCATATTCAGAGGTTTCTATTATATTTGATATGGGTTCGGTTTGTTGCTAAAGGGGTTGCTTAGAAACATGTTATTTATTTGATCGGTTTATTGTAAGACACACTAGAACTAGCATGGTTATCTTCTGTGTAAAAGAGTTATGGTCACATCGTGCATTCATTATACCTAGCTTAGTTATAACACAGACAGTAATGTTTCAATCTTTTCTTATATTATTTCTTTTCTTTCGAAGTTATCATGCCAGCATTGATTACATTTCAATAAATGATAAGTAAGATTTCAATTTTAGTTGAGATTATTAGATGGGATTTGGTATTTATGTCTCTTCAGTTTTTTTTTATTTCCATTAACATGTGATAAAAATGGAATTCATGAGTTGAATAATGCCTCTCAAGATTATGTTATGTTATGCAACGAACTTTATACTCTTCAAACAGCAACTGTTCATGAAACATAGTCAAACTATAATCTTTTAGATCTTAAGGCGATGATAAAATATAATCTTACGTAAGGTTTCACTGTATTATTTATAGTTTAAGAAAAGTAGATATATTTGAGGGTTGAGTATGATTGCTAACAATCCATTATCAAATCAATTATTTTTTGAAAGTAGGAAATTATGAAGTTGTATCGTGAACAACGATTATGCTTATGATTAAATATGCAGCTAGTCGATATATATGGTTATTGGTTAAATTGGTTATTTATTCTTTAGCAATGAAATTCATTAGAGATAAATTCAGCTTTGGGAGATGTGCCAATTAACATCTATCAGAGGGGTAATGAATGTAACAACAGCTTAACTACCGCTCCATTTTTGTGCGAAACGGGCGAGTTGGTTAGCTGTTGATATGGTCATTGCTGGTGGTGTTGCCTGACTCTGAGGGTGTGGGTTCGAATTCCGCATGGGACTCGGCCCGAAAAAGTACAAGAATCTGTACTATTCAATATAGTGTGATCCCAAATATAACATTATTACAATGCAATTCATGTTCTAGAATATGGTTTCTCCAAATTTTTTATTTAAAAGTTTGTTAATTGCGATGTTAATTTTGTTTTCCTGGTAAAGTCTCTTTATATACTGTATTAAGAACATACTGAAAGTAAATACAATAGTGAAAAACGTTTTTGTTTAAAAGCTTTGTATGCTATGCACATGTTCGAGTAGAATATGAACTAAGTATTAACAAGTGATACTAAAACTACTTTTCATCTCGTGTCATCAGTTTTGTGAATAAATATTGTTTGAATGGGTATTACTGTGAAACTTTATCTACAAGAAATGTCCTATCTGATACTAAAACCGAAGGACAACAGAGCTGTGTCCATCATATAAGTGATTAAAAGCCGATTGTATACGGATCTCCCAGTTGTAAACGGTACAGTCATTGCTATATCGTCTCCAAATTGCAACGACTGTCTAGATTATCCCCAAAATCATTATTTTTAAAAAATGTGATGAATATAAAAGCATTTTTTGGTTTGATTTGATGTATGCTTCAAGATTCAAAAGATCAACTGAATCTGATGACATGATATTCGACTCTAGAAACAAAGAAAAATATACTTTTTATGATATTGAAAAGACACAGGTGTTTTTTATAAGGAATTGGGTGGGCAAGGTGAATGTTTTAGAGGCTTGTGTAATAAGAATCTCCGTGTTCTTAATCTTATGAATATAGGGTGAGGTTATTTGGGGTTTAACGGCGCTTAGTCTTGTTGAAAACTAGCTTCAACGTTTACATCTGTTACTGCATTTGAACGGAAGTGAATATAAATCATTCATCTAAACCTCTTAATATCCTTTACCGCTTGATTGATTGTTTTTATAATTTAAAGACCTGAGTATATTTATATCAATATTTCTTACGAAATTGGAACCATATACATTTTCTTTCACATGCAGGGGTATTCAAAAAAGAAATTGGACTAACACTTGGATATATATTGGCAAATTTAACAAAAACATATTCCGGCCATAAACACAAGAAGTTTAAAGTAATTTACCTGTCACAAAGTTTTCAGTACTAAAAACATAACTTCAAAGGTACATTCATTAGTAGATCCCATATGCTTCATCCATTTTACATACATGAATTGATCCAGCGATGCCGGATGCATAAAGTGTGACTGTCGATTAGTTTGCACTCATTTCCCTTGCCTGTATCATATGATAGCTTATTACCAGAGAGAGCGGGGTGAAGAGCTTGTTACCGCTAACAACATCCCTACATGTTTGCAATAACAGTGTTGAAAGCTATATTCAAGTGAAGAGAGTACATAAGGCTACTGACTTGACGCTTTTTAATACACACTGATATTTGAAGTCTCATATAAGTGCAATTACTTACATCACTAAATCAGGTGCTACACACTTACCTCAAACCTGCTAATTGCTTATTCTTGAAAAGTTGTAAACAGTTAATTCCAATCAAGTGAAGGTTTCCCGTTCTTTGTCTGCTTTAAATATATACTTTGAATCTTCTTACAGTAAATATCATTTGTAAAAATATGATTTGACGTCTAAAATGGGCATGCATAAGACCAGGAAAGAGAGCAATCCACAGGGATGGAACACTACACACGTACCTCACACCTGTTAATTGCTTATTCTTGATAAGTTGTAAACAGTTAATTCCAAGTAAAGGTTTCTCGTTTTTGTTTGCCTTATATACTTACTTGGAATTATCCTCTTACAATAAATATTATTTGTAAAAATATGATTTGACGTCTAAAATGGGCATGCATAAAACTAGGAAAGAGAGCAATTAATTGGCTATTTTATACCAAGACTTAGGTTTAGGTTAGCTTCCTCTTTTTTTATGGTTAAGCACAATTCAGGTGACATGACAATCCATTTCTTTTAGTTTTTCTCCAACCTCTTATGTCTTTCATCCCTCATATTTTATGTGAATAGAATAACAAATAATTTACGAACATGATTTATGACATCCTTGTATTGGCCCTTAGCGTCTTTTGTTGATCGTTTGTTGACAAATCCGTTCGCTGAATATAATGGCTTACATATATCAAAACTAATAGCGATCGGGATTTCATTGTTTTCTTGTATCAATGACAAATTAAAAATAGAAGTTTAGATTCAGATTATTATCTATGTTTAAAGATGTATTGACGAAAGCAACCATGCAGCAAGGGACTCTATCTAAATGAGTTTGTAGCTGTGAAAAACCTATTGTGTTCAATGACAGTTGTTAATATATTAATGGAGTAGGTATTGAATTCAACATCTATAGCGTTTTCATAGTAGGTGTGAAGTAATTGGATGTCCTCAAATAAACTTGTCTACAGATTATTCCTGCAATATAGTCTACCACTTCTTTCTTTGTGAATGTATGCTTAAAGCAATGTCAAAGCTTAAAGACTCGAATGAATGGATCTCTTAATAAACCTGATTACTAATATTATATATTTGTTATGGTATGCAAACTTTTACAGAGACGAAAATTGTTTTTTACAAAATAGATTAAAACGTATTTCTGTACATACATTTTGAAGTGTATGATGGTTGCCAAGCTTTAGTAAAGTTTGTACACTATTTTCTAACTTGGAGAGAATAATTCCACATAAAGATTGAGTCAAACACCTTGAGAGACACTATAGTTCCTCACTAGAACATAACTTTTGCATAACGCTACACCACCTGAGCACGACCATATATGGACAGCTGATAGTTACAGTGGTATAAAGTACTGTTTTTCGGATTTCTTAGTTTCCCTTTGTTTACCAACTGGTTTCCGTGAAGGATGTGACCAGACATGTCAAGTTGATCACACAAATTGTAACTATACCAAATAGTGTCAAATCAATAGCATGGATCTTAATGTTTAACAGTGTATTAATCTTTCAAGCAAACGTTACCATCAACTTATGTATTACGGCAATATAGTAACTTTTTTGTACTCATAGAAACATACCAAGCAACTCGTCCCAACAATAGTAAAAAAGGTAGATGGTTAAACGAAAACAATATAATGTTATCAGTTACACTCCCAAGTCATGTTTGATATAAAGTAGAAGTTAAGGGTCAAACCTTTCTTCATGATCACCGTAAAGGAGGATACATTGTCAACCCTGCAGTGTGGCAGTATCTACGTGAGAAACAACATTCATGTATTGTAATTTACCTAGTGGAATGCCTCAACGGTATATTAGGATTTTTGTTGACAAAATGAGATAAGGGAGACAGTTCTTGAATTAGTATGAATGATGCTGATTGAAATTGGGAAGGGGGGAATGTTAATATGTCATTACATAACAAATAGACTCACTGGCTGTACACACTGTCAAGAAGAGCTTACAAGAGACGGGATCTGTATGGTTCCAATCATTGCAGGTTATCAATTACCAGTGAATAAAACAGGGATAAGTAAACTCTCATGTTTAGTCAATACAGGTAATGATTCATCTTTCCATTGCCAATCATCGACTATTATATTTACCTAAGGGGAGATTTCTTGCCTAGGTTTCTATTAATCGTTAATCTAAAGCTCAAGGCCTCAAATCACTGTGTCAATACACTATTTATTAACCCCCAAGATACACGTAAATATTGATGTTTGCACATGGACCTTCATCTACCAGTAAACGTGACAAGATCAAATATGTAAGAATAGTTTAGTCTTGGCATGACCCATATTAAGAGTCTCCCATTTTGCGCTAGTAGAACTGCTAAGGCAACAGCATGTAAGTATGTACACAGTTTGTTTGTCTCCACGATGACAGTGTTGTCGGTCTGAGGTGTCAGCTCCATAATTGGAAGTTACGTACATAAATAGAAACATTTGTATTTCATTAAATAGAAATATTGTTTAAAATTAGGTAAAACACCAAATTGAATGATTGAGATGGGTAAACTTGAAAATCCCACTCTAAAATCAGGAATGACTTACAACGGGATTGATACACACAACATCTTCATCACATGGAAGTGACCAGTCGTCAATGACAACATCTTAGGATGATGTCTCATATCTCATTAAGTCGTTGTTGCAATTGCTTAAATCATAATAGAGGGTTTGGGTAAACATTGCAAACATTTCTTTAATTCCACCCTAAATGTGTTCTATCTGTGACATGTATGGTGATTTATCATCAGCTCTGTGAAGGTGAGTATCTGGACTGACCCAAGAAAAAGTAAAAATGTAGTTGTTCCGTCTCACGAATGATGTCCTGTCCATTGTAGACGCGTGCGTCTCTGGCGAGGTTGTTTAGTCATAACGACGTCAGTATGAGCATAAGGCAATAATTTGGAAGATCTACAAACGGTTTGTGTTGATATCCACCTCAAGCAATGGTTACTGAAGTGACTCATGCATGTCGGGATCGGTTCTGGAGGTGCGAATTTTAAATGATAGACCAATTCTCTAGACGATGAAATTAATTTTTGTCTTTTTTTCCAATTGGTTAAAAAGCTTACGTGTAAAAAAACTCATGAGTGTTTTTGTAGTTTACTTTATTGTGTAATGTATGTGAACACCATATATGATGTAATAAGTACTTTCTATTTGACTCTTAAGATATAATGACATTGTTCTCTTTAATAGAAAATTTGTGTTTTCACCTTTGGCCTTATTGAAAGGTATTCATTAAGAATAGATAAATTCAGAATTACACAAACTTTTAACATTATGAAACTTAAAAAATGTACCTTGTTAAGTGAAATAATATGGTTTTCGTTTTCGAAAAGATTGTCAAATGTTTGCTCTACTGTAGCTGTATAACCTATATAATCGAAGAAAGGTGCGTTAAAAAATCACAAACACAATTTAAAATACACAAAAGAATTAAAAGACATTTTCGATTTGATGTCTGTCATGCT
This sequence comes from Steromphala cineraria, assembly GCA_916613615.1. NCBI lineage: Eukaryota > Metazoa > Mollusca > Gastropoda > Trochida > Trochidae > Steromphala > Steromphala cineraria. The sequence continues at coordinate 32,265,282 of OU744726.1, forward strand.
TAGGTCAGAAGTAGCATATAAGAATCTTGAATCACTGTCAACAGCCTCTAGACAAAGATTATTGATTATTCGATGCGGAATACACAATGGCGTTGTTTGTACATTAATTTGTACTCATTAACCTCCTTAGCTTAACTTCCATTTTGGCTTATCTAGCGAATCATACCAAAGCCTATATATATACGTTATTTATTGAAAATCATATAGAAATTGAGTAAACAGGTATAATTAAGGTGCATGTAGGTATTTCAAAAAAGATACGGGACATTGTTTTTATCAAACAGGATACAGCTTGCCTTAATTTATTCCAAATAAGCAGATAACAAGCAACGTTAAAACATAACCGGGTACAAAAAGTATTATAAGTTATTCGTTATCATATTTGTCTTTTTAATTGCCATATGAAATATATTTTTTTGTAAATCTTTCACTTCCGTACCATTTATATGATATTGATTTTTATAAACCCCCAAGCACTTTGGAGAGAGTACAAGAGCGCTCAATAATATTTTACAGCTCCTTACATGTTCGTCATAAGTGTTTTGGATGCTATATTCATGTAAAGAGTACATAGGGGTGCTGATCTGTGGCTTGTGATTAAACAATCGTGTTAGCTTACATCAACAATCAGGTAAAGGAGGGGTGCTATACACTTAAATCAAGTATGCTAATCGATGACTCTTTAAAAATGTTATATTATGGGCCCTGACATTTCCATGGTAACGGTTGTTTATTGTCTGTATAGTAAACGGTTCTTGTGTAAAATTTTGTCTGTTTCTTTTGCATTTTATCATTACAATAGTTTATAAATGTTGACAATTTGTTTCCTTTTCATGAAATTAAGTAAGTAGATTTTGTGAATGTTCTTTGAAATATATTTTGTTTGTGATAAATATCTCAATAAGCCTGGGTTAGTAATTATTCAAAGTTTACCCTCTTTGATACATAGAACCAAAGATAGCAATATATGGTTTTATTTGTCCAATGAATTTATTGAATTACATGTGGTTATGGGAGGCGTCGACACTTTCAATTTCAAATGATGAATAAGGAAATGACAACCCCATCAGGCTAATTTCTTAAAGTTCTCCAATTTCGAAACTATTTTTTCGTTTATGTTGTATAATTTTATTTGTTCTATCTTTACCTTTATTTATGGGCATAAGCACATTCGAATGGTTCGAATGTCTCTTATAGGCACTGCAAGAAACCCAGACATGTCACAGCATGAAAGTCAAGAATACAACATGATCATTTATCGAAGACGAAATATATGGATGCATTTTCTTTGAAGTATATACTTTACAACAGATTCTTGGCTGTTGTAATGATGTTCTTAACAAGATTCATTTACCCGTGCATTGGTCCATGATGTAATTTACATGTAACATAAAATAAGATAATGGCTTTACTATATTCCAAAGGGAAATGTGTTTTACATTTCATACAGTTCTCCAGTATAAAAAAACAATAACAAAGGTGAAAGCAGGTATATAAAATATGTTCATAACATATTATCACTTTATCTTGTTTGTCAACTGAAATTATTTTGGAAGATAGGCCAAATCAATAACATGAAAACATTATATTTGCTACATATCCATTTCACTTCATGGTTTACATGCACTAGGAAATACTAAAATACTTACTTACTAATAGTGATAAGGATTTAATGGCTTGTTTTTGTTCAAAGCACATATTTAGAATTAAATGATACTAAAATAAGAAAGAAATATTGATTCAGACAAACCGAAAGCAGCCAAGCAGCAAGAGACCTTATTAAAAAGATCTTATATTATTGTAAAGCTACGGTGTTTAATTACACTTAATAGATTATTTATGTCGTATTTCTTAAGTTCAGCAACATATATGATTATAAGTTTGCAACATGATCTTATCTGCATTGTTCGGTCATCGTTTCTTCTTCTTTGTGATTGCAAATCAATGCATGTTGTCAAAACATTAAAATCTCGCATGAATGGGTTTCTTTACAAATTAGATCAATCACATGTATATATATAAATTGCAATGCAATGCCACATCTTCACAGTCAAATACATTTTTGACGACAGATATTAAATAAAAATGCCATTCTCATAAAATTTACAAAATATAATGGTTGTCAAACACATTTGTAAGATATAACCACTATTTCTTAATCCACAGGGAATAAATTCTGGTAAATAATAAATTCTTTGGTATTTAGACACACATACATTAAGTAAGAAATAAGAGTCTTTTCAATATGTTTGTCCACAAGACAAGCAATTAGCCTCACAAAAACATGACTACTTGATATAAAGTGTTTTATCGCATTCAATAATGACTTACAAATGCCCTTGTCATAATGAAAATCTATTGATCCCAAAGAAGAACACATTGGTAGTCAGCTTGGTTTTCACCAGAAAAACACTTAGTGGAACCCACCACCACCTGAGCCTCACACTACATGTATTTTTGATACTTTTTGTTAAAAAAATACTCATAGTTTCTGATAAGTATCAACTGTTTCAAGCCATACCAGACATGGTATATTTTTATGACACACGTCAAAGCACTTAACTTCATTAAGAAATATACATGGTACTCAAATGCTTGCAATATCAGGGTACTTAAAGAAATCTTGTTAAAAGAAAAATCGCATTTGGGACTGTATTTCCAGTATTTCACCATATCTGAATTTAACAATCTTATTAATTTTGACTCAGGCTGAACGGCATCAGAATCATATCTTTATAAATTCAAAACAGGTAGAGTTAAGTTTAGTTAACTTCGATGCTTCAGTTACGTATTTTTACGTTTCAATGTTTTTTTTACAGTTTTAGGGTCAAACGATTTTGAATGAGAAAATGTGATTAGCTAAGCCTGTTGCTTTTATTCCGACAAGAATTGCATTAACCACTGCCGTCAGTGTGAAAAAGGCAACTACCAAACAAATACAAAACAACACTGTCTTGTCTCTTGGGTATTCAACCACTCTTCTTCGAATATCAGATTTATTTAAAAGAAGGGATGTTATAAGGTTTTAAAAGCCGATAAACGTTGGTTTCTGGATCTAGAAAATATAGTTTTTACTCATGGCTCTGTTGAAGAAATAGTTCATATGTAAAGCGTAGTGACAATTGATTCGTTTGAAGTATCCCTAATATTTGCAAATACTGAAAATTAAATGTCAGCCCAGTATTAATGGCTTAAAGTATTTTAGTGAGAAACGACATTCGTGCATTGTAATTGACATATGTTCAAGCTTACAGGGTATTTGGTGATAAATTGAGATAAAGGAGAGAGTTTGTTGATTGGCATAACAGAGGCTCAATAAGATCTGGCTTACCAACTTCATTAGATTTTACTTAGAAACGTGTTTACGTTTGTTCTTATTTTGATTTGATGAATTCTTCTATACACAATTGATGCATTTTAAATCTGCGACTTTCTGTTTTGTTCTAAACGATAAGATTCTCTTGAAGTAATGAGAATATAATAATGAAGGTATAAAAAAGTGATCTTATTACATGGCAAACAGACTCACTGTAATTACTAAGAATAGCTTGTGAGACACACACCTCGTTATTGATAAAAATAAATGAAATGTCAGCCCAGTATTAATGACTTAAAGTAGTTTAGTGAGAAACGGCATTCGTGCATTATAATTGACATATGAGTTTACAGGGTCTCTGATGATTAATTGAGATAAAGGAGAGAGTTTGTTGATTGGCATAATGGAGGCTGTATAACATCTGGCTTAGCATCTTCATAAGATCTTACTTATGAACCTTCATACTCTGTACTCTATACTGTATAATCTAATATTGACCTGATGAATGCTTGTACACACAATTGATGTATTTTAAAACTGAGACTTTCTGGTCTGCTCTAAACGATAAGATTCTCTTGTGGTAATGAGAATATAATGATGAAGGGATGAAAAAGTGATCTTATACATGGCAAATAGACTAACTGTAAACACTAAGAAGAGCTTGTGAGACACACACACCTCGTTATTGATAAACATTGTCGGTCCCTGTTGTTATCTAATACCAACCAATGAATCATGTGGTCTGTTAATGAGCAATTACTTTTTTTAAAGGAAGATAATCGACTTTTTTATTTACATCAGGGAAGATTTCCCATCAAGGTTCCCATTGACCGTTAATACAAATCTCAATGTGTCAAGTCTCAGTGTACATTCAAAAGTTTATTTCATCACATGCATGCCCGTATATCTGTAATTCATGAGCAAGAAATAGACTGGGGAAGGGAAAATACCACAGTTTTGTACATCTGATGATCTTGTTGCTCAGATATTAAAGCATGTTATAAATTAGACACTCTGAGGTATCCTTTTCTGAATACTAACTCATTTAGGGGAAAAGAAATTTGAAACATGAAAGATAACTTAAGTTTTTAAAAATTTAAATGTTATTTCTAATGTTTGTGGCTGTGGATACAGGAATTGAAAATGTCTTCTCATTGGACTGTTGTTCGTTTCTCATTAAATCGAACTAATCACGAGAGCTTCTTTATAGGACAAAATATTAAGCCTTCACAAGTGTGCACATATGAGAGACATGTTACAGATTATTGATGTAAATGCAATTTAAAGGTTGTCATGTTTACAGATACATTGCAACAATGCAGTGTCTTCAGCCATGAACATGATAACTTGCTATAATAATTATGATTAAGTAATACTATGGACATATAAGAATTTTCTTTTATGTAGCATTCCAATGCATCATTCATAGAGGTTGTCCCCAGTGAATCATAATAAACGATATGAAGCGCCACTTACTCGGCTGAAATGGAGCCCTTTAATGTAAACTGTGCTGATAGCCCTCTGTTTGGGAACTCAAGCATGTTGTTGTATATTGAACTCCCCACCATATAATACTAAACCACAGAGAAGATCTAACTTACAAAGAACGCACATATCAATGACTATAAGAAATTTCCTTACGCCAATACAAAACAGAGTCAAATTTACTGTGAACCTTGGCCTAGAACCATTGTTGTCAAAGCTGAACTGGTTTATGGTTATGTGTACACATCCAATAGTTCCCTATAAATAACATGTCATTTTGGTTGTACTACTCGATAGTATATATATAATTTTCATTGTGCTATTAAGTGACCGGTATATATACATGGAGTGATGATTAATGGTGTGGTTTTCTTTTGCACAACGGCCAGTTGTATCGTATCCAAACAGTAACCTTTATCATTTATGCTATGAATTCCCTACAATAACGTATTGTTTACCAATATAATTTAAAAGGACTAGAAACAATATTATATTTCAATTTTCTGGAAATAGGATTCTCCCAGGGACACATCACATGACATAATACCATACTAATTATATAATGGTCATATGAGTATTTTTCAGCAGTTAGAAATATACAGTTGCCATGAAACATTATATTTAATTAATTAGTCGTTTGAAACATTGGATTTGTCATGTATATGTGATGTACGGCAATGTGATTCGGGTCATAATTTGTTTTGATTAAATTTGTTTGAACATACAATAGACTGTGGCAGTCAGATCTAACTCATAGTACAATAGGCACTAAGATATTTCTCTCTTTGTCGTGATTTAAGTCTTTTTTCTTTGCCATCTTTGAGTTAATTTGAATAATACATTAAAATACATTACAAATACGTTAAGTTTACCTTTTTCGCTATTCCAAATATTACTCATTACCTTTATTAACACATCATTTATGAATATCGGAATTGTGTTATGATTGTGTTAGATTTTCGCATTTCACAAGTTAGTTATTTAAAGTGCACCAGAGTATTGTCAAATATTTGTCAATACTATAGATGTTTACCTTCTAATAAAGAAAGCGTGTCAGAAAAAATGAAATGTTTTTGAGTGCACACACTTTCTACAAGACGTTTTCGAATCGATACTTTGATTCTATGTCAGATTAAAGTAATTGTCATATATTTTTCAGACATTGAATGATAATCTGAAAACTCAATTCAGAAGTTGTTGACAACGTTTACAGTTACTAGACATAGATAATTGATTAAGTCGATGCTTGATGTTAAATGAAGTTGTTTGGTGACTAATTTGTGCAAATAACTCAAATCTGCTGAATTCTCGAGTGGCTATTTTCAATGATACCAACGCCTATTTATATAAACTGTACGGAATGGAAAATATGTATGTATTTGATATGTATGGAAAAGCTTATACTTTATCTTTTGAAAGAGTATGAGTTTGGAAGTAATTGATCCAAATAGCAATACAAAGGCACAGCTTATCGAAATACCGCTTATCAAGGGTTGCTTTTTAGATAGAAGATAACATTGCTGGTATTTATCAGATAGTCTTTAGCTTTCCCTGCATAATTAAAGGGATTAAAAGGAAACGACAACTAACATAAAGACGTGGACAACTGATCTGCTACAAGTGATACATTCAATTTGTATTTATCTTATTTTTCCTTTTTAATATAGAATCGAATATATTTTTTTACCTTTCCCTGCAATATCTCGAGTTTGATATTGATTTTAAATAGTCGATTACATAACATCCTTAGCTTGCCTTGCATATCTAAATGAAGTTAAAGGAAACGAAATTTATACATTCGAAGTGTGTTTATTTTGCTTCCCTTTTTAATGTCTATTTCAATTTATATTTGAACTTTCCCTCTCATATCTCGAATATGATATTGATCATAAATAATCGATTACATGTACTTCACATCAAACACAGTTTTACAGAGTGCCATCACTTTCATGTTCAAGTGTGTTGAACGTTAATTTGGAGTGAAGAAAAAACACACTGAGCTACTGAATTGAGGTTTCTGATCACACAATGTTAATGGGAGACTCCTACAAGTACAGTTGCTTACAATCCTTGAGTCAGGTCATCAACAAGCGCCCTACACTTAACTCAAGCCTACTGATTGATTTTTCTTTAAAGTTCATATTGTAGTTGTTTATTTCCTATAAAGTGAAGATCCTTGTATATTCCAACTTTATAACATTGTTGTAATTTGGATAACATTATTTTCACGTTTGTTGAAACGGGCGAGTTGTTAAGCTAATGGTATGGTCATTGCTGGCGGTGTTGTCTGACTCTGATGGTGTGGGTTCGAATCCAGCATGGGCCTCGGCCCGAAAGAGTCACCGGTTGAACCATGTTCTTGTCATTTTCCTAAAAATAATACTGTTTCTCTGGGTCCTTATAAGTTTTAAAGTAGGAAATCTTCTATGGATATTAATTGAAATTCAGAATTATATTTGAAATAAATAGGTCTGTAGTAATCGAAACTAGTAATCTTACCCGCCCTATTATACATAAACTAAAAGATTGCAATAATTGGACTGATGATGATGGATGATGGATGATAATAAATAACTTTTCCTATAATGATTTTTTAGGTTGGCGTTTACCCTTTCTTATGTACCAATAGGAAACGACAAAATAAAAGGATAATTCCATAACGTTCTGAAACTGTTTTTCTTTAATCTGTCATATGAAATGCTTATTTTACCTATTTTACAGATTTCATGCATGATATATAGCAGATAATTGCCTATGATAATCATGTTTGTGAAAATGATTTATGACATCCGTGAAATATTTATTCACAGAATAGGAAAGCTTACAATTGTCAACACAGATTACTGTCACGATACAGTCATTTGATTTGTTTCTTAGAATAGCTTCAGGATATTAACAAAAATAATTCAAGAAGCTATGTCTTAGACTCTTATCTATAACTAAACATGTATTGACATGCACAGCAGCAAAGCAATAATGAACTCTATGTAAAGATCTTGTGTCCATGAAAAGCTTTTATGTTTAATGAAATATTAATTCAAAAAGGGTGTTCTGCTTGAATTCAACATCAATATATTATAGTTCTTAGTCAGTTAGACTAATTGGTTGTCTTCAACAGGATTTAATTGGCAACGCAATCTATCATTTTAAGTTGAAAATCAATGCATATTTTCAAAACATAAAGGATTTGCATGAATGGATCTCCCAACATATAACTAAATAATAAATGCAAACTTCTTCACAGACGAATACCTGTTGGGGACATAGAGATTATTAACCTCGTGTGTTTCCGAGCCTTTGGCGAGCATAATACATAAATTTTTATTCCTATTATATGATATTAATGATACGGGAACACACGAGGTTAATAATTTCTTTATCATATAATGTCATTTTGAAATAAACGGGTTTTAACGAAAATATGATTCCTACTTAAAATATGTTTGACCTAGATTTCGCGGAGTAATTGCTTTCACAATAAACCAAGGTGAAGGTCATATTGTCGGCGATGTATAGTTGTAAACATTCTAGAAATATTCCTTCATTAATTTTTTTTTTCAGTGTTAGAAACGTCTTCTACAATCTATCAACATTTTCACTATTATTCCCAGTGCACGAGTATATTGTATTTTTTTATAACACAAAATGTGTAAGAACCACTTGTCAACGTCGCTAGAACAGGGGAAATAACTCTAACTGCATTTTGAAAAGCTGCATTGTCATTGTTGTTACGCCAGTTCAGTTACGGTATCCTTAGACCAAACGCTGACTATTTGCGAAGGTGAGGTTGTTGCGTTTGTTACTCCGCTACAAGATAATGTGTATTATCATTAGAATATGATTTGTTTTCGCTGATAAGTTGGTAACCGACATGGTCAAAGCGATCTAGGCCTATGTTATTCACGAAAATTGAAGCACATATTTTTTCGATAGTCGATATTGTTAGCTGCATATCGTTATATGTTTTAAACGAACGATGAAAACAACTTAAAATGCTTCGATAACCAAGCTATAATTTCCTAAATACGAATGCGTCATAAGTTTACCCTGACGGCTTTTGTACGATATTTTATTCGATAAAAAACACAAAACCTGAAAACTCCCGACGACGTTATCAATGGTCAGTGACCGTTTTAGGACTCGCATGACATGCATGGAGTTTTGAGAAAATAGTTCGTGTTTTGACCGAATTTGCATCTTTATCAGATTTTGAGGCAATCGGATACCAAGTTTATCAGATAGCTTTATTGCATCGATAACACCCTCCATTATATGATAAATACTTTTATCAAATAACAATGTAGTCGTTAAGAAAATCAGTAAAGTATTACTACTTTTTTTACTCTCGTATGAATTAAATCTATTTAAATATTTGCCCTTGATATTAGGTTAACAAGGGTCTGAATGAAAACTGTTACACACGAATTTATCAACTTAAACTTGACTTACAGCCCATTAAGAATAGACAGGTAATTAACATTAGTGGCAACAGCCTATCTCACCTTAAAATGCATTGTTTTGGAGGGGTTCGTTTTCCATTTGAAAATAACATGAAGCAGAATGGTCCACCACTTGAGCAACTTGAGGTAATACCAAATGGATAGCTGGGTATTCATTTACAAGTCCTCTGGTTTGAAGACATCGTGTTACTGCAAATTACAACTTCTCGTGTCATGGACACATCGCGATAAAAGGGTATTTAAAGGGATTCGTATACACTTTCCCTTATATGTGTAAATAGTACAAAAAAACCTCAACCTCAAATTATCTCAAATCTTTTATTTCACATACCTATAAGTACTTATGACACCTCATTAGTGCAGAAAAAAAATTATGTACAATCTTTAGACAGACATGTAAAATCTCCATAATACAAGAGTATTTTTCGTTTTTCAAATGAAAAATGAAAAACGTCACCATTCGACGTCGGTTAGTTTAAGATGATACTTTCATTCAACAATCGACACTACTCAATCAAATAACATTATTGGTAAAGTTGTGCATATATGACCCCTGACAAATCATGGAGATGTTCTTTAACCCATCACGCCGCTAATGGCTGCAATATTGCCCAAGCGGCGTAAAAGAATAACTCCCTCTCTCACTCTTTAACCCATCGTAAATACAGTTCCAACCATCTGTATGTTTCCTCTATATTGACTTCCAATGATGCTGTTCCAATCACTGCTTGTTATCTACTACCAATCGATGAAACAGAGGAGAGTAAACTCTACTGTTAAGTCAATACCAGCAGTGATTCTTCTTTCCTATACAATTCATCGACTATTGTACATCAGTGAGTTTTCCATTGCCCGTTAATGTAAAGCTCAAGGACTTCTTCCACTGTGTAAATACCAAGGTTTATTATTTCACCTACATGCACGTATGTATTGATGGTTGTGCATCTTAAGGCGTCCTCGACCAGAAATCATGACCCATCACATAATAAGATTTGTTGAGTCAATAACAGGACAAGTGTATGTTATGTATAGATAACAGCATATAAAATAAAAAGATGTGGAACTTGCCATTAGAATGTGAATAGATTACTGATAAGCTTTCTCCCATCCAATTTAACGTTGAATTCACGTGGATTGAAGGTATTTCATTGCAATCAAGAAGAGCCAAAGTATGAACGATTAACAAACAAAGGTTTGACCTGAAACCCTCTGCTATATTCTATATTTAGTTTGACTATATATCTATATTCAGAATATTGAAGTGTCAGAAAAGTGATATTGGCTAGACGATCGCTCTTTCAAGATAATTTTGATACCAAAATTTCAATTTAAAGCGCTAAAATTGTCATATCTCCGTTAGTTCTGAACATAGGTTACCTAATGATTTAAATAAAAGGATTTGAATTACACCATTTGGCCAATTAACTAGTTTGCATCATACATAAGGCTGTAATTTAATTGGTTTCTTGGTAATACGGATGGTTGTAAGTTATCTTTCAAATAACGTACATCTTATGTCTTTCATTGATTTATTTGTGCAAATGACAATGAAGATCTTTCGTAGATATGTTGTATAATGTTTTAGTTTCTCTTTATTTTCATGTCATAATGAAGCATTCTTGCAGAAACCCGATAATGTATATAAAAGCTACTGATTTCATTTTTTTAAGAAGAGGAACAGATGTTATATATGAAATATATGTCCCTACTCATATTCAATGCACACTATTGTACAAGGCTATATTCCAAATATAATACTTCATTAGTGTTTATGTCATCTTCTTTAAAACACACATCTTCGTTCCAGAATTTATCCGGTGTCATCCGATTCTCTTTATCTCATCATATTGATTTTAACATTGCATCTTTCCAGAGAACTTTCAGTGGAATTAATAATTAAACATTGACCTAAATGATTACTTTAAAGTGAAAAAGCTGTATATTTTCCACTTAAAACCTTTTTGAAAAAGGCTACTTGTAAAGATCAAGTGTAATGAGAACTCGTTAAAACGGTCATGTAGTTTCATCAAAAGATTAACGTCTCTGCTTCTTTGTTTGATAGTAGTAGTGGCCGCTTTGATGATTCTAAAGGGGCAGTAGCACGTTTTAGGTGGATTATAAGTTGATGTAAGGAAAATGAAAAGAAATAGTTCCAATTGACAGTGTATTAAAAGTAAATGAAGCAGTAATAAATCAAATATATAATGTAAAGTTCAGCCTTGCGATTTCTTTTCTTACACAAAATGATTTAAAGGTATTTACACAAAATAGCCGCCAATGGATCTTTATTATGTGTTCTCTGACTAAGGATGATTGGTTTGTGTAATGATATATTTGACACTATCAAACTAATACATTTAGCATTAATGTGCAATTATCAGTGAAAACTTTAAAATATTTTGTTTAAAAAAACGTGCTAATGCCCCTTTAGATCATAATCAAATTGATTTTTCTGTTATTTATTTACTTTTCAATTTGTCACTTTATGCCTATAAAATAAATTTGGAACATGTTCCAGATGTTCCTTTCAAGCTGGATCTAATGAAATATGTTATTCGAATGTTAATGTTCTGTATTTCGTGACAACCCTAACACGCAGAGACAAAAATTGACAATGAATAACAACTTGTAATAGATAAAAAATTTACAGGATTGATATTAGTAAATTATTGATTTATTATTTGTATTATTCATCTACCCTTTGAAGCATATTCAACCATTTTACCTTTGTAAAAACATTTTGACCCATTTCGCACTCGCCATTATTGCTATTGTCTGATGAAACTTTGCATCATTATTACCTAGATGTAATAAAATACAGAGAGAAATACGATGAAACATGATTCGTTATGAGTCTATTCATGATCACGAGCATTTGTTATTGAAGTAATGATGTCGGTCGAGTAATTACAGTAGCATTTGTAATAATGATTACAGTGTTTTCATGGTAATGGATATGATCAGTTTTTTCATGTCATGAGTAATATGATCACCTGAAATATTGTTTTCCTTAATTAATGACCCAATGCTGTTGGTGATTTTATATTTTGAAAAGTGTTATTCATATTCTTCTTAATTTCTCTTCCTCTCTCATTTGCCCATCATGTTTCAAAAGTTATGATATTTTAGTAGATACAAATGAACGCCAGCATTGCCACACAAGGACACTGGACTTATTTCTTTTTGTGAAACTACATGTAATTTGCAAAACTAAAGAAACAAAGATAATAATGCATACTTGAATATATCATATCGGCATAAATGTTTACCATTTTCAATTTTTACAATTCAATATACACCTATAAGAGTTAACTATAAAATGTCACTTCCCTAAAAACATAATGAAGTACATCAAATGACAATAGACATGAATACTCGACGAGTCTGATGAACACCGTTAACAGTAACATAATAAGCAAGTCATGAATATCAGGAACAGTGGGAAATATTTCATCAATATTCTCAGAATACAGCCTTCACCTCATCACGAATGCCTGACAAACTAACAGATCACATAGAATATCACATTACTGGTGCTCACTCACCCGGAAGCAGAGTTCAATTATGTTTACAACCGGTACATTCATTATAGTATGCATTGTATATGCAGGCACTGATTGAGTTGTTAAGAGAGTAATAATGAGAAATTATGACTAGGAATATGTGTTTCTTTCTCTTCTTTCATACTATGGTCAATTGACAAAGTAAAGAGCTTGTGTCAAAGTCTCGTTAGTAATAATGCTGTTCAATGCGACTGCACTATTCAAAAGGAATGACTTTTTTCCTTATTATGATATATTTTCAAACAACCTTTATTCAATTTGGGTTACATTTCTACCATCTTTTATGCATGTCCTGTTAAATTTGTGGTATTATTCTCTTGGTCACTGCATACGTTATGAATAGTATTCATTATTTGATGTAATAAACATAATTAGATGAAATATAGAAATCAAAATGCAAAATCTGAATTCAAAACATTCATCCTTTATGAGCTGAAATCTGCATAAACAATGATATATTTCCTTAAACTGAATTATTTTCCATTTCCATTCGTTGTTAAATACCGTCTTTTTGAAAGTATATTTCAACAATAAAGTGTCGTGTTCGTGTCGCTATCATTGTTACTTAATTTGACTTAATGAATATGAAAGCTTTACCTGAAAGAGAAGCTTTTCGTCAAACAAATCCAAAATCTTAATATTGATAAGTACCATGTTGGAAGACGAAGGTACATGTATAAGAAAAATATATTAGCATTAAGGCCTTTGCTAATCACTCTGCATGCACCATTGCATCATTACACTATTGCAAAGAAACATCTTCATCATGGAATAGGTATACATGACACTGTAAACACTACTCTTCTCATCTCAGGTATCGATTTTCATGATGTTCATTTTGACACATGTGGTACCTGTAATGAAATATCTCTGTCAGTAACATTGATTGACAATTGAAATCATTTACAGGTGTTACCATATATGAGAATTGTTTGACATTGTTTTATGTTCCTAACATATGTCTGATGTGCAATTTAGTAATGTACACTCTTGTGCAACGGTGAAGTTATTTCTCTACCATTTACCATCACAGGTTAATCTTTATTTTGTTTTCTAGAAAGGAGAAGGTTGACCGAGATTTTTTTACTCCGTCAATAATTTGAATTTATTCACAGTTATTCGATTCGACATTACTGAAATTCAAATCGGTGATGAATTTTATTGGGAAATGACACATTTTCCCAAATATTATGTAGATCTGAGCAGAAGATGGTCACCCAAGTCCCTAAAGGATATTCTACCTGGAATCTACCTTGAACACACCTTGAAATGAAAAAAAGTTTGATACGGCAAATTCGCATCAAACCACTTGCCTTCACCATATGTTAGAAGTGTCACAAGTGTTCAGTGCAATCAGATATCTTTGTTTGGGTTTCGCCAGTTTGGATGTAGTTCGACAAATTTAAAACCACGATTTAAGGTGTACTACCAATTGTTCAATAATTCCATAATGTAAGCATGTTCAAACCTTGTGGATGTTGTAATATATTCTCTGTACAAGTGTGTATAAGAAACGATTACCATATTTACTGTTTGATGCACTTACACAAATACAGGAAAGGATGCTTGACCATTTACAATGATTGACATTATTGATCCTTGTTAAGGTAGCAAAGTGACATTATTTGATATTATTTGTGGTATGAGCCTTGATCGATGAACTTAGTCTAGATGACAATGCTTTTGGTCAAGAGAAGCACGTTTGAAAGGGGTATTTCTGAAATATTACAACTGTTTCATATACAATGTTATGATACATGAATTTCATTAGTTAGTGCCACTGGAAAACATTCGTTTTAAGATGTTGAATATGTTTTTAAATATTTGCACAATTTGAAATTGTATTTTAATATCTGTAAAATAAAAGAGACTCAGACTATCTAAACTAAACCTGTTGAATTATTTCGTCCAACTTTATTCAAGTGTCATACCCACAGTATTAACATAATTGCGTATTAAGTTGGGAGAAGCTACTATTATGATAAATACGTAGTAAGAATCGTTTATTAGAATACCTGCTTTAGTGAATGTCATTATCATAGAATGTAACAAAGTAATAGATTATAATAGATATATGCAATACATTTTATACATTTACCACAAAATCATTTGAAACGAAACTGGAGGAGATTGAAGTGACATGGTATTGATATGCAAGGACATCGAACAACAGGTAGACAGACATTGTTCATTTTATTTTCTCCATATGAATGAATTACTGAATAAGTATTAAATGCATTCTGTAGGTGAATTAATACAAATGATGTTGTTAACCATTACTATATATGTGTAGGATCAAAACCAAGCCAGAGGTGTTGTTGATAATGTAAGCCCGCGGCAGAGGGAAATTCGAAAG
This sequence comes from Steromphala cineraria, assembly GCA_916613615.1. Lineage (NCBI taxonomy): Eukaryota > Metazoa > Mollusca > Gastropoda > Trochida > Trochidae > Steromphala > Steromphala cineraria. The sequence continues at coordinate 32,280,462 of OU744726.1, forward strand.
GGCCGACAGGCCCGCCCAAATTTCCCGAGGCTGGGGGCTTACATTATCAAACAACACCGAGGGCGAGGTTTTGATCTAACTTATGAACCGAGATAAACCGTAGTAACAAAACTATTTCAATAATAAGTATAAAAATGGATTCATTGATTTTTACTGATAGAGAATCACCATGAGCAAACGGAGAGCATATCCGCGCCCTGCACGTGCTTTGCGCTCGCTACCCAAGCCGTGAACGTGAAATGCATGCGCTATCTACCTCGTGAAGTTCACATGATTGTCACTGTGGAAAATACATCATTGTTCTCGTGAGCCTTTATAGCCGAGTTGTCAAAGGCGCCAGTTTAGTAAGCGAGTGGTGCAGAGTTTGAAACCGGCCATGCGAACATTATATTTGTGATTTGTCAAAAATGTGATATTTTGTGATGGTATTTATTCGAAGAAGGTCTTTGAAACAAAGTATTTCAAAACGTGTATAATCCTAAACAAAATAAATTTCCGATAAATTCTAGAGTAAGCCCCGGGCTTTCCCAGAGAAAGCCCTCGGCATTCTTGAAGAATGCCCGGCAAAGAGGTTTATCCGGTAAAAGAAGAACCTAATAGAACAATAGAGTGACGTCACTGGAGGTTAATAAGGTATGGTATGGTAAGGCAAACGGCGGTTACAAAAAATGTAGGGAAAGAGTTCCATCAAATCACAATAAGTATAAAAAATATCATTTTGGCACCCCTCTCCTAACAGTAATCTAAAAAGGAATGGGGAAAAGTGTTATCATAAAAGGGAACTCTGAAACAATACAGATAAAAAGTCTCTTGTTTTTTACGAATGTTAAAGGGACACAGAAAGCCCATTTAGCAAAATGTATTGACGTGTATCATAAAAGTGAACCAATAAAGATAAGAAGGCTCGAGTTACTTATAACTGTTAAAGGAACACCGAAAGTCTATTTCAATAAACAGTTTGGACATATACGATTAGCGAGTGGTATCAAGAGACTCACAGTGAACAATTGATATTTGGAAAAGATGCTCCATAAATGTGAAGAAGATGGAATGTGCTTAAATCAATAGTTATTCTTGTTGTTAATGAATGACAAGGAATTTTGGAAGTGAATTTAGTAGAGGAGATATCTCTTAGGTTTTCTTGAGTCGTCTTATACATCATCACTGAAAATGCGATCCTATTCATCGGACGTTAAAACTGCCACATTTGATATCCCATCAAAATCAAAATTAATTCAATTTGAACCTCTCCCGTAAGGCAATTCTGACTCCTCAAATTAACTTTTTACTTAACATTTGGTAGACATTTTTTTCACGATATGTATGCTCTTTAAACTTCAGATCTGATTTCTGCTTTCAACTTGAGATAATGAAATTAATCATGGTTGTATCTCTCGATAACCTGATTCCTGAACAGTCGGACCAAAGAGACATCATTTCCCCCAGGACGTTCCTGATGATCACAACGTTTACTGATCAGGTTTACCGGAAACAATTTCCGATTCATTAATTCTTTGATGATTCGGTTGTGTAGGAAATCTGATAAACATGGAATTACGGCTAATTTGATGTTGTGTCCAAATGACTTATTTAAGAACTTACAGTAAATGATATTCTATTGGTTTTTATGTAAGTGTTTTGATAAGCGATGCTTTTGGTGTTTTTGATGCTAATGGTGCTTTTGAAGTTTTTTGTGTTATTGATACTATTGGATGTGCTTTCTGTATTATCTTTCATTTTTATGTACGGTGACTCAAAATAGTAATTATATTTTTAGATGGTAAATTGTCGCATGTTAGAAAAGATGTGTAGCCCAGAGTCTAAATTATATCATTTCATCTTTCCTTGCTCCAATCAAATATGACCTAAGTGATATTGCCTAAAGTATTTTATATCAGTTAAGTAAGGAAAAATAAAAAGCGTGCAAGTGACTTTTCAACAAAGTTTCTAATGGCGTTGTCAAGGAAGTGATACAGTCGAGAAACATAAACAATTTACTTTCACAAAATAAAGGTTTATTGAGATTGAGCAATGTTGATTAGTTTCAAAGCCTTGTAATATTAACCATTACTCGTTTGATTAAGAACATAAAGGACAACATTTGATATACAATGTAATTGACAATTAAAACATTTTCTGTGGTCACATATATGATTGAAATCATTGTTATTAAAAAAGGAGTATGTACATCTGCATTTAAAGAAACAACTTGTCAATTTGAAAACATAATCAGAATGTAATGGTGATGTTTTATTGTATAAGGTTTCAGTTTATAGCTTCGTCTTCATTCATTGTATTCTTGCATTTATGTCTCTCTTTGCCACCTGGGAATTACGAAATATTCTGATGGTATACACAAATGTTTCATATACGAGTCATTCTCAAAAGTTTGTGAAATTCCTGTCCGCCACTTTCTACCGTCTTTATTTAATAAATAACATTTAAATTTGATAAGATTTCAGTTTCAGATTGAAGCTTATATATTTAATACACAAAAGAACACTTTCAAATATAAATTAATGCTCAATCTATTTTTTTATTTGATTTTTTACAAAAGCAGAAGACGTAATTTCCCATGTCCCAGCAAAGGAATTTAGACCTACAAGAGTCTGTCATTTGGTGAATGAGTTTGGGATGTACTTTTTTCCACTGGTTGTTGATAGAAACATCTATTATAATATTCCCTACATTAATCAAACCTTATATAGAGTAAATTTTCATATTAATTTTCACTTTTTATGTCTGTCACAGAAAATTATGTCTTTCCTGTAACAGTACCATATTATCATGAAATAATTGATGATCCCTTGATTTCTGGAAAATATATTTCTTGTCATGCTCAATGTTAGTTTCTGATTGACAAAGCAAACACTTTAATCTGGGCTTCAGACAATATACTTTTTATAAAAAAATTAGTTGAAGTTCAGATTTTAGAGAGTAGAAATTGCCGATGTCTTTACTGTAACACATATTTCAAAACTGCTGTAATGTTTGTGCAACTTATCACCAGTTCATTAAATCTGGGTTGTCGAAAGCAACACAAGCCTTAAGTCTGGCTCGCTTGAGGGATCAGTCATTATCTTTAATTGTAGTGTCAAAGAGATATTGTCTTTAATGTAACAGTCTATCCTGTAACAAAAGTATGTTTCAGGAAAGATAACATTGTTACAGTAAAGACATTTCATCACTATTTGTTTTATTTAATGAATAAAAGAACTTAACATTTATTTTTTCATCACATATTTCAAAAACATTAAGTATTAGTTTAATGTTCATTATTTCATATTGTAAGATAGAAGGCATATATTTACACAACATGGACTTATCAGAACTTGTTATTGCAAAGACTTGACTCCGTTACAGTAAAGAATGTTTGCATGATTACTGGTGTCAAAATACAAAGAGGAGAAATCTTGAAGTTAATAAGTTGATAATTAATAGTAGAAATACCCCAAAAAGATAAGGAGCATAATTATTTATTATTTGTCAGTGTCTAAGGGTCATAAATAATAATTGATTTTAGTTACTGCAAAGACTTTATTGTTACGGTAAAGACTTAACATTATTTCTGCATATATTGTAAATACTGAGAGTTGCAATTTACCATATTTACCATCAAACAAGATACAAACTGATTACAAACTGTTTTCTGAATTGGTTCTTCGATATATTATGGTAGTCTTACATGTCATTATCAATGCAGTCACTTTGAAAATGGATAAACTTAATTAATCATATCTTTCGTAACATTTGATGTCTTTCCTGTAACAATTATTGGCGACATAACTTTTTTTCAAAATCACACTCTATTGATAACTAAAGGATATCATGAGAAATTTGTGCAATAATCAAATGTTCTCAACTAATACAACTACACAATATTTTGAAATATCAGTACACTTCATAAATATTTAGTTTTTTTTGCCTTTCCAGTCACATAAAGTGTCTTTCACATAACATGAATGTCTTTCCTGTAACTCCATTAATTCTTTTAAATAGGCCCTAATTAATAATGATAACATGTTGACAATATCCTGAAATGGAATTTAACTAAGTAGATGTCCAATTCAGTTGAAATAATTTTCTTTAAATCATTTCTTTTGACATTTATAGGTTTTGAAAGTGTAAACTGGTCCTCTGTTTACATATGAACACAGTTGTTCCCTTAATCTAAACCTTAAAGTAGTTTAATGTTAAGTTTTATTATTTGCAAGTGGTGTAAAAGAATAAAATAAATTGACCTAAATAGAAAAATTTAAGATATAACATTAATTTCAGATTTCTTGGTCAAAACAGTATTGTTACAGGAAAGACACTCATGATCACATACACTAATTAATTAATCAGCAACAGACTTACTGAACATCATTAAGCATTAATTTTGTATTTTTCACATGGCTTTGATATACACTTACCCATTTGCGAAAATTAATTACCAAAATGTTTCATAATTTTTTTTTTCATACAACGATTATTCAACTTCAATGGGCCGTGTGTATCTCATTTGAATAATGACAGGTATTGGATAATTCATTTGAATACAAAATAGTGTTAAAACTTTCATTTTCTTTTTCAAGCTTCTGTTAAAGAATAATAGAGTATGTTTAATAAATTTGTATTTGGCTTTCATATGCAGCAACCATGTTTATACTGTCTAGTAACACTACCAGCCATAGTACTTTGCATCCTATGTGAACAGAATACTGCAACCCTAAAAATGTCTTTCTACTGAACTTAAAATCCATATTAAAATACTTGTCAATAAAAACTATTTGACAATGCTTAACATAATCTCAACAACAAACCACATACATGTATGATCAAATTCGATGTGATCCACCTCTGTACAAATAAAAGTTGTTCAGGATTACATGGCTTAGTTTTCAAAGCATTCACCCGAATGTACATAAAGAAATATTTATGGAAGAAATACGACGAAGAATAGATTTCAATAACAACAGTTCGTTACAACATGACAAGTGATTGCACTGCATGGCCTTTAATATATCACGCTTTCAACAATAGGTGCTTCAGTGGCAAATGCTTCTGTGCTTAGTCGATGCATCAGTCAGTGTTGCATGAAGGTATTTTATGAACTCATGACGAAATATTTATTAAGCTACAAGGTGTTATGAGTTATTTGACCTGATTTTGGAACCATTGACATTCTCCACTATGTTCTTGATGCCAATTAAACTTTTAAACGATGGAATAGAGGAAAAATATTGCCTCACAATTTGTACCGAGTTATTTTACCGATAAAGTTATCAAAACCGTTAACAACAATTCCACGTTTTATTTTTATTGCTTTAAGTGTTTATTCTAATTGACTCTTAGTAGAGATTTTGTATAAGACAAATTGACATGTTACTGGGAGCTATGAGTTCTCTTGGCAAGAGTTTCTGTATTGTAAATGAATATGTAAATATTTCATGACACTTAATGACATCTTATTGATCACATGTTCGCTATACAACAAGGTTAATGAAAGAAACAAACTTTTTCAATATTCAATTTTCTAACTTACTTTGTCTAAATTACCTCGACATGAATTCTTTATATTTAACATTTCATTTCCCTTTAGATCTATCAAAAACATCAATTAATGTTGATTGTAGAAGCGAATAAATCATCAGTAAATCTAAGTAAATTACATTGAATATTTTTTGACAGTGGATCTCGGTAGTATTTTGTGTAATGCATTGTAGAATATTTGGCTTTAAAATTTGTTTTCATTTTTTCCTTTCTCCCCGATTTCTCAAAACTTCTTCTTACCATGTATCATATTGTTTAAACCATATTCATATATTGATGCAATTGTAATTTTGATTTATATGGTCTTTAAATATAAATTAAAGGTTCATATTGCTTTCAGAACTCGGTATGATAAATATATCAATTTTGTGTATCAGAACACTTGTTGTTGAATTATCTTAGAGTATATCAGTATTCAATGGGGTCAATAAGTGACCAAAAATTAATTCTGAACTTTGGATAAGAAAAGTAAATGTTTCAATTCAGGAAGGTAAACATTACCCTGGTCTATGAGTACAAAGGATCGTCTATTCTGTGAGTTGTTAGTTATGCTACAAGTTGTAGGCTTTGCTCTGAGAATGTTGATGAGAGATACCACACAGCTCCTGGTTATTATAGCTCGACAATTATGTTACTTGTATCAGATAAATGCCCATCAAAGTCATGTAGTGAACAAAAAAATTATTGAATTTTTTACATCCTTTTAGCATGTGTTTGTTATATGGGTTTTCTGTTGTCTCTTCAATAATTTGCTACCAATTTAGTTAAAGAAACTTAACATTGATAAGATAACGATATATTATAGTTCATTATAATCAGCTTTGTTTCCCTTAATTTAGAAAGAAAAGGAATCTTAATGCTTTAAAATGCATCTATAAATATTTATTTTTCTGACAGTAAATGGTTTTGGGCAAATACAGTACTCTTGTCCAAAAGGTTTTTTATTAAGCGCTGCCATTAACTGCCTCATTAAAAAGTAAAGCATAAACTCCAGCACTAAAACAAAAGTTGTTTCATTCCTTTGAACTAAATGCAAATATAATGTAAAATGAAGTTCACACAATTTCGACTCATTAAGATATCACTGTACAGTAACTATTATGATGTTTTAGTAGAGATAAAAATAAATGCCAGAATAACTCTTTGCACACTACACATCTGTCCCTCATAAATAAAATGTGAATAAGATTCATTTACATATCTATCCAAAACTTTTGACTTTAAGGAATATTGTTTAGAAATGGCTACTAATCTAGATGTTTCAAAGTTGTGATATTACATATGAACTCTTGCACAATCAAACAAACGTTGGTTCAGCAGCTGTAAAAGACTGACATAACAAGTCGAACGGGTGATATATTTATAAAATTACTTCGTACATTGTCTTGAGCAAAAAAAATGGGGATTAGTTTTATACACAGTGCAAATGTATGTGTAAGATATCCAGAAACGTGTGTGAAGGACGATGCAGCAGTTATCTTGGTATATGTGGATGGATTGATACCAATGGCAATATGAAGGGACATTTAATTCATCTTTAAAGCCTACATAATTTTGTAATGGAGGAGGAAATTAAATAGAACATTTATTTTTTTGATTCACTATTTTGCAAAACAATAAACTAGAAAAAATAGCAATAAAATTTATCAATATTTACTAAAATACAAAACTTCAGTTCATTATAATATAGGGGTAGATTCCTCCGATTTTCTTTATATAATAAAGATCTAGAGAAATAACTATTGAATGAACCTCAGATAATACTGAATCACTGATTGATTTGCTTAGAAAGCTAATGAGAAATCATGCCTCGGAATATCTAATTCATTTCGCTTCTTTTCACACATATGTCAATTGACAAAGTAAAGAACTTCCATTGTGTCTCGCTAGCAATAACATTCCATGTGACAAAATTATTTATAAGGAATGCCCCTAAACATTTACTGTGATCGGCTTTAAAAAAACCTGTTAATAATTTGGATTGTATTATCATTTTTCAATCATGATCTAGGAAATTGGCTGTATTTTTTCCTTTTTTCATTGGTTACTTTATGAACAGTTAACCTTCTTACTAATAAAAATACTAATACTATGCAGTAATCTAAATTCAAAGAACATCAAACCCTTATCTTAGAACACACTTTTTTCAATCAACTTAATAATGTTCTCCTCATTTTGAATGGCATTATTTTGACTTTCTGTGAAAATGATGTTTCAGACATCATATTGTTGATCCAGCCTGAATCAGCTCTTTTGCCAAATGGAGGTTGCTTTGTATATCGATATATATTATGGAATTTTCGATTTAATGGTATTGCTTGATCTTTGCCTTTGTGAATTGTTTTTAGATGTTAACTTGCTTGTGTCTCCCAAACACACATTTTGTGAAACAGTGTTGTTAAATGATTAACCAAAAGCTATTAAATGATGTAAGCAGTCACAGAAAATAATGCTTACACTTTGAAGTAGGTAAAATCTAATTGTTTCCAAGACATGAAAAATCAATTGCGTATTTGCCTTGATGATTTGCCTTGTCACATATAAAATAAGTTTTTCTCCAAACAAATCCATTATATCATAATTGACAATTACCATGTTCGAAGACGAGAGTATAAGAAAAAAAATCATATATTAAGCACCGATGCCTTTGTTAGCCACTCTGAATACATCATTGCATTATAACAAAGAAACATCTTCATCAAGGAATAGGTATACATGACACTGTAAACACTACTCTAATCTGAAGAGTTCACGTTCACCGCAGACACGTTTGATGTGCATTTTGACACATGTGGTACATGTAATGAAATATCTCGGGTAACACTGATTGACAATTGAATCTTTAACAGGTGTTACCATATATGAGAATAGTTTAACATTGTTTTATGTTTCCAACATATCATTAATGGGCAATTTATGCATATTTCTGTGTTACGGTGAAGTTACTTCTAAAGGCCACCTGTTTTAATACATTTGCGCTTCTGTAAAACCACATATGCAAGTGTTATAACTTTGCTTTCTGTGTAGACAGATTCTACTTGTGTTTGTCTGTACTCTCAGGTTAATCTTACTCATCTCTTCCATAAAAGAGATGTTTGCTGTGAATTTTCGATTCTGTCAATAAACTTTTGAATTTATTCACAGTGTTCAATTCGACATAACTGAAATTCAAATCAGTAGTGGGAAATCTTCAGGCACTTTTTCTTCAAGGGATGTAGATGTGAGCATCAGCTGTTTCCATAGATAACTAATGAATATGTTGCCTGAAATCCATAACAAACCTTTAATGGAACACTGTTTGATACGGCAATTACGCATCAAAGCACCTGCCATTACCATCTGTTGCAACCCCAACCATATGGTGCAATAAGATTTCATTGATTGGGTTCTGTCAGTTTTAATGTAGTGCGACAATTAAAAAACCCCACATGATTTAAGGTGGCATACCTGCTTCAATAATTAGTTATTATAAGCATGCTCAAAGCTTGTAAATGTTTCAATATAAATACCTCTCTGTACAAGTGTTTATGAAAGTGAAGTGACAGTTATGATTTTTATTATCATTTGGATATTTTGCATTTTGTGGCATGAGTCATGATTGATGAACTCATTCTGGGTGACAATGTTTTTAATCAACAACGTTTAAAAGGGTACAGAAAACTGATTTTTATCATTTGATGCTTCTTTTAGATTTCTTAATAAGTTTTCGTTTTAAGTGCTTTACTTGTATTTACAAAATCACATAATTTGAAACTGTTATAGAAATATATGTAAAATAAAGGAGACTCAGGCTTGCTAAACTAAACCTGATAAACTGAGACGTCAAACTTTATTGAAAATGCCATATCCACAGTATAACATTGAATGCGTTTAATTTAAGGAAGTTTAATAAATTGGAGCTCTTCACATAGCAAATGTTTTTATAAATGCGTTTATGAGAAAAGCTGATTTGCAGTGAATGGCATAATCATAGAATATAACAAAGTAATAGAATTTGTTTTATAATACTTTGAAAATTGACCACAAAGTCATCATGACACAATTGCTAATGAGTGGTGATTTCATATTTTTTTAATTTCCAAACTAACAAATAATCTAAGAGGTAATTAGCGGAAACTATACAGGAATATTCTGAGGGAATTGAAGGAACACGGTATTGGTATACAAGGACATCAAATAACAGGGATTAAAACATTGCTTATTTCATTATCTCCACGTGATGGAATGAGTAAAACAGTATTTTTTAGATGTGAATTAATAAAAGTGATATTGTTAACCATTACTAGAGTTGATATGGTATGGAAAATGATATTTGGAGAAAGATTTCCTAATCAGAATACAATACGTCTGAAAAATACAAAAAACATCATTTCGGCACTCCTCCCCAACAACTCTAAAAGAATTGGGAAAAGTTGCACAATAAAAGTGAACTCAAACTGTTCTCTGTAAAAAATGTATCGAGTTACTTATAACTGTTAAAAGAACACTGAAAGTCAATTTCAATAAACTGCATGGACGTGTAAGATTCGTAAATGGTATCAAGAGATTCACAATAAACACAGAATAATGGTTCCAGTAATGATTTGGAGCATGTGAGGAAGATGGAATGTGCGTAAATCAATAGTTATTGTAGTTGTTAATGAATAGCACATTATGAGGGATACTGAAGCGTTTTAAAACTTAAAATGAATTCAGTGGAGGTTTTCTCTTAGATCATGTTGCAGTGCTCAAATACCTAAATGCAATTTTATTTATAGGAAGTAAAAAAGTTCAATTTCATTTCCTATCGAATGGAAATTCATTTAATCGCTCAAGAAGGAAGAATCTGTCTCATCCAAATATTTTCAAAATTTTAACTTGACATTTGGTAGACATTTTTGAACAATCCCGATGTATATGCTCTTTACACTTGGCATCTCTTTTTGAAATATTTCACCATTGTATTCAGATTTGATTTCTGCTTTCAACTTGAGATAATGAAATTAGTCATAGTTGTATCTCTTTATAATCTGATGCCTGAACAGTCGGACCAAAGGGACATCATTTCCCCCAGGACGTTCTCGATGATCACAACGTTGATGGGATTTTACTGATCAGGTTTACCGGAAACAATTTCCGATTCAATAATTCTTTGATGATTTGGTTGTGTTGGAAATCCGATGAACATCGAATTTCAGCTAATTTAATGTTGTGTTATTATGTTGTTATGTGTTTATTTTGTATAAGTGTTATTATGCCATTGATACTTGTGATGCTACTTATGCTATTAATACTGTTATTGGTGCTATTGATACTATTGAATGTGTTTTCTGTATAATCTTTCATTGCAAGATTTTGGATCAACAACGCTTATTTTTATTTAGTTCAGGAAAACTGGCTATGAAGAAAATAAGGTAAATTTCTGATATACGTTGGCCTAAGGTTTTATCTTACCTATAAAGAGTAATGATCAATTTAAGATGGTAAAATTGTCTCAAATGTAATTGTTATTATTATCAAGTGGTGTTAATAAAGTGTTGGCGTTGCCAAGCAAGTGTTTCAGTGGAGAAATACAGATAAAACATAAACAACTTTTATTTCTTGAAATCATTGTTATCCAGGAAGGAGCTTAAAGATGTATATTTGCATTCAAAGAAGAAACTAGTCAAATTGAAACATTATAGGAATGTAATAATGATGCCTTTTAAAAGTGTTTACTTTACCATTTTGTCTTCAATCATTGCATACCTGTATTTATTTACATTGGAATAACGAAATATTCTGATGGTATGCAAAAACGTCTCACATACAACAATTGATAAACTTCCATCATCAGCGGACAATTTAAACAGATACATGTCTTATAACAGATTACATTAATGAATAAAAGGCACAGTTCATTTTCAACACTCATAAGTCATATACTGATTGATTCAATTAACAAGTATATACATGCACGAAAAGATGTCATGGCCATATATACATGTACACCGATTGAAGTGGTCATTTTGGCATTATTAATCCTTTTTTTTAAATATCAAATAAACCGTTTTTATGACCATCTGGATATATTTTGTGGCATGATTGTTAACATTAATTAACTCATTCTAGATAAGGTATTGGTATCAGGATATCAGACAACAGGGATACAACATTGCTAATTTAATTATCTCCAGATGAAAGAATGAGTTCATCCGTTATTAATGTATTTTCAAGAGGTGAGTTAATCCAAATGATATTGTGTGGTGTGGTGTGATATCGATGTGGTGTGGTGTGGTGTGGTGTGGTGTGGTTTGGTGTGGTATGGTATGGTATGGTATGGTATGGTATGGTATGGTATGGTATGGTATGGTATGGTATGGTATGGTATGGTATGGTATGGTATGGTATGGTATGGTATGGTATGGTATGGTATGGTATGGTATGGAATGGTATGGAAAATGACAGTTATTGACAGAGTTCAATATGATATACGTTAAGTCTGATATATAAACAAAATCTTTTTGGCACTCCTCGCCAATAGAATTTGGAAAAGTTACATAATAAAAGTGAACTCAAACTGTTTCTGTATCGAAAATATCAAGTTACTTTTAACTGTGAAAGGAACACTGAAAGTCAATTTCAATAAAGTGTATGGACGTGTACGATTCGTGAATGGCATCAAGAGACTCACAAGGAACACAGAATAGTTGAAATAACGGTTCCAATAATGACTTTGTGCATTTGAGGAAGATGGAATGTGCGTAAATCAATAGTTTATGAATACCACATTATGATAGACACTGAAGCGTTTTAGAACTTTAAATGAATTCAGTGGAGGAAGTATCTCTTGGTGTTTGATGCAGTCGTCTTGTATCTAAATGTCATTTATTTAATGGAAGTAAAGAGATAACGTTCATGATCAAATGATTGCAGGGGATAGGTTGGAGCAAAACGTGGATACTTATACGCTGATGTAGCAGGATGATAGCCCATCGAAATCAAAATTAATTAACGGCCAAAGTTTGAGAATCTGTCTCAGCATAATAACTTTCATTTTTACTTAACATTTGGTAGACATAATGAACAATCATAATATTTATGCTCTTAATATTTTACATCTCTCTTGGAACTAAGCTCATTGCATTCAGATCTGCGTTTTCCTTTCAACTTGAGTTAATGAAATTAGTCATTGTTGTATCTCTGATACTATTAGGTCTCTATCGCCTGAACAGTCGGACCAAAGGGACATCATTTCCCCCAGGACGTTCCCAATTCATTAATTCTTTGATGATTTTGTTGTGTAGGAAATCCCATAAACATGGAATTACTGCTAATTTGATGTTGTGTCTAAATGAGTCTTTGTAGAAACTAACTGTGAACCATAATCTATTGATTTTGTATAAGTCATTTGATAAACGATGCTATTGTGGCTATTGCTGCTAGTGAATTTTGAAAACCTTTTCCTGTGAAAGTGACGTTTAGAAATTGTTTCTAATGTGATGAAGAGGAAAAATGCAGAGAGAACATAAACAATTGGATTTTATACTAGTAAGGCTGATATGAGATTGAGCAATGTTGATTTGTAATAAAGCCTTGCAATGTTGACCAATACTCTTTTTATTAAGAACAAAATGGAAAACATTTATTATATAATTGACTTTTTCTATGTTAAAATTTATTATTAAAATCATTGTTACAGTATGTGCCTGTTCTGCATTTAAAGAAACAACTTGTTAACTTGAAAACATTATCTGAATGTAATGATGATGAATTGTACAAAGGTGTTTAGTTTATAGATTCTTCTCCATTTGTTGTATTCTTGCATATTTGTCTCTATTGGCATTGGAATTACGAAATATTCTGATGGTTTACGCCTAACATTTAACAATTAATCAACCTTCATGGACCATATATTTGTATCTCGTTCGAATATAACATGTTTTGGACCATTCACTTTAAATATAAAATAGTTTCTACTGTCATTGGTAAAACTTTCATTTTCCGTTTCAAGCTTCAGTGTCAGCAAGGAAGAGTATGTTTAACACATGTTTATTTGGCTTTTATATGAAACAAAATATGCTTTAAACTGTCTAGTTACAATACCTGCCATGTTACTTTGACTGATATGCGATCAAAATACTTGAACCCTTATATTACTGATATACATTAAGATCCGTATTTTACACATTTGACCACGCTTTACATAATTAACTCAACAACAAACCACAGATGAACAAATTTGATGTGATCCACCTTTGTACAAATAAAAGTTGTTCAGGATTACATGTTTTAGTTTTTAAAGCATTCACCCAATCTAAGAATGTACATAATGAAAGTTTTATGGAAGTAATTACGACGAATAGATTTCAATAGCAACAGTTCGTTACACCATGACAAATGGAAAGATTGCACTGTATGGCCTTTAGTATATCACGCGTTCAACAATAGGTGCTTCACTGGCAAGTGCTTCTGTGCTTAGTCGATGTATTAGTCAGTGTTGCATGAAGGTATTTTATGTACTCATGACGAAATAGTCATTAAGCTTTAAGGTGTTATGAGTTATTTGACCTGATTTTGGCATCATTGATATTTTTGTTGTTAATGCCAATTTTACTTGTTCACCACGAAATAAAGAACAAAATCATAACTCACATTTTGTACCGAGTTGTTTTACCGAAATAATTTTCAAAACAATTAACGATAATTCAACGTTTTATTAATGCTTTAACTGCTCACGCAAACTGACTCTTAGTCGAAACGTTGTACAATGCCAATTTACATGCTCATTTGGTACTAGGAGTTTTTGGGTTCTTTTGTGAAGATTTTCTTTATTGTTATTGTATATGTAAATATTTCATGACACCTAATGACATCTTATTGATTCCATGTTCGCTATACAACAAGTTTAATGAAAGAAACAAAGTCTTTCAATATTTAATTTTCTAATTATTTTTAAGGATTCACAATAACCTAAGCATATATTCTTTATTCAATCGATAAGGAAAATTTCATTTTTCTTTGGATTAGTCCAAAGGCATGAGTTAATGTTGATTTAAAAAACGACAACATGATCAATTTTCTGTGTAAATGTTCCTTTATTTCGGCATGACAAAATAACCGTGAACCCTGTTGACCATGCTTAAGCCTCTGATCTTTCTGAAATACTAGTCGTTCCGTAGAGTGTATCTTAAATAGAGAATACTAAACGAATGGTAATGTGATAACATTTTTAAGCAACGAGTGTATATAAGTTGGTATCAGACGAACAAAAGTGAGTCTGATACCAAATTCTATTCACGAGTTGCTTAAAAATGTTTTCACATTACCATGAGTTTAGTATTTTATTTATTACTCAACCCTCATATCAATATTTATGTAAACAAATCGGTAAAACAAGAATCAGCTGACTTGGAACAATCGGGAAACCAGCGTATGAATTTCCATGAGTCCAAATAAAATAGTTCGCTATTTTGTTTATGTTTACACATGTCATACGCCTATAAACATGATACAAAGTATATTGGTGAAAAATATTCCATTATCAAAAGATGCATTGATAAAATAATCACTAAGCAGCAACGAAAACTGTCAACACATCATGCACTCGCAAAGTGATGTCATCAGATCGCCAAGTGACGTCATCGGAATGTGTCCAGTTTCTAGGTCACGTTATGTTTGCGAACAGTGTCAACGACAGCGATTGATTGATTGATTGCATTGACAAGAGTTACTGAATGTGTTGGTAGGAATCGGGAGATAGAACTTGGGGAAAGGTAGTTACACGAAAACATGTTCGGATTGTGTGCTTGTTGAAGGGAAAGGTTATGGTGACATCGAAGCAAGAACAGCGAAGCGCCATGTTAATGTTACGGTAGGCAGAGGAGGCAACACTGCTTGTGACAGCACAGGTGGAAATGTGATCAAGCAAATGATTGATTTGTGCTGGTTAGTAAAAAGATAATGCATTTAAAAACCGCTAAGATAATATTCTTTGAACGAAAATTTGAAGTCGCCACTTATAAGTCACGTGATTTGACGTTCGAAAGTAGTTCCGTTTCTTTGCACGAGATGGTAACACACGTGTGTGTAACCAACTCATTGTTATCTATTGAGTGATCTCACCACGGTTGAGTAATAAATGATGTTTCTTTATAGTGCTGTTATTGTTTATAAGATCATACATATAAAACCCCAATAATGTTGAAACAAATATATCTAATTACCGCAAATGAAGCTGAAATGTATTTAACGATTTTCGTCTCATCAGTACCAGATGTTGTCCACTAATTAGAATGTGCTGGAGGGAGGACCTACAACCTGCTACCATACTAATGGTTTGCTTTGACTGTTGATTGGGGTCATTGCTGAACAGTAGTTATCGTTCTATGCATATCTACATGCTGCTTCTGATAGAAACCAGTTGGTACACTTTGTTTTTGTCCCAAGCAATAAATTGGAGCAAAGCAACTCTCCTTAACATGAATTGTACGATTCAAAGAAAAAACTATTATGTGAAATTGTTAAGAATAAAAGTTAAAATAATGTTATCTAGTGACATTAACAAATAATTCATTTTTTTACGATTCGGATTACTTCGGAACAGAACAAAAATTATTTAATGTAAACCTCTCATAAGAGTATCTTTGTCAATGTTTGTTTTTCAATAAACATTCTTGCCATAAACAGGAGTACTTTAAGATAAATTCTTTTGATTATAAGTTTTGAAATAAAATTGTGTTTATCGTAACTTAATGAAATATATTTTACCAAAGTTTACTCTTTTTCATATATAGACGTTATTTACAAATATCATAAAATGTCCATGGAGGCAACTTATCCAACTTCCATATGGCATACTGTAAAACATGGGGTGGGGTGGGGTCTGGGGTCTGGGGTCTGGGGTTTAGAAACAAATCTGTAAAAGCTGGGGTGACCAAAATTATTGCTGTCATTTGAAAAATATTTATGTTAATGGAGATTTACAGAGATATGAGCTCAGTTAACAGTAAATTGACCAAATGACATCCAACAGATGTCTCAGGGACAAGGGCACTGGACATTCCTTACTGTCTGAGAGAACTTGACTGTTACTCAAGTCTTTTGTTACATATGATTCTACCTTCAAAGACTTTTCTTTAATGAATAATTTGTCAGAAAAATACAAGAAATTGACATTGAAAATCTACCCAGTTTATCAACATTAAGTTTAGAGTTTGAATTGCATTCAACTGCATCTCACTTCTTTCATGTGGGTTAAACATTGACACTATAACAATGTTGTTGCTTGTAAAAAGCAGGTTTCTCTATTCCTATCAATATGCATCTTTATATTAGACTTAAAGATATTTTATATTTGTTTCACAGGCGAAGTGTCCACCTAACAAGTTATCCACTCACTATTTTTATCACTTATAAGTGAATTTAATGTTGATGACAACCACTTGAAGAATGTTTGGATGAAAACAAAATGAGAAAAGACCTTTTATATATATTTGATATTCTATATATATGTTTATGCCACTACGCAGTTAGGTAAGATGTAACAGGTAAAGTAACATCAACCTAACTTTCAAACCTTTATTTCACTACATTCATTACATTAATCATTGGCAAAAGCAATTACTAAATTATTCTTACAGCCTATTTGTTTTAAGAGAGCCATTGATCAACAACTTTTATCACTTAAAAATCCTATGGAGACCTTGTTTTGAATATCATAGGAAATGATTGTTATAAAAAATATGTACTGATATTTCAATTTGTTTGAACCTTTTTTCCATAAATATGTGATATAAGTGATATAATACATTTGGCAAGCCATTTATTTCACATAATTCTTATATCAAAAGTATATTTTTTCTATGCATGATATTTGAATATAAATACGTTTTTCTGTGAATGTGGTTCCCGTTGTCCAGTAAAAGAGTAGTAAATGATAAAACACAATCATTGTCCAATTCTTGTTCAGAACATTCCTTAGAATATTGTATTTTGTTTTCTTAACTTTTGACCTAATGACATGTACTTGGAAAGTACTTTTTGAGAAAACTCTGATTAACTTCTGTTTATATGATAAACACATTAAGATAGTTACGAATTAAATAGTCCAATCGTTCCTCTCATTATATTTGTCATCTATTGTGATAGTATATATATATTTATATCAGTTTCACAACTATTTGGACAATAAGTGTGTTATCCAGATCCCAAAAGCAAAAAAGGAGTCTTCTTGAGCCTAGACAATATTGGCAAGTTAAGTTAACTTAGCTTTAGCTGAAATTAGATAGTCTTCAGGACTTCAATTTATTCTATTTCAAATGTAAAAAAATAAAATTATAACATTAGTCATCAACTCTTGTTTCAGAGACTATAGGTGTTAGTCTATTTGACAATATGTGTATTTCAATATTCATATCAAGAGGTATTTGATTTGCAGGTTTAACTTTTGTGTAATGACAAACAACACATTAGAACACAGGTCTAGCTCTAGCATTTAATGTTCATTCAAGACAGCGCATTCACTATAGACCATTTACAAATTGTACATCTTAGCACAGACTAAACGTTAGTCTAGATAACTTTCCATTAGCAAGAAGGAGATCAGTGACAGATTGTAGTAATGTAGTACCATAGTGATCCACAAAATGACATTTAGCAGCTGTCAAAACTGACCCCAGTATTTACATTTTTTTCCCAAACCCCAGAACCCAGACCCCACCCCAACCAACCCCACCCCATGTTTTACAGTATGCCCTTCCATATTACGATATCCAATTTTCAGGAAGGTCAGCAGCACCCTGGTCTATGAGAACAAAGTATCGTCTACTCTGCGAGTTGTTAGTTATGCTAAGAATTATTGTAGGCTGTACTCTGAGAATGTTGATGAGAGATACCACACAGTTCCTGGTTATTATAGCTCAACAATGATGTTACTTGTATCAGAGCACTGTCCATCAAAGTCGTGTAGTGTTCTTATTATTATACATATATATTGATTATATTTTGAATTAAACTCTCTTGTATCGTAACTTCAAAAATATATTTTACCAAACATTACTCTTATTCATATATAGACGTTATCTATAAAGACCAATTCACAAGATCCAAAACATCAATGAAAATTTACATTTATGTACATGGATCTACATGACTCGGACACTGACTAGAGAGAAACATATAGTTAAGCAAGATTAAACACATTGCCAAGAAGGAAAGGAAATGAAGCAAAAAACGAACAAATAACATTAAATTTCCATGAAGCCAACTTATCCAACTTCCATAATACGATATCCCATTCTCAGGGAGGTAAACAGTGTCTTCCAGAGGTTGTTTATGCTTTCCTTGATTAGAGGACAAGTTAAACAAATATTGTTTTTATAAAACACAGATTAAATAAATAAATAAATAAATAAAAAGGCACAGTTTCAAGTTAATCTCTCATCAGTCTATGGTGCATAATTTAAAACTGTTAGTTCTCATAGCCTGATAAATCACAGATGATATTCATAACAAGCTAAGTATACTTACATCGGAATATATCCTCATCAGTAGATATTGACAACACAGACGAATCAATGATTTTCAGAGAGTTTATTGTTGATCCTTTATTGCAGATGTTGTCTTTATGTATTCACCGTCTGTCGGTGCAGTTGTTATGTTCATTGATAATACTAGTAAAGGTTCTTAAAGTCGATAAGATCTCCGATAATATGAGTTAAAACCTTAATCAATTGTCATTTACTTCGTACATGTACCATTTGACATATATCTTAACCTTTGGTGAAAGGTCAACATCAATAGATCAGTCAACACAAAAACCAAATGAGAACGACTTAGTTAACCAATTTGAAATAGTTTTTGTATATTTCTTCAGATATGTTTTTCAATATAAAGATTTGTTGACAAATGGTTATTAAATACAATGCTACACATATCCATCCTCATACAAGTACACATCTCGATTTGATGCTTTTAAGAAGCTTTTGATAAGATTTTTGCTTTCAAAGGGTAAGTTGTTCACGTGAGTAAAATGGCCTAATATGATTTAAATTTAACTCCCTTAAATGATTCATGTTTAAAAATTTAAGTTTCTCCAGGAGCAATTTGTTAAAACCTAGAAACAGGAAACCATGAAACATATTGATTTGAGATGAAAAAAGTACTATTGGCAATAGGGATGCCAATCCTTCTTACTTATTTGACATTAAAACTCTTCATTAGTTCAGGTTTTAACCGTCTATGAGGGAAATGTTCAACATTTTCATTGAGCAGCTGAGATTCATGTGTTTTATATCTTGCGAAGGGAAGTTAATATACGACCTCCACAAGTTGGACTTTATTAGATAGCACTATCTTATACATTCTCTCCCCACAGAGGCAGATCAAGTCATGAAATGTTGATACAGCCTCTGTCATATTACGCCGACTTTGTGGGATAGAATGGGAGACGCCTGAGCGGAGGCAATCAAAATATTGCAATCAGCGACGCTGTTCTTAAATCATCATCTTGGCTACTAGATGATGGCAAAGCCATTGTCATATGAACCAACCTTTTCGATCGTTTATTTTATTAGGCGTCATTGGCGACATAGAGACACATTTATTTCAACGAATCAGCTATCATTTTAACGCAGTGTTTCTGAGTATATCCTTAACCTTAGCGGGATTCGAAGGTTTGCCTTCACTTGATTCAACTACAAAGGAATGCTTCCTCAGACGATCAAGAGAAGGAATCTTTCCACACTAACTCATTTCGTGAAAGTAGATTGTTGATAAATAACCTGTCAATCACTCGTCTCTACAATGCTTGCTTACTTGAATATTGGGTGTGAACAGGAATGTCAGAATCCTTGGTATGAGCCCTCATTTTGTTCTCTTTTTATCTCACCGATATGTAATACCGTGGAATATTGTCATCACAATGACCGTGTGCCCGTACTTCCGTCCGTAAACGTTTCGTTTCGGGAGCATAAATCCAAATCTATTCAACCTTGATTATTGAAATTTGTTATGTGGGTCAGCCAGCATATGTAGATGTCCCTTTAGGGATTTTCAACTTCTTCGAATTTTAATTTGTAACTGTTTCAATGGAGATGGAAAGACTTTTGACAGGTGACCTTGTTCTATGTTTATCTTAGAGAATTTCAAGATGGATATTCTGAATTATTGGACAGCTGTAGGAATTGTCATCTTCTGTTGACTCTTGTTTAAATTTTGCAACTGATGGATTAAAATTGAATTTTCGATAATGTATTTTCCATTTAACAATGATCATTAATTACATGTTTAGATTGTTTATTACACACCTTCATGGTGGTGATCATTGTATATGTCATCACGTGTAAAGTATGGTTAGAAAAAGGAAATAGTTCCTTTTAAATGATATATGCTGTCATGTAAATGAAGTTTCCACAGCCGCACGACTATCAAATCACCTTCAAGTGGTTAATCACGTTGATGTCTCAGAGAGGCACAACATTATTGTGTGTGTTTCTTTGGTTATTGGGTTATTGATCCTTTGGTGATAACATGCCTTCCTCAACCTTGGCACTTATATCAAATTGTGCCTTTGTGGTATATCATATGATTAACATTTGAGTGAGTTAATGGAGATACCATCAGTACAAATAGACAGATGATGAGAATGTTTAAGTAGCTTTTTTCGTGGGTTTACATGTGTACACAAACATCATTTGTTCAGTGTTCAGTGGAGAGACATCATCTCCTCATGTAACTCAGAATGTTGCCTAAAATCAAAGCTTTTACCGTTTACTTGCTAAACAAATAGAAGTTGTAATGGACACTCTTAGCATCAGAGTACCAGTTGATTCAAGAGTCAATAGGTAATTGATCAAAGCTAATGGTGTTAGTCACTGACAAATTATTGTGTCCAGTCATAAATGATGTTGACCACTGCAAAACAATTTGTGGATGATAATTGTTACTGACATAATTAATTCTGTGGTCTAGCCTCCGACTTGGCAGATGCTTTCTATCAATAGAATGGGATTAGCATGTCAACTCTCATTTCCTCTAGGCGTTCCTTAGTACTAACATTGACCCAGGTCAATTAAGGTATCAGATCCAATTCAATTTATATGTCGCAGAAATCATTATCTTAGTTTATGTGTAACTTAGTGTGACTGAAAATCAGATACACATTTATTTGAAAGGTAATGGCTACCGAATAATTAAATAAAAACATTTTCTTGCGAGTTGTCAGTTTTATTGTTCAATATCAATTTATTACATACGATGGTTGTTATATCAAGGTTCATATTTTCATATGAGGCTCTTGATCAACATATCACTGTTTCATTGAGACGTCACGTTAAAAACAATGCTTTGACGTCACGATTCGCTTATTATGCCGCAATATTTACGGCCCGGCGACGGCGAGTCCCCCTATGCTAAGATTATTTGAGTATCTTGTTTCACTTTGGGACTTCGGTAATAAACATAATATTATATTCGTGTCCATGACATACTATTTTTACGACGTTCCTGCCTAAATGTCAATATATCCTTCGCTTTCTTTCAGGAAATACTAATATTTAACCACTTGTGTCGTAAACATAATATGTTATTGGCACTCATATGCACAAATCAGCGAATGCAGTAACTACTATGACAAGCTAATTGCATGTAAAAAAAGCTTTTATACAAATCTGATACTTCGTCTATTTGAAATCTACAAGCAATCTGATTGGCTGCTGTCTGTTGCAGAGTGACGTGTAATGAGAACGACACCACGGTTCGTCAGTTGCTGACGACACTGCTGGATGAACGAGTCTACGATCCCACCATTAGACCAACAGTCGCACCGGGTAGATAACTCTTCAGTTTTGTTCTTTGCATACCACATGATCACTTAGAAGCTTGCAAGATTAGATCAAGATATCATGATTCAAATACGATATTACTGAATAGGGGTGTCAATGACAATTGTGTCCGTTCATAGATAAGCTTATTCGCCACATTACCTCTGATAGATTATGGCTAGACTCAACCAGATAAGCTATTACAGAGTATCAATTTGACATATTCACATTTCACGTAATGGAACGATAACGCGTCTCGACGTCGGTTCTGAATGCTCAATTGACTTAAAGGGGCAGTAGCACGTTTTTTGATAATTTTATATTTAAAAATTTTCATTAATAATCGTAAGTTAATGTTGAATGTACTATTTTGACAGTGTCAAAAATCTCTTTACACAAGCCAATCATCCATAGTCAGAGGACAAAGTATGAAGATTCTCAAAAAAATCCATTGGCGGCCATTTTTTTTGAACACCTTTAATTCATTTTGTGTAAGAAAAAGGAATCGCATGGCTAATCTTTACGTTATATATTTGAATTATTACTGCTCCATTTAGTTTAAATACATTGTCTTTCGATTGGAACCATTAATTTTAATTTTCCTGACATCACCTTATATTCCCCCTAAAAACGTGCTACTGCCCCTTTAAGTACTTATGATGTCTATTGCAGACTAGTTGGATTAAAAACCTACAGACAGATCATTAGGATAAATACAATCATATGTGATAATCTATTTTAATAAGCTCCATTATAGATCACTCTGCCTTATTGTTTCAAAATGGCTTAAATACTGTTTAAAACCAGTAATTATTTTGGTACCAAAAGTTATATTGCCGACCTACGTATGTAGGAACATGTCCTAACCTCAATTGTAGGTACTTCTCGTAATGTATCGTTATTTGCGTTGTAACAACGAGTCAAATCTTACTTTATGTTGTATAAGTTTCATTGCTTTTATTCCAATGGTGATATGAACCATCGATCCCGACATTTGATTGACGTCAACGAATTCTTTGGTCCTTTTTTTGTGTTATCAAAATATTTACCTTTTACCTGCTTTGGCTGCATTTCTTATGGACCGTGTACTTGTGCAACATTTTTGCACCCTTTCACATGTAAATGTCGTTATAATGTTTTACTTACACCACATCATCTGTATTGAAGGCGCTCCAACGCACGTGAACGTGGATATGTTGATGACTGCACTGGGTCCCCTCAATGATTCCGACATGGTACGTTTAGTTCAGTTTATATCAGAATAAACATATGTTACTAAAGAAGTATTGATGTAAGAATTTACTTTTTAGCTCATCAGGTCTGAACGACCCGATGGGCTTATGGCAAGGCATGGCGTCCGGCGTCCGTCCGACCGTCCGTCCGTAAACTTTTCACATTTTCGACTTCTTCTCCAGAACCAATGACTCTAGAGAGCTGATATTTGATGTGGAGACTCCTTGGCCAATGGGGATTCTAAATTGTAGATTTCATGACCTCATGACCCCAAATGGGGTCACGGAGGTCAAAACCTTAAAAACCTATTTTCATCTTCTTCTCCACTTCCAAAAGGTCTAGAGAGCTGAAAAGTTGTGTGTAGACTCCTTGGCCAATGGGGATTCTAAATTGTAGATTTCATGACCTCATGACCCCAAATGGGGTCACGGGGGTCAAAACCTAAAAAAAACTATTTTCATCTTCTTCTCAACTTCCTAAAGGTCTAGAGAGCTGAAAAGTTGTGTGTAGACTCCTTGGCCAATGGGGATTCTAAATTGTAGATTTCATGACCTCATGACCCAAAATGGGGTCACAGGGGTCAACACCTTAAAAACCTAATTTCATCTTCTTCTCCAGTTCCAAAAGGTCTAGAGAGCTGAAAAGTTGTGTGTAGACTCCTTGGCCAATGGGGATTCTAAATTGTAGATTTGATTACCCCATGACCCCAAATGGGGTCACAGGGATCAAAACCTTTTTCAATCAAAAGTCTAATGAGCTACAGAGCCCATGGCTCTATTTTTCATCATTATCCTTGCTCCATATAAAAGTTATAGAAACAACATGTGGCAGGTGACAATGTATTGCTTTAGTAAAACATCGTTTTGGACATTTCTCTGACATAGCCTCATAACTTCATTAGGTAAGAATTGTAGATGTTTGGTGTATCATTTTATAAATCAGTTTCATCTTTAACAAAACAAAATCACAAGTGTTGATTGAACTTTCTACAATTCTATCAGGCCAAATATCAATGAATCTATATATTCTTGTATAAACGAATACGTTTTGTAAAAATAATCATATCATTTAAATACCTGAGGCGTTTCAAACAATGATTTAGAAAAATAAATTTTTATTTGCATAAGAAAAAAAAATGGTAAAAAATGTCACGTTTGAAAAAACAAAAGGAAATGTAATACAGAAATCTGATTTGCTACATTGTCGCTATCGACCAAAGCCTAAGAAGATGATATCGCTATTGTTTGAAATCAAATAGCCCTTTTACCAGTTCAATTGTTTCACAAATAATTTATTCAACCACATGTTTCAAACGCTTTGGTGCATCTCCAGGAAGGATTCAATAGAGGAAATCATTCTGTCATATTGCTATGATCATTATGGTAATACGACATCTGAACAGATCACATTTGACATATGATTGAATTGAATGATTTGATGGAGTGTTTTTCTGTCTCCCTCCTTGACATCAACATATCCAGGGACATCATTTAGGTGTCCTGGGACATAATTAAGGATGTCTGTTTAGATTGATACTAATTATTCTTTGTTATCGGTGAAGATATTAACATGCTTGACATGATTCATTTAGATGCATTCATCATCTCGATATGAAGGGTTATTTCTAATGGTTGCAGTGTTATACACACTGATATGAGCACCATTCAAGTGCTCTTTAATGCAAATTAAGAGGTAAGTATTATGCAGCAGAATTGATGCAGTGTCATGACGAACAATCGACATCTACATTCTATACATAATATAACAAGACAAGTTAGTTAGGCATGTACAGAGAAACTTACGAGCTAAGCAGAGTTATTTTCAACTGGTAATTGTAAATGTAACCCTTAAATTGGTGTTGGTGTCATACAAGACGATGATGCTGTAAAATGGTAGTCTTTTGTTGGTGATAAACTTCTGTTTTACAAAAAAGCCTCCTTAACTTATAGGAACATTTTTTTGCTTATCCTCAGGACTTCTACACTACCCTGTTCCTGAGACAGGAGTGGGTTGATCCCCGTCTCTCCTACGACTTGTTCAACAGAAGCGTGGTCATCAGTCACAAGCGTCTTCCAGAACTCTGGCTCCCAGACACATTCTTCCCTCAAGCCAAGGAAGAGCGGAGTCATGACCTCACTACACCAAATGTATTAATACGCCTGCAGCCCAATGGGACTATATTGTACAGTGTCAGGTCAGTCTTCAGACTAGGTTGTTGGTGATGGGATCGTTCACTCATTCATTCAGCAGCTGGTGGACAAAGGTGTTGTTCCCATCACTTATCACTCAGTAAAAGGCGACAGCCAAATTTATCAGAACAGGGGAGGTTGTTGTCCATTTTATTTATCTGTCTCGATGTTACAAATGTGTTTTCGTTACAATACACTCAGGGGCCAAAGAAACGATACCATATAAAATGTATGATAGGTTAAGCTACGAGTGATAGTTACGACTGAAACGGGGTCATTTCTTGTCTTCAAGAGCCAACTGAACTAAGTTTTTAATTTCCAAGCTACATGTATATCTGTTTGCGCTTTTGAAAAACACGCCTTTTAAAAATCAAGACTAGATAGGATAATGAAAATGGTCCTTTTGCTTGTTTTTAAACCAACTTACAGACAAAATGCATGAAAACATTATTTCTATTAAGAAATTTTATATTGATTGCATCTTTAATTTATTTTATTCCAATTCCATAGATTATGACCATAAATTACATTGAAAACGCTGTTTTGGGACCCCTGGTGTATTTGAACAGTCATACTATAATAAGTATCATGAAGTATCAATCAACCCTCGGTTATTTCTATGATTTTTCTATCCCTCTACAGTTTCACATTTGATTGTTAACTTTGTCACAAAAACAAAACTTCAACAGTTTGTTTTCATCTCGATAACTGGGATGCCATGCTAACACTAGGGAGTGAAAGACGGCGAACGATCTTTCGGAATGAAGCTCCATATAGGAATTTCTTCCTTTTCATGTAATTAATTAATTTAGAGGTGACTAAGCAGTTTGAATGTTTTTTGTTTAACTATTTCACTAATTAATGAGCAGTGGTGATTCATTTTTCAGTTCCGCATTCATGACTATATTCTTCTGTGCGTATCATTTTACAAATGCAATACGAATAGCAGAAAATGTAAGTGACTGCTTCAAACTGGCCTGCTATATTCATGAAATGGTCCATCCTTAACTCTTTGTGCTAAAGGGCATAGTCTCATTTGTGTAAACAATGTTTGATACTCTGTGGATAAAATCAATTATTTTCGCTTAGAGGTATAATGTCCAAATGAACAATTTCACATACAATGCGTCAATGGATATATCGTAACTTGAATCATCAACATGTGAATACTTACTCAGTTGCATTATACATATAGTAGAATGGATTGTCTCAATATTAGATTTTAATTTAAATATATATTATAAAGTGAAATAAATTTTAACAATATACACATTTTATTATACACAAAGTAAAATAGAAGTTATCAATATTCAAGTTTATTGTACATAAAGTAAAATAAATTTCATATATATATCTCACAAGTCTCATGGGCTTGACTAATTTATGATATGTCAATTATTTTTCCTCCCTGTTAAATGATATGGTCATTAATATTCAGTACGATACTCAGTCAGATTGTACAGAGCAGAGAGTGAGACGGTGCTGTATGTTTAGTAATCAAGGCTTTATTCGTGTGTTTGAATGATTTTCATTGTCTTAGTTAAAATGTTGTATAATAGTTAGAACATAGCTTAAATACAGAATAAAACTTCTTCTTTTAATGATTCAACCTTTTTAAATAAGTATTCATGTTAAGAAGTAGGAGTAGGAGAAATGTGTTATTGTTAAAGCCATGGTGTGTTTTTGTTGCATTCCAGGCTGACTCTACGTCTTCGATGTTTGATGCATTTGGGTAAATTCCCGATGGACGTTCAGAAATGCAAGATCCAGATTGAGAGCTGTATGTATGCAAAAACGTTTCTATGTTGATAGTTGAAATGTACAAATGTCAATGACCCGAAGAGATGTTTACATATGGCACCTGTCATTATTTTGGTTATGTAAATACGTTATTTATTCAGAGATAACTTCATATAATAGAATTAATGTGTTAATGATGATAAACTGTTTTGTTTCATTTTAAGTTTCCATCTTAATAGTAACTATACGTATACAAATCCTATGTTTATGATTTTGCTTATGCAAATGAACAACAAAACTAGATTTCAAATGTAAATCTCTACCCAATATCAAACTGCTAGCATAACTGTCCACGTTTTTGCGTTAAGTTTTATTTGTTTTTCATCAATCTAAACTTAGTGAGTCTACCTAAAAATCCCGTATTGCTATGTATTATTTCATGATTATACATAAGAACTGCTGTCCTCCAATCGTGTCATCATCTATAAAAATGGTCCTTTCATTGAAGACCTACATTGTGATGTCTTAGTAGCCAACATTACTCAGATAATTCCTACATCGGATCACTTATATTTGTTTGTTTCCCCTTCATAACAGTACTATACACAAATTTCCCGTTTCATCCTTAGGCAATAATTTAAATTAAGTCCATGCTGTTAAATGAATGTTATAAATTATAACACATGTTCTTTTTGTGATTGGAAACGTATTTAAAAAGCCTATTATATGTAGTACATCAATTCGATAATAAGAACTGCCTACACTGAAAGAGATCAACGCGATTTTATACTTTATGGAAATTTTATTAATTTTGTTGTGTTCATGACATCAATTTTGATGTTGCCCTTTACGATGTCACTATACTTCCCGGTGAAGGATCTGTTTAAATCTTCGTGACCAAAGCATGCTTGTAATCATTAAGAATCAAATACTTCTCTGTTTCCTGCAGATGGGTTTACAATAGAAGACCTGGTACTGCAGTGGTCCAATACTCGTCAGACTGTTGACGTCCTTCCAGAAGCATATCTTCCAGACTTCGAGTTCGTCAGTGTCAACACAACTTCCTGTACAACCGGATATGCCACAGGTAAGAGTTCTTTATCATATATCCAATTGTACAGATATAACGCAGACTTTTTTCTATCGTCGATGTGGCTTCTTCAGTGGCATGTAGGGTTTTGTAATCGAATTCGTTAGCTTCAATAAACTTCCTGTACAACCGGATAGGCTCCAGGTAGGAGTTCTCTTATATCTTTGACTAAATAGATTTGTATCGTTTATCTGGCTTCCCCAGTCTCATGGAGACATAACCCTTTATGTAATGTTTTGTTACTGTATATTTCAGATTTTGGTTATGGTCCGCTATTTCAAAAGTTTTATCTTCAAAACATTTACACTGCGTTATCAATTAATCATTCCTTCAGTATCTATGAACTTCTATATCTATCTATATATAAAACAAAACTGTCCTATACTAATGGCATGTTGATAGCTTGGATCAATATTTATTGAACATACAAGATTGCTTATCCTTTAATCGTGTATCTGCATAAACCAAATGTTACTCAAATATGTTAATAACATTGAATGTAGAAGCATCTTCAAGACTTATTTTCAGCTTCTAATGTTTAGAAAAACATAAGTGTATAACAGCTGGACAAGAAACACATAGTATAATAATCGTTCACTCATTCATACTTTCATTAGGATTTTATCTTTGGCTCATTCAATCAGTTCTCGGTCTTTCCTTAACTTTGATAGTACACTCTTAATGATTATGTTCCAGGGGCCTTCCCTTGTCTATCAGCTGTACTCACTCTGAAGCGAGAGATCGGCTTCTACATGATCCAGACCTACATTCCCACAATGCTCATCGTCATGCTCTCATGGGCCTCGTTCTGGATCGACCATGAAGCAGTTCCGGCCAGGATATCAGTTGGACTCCTTACAGTGTTAACAATTACCACACAGAGTTCCGGAGCTTTGTCACAGTTACCCAAAGTTCCGTATATCAAGTCCATTGATGTGTGGATGTCAACATGTCTAGTTTTTGTCTTCGCTTCCTATATGGAATACGCCGTTGCTGCTGTCCTGACGAGAAGATACAGGAAGTGCTTGATATTACGAAGTCGTCAACCGGTAAGTTGCACGTTGAACGAATAATGTTTAAAAGAGGAAATAATAAGAAACTAATAAAATAGAACATCTGTTACAAATTAGACACACCAATCACAACCTTCAAGAACTTCATTAAGATGAAGTACAATTATGTTGTTTCATGACTTGATAACCGACCGCGTTTTTCATACAAAACGAAGAAATATGAAAAAAAGCAGATGTCATATAGAAAATTCGAATGAAACAAAGAATATGACTTTCTGCTCAAAGGTACAAAAGAATAAAGATATCAAAGTCTGAATGCAAAAACTTAACTCCAGATAGTCTGGCTCACGTGTAGGACATACACGCACCGTGCTCTTGATTTAAAGATAGATGCAGTCATTGAGCTTTGAATGTATTTTCATTTCAATGTAAATTATAATTATTTTTCATAATTAGAAGAATGTGCAAAAATTAAAAACAACCTTGGAAACTTGGTGCATTTATATTAGAATTACTAAGAAAACAATGGATAGAAAAAAATGTATAACCATCATGAAAATCATGTTAAGATATCATTTTGTATAAACGATGTATAAATCTTAATGTGTGTAACATACAGTATGAAATTGTTGACGTATATATTTTATTGAATTGTACTTCTGTTATATGGGCTGAATGGCCTAATTCATGAATAAACATTGATATAATTTTTTCAGGTAATGAGACAGATGAGTCGACCCTCAAGACAAGAGAGACCACCGGAATTTAAACAAAATGGCG
Organism: Steromphala cineraria; assembly: GCA_916613615.1. Lineage (NCBI taxonomy): Eukaryota > Metazoa > Mollusca > Gastropoda > Trochida > Trochidae > Steromphala > Steromphala cineraria. Next base: position 32,310,823 of record OU744726.1, read on the forward strand.
CCAGTAACGGGCATGTTGTGGACGATACGGACAATAATTGTGAAATTCCAGACCTGTTAGAAGTGAAGTTACCCTTATTTTGTAGTCAGGACTATGGGAGGAAGTTGGAAAAAATATCGCGAGTTCTCTTCCCTATGTCATTCATCATCTTTAACATTGTTTACTGGACAACGTATCTTTTGATGTCATGAATCTTCCTTCATTTCAACCATCGAATAAATCATTCTATTTTTATACACTGTCGCCAAAATGTTTGTCATCGAATAAAAGATCAATACCTTTCTTCAATGTATTTCTTTACTTAAGGTAATTTTTGACAATGGATATTTAGTCTGCATAATTTTCATTTAAACATAATATTTATTATAATGAAATCTATATGACTTGTTGTCATGTTAATGCTATTATACGATTTTACAGCATGCAGACAAGATTATTGAAGCTTGTCCATAAAAAAAATTCTGGCTTTTTATAACCATTAGGTATGTTTTGCTAATGAGAATATACGAGCGGGAGACGTTCAAAAGTTCAAATAACAAAATGACTTCTTTGAAATACTGTGAAGAAGAACTCTTGAAAAGGTACTTATCGATTGAACCTTGATGCGATTTAAATCAAAGCTTGTTGTCTGAAACCAATGAATGAGGCAGATGAGAGTCGACTCTAATGACAAGTCTATACAAACAACGATTATTCTCTCCAATGTAAATGATCGAATATTGTATTTACACCAGGGAAGATTTCCCACAGAGTTCGTCATTGACCGTTAATGTAAGCTCAAGGACTTGTAATACTGTTCAAATACAAAGGTTTATACTATCACTTGCAAGCACGTAGGTATTGATGTTTATGCATCTTCAACTACTTCTACAAGAGATTATGACATCACATGTTAAAAAGATAGTGGAGTCAATATCATGACCATGGATGGATTATTGCGTCCTAGTGTTGAATGAACTTGTAGCGCTTAGATAACAGCATGCAAGTCATGCGTCTTTATAGTTAGATCTTCAAGATTGGAGTGTCGGCTTCTTGAGGTATCATCTAATCAATCATTGCTTAAGTGTGAAATTGAGTTAAATCATGATGAGAGCTTTCTAAAACATATTTTTGATTTGATTGCATTGGAACGAAAAATTGACAATGAAATATTACGAATAAATAACAGACCAAACAGCCTACTACGTGTAATCATGAGGCATAAGAACACTACATTTTAGCCGATTAAATTAGGACAGATCATCATTAAGACAGACTCCTATAAGACAAATCAACAAAGATATTATATAAGAACAATAGCAAATGCCTTGCCGAGTTAACAGGCAGTAGTGTTGATGCCTAGAGCAACAATAATCTTAGAGATATGAGACATGTAATGAGTCTTTCCAAATATTACTTAGGCAGTACCCTCTGGTCTAGGAGATAACACTACTGCCAAATTGGCTAGGAAGGATATTATATGAGTGTCCATGACAAACTATGTTTACGACACGAGTGGCTTAATGTTAGTATTTCCCGTGCGAGAGCGAAGGATATACTGATATTTAGGCACGCGTGTCGTAAACATAGTATGTCGTGGACACTCATATTATATTCTGCTATTACCGTAGTCCCAAAATGTAAGAAAATACTCAAAAATTACTTCTCAGCATAGGCGAACTAGCCTCCGACGGCCCGTATAGATTGTGACGTCGTAGGTGAAGCGTGACATCAAATCATTGTTTATAACGTGGCGTCACAATGAAAACTTTATATTTTGCCCTAGGGCAACATATGAAAAATATGAACCTCGATATGACTGCCCTCGTAGGTAATAATACTATCATATTGCCCAGGAAGTACATGTAACAGAGCTTTGTCATCATTGCAACTTACAATGACAAGTGTATATATTTTTATTTCAAACTTGATTGGTCCAAATTTTATAATCAGACACTATCTTACCTTAGATTATTTTCATAACGATAAACATATTCATTTTCACAATGCATTTCAACAACATTTTTCGTGATATTGCTCAGATGTACAATAATTTAAGCATTGGTATTATAAATACTTAACCAAAAAAGCAGCACCTATTTCAATTAAATTATATAATATTTGAATTAGAGCATGCTGGTTATATAATATACCATTTATTTGTAAATTTGTGTTTATTTGCTTAAAACTAAGAAAGAAGATAATATATTTACATCTGCAAGCCCTGCTAAATATTTACAGTGTAGTTGAAAAAACATACATTTGATACAGATACTCCTTTAACAAAGCAAACAATATGTCTTAAATTAGTATTTTAATTTTTTTTAAATCTGTAATTGCAAAATGTTCCAAAGCGATGAGATCGTGATGGAGCTCAACAATACCACTCTTATGTTGCTTACATGAGGCATCCTGTAATTTTCTAACGGGAACTTATTTTGATTATTTATTTTTATTTCCCATGACTTTTATCTATAGTGGACGTCAAGGTAATGTTACATGTCTCTTAGGTGTCTATTCAGTACTTCAGAACATTACAGAAAAGAACAGAATTTTATTCTGATGAATCATACAGAATGATACAGAGAACACACATATACTTACTCTTTCACACAAGAAAAAGAGTTTCTTCTTGATGTTCCTCCTGATAAGGATAATCTAAATTTAAAACGTTCTTGTAATTAAGATATCGTATCAAGTCCTGACATCCTAAATCAACAGTATTCGGTTTGGTGTCTTTGCATTACTCAATGTATATATTCACTATAAAAGATCATAAGATTCGGTCACGTCTTTCTATTTTATCCTTAAATTAAAGCAGAATGCAATAGAACGAACTGATATCAGAACACACACACATCTGTAAAAATGTCTATGCTGCTAAAGCTACAGCAATAACATGGTTTTATTTTGACAGATAAAACTAACCACTTAATTATTTCATATAATTGTATTTTGGTCACCAGTCCCTTTCACATGTCTGTTAAGTGTTAACCACCCTTGTGATCTGATTTACACACAAATACATACGAGATCATTGATAATAATGATTACATATATTTTGGTATGAATCAACTTTACAAAAGTTAAAATCGTATTTGTTACTACATTAAACTTTAAACTTAAAACTTAAGTAGCATGGTAACTTGTTTTGCTGACTTTACAACCTTATTATGCATGGAGTGTTCATGGAGGTATAAAACCCACTGTGCCAACTGTGTTAATCCGCTCACAGGCAAAGAAAATGCCATTTATTCAATCTTGCATATACACATATTCGATGTTTATAACTCTATTACCTTATATTGAAATTACTTTGTGTGTGTAAATAGTCTTTATATAGACCTATGTAGATTAAATAGACGTAATGCATATGTTTTCCTAGATCTAAAATACGCCCAAACACGTTATGAATGTGATACTTAACAGAATCGTGCAACTGTCTGAAAACAATGTTCCCGTTTTTTATTTGAATGGCAGTACTAACTGAAGACTGTGTAAAGAGGATGCATTCATGCAAGTCTTAAATGTTGTGACACGCGTGAATTGATTTACCAGTCAAGAAGAAATAAATGATCGACCACCTTTGCGAAAGAGATATCTACTGATGGTGACTTCAAGCAGCACACCTTCAATTATATGTCAGTTGTAATTACATCGCTAGCTTGACAAAGGTACACTATTTATTTAGATAGATCATTTGCTGCTTGACTGCTTACGGCTTATACGTGTCTGAATACATATGGTAGTTTGAATCAGAGCTTCTTGAATTTATTTTACATACTACAAATTTAAGAGTTGATCAACGTAATGAATAATATATGTAAGCAGTCGTATTTTGAATTGAAGTTTTAGTTGGACAAACAGCAATTATTACAAACGGTCATCGTGCCAAGTGCATTAATAATCATCATTGCAACAATACTTTGTTGGTTACTTATTTTGTAAAAGTTTTTTTTATCATCTCATGATTTAGTATTGATAACGCTATGTTTGAAAATAAATAAACTTGCCTTTTCTCACATATTAAAACTATTTTGAACATAAAATTAGACAATTTTTAAGGAAAAGTCACCAATTATAGAAGAACAATAGCAAATGCCTTGCCGAGTTAACAGGCAGTAGTGTTGATGCCTAGAGCAACAATATATCTCAGAGATATGAGACATGTAATGAGTCTTCACAAATATTACTTAGGCAGTACCCTCTGGTCTAGGAAATAACACTACTGCCAAGTTGCCTAAATCGTAGACCACTATGATACCGCCTAAGAAGTTACACTACTGCCATACTGTCAATAACATTCATATGCACTTTGAAACTTCTGTCAGTATTCATATTTCACTGAATTGTAATGAATCTATGAACCAAAAGCCACTTCCAATTGAGTCTTTGTCATCACTTTCACATTTGGGGAATGAATATGTGAGATATTTTGAATTTACATAAAGACTTATGCTATATACGTTCGAATCATAGCAAAGAGATTTAGGTTGAATTCAGGGAGTGCTCTTTAAAGGGGCAGTAGCACGTTTTTAGGGGGAATATAAGGTGATGTCAGGAAAATGAAAATTAATGGTTTCAATTGAAAGACAATGTATTTAAACTAAAAAGACCAGTAATAATTCAAATATATAACGTAAAGTTTAGGCATGAGAATCCTTTTTCTTACACAAAATGAATTAAAGGTATTCACAAAAAATGGCCGCCAGTGGATTTTGTGTGAATCCTCATACTTTGTCCTCTGGCTATGGATGATTGGCTTGTGTAATGAGATTGTTGACACAGTCAATGTAATACATTTAGCATTAACTTTTAATTATCAATGAAATATTTAAAATATAAAATTATGAAAAAACGTGCTACTGCCCCTTTAATGTGTAAACGTGCTTGTGGTTTGGAATTTAGGGAAAACATCACAAATCAACAGCATTTGATTGAGTCTCTTTGCATAACTCAATGTGTTTATATAATACAACATCATCAGGTTCATACCTTCCCATGTTTTACATTTCTTTCTGAAATAATGCAATTCAGGTTCGTCAGTGAGTGGTATATAACAGACTGACAACAGAGTAAACACAATACACGTACATGTAACCATGTGTAAATATTATCTTTGTGGATAAAGCTCCAACAATAATATGAATTTATTTTGACAGATAACATTAATCACTTAATGTATCTTAATTACTTTATGTAACGGTATTTTGATAAACAATCTCTTATAGTGTATGTTGAGTGTAGATCTGATTTACCAAAACTGATACAAAGTGCTGGCTACTAATGGTTTGGCATTGCTTCCTTAGGGCAGCTAGCTGTTAAGTTTATGGTTATCATTTTTTAAAACTTCCCCCAGTTTAACCTGTAAAAAGAGCTATCTTTGATTACAGGTTTTGTTTAGTTATACCCCCATTCCACCGAGCTTACGACGTCACTGCGACCGATTTTTGTCTCCCGGTCGTGTTCACTCTCACTCACTCCCACTGACATCGCACTGAAATCTTGGAAAGATCTCAATACTCGCACAAATGATCTTCCTCCCTCGCCATGAATCGCATATTGTCGCAGAAGGGTTTGCGAGTTCGATTGTCTGTTTTCAAAAATCGCACAACTTCTGCGATCGATGCAACTAATGGCTAACTCGCAAATTCGGTCGCAATGAGTTCGCATAGGTCTCACTGAGGACTTGGTAGAGTCGTATGTCAGTCGCATAAACTCGCAACGTGATCGTGCCGAATCGCAGTAGGGTCGCACCTTTGCTTCACTGGCGACCAAATAGTGCAATCAGTGGCGAGCGCGCCAAGACCCAAGTGCGATCCCACCAAGACCAAGTGTGATCTCGCCAAGATCCAGTGAGATCACAAGGCAACTACGAATTTCGATCCGTCTTTTGATGAGACCAATAACGAGCATTCCCGCGCTTATGAGTGACCAATTGCGAGCACTTTTGGGAGCGCACCACGAGCGACGCCAGCTCTATAAAAACCCACATGTAGCAGTTCTTTAGCAGTCGCAGAAGAATCGCCTAGCTTCAAACAAGAGTGCTTATGACACGGACGAAAATATCTTCAAGGATCTTCTTACATAAAAAGGATAGTTATATCAAAGATAGAAAAGACATTCTTGTTTATTCATTCTATTATAGAAGTGCATTGTTTTTTTACCTTACCCTGGAAGAACTATCCCTTTAATGTTCTACGAAATTGATACGCTTGACTGTAATATCAGGCTTTTAAGAGATTTGCTGAATTATTGTTTGTGTGTAACCCGGCAAAGGACTCGATCGAAAAGGTACAATAGTTTTACTTAGAACTCTACATCTATTCATAATTAAAGATGTTATTGGCTGACTTAATCTTTGCTTGTCGTAACCAATACGAGTACTGGCAAATCTAATATCAGTTTTAGTAGTATTATAAAATACACATAAAATATGGGTGATAACTTGTCCTCTATCATATTTGACTTTGTACTACTACAGAAAATGATATGCAACAGAGATTACATACTTATTCTTGTCAATTTCGAAGTTCAATTTAGAAAGCGATTGCATCATTAAACTGAAAGACGACTACTGCAGCCACATTATTCACCAAGACTCACTCAGTTTTACAATTAATGATAAACAAGCCCACAATAAATTTCAGTATTTATTAATGTACGCATTAACCAGATATATATCCCATAGACAGCCATTTATTAGTCATTAATGGGACGATGTGTTTATCACACCACATGCTAGAATGTTCATGACATATTTTAGTCTTCCTGTGCTGGTGTCCGTCTGAGGGTCACCATCCTGTCCTGCCACGGCACTGCCCCTCTAGCTGTGTCATTGAAGTAGTCCTGGAGGTACTGTCTCTGATCTTTGGCTGCTTTATGATCACACTTTGAGGAACACGGAGGAGTCGGGTGTTCATCTATATAGAGAGATGTTTTGTCGCCATGAACCTAATACAATGCAACCTCATGTAGTTCCTAAACAATTGTGGATCTTCTTGTTTCAACTTTTAGACGAGATGATAGTACTGACAGTGTTCTTGTCTCTCCACACTGTATGCCGTCGACGCCTTCTCCTTCTTCCTTGACAGTGTCTCATAATAGCCAAGGTGCAATCACCTATATACTGCAGTTCTTGGTTACTTCCAAGAAGAAAAGCCACAATCAGGGCCATTTCATTTTCCATCTTCTCTCCATGCTAGTCAGATTCAGAATGACATGGTATCAGTCGCTCGCAGTTATATTTATACTTTGGACCCGACCAGTCTTGCAAAAAGTTGTGATGAGGTCGCATATATCTCAATGCAGTCGTTTAAGATGTCGCAATGATCGTACTGGGATCGCACAACACTCGCAACTATCGTGACGTGGTCGCAAAGGATTGCATAAACCGTCGCACTAGTCTCAATTTCTCGCACAAAGTGTCGCTGACCTCTCAAGTCGGTCGCAATTTGATCGCAATGCAATTGCAGAAGCTGTCGCGGTGGTCTCAGCATGATCGTAACCCCTCGCATAGAAAATCGCAAATTCGGTCGTACCTAAGTACGACCTGTGGAGACAGGTTTGCGATCTTTGCGACTAATAATATCAGTCTCACCTCTGTCTCAACGTGCTCGCCATGAAATGTCACACGTGACCAGAGTTTGGTCGTAATGCGATCGTATAGCCAGCTTGGTGGAACCGCAAACTAAAAAATGTAAAAAATTGGTCGCCTAAATGGATACGACCGCTGCGACCAACTGGATCGCGAAGGTCGCGTACTGTCGCATATAAGTCGCGGCTCGGTGGACGGGGGGCATTACAACTACTTATTCATCGAGGATTCATAATCATAATGCAGATATATTCTTATATATCAAAATGGTACGTTAATAACGCTATTCACAACTAAAATACTTTGTTGACGAAAAGTCTTAAATGGACCCAAACAGACTTAAAAGACTTAATTTTAACGTTGTAGAGTGCGATACTTCAGTTTTAAATGTTAAAAATAAACACTTTACAGAGTCTTGTCAACGAGAACGCAAATTGCTCAGATAGATCATAACAGTCAACATCAATCTATGTATTTGAACGTCAGTGCCAATATAGAACACGATATTTAGCCATTTAATGTGTACAGAGATCAGCGCATTTAAGTCTTAAATGTTTTGACATGTAATCCCATGATAAACATGAATTGATTTACCAGCCGAGAAGAAATAAACGATCGACCGCCTTTGCGGAACACTTTGCAAATTGAGAAACATATATCTTTTAGTGGTACATTCAAACAGTAGCCCTTCATTTAAATACCAGCTGTAATTACACACGCTAGCTCAACAAAGGTACACTATTCGTTTAGATGAATAATTTGCTGCTTGCCTGCTGAAGGTTTTTACGTTGTTGAATACCGATAATTGTTTAAGTGAATCTCTTGAATTTCTTTAACAAATATTATGAGTCGTTATAAAAAAAATTGTAGGCATTCTTGGACAAACAACAATCGATTAAAAGGGTGACCATGTAAAGTGAAATAATAATCATCATGGAAACAATACTTTGTAAAATCATTGTTTCATTGTACTTTTTGAAAAACTTATTTACCATCTAGTAATGTGGTATCGATTATGCTATGTGGCAAATTGGCACACTGTTCTAATGCTATAGTCACTTCTCCTATGTATTTTGAATGAAAGACATTAGACAAAAGACCGACATGGTACAAAACAATTAAAGCTTGAGAGATATAATCTTGAGAAATACGAGGACAATAAAAAGACATTAATGCTTTTAAGATAAAGAAAATGAAATATTAATAAGCTTGATAAAGGCAATATCGCATTTGAAGATTAAAAACGAAAGAGACATTAAAATGCAGTATGATAAAAGATAGATACATTAAAAATTTGGAAATATGAAATGGGACAATAACTTATATCTAAACTCATCGGCAGAAGAATATTATCACTTTTTGAACTGAAATAATAAAAATATCAGCATCACATTTAAAGTGAATCATCCTTAAATTAAGTTTTTATAACTTTAAAAAAAAATCTCGCATTTCGAAAAGAATGCAAATTGATTAGAGTCATCAAAAGTCAAACAACTGCTCATATTCGAATACGGTCATCACCAATATGGAAAAACACTTACAAACTAGCTAAGTAGGATTTAGATTGTAAGATATAAAAGATGACGTCACAAAATCCTTCTAATTTCGCTTAAGTTATGGGTTTTTATGTGTTTACATTCGTCTTTGGCATATTTTTTGTATTATGTAAGATTGTTTACAATATTTATCACACAAAACTGTGGAAGATCAAGCGATATCTCCTAGGAGATATCGGTTGGACAGTAGATTTTGAACAATGTCCTGTAATCAGAAAATACATGACATAACAAACATTTTACATCATCAGTCATGACGTCACAATGCCATGACGTCACAATGTCATGACATCACTGGTTTAGAAGTTTTAGGGCTATGCGGTGTACAAAGATGCACCTGCTAATGCTAATGTGATGAAAAATGATTTTGGATGATAAATAGAATCTCACCCTCGTGTCTTCTGATATCAAATATATCAACATTCGTTGATAAAGTAAAATATCCCCGGCAAGCTTTGGATATTTGTTACTTTTATCAACTTGTGTTGATATATTTGATATCAGAAGACACTTGGGTGAGATTCTCTATTTATTATTTAGGAGCGTAAAAGGTATGAATATGAGAGTCTGTAATTTGTATTTTGGCCCCCTTCTCAAGTTTAATTTCTGATGCGCAATACCGATTATTTGAAATAACATTTCCAGGTTTTTTTTTATATACAAGACCTTCTTTATTTCCAACGTCTAGCCCTTATATAATGAGAGTCATTTCAATGTATGATAACTTTCTTTTATCGATGAGTTTATGAAACTATGTGATTTGAAATAAAATAACATTCGAAGACCTTTTGCTTCGCTTGAGGTAAAAAACAAAACATACATACTATAAGACAGTGAATCGCACCGTTACCGTTAATAGTTCTAAAATCATACTTAAATAAATCCATGATATTTGAATAATACAGCAAAAAAGTTTATCTTTTTAATAAGTAAGTTAGGAATTTTTCTGAATTGGATGTGGTATGATAAACAGAATTAAATCATCACCATTATCATCCAATGACAAGGTGGAAGAAAAGTTAATTGTGTAAAATGAATAGTCACAATCACAATCAAATATTAATCAAAGTTATAATTACAGGATTTGATCAAATTCTTGTTAATCCGATAAAGATCATGACAAAATGTAACAATGGAATAGGATGTGAGATCAATGTTCAATTGGACTGCTGCTATGTATAAAGAACTCCTAGAGGAAATGAGAGTTGACATGCTTATCCGATTTCATTAATGGAAAGCATCTGATAAGTAAGTTCCTGGACTAGAAATCCTTTATGTCAGTAACCGGAATAATGGACAAATTCATTTGCAATGGCTAACATCGACAATAAGGTGGTACCATAGTCAACCAGTGAACGACCAACGTGAAAGTTTTTTCAAATTTCATCACATTTTATTTCATATATCCAATCATTATTTCAGAAACAATGTCAAAGTTAGATGAGATACGGTCAAATATCCTTGACTTTTGAATCGACTGGTACTCTGAAGCTAAGAGTGTCCATTATGTTCTCTATTTGGTCAGTTATAAATGTTAAAGCATTGACTTGAGGCATCATTGTTAGATTGATGTTTGAAGTTTGAAGTTTGAAGTTTGAAGTTTGATGTTTGATGATGATGATGCGTTTTCATTTACCACTAATTATAGTTGTGTGCTCATGGATAGTCAAGAAGGTAAGCCAATTAAATGTTATTAACATACATCGTGTGTGTGTTTACTGAGCACATTGGTGTAGTGGTTGGTTTGCTGGTTAAAATACCGGGGGAGAAACCAAGCATGTTTGACCTTGGGCTCAATCTTTTTTGCATTCCCTGGACAAGGCGCTTCATCCACATTGCACTCAATCAACTCAGCTTTCGAAATGGGTACCTGAAAGCATCCACATTGGTCATGATTAGCGCTAACTTGATCACGTTTGATATGGAGAGGATTACTTTCCGTTGTCCAATGAAAACATTATTTATGTTTTCGTTCTGTACATGAGAAATCTTTATAAATCCTATATTTCAACTAATTATTGTCTTCTTCAAATGCAATACACACATCAAGACATGCTCCTCCAATTAGTCCTGATTGATTGACAATCACATTCTTAACATTGACAACTTGTCTGTGTGATGTCTAGGATGAAATAATCTAAAAACGTTATAACATGTCCATTGTTTAAAACAGCCTCTTTTCTTACAAGATAATGGGAACAGCTGCAAAGAAATTGTTTACTACTTATAAATCACAGATCAACCTTTAAAATGCATCATTGTCCATTAAAAATACGTGAAGTCGGATTCCTTTGCAGCTGATGACAAATGGTGTTTGTTTACTTACCCTATCTATACTTATATTGTTATAAAAGACATATAAATATTTAGATTGTCTGGTTGTGAAGGAGATTTCTACATCATCAATTACCAGAATCCAGGAATTGTGTATTGATTCAATATGATAAATATTAACTTTAAAAACAACACTTGTTGTTATAAAGGTTCGTTATAAAGGTATAATCTACCATTATTTCAAAAATCAATGGGAGCAAGTCTCTAGTTTGCTACCTACTACTTACTTTCTCATTACATAAATATATGAGATAGAATACTGACAATTTGTGTTCACCATTAAAATATAAATCTCTCCAGAGATAATTCTCTTTGTCCTTTGAATGTCCAAGCCACAAATCACAAAACGTGAAATGTCACCAAACAGCTGGACACAAGAACATTATTACCTCGTCATAATAACCATTTACTGGAATTTCTTATTAACATCCCAGGGTACAGCCGATATCCCAAAACCGTTCCTCGGTTTTGGATTCGCATGACAAGTATATAGAGGATATTATATGAGTGTCCATGACATACTATGTTTACGACACGAGTGGCTAGATATTAGTTTTTCCCGAGCGAGAGCCGAGGGATATACTGATATTTAGACACGAGTGTCGTAAACATTGTATGTCATGGGCACGAATGTAATATTCTGTTTATTATCGTAGTCCCAACATTAAAGAAAATACTCAAAAACTACTTCCCAGCAAAGGCGGACTAGCCGCCGCCGGTCCGTTTAGATTGTGACGTCATAGGTGAACCGTGACGTCAAAGCATTGTTTATAACGTGACGTCACAATGAAAAAGTGATATTTTGCCCTAGAGCTACATATGAAAAATATGAACCCCGGTATGACTGCCCTCGTAGGTAAAAAAGTATGTTTTAGAAGGACGTTCTTATAAAATAATGTTTATGTACGCAGCTGTAAAGTTAAAAGAGAAGATGATTTTCTCTTTGAATCATATAATTCAATTAAGTAACTGTTTCCCACACATAAAAACCAAAATACATTTGTCATTTCCTTTGTGAGTTGGTTGTTTGATTTTCTTCCAAGAAAATGTTTTATACATTAAGAGGCTGCATTAAGGAAAACTAAAGTGGTAACTGAAGAATATGAAATAACATGTATTTCTTTGCAATGTTTAAGGAAAATTATTATTTAAAAGTATTTAAAGTATTTAAAAATATTTGATTAACAAAACTCTTTTAAATTTTTTTCTGCAATCATCTCTATATTTCAAAAGTAGAGGTCTGAATAAATGTGTCACGCTCGATAAATGACAACGACCGTAAAATTACAAATATTCCATCACGAGAAAAGGATTTATTTCAATTGAAGGAAAATATATATCCATTTGTCTATAGAAACGATAGATAGTAAGCAAACTGCTTTATGTTCTCTGTCAGTATCAGGAAGTAGCACCCATCACTTAACTGCTGTCACGAATGATCGATATCGTCACACCATTAGAATAACGACAGGTTGCATGATCCATGAGCACATGCCTACGAATGGTAGCAATCTGGTTCTTCTGGGTCTCAGAATTGTTAGAAAATCATATATCTTCAGAGTTATTTAGATGAATTTGCATAAGTATTGATGTACCGTATGATATATTAATAGTTTATTATCATTAGATGTACATTGTAACTGTACATTTACAGTTTCTAAAGTAGCAAAATTTGTGTGTGTTTGTGAGATAATTGGTAAATTGGTAGTTGGTAGAAATGTACTAATGTTAGAATAACAATAGCTACATATCCATATTGTTTCGCTACAGATTATTGATGACAGTTATCTTGTTTCGATTATAACTGATTCCACTGCCTGTAGAGAATGTAAGGAAATTTTGTTGGTTGTTTATCTTTCTTTTAATGAGATGCTTTATACGTCACAAGGCTGTATAAGGGGAAACTAAAGAAGTATATGAAATAATATTGATTTTATTGCAATGTTCTAAGAATGCCTTCCTCTTTGTTTACAGAATATGATATCAAAACAATGGCAGTATAATATATAATTAGATATTAAATTATAAAGAATAAAATGTGGTCACAATCATTCAAGACAAGTCTTTGAATGAGTCATAAAAGATGAAATTAAAAACAAACAAACAATGAAAGCCTAATAATATATTGAACTGTAAAGAATGTTTCGGATATTAATAACTCAAACAAATTTGTGTTTAACAAATGTATAATTAAAACAACTTCAAGCCTTTCAAAGCAAAAAAAGTCCTAAAATAAGTCATTTTGCAAGGGCTCATGTGTGGGCATCAGCTGTTTCCCTCCTGGCTTAATGAATATATCGCCTTCAGTCTATAAAACAGCCCAACCCAACATTGATTGGTGCAATGATTAAGTACTTAAGTTGTAACAATATGTAACAACTCTGGTTGAATGACATACTGTGCAATCTTTAGACTTGTCACGATGTAATGTTATTCTTACTTTAATTATATGTTTTATTTCTTGGTTCTATAGATAAAACTAATCCCTTGCAAGAAATAGTTTAGTTTAACGACCATGAAACGCAAGGAAGCTCGTTTAATGAAGTCCAATGACAAGGAAACCCTAAGAGTTGAATGAAGACAAGGATACATTAAGATTAACAGTCTCACATCGGGAGGATGGTTTAAAACGAAACCAGTAAACCCGTAACCACTAACCCATGGCCTGTTACTTGTTCCAACGTATGTAACAAAGAATGTGAGTTTATGTGAAACATCTAACGTGTTTGTAAAGCATCAGGCTAGCGGATAGTCCTGCTTCATGACTGTGTATTAAAAAAGAGCCTTTTATATAGTCTAGATCCTATTTCTGCAAGTCTAGATTGACTCAATACACATATGAAAAGCCTCAAGAAATAAAATAACATAAATGAAGGTATAGTACTTATTTAAAATATTTCATAGACTAGAATTTAAGTCTACCTAGCGGCCAACTTTGAATCGTGAGAGGGCTAGTAGAGGCACAAACAAAGGTTTGAAATAACACTGTAGTCTGTGAAATTGTAAACGTTTTCATCTTCGCCGATCAAATGGATGACCTTGTTGAATCGTCGCAGGCAGAAAGAGGGGAGCTATCATGAAAAACTATTTTGGTTCTATTCGTTATTTCGTAAGCACACAACATTTTGGTAGTAGACCTGTTGACAGTGGTATATTCTTTACATAGTACACACTATCAATCCACTTTTGTCTGTTGGAGGTTCACATAATAGATAGTTGCACTAGAAAATGATACAAATAACGAACTTCGAATGTCTATACGCATCAATTATAAAAGTAGTTGTTACAAATAGATGAAATTTCAACAAATTGTTTATATGTAAGATTTGTGAACATTTTCAAGAGAGTCGTAAAATATTTGAATATTATTTTCTCTAATGGTGACACTAAGAATCTGTCAAGTTAACTTCCATACTAAACTTTGATTTGGTCACTTTTTCTGGTAGAAGGAACTTAAGGTTCGTAAATCAATTTTATGTCGATGTATTTACACAGTGCTCAGAGTTTCTGAGCTGTCCATAAATGGTCAATGGGAACCTTTATATGAACTCTTCCCTTCAATAATGGAAATAAGAATCATCAGCTGTATTGACTTATCATTTGAAATCTACTCGCCCCTTAACTAGAACTGGACAACCTCTCTGTGGATATAAAGGATGTTGATTTAATGAGCCATTAGTTTGCCTATTCCACCAAAGAAAGAGCAAACACAATCGATAGAACCAGATCTGATCAAATCCTTCAGTGTACAGGTTCTAGATTGCGATGGACTCCATATCGTACTAGAATTACCTGACATTGCACCACTTATCATCAATTGTTGTTATTGGTATTTTAAAAACGCAGGATGTTCTGAAACATGTTAACTTTTTTTTAATATATTTTTATATTTTTGTTGCATTTTACAGAGTTGCGCATACATCAGAGGAATATCATGAGTTTATCTGAACAATAAATGACAGCTGCTTGACCAAAACTTGTTGAACATATTAACATCAGAAGATATTGTTGCTCCATATTTTGTTAGTTCATAGTATTTGGCAAGTTCCCGTTTGATATTATTGAAATCTGGTTTCTTCTGCTGTGCTCGTCTGTTAAAAATGAGGTTTTTGATAATTATTATGATTATATTTAAAGGATAATTGTTTCTTTGAGTGTAACCCAGAAAAACAGTTTCCAAAGATATGCTAATATTTATCTGGGCTTCGGTAAACAACCAGTCTTTCAATTCATACCAAACGGGACGTACACTGATGCATTCCCAGAATAAGTGAACAACAGACTCTTTTTCTTTCAAGCAATAACAGCATAAGTCGCTGTCAACGTATCCCATTTTATATAGACGTGAATTGGTAGGTAAAATATGATGCAATATCTGATACTGGAACCATTGAAGTTTGGTAGCCTTTGTGCATTTAAATGCCACTAAATTATAACTTGGACGTTCAAGTTCACAAATGTCATGACCAAGTATGTGTTCCCATGTTGATTTATAAACATTTGCTTTTGCATTAATATTCTATAATAATTTTTGGAGCCTTTCGGATATTTCAGTAAGTTGGCCAGTTGAAAGGGAATCAATGGGTTTGGAAGCTTGCGCATATTGACAATATTTTGTTTCTGACAGTATGTTTTGATAGATTGTATAATACCTAAATAATCCAAGAAATTAACATCAACTGAGTATATATTACAAAAATATTTGTGGGTATAAAATTGCCCATTATGATCGATAAAATCATTCACAAATGTTAACAAACATGTTAATTGTTAGAAGAAAAATTTCAGTGCTTTGACAGACAACTAAAAGGGGCAGTCGCAGTTTTTAAATTTGTTTATGTTTTTCAATTTTTCACTGATAATTGTACGTTAATGCTAATTGTATAATTATTTAGATAGTGTTAAAAATCTCAATACACAAACCAATCATCCATAGTCGTAGAACAAATTATAAAGGTTCACATAAAGTCCATTGGAGGCCATATCTGTCTGAACACCTTTAATTCATTTTAAGTAAGAAAAAGGAATCGGATTGCTGAACTTTACATTATAAATTTGATTTATTACTTCATTTAATTTAAATACATTGTCTTTCAATTGAGACCATTTGATTTCATTTTCCTGACCACCTTATATTCACCCTTAAAACGTGCTACTGCCCCTTTAAAGCAAGATAGGGGTTCAACATGAGTTAGTGTTTATGGTGTATCTAATTTGTGACATGGTTTAAATTAGAGAGCATGAACTGGTTTCAATATATCGATGTATGATAGTATCGTTGATTTTCCATTTTCTTCTTAATGCTCTATTTTGAATTGAATTGCTTATGCTTATGAATTTCCCAGTATGTTGTTGTGTAGCTGTTTAAACGTTCTATTTAGAAGTGTAGATTCATTTCCCCACCTTTTTTCAATGAATTTGTTTTTAAAGGGAACTTAACATAAATGAGAAGAAACATTTTTTTTTTGGATTTCTTGTCTGTTATTTGGTGGAACCTTTCGAAAATATATGTTAATGCATCGGATGATCACAACAGAAATATAAACCCCTAATATAAAGATGTTTAAATTCATTCTTATTGCCGTTTTAGTATCCATGAGGATAATACCTTTTCAACCAAGAGAAAAAAATCAATTATTAAACTTTCTCATCATATATCTACTTATTAAAGACATTAAAGGGGCAGTAGCACGTTTTTCGGGGGACTATAAGGTGATGTCAGGAAAATTAAAATAAACGGTTCCAATTGAAAGAAAATGTATTTAAACTAAATAAAGCAGTAATAATTCAAATATATAACGTAAAGTTTAGCCATGCAATCCCTTTTTCTCACACAAACTGAATTAAAGGTGTTCACAAAAAAATGGCCGCCAATGGATTTTATAGGAAACCTCATACTTTGTCCTCTGACTATGGGTGATTGGCTTGTGTAATGAGATTGTTGACACTGTCAATATAATACATTTAGCATTAACTTACAAATTTAAACGAAATATTTAAAATATAAAATTATCAAAAAACGTGCTACTGCCCCTTTAAGGGAAGTAATATTCCGTGCCAAAATTACCCCATAACACACCATTCTGAATGTACACATTTATACATTCTGTCGAAATTGCGTTTCAAACTTCTTCTGTGCCTTTAAGTAATCTGAGACGTGCTCTGTCTTTATCAGCAGATTGCAATTCTACACATTGTCTACAGTTCCTCCTTGGGGAGATGTGCCAAAATGTTTTCCAAAGTAACACATTGTTATGGAATTATTGGCTAGTGACAAGTAATACGCAGTATCAATCTAATTGATAATAATACCATCATCATCATAATTTGTGACTTGAAATCCCTTTGCCCTCCTCTGTAACTTCTCCCATGGTTGACTATGTCAAAGTGTGAATACGTTGATATAAAGAATAACGGACAATGCTCATGCCACCTGTATTAAACGAGTAGAAAGAAGAAGAGGATATGGATTATACACCAAGTGCAAAAGCGCCTGTAACAATTTATATGGGGTAGACTATGTGATATATATAGATAGACACTATACATATCACATAGTCTACCCCATATAAATTGTTACAGGCGCTTGTGACTCCAATATCATACAAATTGACCCAATATTTACAATTTTACTACTGGTATTTAAAAATTATTTGAACAAAGTTGAACGGGGGTATGAGAGCTCTGCTCGCATCTACACTTGTTAAACATATATTGTAAAAAATGTCAACGAGGAAGACACAATTTTTCTCTAGTCCCTTATCCAAACATTACAAAAACAACACCAATCATCAAAGAACGCCGGTTTTCGTCTTCATGCGAACCCCCTGAATCTATATTTTCGACGTCGTGCGAATAACCCCCATGCATCAAGTGCTTGTGTTTCTAACATCAATAAGCAACTTTAAAGGCCGTGCTGTAAAAACAATATTTGTGTTTTGTTATATTTTCTATGCTGTGGGGATGTCTTCGGACTGGACCATTTACGGAATTATGAGTAGGTATATTTTTTCTGATGAATTTATTTACGTAACGAACTGTCGGAGATATGGTTAGTGCGCATGTCAAGGGAATTCCATCGGAGATTCGTTTTCATTTGTGACATAGATACGTCGCTGCTTAGAACAGCTATATAACCATTTTCTAAGATTGAAATAAATAATAAATCTTGCTAGCAACAGATGGCGTTTAAGTTATAAGTGCTTGCTTCAATGACATATCAAAGATTCTTCCTTTTAAAGTTTGTTATTAACTCAGGCAATTAGAATGAACAGCTGGTGCTCACACATTAAACTCTTACAGAAACGTTTTTATACAAGTTTTGTAGTGATTTAGCATATCAAATGCGACTTTCCTGAACCTGTTTTCTACTGATGAGAGGACCAGTGTTGTTGAAGCATGCTACCTCATTCCAGGAGTAGATTAAGATGTTTTATATAATTGGATTGTCTTCAGCAACAAATATCCAAAGTCGATGCAGCGTTAACGTTGAGCATCAATAGGTGCTGGGAATGTCATTAATGCATTGACAGAGATGTACCTTTGTTGTATATTTTTCCTTCCAACAAAGCAATTTTGAGCATTTTTATCGCGGTTTTATAAAAGACATTGGTTAAATGAATTAATTTTCAGGATCAGCAGGATCATTCGAGTTTGGAGTATCAATATTCAATAAACATAAGCGTTTTACTACATGCATGTTTTGAATTGAATTATCTTATTTTTCTTATTTTTGGAAATGTGATTCCATCCCGAGTAACAGAAAAGATATACAGATACAGTTTATACAGATGAAGGCGTTGTCTCCGTGACAACGTATATGTTTGATAATAATATTTAGGCACCAACAGGTTGGACCACTTCTACTCAGCAGCTGACTGGAAACAAAGATGGAAGGAAGAATCAAACTGGTAGCTATAATAACGGCGATGCAATATGGGGGTTTATCGCCGCTTTCAAGAGTATTTCACATCGCGGCTGCTAGTATTATTGCAGGGAGAAAGCCCGCAACACTAGTGTGGCTATGTATTGCGATGAAACCTGCGAGCATCGGCTGGAACTAGCGAACCATGGGTAGTAATGCGCTGAAATTCAGTGTAGCATTGCACCCAAACTTAACTGCGTGAAGAACAGTTCTCTACTGCGGACAAGGTTGCCGAGCCTCTTGCGAGGTTCGAACCACGGACCTTCGATCCGAAGCCGAAAGCGCTAACCACTGCGCTATTCCGCCCCTGGGGACCTAGGCCAGGAATGAGGCACAGGTGAACATCGAAGTTTAAAACGTCTTCGTTTTGAGGAACAACTATGAATAGAATTAAAGGAATGAATTTATTAATATTTACTAACAGTGTTCATACTTTAAGGGCGTCAAGTTCTACATACTTAAGTTGACCACTGCAAGAGCAGATATGACTCGTGTCCACTTTAGCACTCGGAAGATCGTGTAAGACTTCTTGAATTCATTGTATATACAATGTAACAACGAAACATTAAATAAAATATACAAACCATTTTACCCCATATCTCCTTACTGCCAGTTACATCAATAATTCCATGACTATTAAGGAATGAATTGAATTATGGTTATGAATATTTTCGCTACTACTATTTATCATGGATTGAAGTTGTATTTCACCTAAAGAAAATAGCACTCAAAGTTTTTGAGGCATAGGTTAATCTTTGATATACTTATATATACTTTTGTTGCAGTCTCATTTGTGTTAGAAGTCAGGGTTTCAATTACCGGTAATCAGGTATTCATAATACATGATTTTTTGTGCCCCTGAATACTTGCACCGGATATTAATCTGCATTTTAGCTCAGTTAACCATTACACTTTAAGTTCTATGAACTGATTAGTTTTAATCAATGCTAACTTTAAAAGCAAGGAAATAGTTATTTGAATCAATTTTGCCTTTTTATGTTATTTGAGTTTTTTTATCTCCTAAGAAGTAAATTTTATATATAGGTTAACATAGTTTTATGGTTACAAGGACAGTTCAATCTTACTTATGTCTACAATCAAGTCAACAAAGTTAATATTTCTTTAGATATGATTCTTGTTCTTTTCGTTAGAGGTAAGGAGGAACCATGATATGAAATAGGATAATTATATCATGCATAAATCACAGACTGTGTCATAGAGTTGTTCTCGTTTTGATGTTTTGGAAACAATCAGTTATTAACGAATTCAAGGAGACAAAAACCTTTTCTCTGACAGCTAACATCATTTAATACCCTAAGGTTCATACTAAAGCAATATCGTCTTCCCAATTAATGTGCTTTGTGACAGGAGCAAGTAAATCCCCCATCAATTATATCACCCATAGCTTTAGATCTACCAAAAAGAAAAGACACCAATCCCAAAAATACAATTTCCTAACAGAGACGATCAAACAGTACCATTTCATATATAAATCATATTGTAGTATTTGGTGTCAAAGAAGTAGTTAATATACCATCAAATTGGCGTTTGTAGTGATAATCAATAACATAGGGTAATTTTTACTTGAACAAAATCCCAAATAAACAAGGCTGGACCAACTTTGACTTCAAACACATCCTTTTCTCAAGATGTCAATTTATGTTGTTCGAAATGAACTCTTTCAGGATTCACAAACAAATAATTCTCTACACATACAGATTCGATTTGAACATGACAAAATTAACAGACATTATGTAGTTCCTCATCATTATGTGTCCATTGAAATGCAAAGTAATGTATTACAAATACAGAGAAATAACTGCATCAACAATTCCAATTCAGTAAAATGACACATCAACTGACCCCGAGGTGAACAGTCTAGTAATTGAATCATAGATGCTACCCTGGCCACTACCAGATCTTAATCTACTCCTGTAAGGCTCCAGTAAGACTAACTATAACATCGCTTCTGTCACAAGATTAACCTTATGATGTCAATTATATATCTAAAAAAGTTTTCACAAAGGAGGCGTGTGACACATACAAAGGCTTCGGTCGATCAATCGGAACCTTCACCAAAGAAATGCTGTGATAGGACTCCCTTCAGCGAAGAGAATTTAACTTCTCCGGGAGAATGGGCCTTAGGGGATAGCTGATAATTCGGTATGTTAATGTAGAAGATAACATTCTTCATTTGTTAAATCAGCAATGATTAAGTTCCATGTTGTGTCATCATGTTCAAATAAATTCTATTACTATTTAGTGTTAAAACATTGTATGGACAAGTCTATCAGACCATATAAAAGTATTTCTAAACTATTACTATTTGATAAAGTTCAGTTCTTTATAAAGGTTATATTATTGTGTGTTTGGTTTACTTGCTTATGTAACTATCCGATCACTTTAGATAAATACAAAACAGTAAACTATTTGTAGGTTTTACAGGGATGTACCACAGCGTAATGACGTTAGGACTCAGGCGTTATTTTCACCTGGGACTTCCTTTCGTTTTCATCTTTGGCCTCCGCGCATGCTTTATATCATATAACCCTGATGAACTACAGAAGCCAAAGTCTTACTTGCAAGCGATTTTAAGGACCTATTACAGTATCTTTATTTCTTTTGTTGTAAAAAAACAGAAGTACGATTTTTGAAAATGTTATATTTTCATTTTTTTACCTTCATCTGTAAGGAAATGTTAAATGTATTTTTGGATGGTGTCAAAAATTCCATTACACAAACCAATCAACCATAGTCAGAGAACACATTTTTTTGCAAACATCTTTAATTAAATTTTTTAAGAAAAATGAATCTCATGCCTGAAGTTAACATTATATGTATGATTTATTACTGCTTCAGTTGGTTAAAATGTCCAACTTTTTTCAATTGGAACCATTTATCTTCATTCTCTTGACATCTTCTTATATTTCCCACTACTTCCCCTTAAAAACCCAAAACTAATCATAGCGATGTAGCTAATTTTAAAAATATTAGATATTTTCATGAAAAAAATAATTTCCATCTTGATAATTGTGTACATAACGAGCTTCCATAAAACTTCCATAAAAGAACGCCAATAACGATGTCTTATCGTTTCCGCAACATTATCCAGGAAAACAACTTTTCTTTATAACGTTGTCATTTTAAAAACAGAACCATTGATAAAAACAACAATAACAACTTCTTTGTTGTGAAAATCACGATATTCTTGAGTAGATATGTATTATTTTCATAATATCTTAAAACCATAATTATAATATTTTTTGTTATGTCCTCCGCTAAGGTCCTCTCAAAGACTTCATGTCACTGATAGCATGAACAACCTGATCAAGCCAAATACCAGGATTATATTTTATTATGACGAAAAAGGCTATATTAGTTTTTCTCTTATCAGCATTACTTCAATAACTATTATGAACCCTTTTGATTGTGAATGGTAAGCATGCACTACACAATATCGGGTTCTTTGTAATTTCTGTAATTCATTATAGTTAGGTCACAATGATGCAAAGTGAAGTACGTTTCAGAATATAAAGCAATAATGACGAATGGTCTGATTATAAACTGTGCTTACGTACAAGTGATAATTTCAGGTGTTATTCATATGTGAAATGAATATGCCTTATTAAAAGTATTGATAAAAATATAATAACAACTGAGATAATAATGATTTACAATAAAACTCGTATCATTTTGTTCCAATAATACTTTTTCCTTTGACACCATTCATCACTTCATGTAACATTTGTCACGAAATATAGATTGTTCATTATATTGTGCTGGAATGAATATCTGATATAGATTCTTTATATTTTTTATATGAATGATTTGCAATTGAAAACTACATAAATAAACTTGGTCTATTTTTGTGACACTCCTTTTCTGTATAGTTGCAACTATCATTATTTTGATTTAATTGTATCATTTTACACGACATAATCTAATGACTCAATATTACATTAGTATGATAAAACGCCGCAGATATACATGTATTATTAATTGACTATCAATGATATGGCACTAATACAATCTAAACGGCCTACACTATACGATTCGGCAACTGGGCCAATACAGGTAAGCTGGGCCAATACGGGCCAAACTGAGCCAATACGAGCAGACTGGGCCAATACGACTCTGAGCATGCGCATATACACAAATGGCGCAAGTCCGAAGCTATCGCTTCAAAACTTTCAACATATATTAGAGTTTACCACTCTCTTTTATAATTTTGATTTCGATGAAAATGAACTCTCTAAAGTTGTACAAGTAAATCACAAAGAAGTTAATTAATAAAAATGTCATTAATCATGTTTTTCCGTATTGGCCCAGTTACAGGTCCTCGGTCCGCTGTATTGGCCCTTGGCTTCGCCTCGGGCCAATACAGCAGACCTCGGACCTGTAACTGGACCAATACGGAAAAACATGATTAATAACATTATATTAATGACATCATGATGACATTAATTTTATCCAAAAATTATGTTAATAAATTGTTCCAAAGTTAAGTTTGCTGTTATACAAATGTTCATCAACAAGGAAGACATATTCTATTGTCACATATTGATATTTTAATCAGGGTAGGGGCACTTAAAGTGTGACTTCTATCAAAACCCATTAAACACAGATATTTTAACAAAACATTAACCAGACACCAATGACGTTATTCAAACTACTGCACCTATGTGTTAATGTTTACGTGACAATACTTGTTACATCACATGTCTCTATAAAGTGAATTTTAACAAATTGTGTCGTGTACTTTCTTTTGCCTGGCGGTTTATGTCTTCTATAAGTTAAATAGTATGATCATTCATGGGATCAAACACTACATAATCCATTTAACCAGTTTGATAGAATCTAAGTTTTAAAAGCTAATGAATTGTGTCTCTTATCAAACCTGGTATTCTAAGATAATTCGATAATAATTTTAGTTCTGTACATTGAGGACTGAACACTGATCCAGTAACCCAAAGCGACTTATTGTTCTCCAGAAAGTGTTACAGGCCGAATATCAAACTGCAATATTTTTACTTTTATTTTCACTGTTTTCGTATGATGATTAGGAATATTTTGCGACCAACCATGGGAAGATCGAAACGTAAGCCCTGGCATGTCGACATGAAGTAAATATGATATAAAGCTTTCGACGAAAGTGATGTATTTCTTTTCTCAATAGCTAAATTTCATCACGAACCGCATGCAAGTATGATAATGTGGCTTTACAGGACCATTGATGGTTCTAAATCGGAGATTGACATATCATAATATATAATTGGTTATTATTTGTTTTAACACAAATGTGATGAACTTGTAGAGAGGATAATAAGCAACCATATTTCTACATTGAATTCGCTATTGAAATTAGACATTGAGACCACCAGATATGCAGTAGTCCATTGGGTGAGTATAATCGGACGTAAAAATATTATTTGTGTGCTTTGACTAATGAATCACATACGACAGTGAGCCTTATAGCAACAATAAGCTGGTACAAGCCGTACAAACTATGAATGGAGAATACAGCTAGCATGCGTATTATTATCAAAGAGGATGAATCGAATGAGTATTTGTATATATTTTCTTTGAAGGGATTGTGTAGGCCTCAATGGTTTGACACTAATTTAAAATAAAATCTGACTACAACTTACCAGTTCAGGACAACATACAATTTTAAAATCTCATTCCTGAAATCACTGAAGAGGACTTCAGGACTTCCCTGCTGCAAAAATCCATTGTATATTGGAACTCTGAGAAAAAGGAACACAAAACCGACTCGGAGACAATATGGCTGCCTTTAATGTGTTAGAAACACCCACAGCAAAAGATTCAAAGAGAAAAATAACCCTTTTTTGTGACAGTTGACATCTCTCAATATATTTGACTTAATGTGAAACGCTTTTGATTCCAGTTGATAAGCTTCGATGTTACAAAAACGAAACTTTCATGTTATTGAGTCATGTTTAGATTATATTTTCAAACAAGAAATAAATCAATCAGTAAAAGAAATATATCGAAATAAGTTCTTTATCACACAATTACACAATCAATCAAACTAAACCGTGTGATGTAAAACTCCCAGTCTAGTAATGTATCTTCACGATGATTCTTTATCTGAAATAATTTAAGTGACTCTTATAATAGATATGAAACTAACTACTTCAAAATTCAATACATGGTAACTTTTTGTATTGATCAGCACAATCATAACGTACTATTTTTTGCTCGCTTAGAATGAAAAAGTATATATTTCCCTTTCAAATTCAAATTCAAAAGAACGCTCATAAACTCATTTGCAAGAAGGTATTGATACATGTTGTATCTTCCTAACGTTGCACATAGAACATAATTTCACAGTATAAAATATATGACACATGCCAATCAATTACATTAAGCAGGAAAGATGAATCTCTATTATAACGTAAATTGGTGGTATATTGAAAAAACGTCAGATCAAACGACATTGGTAGGAAGTGAAGATATTGAAGGGGAAAAAACAAACAACCTGAAAGGCCAAATCTCGAAAGACTAATTTAGGTACAATAGGTTAAACATGAATGACCTCTCAAGCAATCATGAACGTTCTGAACTTACTACCTTAAAGGGCAAACAGCACTTTTTTTAAAGAAAAAAATGATCTCACAAAAACGAAAACATTGTTACCAATTGCAAGGCAATCTTTTCAAATCAAAGAATGCAGTTTTAAAAGTAGCATACCTTATTCAATCTAAGCTATTCCAATCCGTTTAACGATTAAAAGCTGCTCACATAAAAATGGCCGCAAGGGTTTCTGCTTAATACATGTGAATTTTCTTCGAGATCGGCTATATATGATCCATTTTGAAAAATGAGATTTTCTTTTGCTCTGACGACAAAGTATTTTGCATTTATTATTATGTATCGTTGACAATATGAACACATAATAAACGTGTCACTGTCCCTTTAAAGTTCCACTGGGAGTAAACAGTATTGTACTCTGGTGCTAGTTGAAAAAAATAGTAAGTCCACTCATTGAGTTGTCAGGCATTGGTTCTGAGATACAACTGTATTCTAAGAATGTTGATAAGAGATTCCAAACCCTTCATGGCTGTTATGGTCTGGTACATATTTATGATACCGATGTCCGATTGATTATGTACTTTAACATCGTGGTTCTGGTAATCTTTCAAATGTAACTATGCCAGATAATATTAACAGTTTTCTTCATATTGTATTTGAGGACGTTCCAGTCTTTAATTGGACCAAAATTCTCGGTGAACGGCCTAGTAATCATAATTCGATTTTGCATCCTTAATAATGCACAATGCAAAAAGGATTAAACATGCTTCAGTCAAAGCTTGTTGCGAACAGTGGACTTTAAAGGGTAAATAGTAATTTTTCTTTAAATAAAATCATTCTCATTAATTCTTAACAAATTCATTAATCAAATGAGGTCAATTGAAGAACATTTCACCTGAATACTAGACTTTGTAAACAGATAAGTGTTTGATGTAGAAATCCAGGTTAATGACGGCAGTCTTCTAAATCATTACTCAATGAATCCAAGGTTATCCAATGATGTTTGTGAACAGTAAATATTTACCATCCTTTTATCTCATGAATCTGAATGCACTTAATCTCTTATGCACTTCAATGGACATAGAGTTATGTCAATTCGAATGATCTGTGTAGGATTCGTCCGTTAACGTTAACAAAACTCAATATCTCTCGGAGAGTAATCAAAACATGTATGTATGCAAATAAAGGCGATTCGGAATTATCCTGATCGTTGTAGTAAAAGAAGATATGATCCTTTTCTTTAAAGATTTTCTTTCTTTCTTTGTAGTTTTTGGCGCAAATACTATGTTTTTGATCAAATAAACCATGAACGAGTTGTGTGAACAGCTTCTGTTTTCTCTGAGAATGCATCATCTGGACATGTCTTGTTTGCATAAGTTGATTTGTTATCTACTCTATTCACGAAAGCGTATATATGTATTTTCAATTTCCTAGAATGTTTTGATTCTCTTCCAACTAAGTATTGGGTATGTGAAAGGTTTATTTCTTTATTCAAAAGAATATTGAGGAGTTATTTAAAAAAAAATTAATCAGTAGATTGTTTGATTTTTCCACCTTTTGCCTTTAAAATCAGTCAATAGCTAAACCATCTTGCAATAATTTTGCAATTCAAACAATCTTCTGATTGAGATAAGAAGTACATCAGTGTTGAATCTTACCAGCTACCAGTTATTTATATCAAAGATATTATTGGCCATTTTCGATTTCTGAAATCAAAATAAATGTTGGAACAAAATAACATTTAAAAAGCGATCAAAGTTTAAGCACATGACTGCAGCCTTTTTTGCTGTTTAAAACGTTCTGCTTAGCAATCCGCGGGAGCTTTTCAGTTCATGGAAATTGTGTTTGTATATGTAAACGGGCATGATTGTGTTTGATGTAAATATAAAAAACTGCATCTGTTGATAAACAAACTAATAAATTACATCTCAAACTAATTACCCTTATCACCCCGACTATTTTCATGGCCATACTTTCATACTTCAAACATAAGAAACACTGGCTTTTGTAGCTCACCAGGCTTATTTGATATAAGTGATTATGGATTAAACAGCCATAAAACATTAATTACACAGTTATTTGTTGGTGCTCTCATCTAGAAATATAAATTTCATGGTTTGCAAATGTTTGTGAAATACAAATTAATAATCAGAAATATGATATCCATGATTACATAATGTTTGTAGACAGTATGCTAGTTTAAGCATAAAGTTGTTTATAGGGTTGTTCACATATGCTTAACTCGTATGGTACAGTTTAATTAGTATAAACCTTTTCCTGTATTTCAAATTGGTTAGACAAAAATTCCTTGACCCCTGATACCATAAATGAAAATGTTTAATATATTGATTGACATTCGTTTACTTTTTGAAAAATTGAATATTTTTTGCATATTTTGCGTCATACATTTATCTGCATTCAGTTTCTGATTATGTGTCTAGTAGGGTCACCCAAGCTGCACACGTCGATGGATAGAGGCCGAACTAAATCCGTCTGTTCCTTCATCATGTCGAGCTGCTTTCTCTTTTGTATATCTACCGCGTGGTAGATATTTGAATATTACTAACAACATGTTAAACCTAAACTCAATCACACATTTTTCTTATTATCAAAGGAAATCTTATTAAGATTTAAGTTAAGAATATGAAATAATACACAGCATTTTCCCACGGGAAAAAATAGTGCAAAAGGGAAGCCATGAGTAAAGTCTTTTTTTTGTGAATCACAATATAAAGTTGGATAGACTTAACATTTTAGACGAATTGTTAAAGATGTAGTTTCAGATAATTTGTTTGTAGTTTCATACGTGCATCATAGAGATATCGATAAAATAACAGTCATACACAAAAACTAATTACATGTAAATTGATTTAGGTAATTGTACCCTAAAAGTTGTTTATCTTCGTATTTCAAAAGACGTTTGTAGTGAATTGATAGCATTAACTTCCTTTCAAGATTTTATGGTATGGTAAAAATGCCTTTGATGTAAATTCAGGTATCCCTTTTTCATAAAGCCCATAATACCATCATAGAAAGGAAAGGTAGTTCCTTGAAACAATGGAATGCAGAATTCTTTGATTACATGTCAATCATCATTCCTATATATCAGTTCTTGAAGCTCTATCATCTAAAGCATACAAGTGAGGTGAGGAATTCAGCTAAGATATTGACCAGGTCTGTGTCATTTGTCAGCCAATTGATCATTTACCTTTGGTTCATTTGTTGAGGGTATTTGTATGAATCACAAAACCATTTGAGACAAACATTTTGCTTAGTCCCACTATGCCCATCGTTCCAACATCCTGTCCTTTCCTTGACCTACATGTATATCTAACCTCTCTCTGTGGTAACATCCTCGTGTTGTGTAACTGAAATATTGTTACACCCCATATCACTCACTTAAAGTATTCTTTTTCAAAGCATAACTAAAGCCAAGACTTAAAAACTATACTGTCTTAGTTCAAACTCTTATACAATACAAATTAGTTCTTTAACAGAACGAAGATTTCCACTCAGTTACTAGGATTAATGACAGTTCCTGTGGAACTGGCTGTAGAGAGTCCATTATATAGATAATTGAAACTCTCATGCTTGTATCCTCGTTATTAGCTACACATCTAGGATAATGTAAAACTACATCCATGATCTAAAGCTCCGGTAGGGGAAGCAGGGACTTCACCTCTGTGACACTCTTCATTCCATGGTGTCAAATTGTCAATATTGGATCCAATGATTAATCTCCTGAATGATGAAGGGATGCGAGCTATTTGAAATATATACTTGTGGGAATAAACATTTGGGCAAATCATGCCTCAAGCTCGATTATTGATACAATGTTACCTATAAGCCCCTGCTATTGTTAATTTTTTTATACAAGATACAAGAGTACATTCTTATACAGAACGAAGAATTCCAACAAGACACTTGCCACCCTAAAAGTTCCTGTGGATTTCGCTGTAGGAATTCCATTATGTAGATAATTGAAACTTTTAAGCTCGGATCCTCGTTATCAGCACAAAATCAACGATAATGTTAAGTTACATCCAGGATCTGAGGCTCCGGTAGAAGAAGGTGTGACTTAACCTCTATAACACCGTTCATTCCATAGTGTCAATATTGGATCTTATGATTTATCTTATGAATGATGAGGGGATGTGAGCTATACGAATTATGAGAGGCTAAGGACAAAAATAGGAAGGTACGCTGATATTGTGACATCTGGATGTCAATTATTTAGCTAATTGTAGAACGTAACTTACACAAACGATCATTTATATTTGTTAAGTGTTTCACGTACATGTTTAATGTTCTTCATTACAGATGTTCTTTTTCTACACCACTACGCAGGTGTGCAAATTATTGAGTTGATAAGCCTCTTTTCCATATTGTTTTGCAGATACCACGCCTCGAACAGACAAAAATGTTTCCGATGATCCGATTTCTGTCATCAACTATGCTAGTAACTTTTTCTGAAGAACATATTACATTTGAGTGTATTTCTTTCATTCAAGAAATGAATGGACATATAACTTGAGGTTTCTCACATAATTGTACATGCTTTCGTTGTTTTTACTGTTGATGTTGTTATTATAAATATTTGAATGTATCAAAACCATTGAACAAACTTCTCCATACTTGCCATATTAAGGAATTGTCGAGTGTCTGTGTCCGTTATACAACTTCTTTGTTGACACAGTGACACAATGTTGGATAACGATGAAGCTGTCATTAAATACACGGCCAATCAAGGTCAATGAATATAAGTAAATAAAGATTCTTTGTATCCATGTCCTTTCATAAATGTCAACATCCCAATAATGAGATTGTTTCGTTTGAAGTCCATGTACTGTAACATGCTGTTTACAGTCCAATCTTA
Source organism: Steromphala cineraria (assembly GCA_916613615.1). Classification (NCBI taxonomy): domain Eukaryota; kingdom Metazoa; phylum Mollusca; class Gastropoda; order Trochida; family Trochidae; genus Steromphala; species Steromphala cineraria. The sequence goes on from OU744726.1 coordinate 32,341,644, forward strand.
CTACAACGGAAGTTTACTGGCAATTGGTCACCTCAACAGAGCTAGAGATATCAATATGAATTTAATTTAGATACGAAAAGAACGTTTTCTTTCGAATTTTAATTAATTAAGGAAAGGAAATATTGTTATGAAATGATTTGATAAACATTTTATGAAAACGTTAAATTGTTATAAAGTTCCCAAGAGTTCACAACCAAGTTGTCTGCATTTGTAAAGAGACACCACTTTCACCAGTGGAAATCTGTGAATACAGACTCTCCTAATAATATTTGGGCTGTTAATCCTTAAACAATACAAGACTGCCAAATGTTTAATCAATTTAGCGAGAAGAGGTGACGTTTAAAAACAAATATCAAGATGATTTGATACAGTTAAAACTTCGCATCTCTATCCAAAAAATGAAACTGCATCCACAATAGATGAAGCAGTACCATTTATTAGTACCAAATACAAAACACAATGGATGCCAAATGACTTATCTCATGTGACAATAATACACTCGTGTGCTTATCCATCTCTCCGCATGACATATTTAGTACCATGATGTAGGTGTCATTTGGGACATCATATAAGCAAGAATTACCTAATTAGTTTCAGTTTAGTTATTCGTTGATTATTTATAAGTGCATCTATTTACTGGAAGTGCACCAAAGCAATACATGCCTCTCAGTGGGAAGGGTATATCTGAATTTCTGATTAATACACTGTCCGATCATAGAACCACTTGTGCACTCTTGAATACTAATTGAGGATGCAGAATTCTGTTCTCTTTATGCAGTGTCATTACAAATTTCCCTTGTATGAATATACTTCATTTTATCACATAATTTTGCAAACTACTTTGATACGGAGACAGAGAAAAGCAAAATTGTAGAGGCAGGTAAAACGATGAAAATATGACACTTTGAAGAATGCGACGGACCATTCTATTATTATTTTCTATATATAATTGTTTTATATGAACACGACTATTTATGAATATTTATGACATTGGGTCAAGCAGATAAAGATTTTAGCGAACCTATGACAACACTCATGACAGATATTTTTCAAGGAAATAGCATGATTTGCCTTATCGATAGTTCTTGTCATTTAAAAAGCAACACAACAGTGTATTTACGATTTTAATTTTTATCGAAGGTTTCAAGAATTGGTCGGTTATTTTGCCAATGTTAACATTGTTTGATAAAAGCAGATGGGTTACATTTACGTTATGTTCAAGTAAACATTAAAGGGGCAGTAGCACGTGTTTAGGGTGAATATTAGGTGATGTCAGGAAAATGAAAATAAATGGTTCCAATCTTTAGACAATGTATAAAAACTAAATGGATCAGTAATAAATCAAATATACAATGTAAAGTGAAGCCATGCGATTCCTTTTCTTACACAAAATGAATTAAAGGTGTTCACACAAAAATGGCTGCCAATGGATTTTATGTGAATCCTCATACTTTGTCCTCTGACTACGGATGATTGGTTTGTGTTATGAGATTTTTGATACTATCAAAGTAATACATTTAGCATTAACTTATAGTTATCAGTGAAAAATTGAAAATATAAAATTGTCAAAAAACGTGCTACTGCCCCTTTAAAGCCAATGCTGTAATCTCTTCATATCTTGAACACCAGAGTAGGTCTAAAAGTAGAACCTAAATGAACTAAACACTGAAAAAGGAACATTGTCCATCTCTCTATCTAATTAAACCATTTTGTTGATCAAACGCAAAACTATTTCCTTCTTTCAGATTTTAATAAAAGAAAATTGTATGCATCTGTTGTGATCTTGAAAAGCGAAAGTTCACTTAAACGCAATATACATTGGTTTTGATTTCATTTTCTCTTGTATTTACTTCTTCTATGATTAAAGTAAGCTTGATATTTTCGCATTGACATTCAGAGATGCAGGATACAGATTTAGTCTCTGATAAGTATTATCATTATGGATATTCCTCAGTGTCTAAGATAGAAAGTGTTTATCTTCAGGTGAAATATTCCTCGGCGTGCTGGCTACATTGTGGGTATACCATTGTAACGTGTGGTCATTAAAATGTTTTGTATTAAAGTTTTTATGTTGATATCAGTTCTTTTACAAATTATATCTTTTTCTGCTTTGCATTCCTTATTCTCGAAAGCCTTCACGTAAAAGGCTTGTTTGTGACACATTCTACTTCAAAACCGCCAAGAATGTCTTTGATATTTATCGGAAAATCCATCTGTTGATTAAAAAACTAATTATCCACTTCGCAACTTAATGACCTGTCAGCCTCTTATTTCACCAATGCCAGCATAAAAGGAACACATGCATTTCTTGATCTTTGATCTCGGTCTTACAAATTGCTTGTATGTGCAGAAAATATATTCTATTAATTATTTTAAATGTAAAAAATGGAAACAAATCATTCAGTGTTAAGGATAAATAACCATCTCAATATGTGTAGATGGGTATCAGGAAGAACTTTTCTTTACAACGATTTAAAATGTTACCAACGTTTTAAAGAGACACAGAGTATGTTGATAGGATCACATACGTCAAATTTGAAATCGATATTATGACATCGGGAACCACTAACTGTTACTGAAAATAACACGTAAAAGGTCAATCAGTACATAAGAGCGAAAATACGGCCATTCAAAGTCGGGATTTTGATCGAAAACCGGACAATGTGGCTCGAGTGGCGTGCGCAAATTCGCCAAACGTAATTTTGAAACCTTGTCATAAGCTGACAGGAAGATATATTCGATTCGATAGTGTTTATTAGGTACTGTAACTAATAGATAGATTAATTGGATGCATAATTTCGAATATTAATCGTATTTGAGATGTTTTCTTGATTTTTCCATAAAATCAAGCATTTTAGAGATATTATTCATAAATGGATATATTTGCAAGTCCAGTGATGAGATATGAACTTCAATCAGCATATTAGATATTTTGTAGCTTATCAAAACCAAATAAAATTTTAAGAAAGATACTCTGTGTCACTTTAAGTGATAAGCATGAAGATCTCTGATGGCATGTCACATTTATATATATATATTTATATACATACATGTATATGTGGGAGAAATTGTAATTGTGAGAAAAGTCATGGAGTCATGATTTATTGCAATAATGTAAGGTTTTC